>JBBGBA010000008.1:40000-752827 GCA_038088335.1 Mesorhabditis sp. LJ9110
AAATTGTCGATTAACCAAGAAATTCCGAAAGCTAAATAAAGAAGAGCTGCACAAAACTTGCCATTGTTTTAATGGCATACTGTAGCTTGAGATCTGTTCTTTACGTATTTTTCCATATTTGTGAATGCGCGTGAAAATCAAATCAATGACATTAGCAATTTTATTTTATGAACCATCACAGCACAGGGTCACAAGTAAAAATCAAAGTTAAGAAAATCATGAAAATATCAAAAATAGGTAATAAAATCGTTAGCGTATCTTAAGTACAGGTCTTGGCCATTTGCACCATCCACGTAATGTCGAAGCACCAGAAATTCCCATACTCCGGCTCGTTAAGTTCTTGTCTCCAGGTCAAGTAAGGTGCTGAATCTGCAAAGAGGTGGAAAATTATTATATTGGCGATAAATTTAAAATCTCCTGGAAAACGAGACATGATTGCAATAATGATTTTGCTTAAATTTGAATAATTTTGATGCCTATAAACATAAATAAAATAATCAAAAATTTAAAACTAGCCTTTGAACCTCGAATGCCTCCCGCTTACCGGGCTGACTGACATATACGGGTGGTCGGCCAGCTGCCTTCTTGGGGTCGGGCTCAGGAACTGGAGCAACCGGGTCCCTCTTGAACTTGTTGGCGATGCGCTTCTTCAGCTCTCTTAGAGCGTCGCCAATCATTGTCAATAGAATCCGAGGAGTTCAAGGAGATTAGAGAATTCTTTTTGAGTTGAGAAATGAAAGTAACGTTTCGTCTTCCTGTCTCTTCTTGGCCGACAGACTTCTTCTGCGTTTTGATCTCTTATCACATGCCAAATAGCTCCCAGGGCCTTAACGCCAGATGCATGAGAATGCAGAAAATTTGAATTAATAGCGAATTTCGTAGCAAAATGCAAGGAATGCGTTTTCGTATTTTCACGTATTTCCCCGCCCTTTTTGCGAGTTATCTTTTCGCCCATGGTGGACAACAATCAAATAGGTCTCGCTTGGAAAACATCTGAATTTTGTGAGCTTGGAATTCGATTTATTTGCGTGGTTTTGATGGTTTGTAGAGATAGGGAAATAACAAAAAATAACAAAAATTATAGCCGCCTAGCCTTTTATCAATTTTTTCAAAATTAAACTTTTTCAGCCATACGAACAATAAAAAAAACCCTCGAAGATTTTGCAAAATTGGTCGTCGGCGATTTTCTATCCAGAAATCTGGTCTTCCGTATTTTTTTAATAAAAACCAGGGTTGAAAAGCCGCTTCGCGACTTTTCAACCCTGGCCCCGTCTGATCCCATGATATTCTTCACTTTGCATAATTTTAGCGATTTTCGATGACAAAAAATCAGAAACGCTACCTCTTTTCCCTTATATAGGCAAACGCAACATCCGGCCTATGCTAATTGTTTCCTAACAAAGAGGGTCCTGGATTTTTCAACAAAAACTTAATTTTAACGTCGAAAACACATAATTTTTGAAAATTTTGTTTTTGTGCAGTCATCCCAAGGCCATTACGCACCTAATGAGGTATAATACATGCTCCTAATTGACCCCCTTATTGAGATACTACTGGAACACTCTGACGTAAGTTGCATGCAAAGTGGCACGGACACACACACACACAGACACTATTTCCTATTTTTTTATATATAGTAGGATCTGTAAGGTTACTCAGTTTAGAAAGAGCAAAAACCCCCTCTAAAACCGAGTTTCTAGGCATATCAGAACAATCCAAAAAATGGGGAATTTGGCCAAACTCAAAAATTTGTAAACTAATTCCTAGGACCCTAAAAGTTTTTTTTGGTCTTTTTTGCCATATCCAGTGCGTTTTCGGTCAATCCACTCTAATATTTTTGTTATTAACAGGTTTATTCGCACTTCAGTATCATCAGTAACATAACCTTTTTTTGTACATTTCAAGGCTAACAAAAACCCGGACATTTGGACTCGAAATGTATTGAGGTATGCAAAAAAGTAGAGGGAGGTATTCGAATCGACGGAATGGTGGCGTGGAAATTCAAATTTTTGCATAGTGACAAAAGAGATCACAAATGGTATTTATATTATGGCGAGAGAGAGCGAGAGAGAGAGAACGAGAGAGATAGAGAGCGAGAGAGAGAGAGAGAGAGAGAGATAGTCGTTAATACTGAAGGACGACGGGTGAATACTTATCGTGGTTGTGCAGTATCTGTAGCTTCCAAAAAATTGAGGCGCAGAAGGTGTAAAATCTTCTGCTGCAGCTTCAGCGTCTACTGTGAGTCCGGGCTGAGCAGGAGGGCGAGCCTGGAATTTACATTTTTAATGAATACTCGTTTTAAGGAGATTGAAAACTTTTGACCTTATTCAAAAAGTATCATATTTTGCTATCCTGATTTATGCAAATTTGTTCACTTGAAAATGGCAAAGTATGAGTTCAAACGTTAAAAATTACCGGAAACGAATTTTTATTTCTATTTCATTTTTGAGGTGCTAAATTTACATAAATTAGCAGTTTTACGATAGGAAAAACCTGGAAAAAGACAAATTCGAACGTCAAAACGGAAGCAAAATTGTATTTTCGAATTATTTAGTAGTTTTGAAAACATTTTTTGAAAAATTTCTGAAGTTAGGCATGGCTAATTTGCATTTGAAAATGCGAATTCTTTCTTTAACCCTAAAATTATCAAAAACCCTCACCTCTTCGCCTCCATTCCGTCAATGGGCCGCTGGCAGTGACAATTCGCGGGGTCGAACATCCGGGTGACAGACGCCCAGCGGAAGTCCCTCAATTTTGGCCAGCAGAAGAAGGCCATTTGGCCCGCCCTGGAAATGGAAAATAAACATGGTTTCGGAACAACATCTTTTTGGTGTTTTTGGTCAATGGGAATGCGTAAACAAGAGGAAGAGAGAGAGACACTGAGAGAGCGAGAGAGAGCGAGAGAAAGAGAGAAATAGAGAAAGTGAAAGAGAGAGAGAGAGGGACAGAGAGAGAGAGCGAAAACCTAAGGATAGGCCTTACTAAAGAACAAGCTCTATGTAAATACGCAAATTTTTTTATGCTGCCACAAACAGAACGTTTCATAATTCGTAAAAGTTGAAAAACTCCGGTTTCCGGAAAACGAAAAAACCGCATTATTGATATATGCTTGAATTGTGGTAATAAAACGGAAATTAAGCTAAACTAAACTAAACTAAACTTTATAAACGTCGTATTTTTGAAATCCGTAATAAAATTTTTCTGTAAATTCGGATCGGTTTACGAAGAAATCCTAGGTCTCTGGTTTCTTAAAAAACCCGGAAACATTAGGAAAAATCATTATAGGAGATAAAACTATTTAGAAAAGTAAGCTAGAAAAAAATAACGTAGTGGGATGGCTTGGAAAATCAAAGCAAGAATAAAAGGTGAGTCAGAAAAAGGTATGTAAGGGGGAGTAAAAAGTATAACACACTATTCTATCAATACTACCGTACCTCGACGAGAGCGGGCCGACGATGAACTTTGTAGCAATCGTGGTTAGTGCGTATGAGAATTTGTGTCTGGGTCAGGAACGGGAAAATGGGGCTTATATAGCCCTAGCTGTATACACGCTCAGAGAATTCGGGAAAACACGCCCCTAGTCTGGGTGGCGGGGGGCCGCGTGTTGACGGGTCAAAATGTTGTTGTGTCGGAATGGCCCTTCCGTGGCCCCTAGTGCCTAGTTCTCTGCAGTTCTCTCTCTCTCTCTCTCTCTCTCTCTCTCTCTCAATATCCCGCTATCCCGCACTGTCTTCCCCAGATCCCCTTATGCAAATGGCTCGGAAGTACGCAATGAGACCAAAGACCGCTTTTTCGGGGCCTGGTTCAGGACATTTGGATAGATCAGAGATCGATAGGGAACCTTGGACCTTGCCCCGCTTTTTGAGGGTTCTTTGTTTCCTATCTGGATGGTGGAAAAGCCCTAAAATGCCTGAAAACAACCCATTTTGCGGCTTCAAGTTTTCCCTGGTTTGTCTGGATGCTAATCCTCTTGAATGGATTGTAAATAAAGTGCTTTTCGCTTTACTAACGTCCAAAATTCTAATTTTTATACGTTTTTACCCTGGACGCTTTAAAACTTTTAACGCTAAGGCCGCTTAAAATCCTGAAAATATCTTTTTAAAGGTGAAAATAATAGTTTTCCGAATGGTAAAGTTGTAGGCTATTTTTACGAGCAGAAAATTGTATGGTAATGAATTATAGAATTTTTAAAGGCCATCGAAAGCGAGGAAAACTAAGTAATTGTTGCATTTTCGACTTTTTTAAAAACTGTAAAGCTTCAAATATTTTTTCATAGGGACCGGAATTTTTTGGAAATTTCACAAGTCGAAAAGAAAACTGTATTTACTTCGGAAAAATCACAAAACCAATCCAATTTTTTTTCGAAATTGTCATTTGCGGAAATTCAGAAAAACCAGAGACATCGATGAAGAAATCAAGATTTGACCAATCGCCCGATGAATCGCCTGCCAGATGATTCGCAAAGTGGAACGAAAAGACCTCGGATCCTGTGATTCCTTCCTGAGTGACCATCTGGCCGCTGAGTCACCGCTTTTCCTCAGAGGGATGCAATTCGGAAACACGCCAATGCCAGCTCATTTTGTTTACAAGCTTCTTTCACTGGCCAGTGGAAGAAAGACGACACAAAAAAGTGCGCTTGGACTTTAGGACTGACGGAATTTAAGCGGCTTTTACACGTTTCTGGCTTTCAAAATAAAACAAAGAGCCTGCCGACTAGCAGATATCGTGTAGGAAAGGAAAAAGAGCTAAAACACTTTTGGGAGCATTACAAAAAAGCTCGTCCCTTAACCGTAAGCCTACGAGTGAACTAGCAGGGCCCACCGACGAGAAGAAAGAAAATTAATGTTTTCAAGGGAATTTTGTAGAAATGCCAGCCTTTTTTAGGAATCATTTGGTGACAGTCCGCAAGTTAGCAGGCATTGTTTAAGAAAAGCAAAATGACGGCGTTTCAGAAACAAAAATCAGAAACAAGCCAGCAGAAATTCTTCGCATGCCAGAAATGGAAATTTAGGAAAGCAAAAATAGCGGGATTCTAACGACTAAAAACGACAAAGCAGGGGTAGATATCTTGGAGGACTAGCCTTTTTTAATTTAGTAAATGAAAGGGTGTAAATTCAGGAAAGCAAAAATAATAGAATTGCAGATTCCAATAGGCAGTTAGATACTCACAAAAAGGAAAACGGTCCTATATAAGGCCAGCCTAAAAAAGATTCTTCAGGAATACCCGAGTTGGAAAAGGGCAAACTAGCAGAGAATATTCCGGAATCGTCACGGCTGTAAAAGGGCATCCTAGCAAATCCCATTTCGAAATCGGCAGCCTTTTTTGGGGGAACACTGCCAGGGCACTTCGGGTCCCACTGGACTTTTAGACAACAGAATTCTGCATCCTGTTTAGAGGAGGGGATGTTGTGTCTTGGATGTTTACCCTCTGGGGGACCGCGGCCATAACGGACAGCTGCACTTTATTTTTCCGGCCTGGCACCTCCGCAATCCCCCAAAATTCTAGTGCCGCCCAGTACAATCCGGGGGAATCCAGAATATTCGTGATTTTCGAGGGGAATTTTTTGGAATTAGGGGGTTCGAAGGGAATTAATCGGGGATTAGGAATTCTTGGCAATATTAAGGATTTGCCAAATTTTTTGAGTTTTTTGAATTGGTTTGAATTCGAAAATTGGTGTCGGAAAACCGTTCAAAAATCTTTTATTTATTTTTTATTGCCGCTGAATTCCCCTTAATTCGGTATTTCTGACATAGAATTTTAAAATCTAGGCCGTAAATGCTAGACTAGCTTTTTACCACTTTTTACTAGTTATTTCACTCAATTTTCGACACACTACGCTACACTACGCTACAATACGCTACCCTACACTACGCCGCGCTACGTAGAAATGCCTTGTACAACCTCGGGAAATTTTAAGGAAAGCTAAAAGCTATAAAATTGATTTTTTTTTATAGAAAAACCAGCGGGGGAGGAGCCGCTTCGCGACTCTCCCCCGCTGGACGCCGTCTAGGCCATATGAATCGAGTGCGCTTCCACATAAAGTTCCCTGAAAAAAAAAAATTTGCGGCCCGGCGGCCCAAGCTTGAAGGATTAGCTTCCTATTTTGGCCTGCGGCGCCAGCTTGAGCGGTTTGCTTCGTTTTAAAGCCTGCGGCGCAAGCTTGTGCGGCTAGCTTCGTTTTAAAGCCTGCGGCGCAAGCTTGGGGCTAGCTTTTTTAAAGCCTGCGGCGCAAGCTTGTGCGGCTAGCTTGTTTGTACGGCTAGCTTCGTTTTAAAGCCCGCGGCGCTAGCTTGAGAGGGTAGCTTCATTCTATAGGCTGCGGCGCAGGTTTGAGTGACTAACTTCATAATAACGTCCCGACACGGAAAACCACTCCAAAACGCACTTTCCGAGCAAAAAGCAAAACAACTACGATATCCGAGGATCGAACCTCCGATGGTTAGATTAGCAAGGCAAAGCGCTAACCACTACACCATGTAATGCATGGCAGGCAGCACGCGCCAAAAACCTCTTTTGGGCATTGCCCGGGATAAAGGAAGTAAAAGCATCAAGAGGCAGGTCCAAAAGACGACCAAACTCGCGAGTGCAACTGGCAAGAATGAGCAAATTTGTATTTTTTCACCTTATGCAAATTAGCCTTCCCGGACCCCCAAAAATCAATAAAACCGGCTTTAACTTTGTAAACTTGTATTTTATCGGGATTCTGAAAACGCCATCGGAAAGAGGAGGGTTGATTCCACCGGGTGACGGAAAATTAGGGCATTTTGGACACGGGAAGGGCCTCAAATCGGGCCTCGAAACTGACCTCCGCACACACACACAGACAAAGATACGCGACCAAATTATATAAGGTAGGATTTATGCACAATCGACGTTCAAACGATTATTCGCTACGCTACGAGACGATACGCTACGATACCATACACTACAATAAACTACGCTCCTTACTCTACATTACGTAAGAATAGTAAAAATATTAGTATCGTAGCAACACTCAAAACGAGAAGGCATACGATAACGCCTCATTTTCCATTAGAATGCGGATTTTGGAAAACAACGGCTTTTCAAGCACTCCCTACAATTCTAAAGCACAAATGCACCCCCGACAGCTCGCTGGGACCATTTCTGGCCCCTGGGCCCAATCGACTGTTTGCCCCGCCGGTTGGCCGGGCGCCCGAGGGTAAATAGGTCCCCAGCACCAGCCCGCTCCCATCGGGGGTATAGCTCAGTGGTAGAGCAATCGGCTGCAGTCCGATAGGTCCATGGTTCAACTCCGTGTGCCCCCTACCTTTTTTGCTTTTTGGAGGGGAGCTTCGGGATTTTTTTGATAGCCAATTCGGAGTTATAAAAAACAGCGGGCTACAAATTACGTTTTTTCGTAGTTTGTTTTCGTCTGGTCAGCCGTACCTAAAGTCTGCGTAAATTTCAACAAAAAAGTAATAAATCTTTATCCAAATCACAATAATTGGTAGATGAACATGGCGCAGAAGATGAGCGTCGCCGGCAGCGATTTGTAATTGCCTAAAAAAGTTGGCTAAAAATTTCAGGTTTAAAATACCGGTATTCAAATAGGTTTCACGAAGTTCCGGCCAAGACTGCTCGTCGATCGGATCCTTGTAGTTGATCGGGTGATACTAAAAATTCATCGTTGCCCTAGATTTCCCAGTTGTGCAGGTTTTAAAGGGCTAGTGAAGTTAACTGCAGCTACCGGATCAAGTTCGCGAAGTGTGGGCGCTTCTTCTTGGTGCGAATAAGTCGGCGTGGAGCCGGGAAGGTCGGCCATCGTCAGGGTTGGCGGATCATTTGTCACTAGAAAGGGTACGTGTAGGAGAAAGAGAGCGAGAGAGGGAGAGATAGAGAGAGAGAGAGAGAGAGAGAGAGAGAGAGAGCGACCGACATTCGTATGCAATCCTGCCGATCACGCCGCCGATCGTGTTGTAGACGATGATCGGCAATATGTGGCCCTCGGAGACGAGCTCCCGGCCAACATTGGACTTTTGACAAAACCTAAATATCCAATTTCTTAAATTTTCGCTGTAATTTTTAATTTCGAGTTAATCGAAAATCTATTTTTAAATACAGCGTTTCAGTAGTTGAACACCTACGTGGCGCCCGTGTAGCGATGGTCGGAGATCAGCTTGAACTCGAGCCCACAATTCCGGCAGCCACGGCCGCAGTCCTGGAGAAAACGATATTTTTTGTACACTTTAAATTCCCTTACATCCCGAAATTTGTGAAACTCCAGCCCCTCGATGGTGACCTTGATCCGTGAGCCGGGTGGGGCCTAAATTACTTGTTTAAAATTGTTCTGCAAAGGTTTTACCCTCAAGAAGTAGGTGCAGGTGCGCCGCTCCTCGTGCCGGATGTAAATCGAACCACCAGACGCTCGCTCGTCGTCGAACATATCGCGGAACCTGACAAAAAGATATTTTGAAGGTATTCATAAGAATTTCAAATCTTAAAAGTTTTAAAAGTATAATCGATTGTGACTATTTTCAATCGCAAATCCCACTTTGGATAGGCCAACTGGAAAGATCGGCGGTGGTTGTCGACCTCGATGGCACGGCCGCATTGAGTTACCTGCAATGTACCGTAATAATGAGTGTTTTAACAGCGTTTTTAGTAAAATCTAATTTATATTTCAGGTAAAAAAAAATTTGTAAATTTTTTGCCTTAATAAAAACTATAAGTCTAAAAAGAGCTTCAAAAGTACGGCAAGTTTAGAAACACTTCTTCATCTTATATTAAAAAAACTAAACCTAAGCAACAAAAATTTCTGCGAAAGCACCGATTCACGACGATTTTTTAACCAAATCCGTAGTTCTAAATGATCAAAAGACAGTTTTTAAACCCGAAAACCGTCCTACTTACCGCCATCTTGCACAGCGGCGGCGGGAAGCCGACCGGACAGATACAATCTCCGCGGCAATTCCTCGGATTGTTGATACCGCCGTTCTCGCATTTTGGCAGTTGATCAGGGGCATATTTTTCGGCGCAAACCGCTAAAAAAATGTTTTTATTCATTTCATTCTCTGACAAAAGCCAAGCAATAAAACACTTAAAAATCATAAACCATCCAACACTCACTATGGCAGCCGTAGTGCCGGTGGACGGACATAATATCGTAGAGCGTCGGCAGCCCGTGGCCCATCGTGTCGTGGTACACCTCGAATTTTGGCAGAGGGTTCATCGTCTCGGCGCCGTGCTTCGCGAATCTAAATTATCATCGGAGACTCAACTTTTGATTTTATTTTTTGTTTGAAATAAAAATTTAAATCATTAAAATTGATTATTCAAACAATTAGGGTACCCACGCCGCGGCCGAGTAGTGCATCGTGCTGCCGAACTCGTACGGAAACTCTGCATAGCGGTCCTGCGTCCATTTGTGGTTAAAATTCGCGTTTTTCTCGTCGGGCCGGTGATACTGAAAACTTAGAAATTCAAGCAGTCACGCTCGCTTAAAAAGAGCGTTATGCAAACTCACGTGGGCAATGTCGATTGCGGCAAAATCCACATGTATATATTCATCGCGATCCCCTCGCATTTGCATGTGAAGCATGCCGAGGGTGTGGCCGAATTCGTGGACGACCGTCATCTGAAAAGAATCTGGCTTTTCAAGGTTGGTGTGCCGTTTATGATATGACGCTACAGGCGTGTAAGTTATACCAAGGTACTCGTAATTCTAAGACGAACATTTTGGTACGCCTTACATCCCTGTAGCATGAACGGCAGCCAAGAAACAAAAGCTCCTTTTTCCTGCTTACCGGGCTCGCCTCATCACCGAGGTGCATCAGATTTGGCGGTAGATGGAGGTCCGCGTCCACCGTGTGAAGCCATCCGATAGTCGCGTGGGCCGCTTCGCGTACAGGCAGATGTTGCGAGAACAGGAAGTGATGTCTAGGAAAATGCAAGCATAAAATAAAAAAAAACAACCCAGGATGGTGGTGCTCATGGCCATGGTCGCCTCTCCACCATTCGACGTTTTTTAAAGCCTGTAATGATTTTTAGGGGTAATGCTCAG
Organism: Mesorhabditis sp. LJ9110; assembly: GCA_038088335.1. Lineage (NCBI taxonomy): Eukaryota > Metazoa > Nematoda > Chromadorea > Rhabditida > Rhabditidae > Mesorhabditis > Mesorhabditis sp. LJ9110. The sequence continues at coordinate 50,023 of JBBGBA010000008.1, forward strand.
CATCTTACCTCCGATCCGCTGACCTCTTGAAACGGAATACACATCACGCTGCCCCAGAAGCGCGCAGCAGCCCGCATCGCGCGTTGGGCTTTTGGTGCTGAAAGTTCATCCTAATGATGATCTCGAAAAAAGACAAATCGCCGTAAATAAAACCCACAAATTGGCGTAAATTCTTCAATATGGACGGAGCCATCGTTCACCCAGTAGTAGATGCCGTCCCACAGTTTTTGATCCGGCTTTCTATCGAACACCGACTTCAGGTTTCGGTCGAGGTCATTTTCGGGCGGGCGATGCGCCACTGAAAATGCGTGTTTTCGAATAGCGAATTAATAAATTAAATCAAGAATATTTTTACAATTTTTACACAGTTAGAATTGGAAAACGAAAGCCTTACCCTCATCCAACGGCCGGTTGCCACCTAGGAAGTAGCTGACCAGCCCTTGGGGTTTAATTTTTGGAGGCTAAAGTTGTTGTAAAAGTAGAATTTGGAAAAATTTTCCCAAAACTACCTCGCCAACAACAACGCCATACAGCAAAAGTACAAGAATTGAACGGAAAAGTTTCTAAAGCCAAGCTCTTGCTCTACTAAAAGCTACCCACCGCCATTTTGGCAAAAGAATATGAAAATGTAGTAAATACAAGGCGGAAAATCTTTGCGTAGCCTATCACCTACTAGAATCTGTATTCAAATGTAATGTCACTCCCACGCATTTTCGCTTTTCACAAAATTCTTTATTCACAAGCAGTAGTGTGCCTAGGCCTAACGAGGCCAGGCAATACAAAAAACCAATCCCCGAAATGTGAGAACAAAAAAGGCCCCCCAAACAGTGCGATGGGCTGGGGGACCACCCGAATGTCATTGGCCCGTGTGGTGTGTGCGACGTATTTAGAGTTCGTCCTTCTCGTGCTCATCCTTGTCCTCCTCATCATCCTTCTCATCGGCATCCTCGTCCTTCTTGCTCTCCTCCTCCTCAGCCTTCTTCTTCTCCTCTTCCTCACGCTTCTTGCGCTCCTCCTCGTCGGCCTTGTCCTTGGATTCCTTCTCGGCGGGCTGAAAATGAAAGCGTAATTATGTAAAAGTTGTAAACCAGAAAAGGAAAAAAAATGATAATTTACCTTCAACTTGTCGAAGGTCTCCGCAGCGTGCGCCTTGGCATCGTCGAGCGAGTCGGCGATGAGGATGTTGTCGAAGATAGTGCCCGACTTGACCTGCCAGATGTCGATACCAACAGCTCCAAAGTCCTCGTACAGGTACAGGTTGTCATCAGGGGAGTACTCCGGGTTGTCAATCTCGGGGTGCACCCACTTGCCCTTGTACTCGGGGTTCTTGATCTGCTTCGGCTTCCACTCGCCCTTGTAGTCGGGGTTATCGATCATAGGGGCCTCCCAGTCTCCATCCATATCATCATCCCAGTCCTCGGGCTTCTTGGCGTCAGCATCCGGGATGTGCTCGGGCTTGTCCCAGTCCTCCGGCTTCTTGTCCTCGGCGTCATCGATGTACTCGCGCTCATCCCAGTCCTCCGGCTTCTTCGCGTCGGGGTCCTTGATCTTCTTGGCGGGGAGGAGGTCGAAGTCGGCCTCAAGCTCTCCGCTCTCGACCTTCTCGCCGTCGATCTGGACCTCGTAGGTGTTGTCGGGGTTGAGGATGAGTGTGTAGAGATGGGTGAGCTCGTCATCCTAAACGAAAAGTATTAGTAAACCAATACGAAATCAAAAATACACTTTTAAAGTAGAAAACCTCACCTTGCAACGGATCTCCTTCTTGATCTGGTGGTTCTTGCCCTTGTACGAGAAGATGACGTGCACTTTCTTGGTGGAGCCGCAGATATCCGGGCCGAACATGACGTTGTAAGGGGTCTCGCCGTGGAAGTCGGCCAGGTCAGCATCGGAGCGCATGACCTTCAGGTAGCCACCGCCGCAGTCGATGCCCTGCTCGTGCTTGACGGTGAACTGGATGACGACGCTCTTGCCCTTGTTGGAGAACTTGGGGTAGGAGACACCGCGAGAGTAGAAACGAGCGTCCTAAAAATACAACTTTAGCTCGGAATTTCCAAAAAATTGTACCTGAGAAGTCTTCAGTCCCTGGTCACGCTTGGCGTCGCCAAAGTGCTTGCCGGCGGACAGCTTGAACTCTCCGAAGTCGTCCTTGTGCTTCGACTGGACCCATCGTTTCTCCCAGGAGTCGTCGTTGAACTCCTCCTTGAAGTAGACCTCGGCGGCTACGCAGGCCACGACAGCCAGCAGTGCGAGGGCGGCTTTCATTGTTGATGAGGTGCCCGAAGTCCTGGAAAAGAAGGAATGAAATAAGGCAACCTCAAAGAAAAGAAAATGAAAAGTAAAGGATCGAAAAGAAAGTTTCCTATTGAAAATTAGAGGAATTTTCAGCTACAGGGCTCAACGCTAAAATAGGAAAAGAAGCGAATGGTTCAGGGCGCGGTTCCTGGTGTGTAAAAGTGTCCGATCAGCAGAATAAATATACGGGCGCCGGGGCTTATGCAACGGGGGGCTAAAGCGAACATGGCGTGCAGCGATTGGGCCACGCCCGCCGAGCCAATCGCGGCACACCAGCAAAAGCCCAGCAGGAGGGCAGGGCAGACAGGGCGGAATGGCATGCGGAATTAAATGAAGTTGCGAGCAAAAGAGCCTGGCAAACCGGACGGGATTTCCAAACAAAAAAAAAGATTTGTACGAATCGGCAAAGCGCTGGGCGTTTGCGAAGGGTTAGAAACGAAGGAAATCTAGTAAAGTTACGAAAAATACGAAAGACAAAAGTCAAAAGAAAATAATAAAGAGAAAAATAACCAGCAAAACAAAAAGAAAATTCGGTTACTGACAATTTCTGCAAAAATTTTCCAAAGTCGCCATCGAGTACGAAACAGTACGGTCCGGAAATCTGTAATTTGGCGCCTAACGGAGCGCGACTTCCGGAATTTTCGTTTTCCGAACTCTCCGCCCTCGAACAAATTCGTCACTTTTAGTTTTATACTATTTTTAAAAGATATTTTAAGTTTTGGAGTGTTTTTAACTTTTCAGTGTATTTCAGCTTCAAATAAAAATATTTATTGAGTGCGAAAATTGTTAAATCTAGAAAAAATCGAGGGTTTTCTTCTGAGAAAAGTAAAGCCTAGTGCTTGCTCGCCGAGTATGAAGTGATGCGATCGAGATGTGTACCCCTAAATTTAGATTCTTGGATTATTTTTCATGCTTTCTGTACCCAAGGCTTTTCAGGCAGGTGTAGTCGCGGATAAAACGTTGGACTTGGCGTCGATAGTCCGCTGAAACAAAAATTTTATAATTTGTGTTATTTAACTTACTTATAAAAGAAATTAAGATGATCGGGTCGAAAAAGGGAGGAACAACGAGAAAGCAGTGATAAAGCAGCCCCAGGCGTCCTGTATTTATCCCAAAAGCCGGGCAGATGAAGAGCAGCGTCATCGGCCCGTAGATGACCATCAACGGGATTGTGGTCTAAAGATTTCAAAAGTTTGTTTTTGTTTATTTAAAGCTTTTTGAAGTTAAGAGTAGTGTTAAAACTAACCAAAACCACTAGGGATATAAACAGTTGTCGCTGCAGTTTTTTAGTTTTTGGACTTCCAACTGTTCTCTTCATTCCCTGATACGTTTTGTAGCCGCAGAAACACATCTGAAAATTGCGTATAAACTCGTTTTTTTCTAGGTTTCGGCAGTTTGTGGACTTTCCATTTATTTTACAAAGTTTTTACCACATTCAGCGGCACGCAGGCAGCGCAAGAAAGGCTCAACATGCCAAACATGTCCCGGAAATTGAAGACAACCTCGGACTTACTTGTGATCTAATTTTTATGTATTAAACAGGTTTTTATAATGTTTCAAACCCAATACGCCGGGCCGACATAGCCGCGATTTCGCAGGGAATGGTTTGAGAACGTCTCGAAATCGATGAGATACACGTCTTTTTCAGGGGTAGGGCTGACGAGATTTACACAGGTTACCATCCAGATACCGAAACCTAAAGGGAAAAATAAAATAAAACCCATAAAGCGTCAGATATAGTGTATAAATTAAATTTTAACGTATAGTTTCGTATAACTTACATATCAACACAATGGCAAACCATAGCAGCTGATTTTTGCCGCGAAGTAGCCGATCGCGGTGAGAACTGGAAATATGTTTTTAATGTTTTTCTTCATATTTTGGAGGATACCTCAGCTTATATTTATCATTTCATTATTCAACTTTATAGTTTCCTATTTCGAGGCGTTTTTAAAAAAAACGAGCTTATCTTAGTGTAGGTTTTCAGCTTTTAGCATGATAAAGCTTACTGGCAAATCTGAATATATCGAAACACGAAGTGGATCGCCAATACGGTATTATTAACGCCGAATAGCGACGAGATAATTGCACCTAGCAGTGTTTGACCTAAAATTATCACTCTAGAATTGTAGAATTCGATCGATTTCCATACCTTGCTGATCCAAAAAATCAGACAGTAGCCCGGTGGGCACCACGAAAAAATAGTACTGGCCACCATAAACTTTCTAAAATATAAAATTATCAAATTTGCCAAATGATAAACGGTTTGCACTTGAAAAACCAATATTTTTTAATTCCTTACCGGAAGTATGAGGCTGTGTGCGGTGGAATAGATGACATTAAAAATAGCCAAATACTTGAGCAAATTTCGATACGGCCCAAAGTCTCCCCGGCTCTTGTATTTGATTAAATATAGCAGCAAAAAGTTTAGAGAATACGTTAGAAAGGACGTGAAATAGGCGTAGGGTTGGTGGTACCTTAAAAAAATTACGTTAGCGTATATAATCGTGAATTAAAATGGTATAGATTTTTTTAAAGGTTCAAAAGGTTATTTTTCAAGTAGCTAGTCGAACCAAACTTTTTTAGTTGTTTTTAATTAAAATTGGCAGCGCAGAAAAGTGTAATTACCTCAGAATTATCGCCCATAGCCATTCCAGCATATTTTCAGGTTATAAAATGCCGTTTTTCGAAGTTGAATCTGGAAAAGGGTACTGTAAAACGCTAAGATTTGAATCTTTCGCGGCTTAAAACCCTCAAATTCCGAAAATCTGTGCAGTGAACTCACAGAAATTCGTGAATTTTGCGAATATACAAGGAAAAAATAGGGATCAAACTTTCTCCTTGACGCGATTCGCAATTTGCTTTCCCAAAGGGAAAAGTCCTTACAAAAATCCGCCCTGATATTGAAGATCACAAAAATCTAGCTAGAAAAAGGGCAAGTCTGAAGCGAAGATTTAATTAAATCTGTGTTGAAAATAGCCTGATTTTATTCCCTAGAGGTTTTTGACGTTCGTTAGGGCCGAAGCAAACTGGAATCAAACATTTCTTTCCCTAACTGCGGTTGGGTTTTTCGAGAAGATATTTATGAAAAAATGCGAACACCTTGAAATAAATAAACTTTGATGGGAGAGAGAGAGAGAGAGAGAGAGAGAGAGAGAGAGAGAGAGAGGAGCGCATTTTATCAAGCCTACCAAGACAAAGTATAAACTGCAGTCTATATTAATAAGGCGGCATGAAAACTAAATGGAAAAAATGACTGCCGGGTCCGCGGAACGTTCCCAACGGCTACAATAAACGCGATCGGCGACTTGGTCAAGGCCTAAGCAGTAGATGGACAGGGCGAACAACAAGGAATCTTCGTGGTGTGCTCAAAACAACACTAGCCACCAAGATTAAGGTACGATACAGCCCAGATGACGCTCAAGGGAAACGAGTTTGTGCCAATACAAGAACAAGAAAATTGGGAAGTGTTAAGTCGCAGATTTAATATTTATAGAATTTCCTTGCGATGGATAGGACGGAATGGCCTAATTGCAATTTTTTCCCTGTGAGGCAGAATGTCCCGCTAATTTTCAAATTCACTGAAATTAAGTTTCTTTCGGAGATCTCGAGAACTTTGTATCAAGTCTCTAAAATATGTCTTCCACACAATCCCTCTCTCTCGCTCTCTCTCACGCGCGCTCTCTCTCGCTCTCAGTCTCTCACTTCCTCTCTCGCGAATAGAACCTAGAATCTGTTAGAATCGACCTGGCAATTCTCCAAAGTTTGTTCCACCCTATCAACTATAAGGATTCAGTTTCCTTTAAAACTGGCTAAAGCACGTTTTCGAAAAAGTCGAGTGATCTGTTGATTAAAAGCCGGCTAGACCAAAATAAAAATTAACTGCTCCCGGAAAATAAACATCTCCGGGTTTCGCACGACAATTAGAACACGTGGGTTCAATGAAGTTGGGGAAATTTTCGAACTTGTTGGGCGAGAGCGAGATAGAGAGAGAGAGAGAGAGAGAGAGAGACAGAAGCGGGAGCATAATTTAGGAAATCATAAACCTTTCGAGTCTACAGCAAATTGGTCTCCATAGCGAGCCGTGCCTTGCCGCCTGTGAAAAAGGTCCGGAAATCTGCTTACCAGTTTTTGTCAAATTGGGGGCGTCGTGCTATTTTGCGCACGTAATTCTATTCGCCAATAAATAATGCACAAAAATCTGGACAATGATTCGATTCTCCGGCGTATTAAATCCCGAAAATACATTGTGTGCAATCAGGGGCGTAGCCAGAAAAAAATTTCGGGGGAGGCCCCCAAAAAATTTTTTCCGAAAACTCAAAAAATTAACGAGAAAACAGCGCCGCAGGCGAAAAATTTTGGAAAAAAGGCTACATAGCTCTACAAATAGCAGTAAAAACGTGTAAATATAGCGCCGCAGGCAACAAAATTTTTGAAAAAATAAAAATCATAAGGGTCCCACCTTATGAAAATTTCGGGCCCCGGCCGATTTCGGGGGCCGGGCCAGGGGCCCACCTTACGCTACGTCCCTGTGTGCAATGTTCACAAGAAAACCAGGTGCTCGCGTTTTTTTGATAAATATTTTAGGGTTTTTTCCTAGGAACAAAGTAGACGAAGACGGGCATATTTTTCCAGAAACTGCCGCGGCGCAGAAAAAAATGGCGAACGGCACGGCGTTTGATATATTTTTTATATGATTTGATTTATTATATGTCTCTCACTCTCTTTCTCTCTCTCTCTCCTCTCTCTCCCTCTCTCTCTCTTCTATAAAGTTTATGATGGTTTCTAAGCCCCCCTTTAGCTCTATTCTTATTCCTCTTTTGCCCCTGAAAATTGAAGCCCGACAGTTTATCGGGTTTGAAATAAACAAACACCACGCGGCAGCTGTCTGTTTTTACGTAGAGATTTTGAAAACAACAAAATGAGGTTGATTTTTCTTCTATCGATTTTTATATCTATTTCCTTTGCTACTAATGACAATTTCGATGCGGCAAAGATCACCTTCGTCGACCTGATTCCGAAAGAGATTTTTGGTATATTTTGTTGGATTAAAACCCACCAAGTTCAAGGAGTTCAGCCGATTTTTCGACGGATCTTCAGGATTTCCTCAAAAGTCTGACAGACGTGGATTTGGCTTATCTTTTCGGGTTGACCTGGAGCCAGCAGGAGTTCAAGGGGAAGAACTTCGAGGAGGTAGAGAGAGAGAGAGAGAGAGAGAGAGAGAGAGAGCGAGTGAGAGTGAGAGCTATTTCCTAGGTCCTTCAAACCCTTGAGAACGGAGCCAAATCGGAAGCCGAAAAGGCCACAATTTTCAAAATCGGAAAATTGATGGATGCGTATAAAAAGAGGTACGATCGGATGACGCCTAAAGCACAGGAATACGTTGATGAGGTAAGTCAAAACTGATACAAAAATTAAGGCAAAAATAGGTCTACGAATCCTCCAAATCCGGGCTGACGATGGATGACGAGAGGCGAGAGAGATGGGTAAGATTTTTGAAGGTTTACAAAAAATGAGCTCGGGCTCGAGCTTCTAAGAGATACGGTAGATAATTAGATTTTTGAGACCCGCTTTTTCAATTTTTTAGATTCGGGAATGCCGACGAAAGTTTAGAAAACTGTCTCATGAAGATCGGGAGAGTCTGAAGCCCAATTTCCCCCTGGTCTACAAACTGTTCCGAGGTGTGTATTTTCAGAAAAGGCAACACGATAGTACATAGCTGGCGATTTTTCTAGATGAGCTCGAGCTCAAAATCTCATTTTGAGCCCGATGAGCAAGTACTCGAAACCTCAAAAATGCCTGATTTTAGACAACCGCTTCACGTCGAAGCTGGAGACGCAAATCCGGAAGCTGATGAGCGGAGCGGCTCCATTTACAACTAACTAATCTTGCCCAAAAAAATCCGAATTTTCTTGAAATTGAATAAAAATTTCTATTCAAGGAAACTGAAACTAAAAAAATACTGCATAAATTTCTCAATTTCAATCTGAAATCAATTGACAGGGTGATTTATTTGGCCTGATGTTTTTGAATCCGGAAATTTGCATATGGCAAAAAAAAATCGATTTTTCGACTCGAGAAAAAAGTGGGAAAATCGATCATCTTCTTACTTTTCACCCCGATGGCCGGCAGACAGGTATTCGGCTAATCCATATCCCGATTTTTGTATGCAAATTAGGGCACGATGGACATGGAGACGGTGCTGTCGCAGATTCGCGAGAAGCTCGCCGCCACCCGGCACCACGGCGGTGAGATCGAGATCAAGGTAGGGCAGGCTAGCAGCGACTATTTTGGAAATTCAGCCTTCAAACGACCTCATTTTTCAGGTGAAGATAGATTTGCGCGGGCTTGGGACTTGTGAGCCGCTGACGCAGCCGAAGCCGGCCAAGTCGCCAAAGTCGCCAAAGTCGCCGAGGCCCGAGAAGTCGCGAAAGGGGCGCAAGTCAGAGGATCTGACCATCGACATGTCGCGCTCGATTCGTTCTTCTCGCGTAAGTCGACTTGGTTACCTAAGCCTAAGCTTGAACCTGACCTAAGCCTAAGCCCAAGCCAACCGAATCCTAAGCCTAAGCCTAATCCTGACCCTAAGCCGAATCATAAGCCTAAGCCAAGCCTAAGCTAAGCCCAAGCCCAAGACTGAGCCTTAGCTTAAGCCTCAGCCTGAGCCTAAGCCTGAGGCTGCGCCTGAGCGTAAGAGAAAGCTTCGGATTCTTGATTTCATGGATGATTTTGTTTATTTTATTTTATTTTTTAGGGCAAGAAGTCGCGAAAGGAAAAGGAACCCAAGTCCGAAGACCCGACGATCGACATGTCGCGCTCGATCCGCTCCTCTCGAGTAAGATGGCTTTAGAAGTCTCGTTCTCACTTCGGAATTTAGAGCAAGAGATCGAAGCGCGACAAGTCGAGCAAGAAGCGCAGCCGCAGCCAGTTGAACAAGAAGAAGGAGCGTAGGTCTTTGATCTATCTCTCTCTCGCTTTCACTCTTTATCCCTCTCTCCTTCTCTAACCTCCTGTTCCAGGCGAGCGCGAGTCGCTGAAGCAGCTGGCGAAGGAGACCGGCGACGCCGACGTGGAGTGGGGCAAGGCCGCCAATGTACGTGAAGCTTCAATGACCCTTGAAAAATAAAATTTCAGAGCGACTCCCAGGTGACGATCTACGAGAATGCCGTCATTCTCAACACGGACCCGCTGCCGCCACCGCCCCCCGACGCGTCCACCATCGCCCCGCATCTGCTGGCCCGTTCGGAGGTGTGCAGGGCCGTAGCGAGCCCCGATTTTTGGGGGGGGGGCAACTCCAAAAAAAATTTATTGGCAACGTATCAAAACTATCAAAAACAGCGCCGCAGGCGAAAATTTTTGAAAACTTAGGGCCATGACAGTAAAAACAGTCTTAAAAACAACTATAAAAGCGCCGCAGGCAAAAAAATTTTTGAGGAAAAAAATCATAAGGGTCCCCCCTTATGAATTTTTCGGCCTTCGGCCGATTTTGGGGGCAACTTGCCCAGTTGCCCCCTTCCTACGGGCCTGGAGGTGTGTTTCGGAATTCACGGGGATGGTAAAACCTTAATATTGTTATACGATACGATATGCTACGCTACGATACGATACGATACGATACGATACGATACGATACAATTGGTTACCCTTTTTTTTAGGATGAGACGAGCTCGCACGGGACGAGCAGCCGGAACAGCCGCGCGGCCAGCAACCGCAACAGCCGCCGCGACACGACCGCCTCGCCCGACAAGCACCCGTGCACCAAGCGCAACTGCCACTGCAAGAGCTCCAACCGCCGCTGCATGAAGCGCAAGTAGCCGCACCGACCTCCCGACCTATCAATTCCATGCTCCCCCTTAAAACTAATCAACCCTGATGCTCGATTCCGCCCTCATGCTCCTAATCCCGCTCGATTCTCTCGTATCTGCTCGTATTTTTCCTCGTGTTTTCTCGTGTTCGATGTACTTGACTGTCAACGAATCAGTTAATTGTCTTCTTTCCAAAAGCCCCAGATGACCTGGGCTGGTGATAAAGAGTTTTTTGGATGAGATTTGGGACATCGGAATTACCGATTTTTGATGATTTCGCACTGTTTCAAATGGAATTTCATAATTTTTTGGATTTCATCAAGATCGTTATTTTACTTATTTGCTTCTTAAGTTTTTGGCAGAAAACCGTAATATTTCTGGCTCCAGACGGGCTTAAATGTGCACAAATTTCGAAGGTATTAGTGAAGAAGCTTAAGGATTGAGAAAAAAATCTACAAAAAAAGAACAATTAAGAGAGTGTGGTGCAGACCCTTTTCGCTGAAATATGTTTGTTTTTTGTTGCATCATCTATGTCGAATCACACGTTCGTCAAAGGCTGGTATTTACGCAGAGAATGAGGCCATGAGAGCGACGCAGGTGTTCATAGGTGTATTCGTACAACTCCCTGAAAGACCGCTTTGTTTTCTGGCTTGTTAATCGTTTATTTTCTGGAATAAAGTCTGCATAAGAGGTAGGTTAGTTCTATAGTCACCTCCACTTTTGAATTGTAAACTTATTGAGCTTTTTAAGACTTTAATGCGCTTTTGAAAATCTGTGGTTGAAATCAGAACTTTCCGCTCGGTCAGCCACGTGTTTATGAAAAAAAAACTTTATGTTTATATACGCGACGGTAGCGACAAAAATTTTCTGAAAACTTGGGGTGGCTGGAATTGAATAAAATGCGACAAATCCTACTAACTACAACACTATTCCTACTTGCCAATGCTCAAATGGACGATAATGCCCTCTCGGAAGACAATCGTGCGAATGATGTGCCGATCGACGTTAGGCTGCTGCTCTCGGAGGATGTTTTTAGTAAGGAAAAACTTCTTTATGTCGTTCATATACAATTTATATTTTCTGTATTTTTATGGGATTAAAAATAATTTCAGAAGAGCTCAGTTCCGACGTGCAAAATTCACTCGAAGGCCTGTTCCTAAGTGATATCCGGAATATTGCGGCTTGGTCCCGAAAATTAGGGCAGTTTTCGGATGGCAATGAGGTAGTCTAGCTCACTCGCTGTCTCTCTCTCTCACTCACTCTTTCTTTCTCTCTCTATCCCTCTCTTTCTCTCTTTCTCTCTCTCTTTCTCTTTCCTAGCACTCCACTGTCTCATTTCAGGCCCTCCACGCGTTGAAGAAAACGAGTGAGACTTCATACAACTATATGAAAAGGCTCTACGACGCCTATACCTTTAGCTATCAAGGGCTGACCCCGGGTGCAAAGAAGTACTTTGATCAGGTTCTAGAACTCTAACTTTTTCATGAACTTGTACGCCTTTTTAGGCAATTTCTGATATCAAGAAGCTTCGTAGCACGGACGTGGAGACCAGGAAACGATGGGTAACATTTCTAAAGGTTACTTGAAAGCCGAATCACATCAGTTTCTTGAAAAGCACGCCGCTTTTCAACAATTGTCCTTCGACGATCAATCTTCAATCGAAGACTTCTTTCCTCTGGTGTTTAAGGTTGCGACCGGTATGGTTTTAGCGGGAGCGAGAGAGTGAGAGAGAGAGCGAGAGAGAGCGAGAGAGAAAGAGAGAGATATCTCCGATTTTAGACAAGCCCTTCCGAACCAACGTCATCAAGAAGCTCGACCGTCTGATGAGGGACAGATTTTCCCGCCAATTCTTGATTGCTTAAGAAATGACCTCCAGAATAAACTTTCTATTTTTGCCAATTTACATCAAAACAACCCCCCAAATGGCCTAGGGGTGGCGCTCCTGATCTTTCACGCGGTGCTGATCCTTACACAAACTCCTAAGCCGCCGCCCTGAAGCCTAAGCATAAGCCTGAGCCGATGCCTAAGCCAAAGCCGAAAGAAGCGTAGCCCAAAAACCTTAATCATCCTACGCCTAATCCTACGCCCAAGCCTAATAGTAAGCCCAAGCCGAAGCCTAACCTAAGCCAAAGCGAAAGCCTAAGCAAATATAATTATTATATAATTATTAAGCAAATCATGGTTATATAATTAACAGTAAGCCGGATTGGTTTATATAATCGAAACGGGCGTGATGCTTGTTTATATATTTTCCCGGGGCTATCGACTAGCCCACCGCCGTCGCTTCCATACTCTCTCAAATCCAGTATTTACGATTTTACGACCAAATAGTTCCTGTCGAAACCATGCGTACGCTGCTGTACATCGTAGCCTGGTTATTGACGTTGGCTCATGCTCGGCCTGCTGTTCAATTGGACGACGCGGAGAAGCTGCCCAAAAGCCTGGATTTTATGAAGATCAACGTGAAGGAGATGATTCCGGAGGATATTTTTTGTGTGTTTTTATGGGTTTATGGATCGATCAATTGCCTTTACTGCCCCTTTAAAGAGTCCGGGAAGCGCAAAAAATCGACGTTTTTTAATGACTAGGTCTTGACAAATATTTTCCCGGACGAGAAAGCTTAAGCTTCTTCAAGAATGATTTTTAGCCCAAAAATCATTCTTATGCAGGGTATTTTGGCGCGTAACGTAGCTGTCGACACCTAGTCGACTTAGGGATTGATTTTCGAGCTTATCAGTCCCTTTAAAATCCCGTATAAATTACTTTATAGCCGAATTCTCCACGGACCTCCAGGAATTCCTCGAAAACTTGCAGCTGCCCGACTTGATGAGCATTGGCGCGCTCGTGCATAAGGTTGAACATTTCGATGACGCCGATGATGTGGGTTAGAAACAGATTTTTTTAGTTGATTAAGATATCCATAAAAATTATATATTAGTTTAGATGCTGGAGTCACTGAAGGAAAGCAGCCCGTCAACCTACAAGAAAGTCAAGAAGCTCGTGGATGCCTATGAGCTTCGATATGAGGCCTTGACTCCTGGAGCTAGGGCGTTTTTTGACAAGGTACGGCACGTTCCGGCTTCTGGCTTCAAAACGTCGCAATACATAATTTAAAAACTTCATAATGTCGAAATTTCGGGACGTCAAAATCATACTGTCGACGTTCCAAAATGTCGAAATTCATAATATCGAAAGTCATAATACCGAAACTGTCGATACCCATAGCAACGAAATTGTCAATTGTGAAGCTTCCCCATCCCTTTAAACCACAAGTTTAGGTAGCCGCAGAAGATATCCGGTCGCTGGACGGTACGGAACGAAAAATTTGGGTAATATTTTTCTTGGTTGGGGAAAATTTAATTGAGGCCAATTCGCAATTGGAGAGTACAGAAAATTGCCGAAGCCGACAGGGCATCAGTCGCTGAGAATTTTCCGCTTATACATAAGATATTTGGCGGTAGGTTCCCCCGGTCTCTCTCTATCTCGCTCTATCACCCATCCTCGCTCTCTTGCTAAATCCTTTCTGTCTCCCTCTCTCCCTCTCTCTCATTCTCTCTCTCTCTCTCTCTCTCTCTCTCTCTCTTTCTCTCTCTTTTCCCTTCTCCCACTAATTACTTTTAGGGCGCTGGAGGCCTGGAAATATCACACACACACACACTCGCTCTCTCTTGCTCTCGCTCTCTCGCACTCCCTCTCTTTTACTGTATCTCTCTCTCTATCCCTGTCGCTCCCTCCCTCTCTTTTTCTCACTCTCTCTCGCTCTCTCTCTTTCACTATTTTTCCAGAAGATTCATTTAGACGAGGAATTCATGAAGAAGCTGAGGAGCCGTCTCGAGGGCTTCCTGAAAGCCAGACTCAACCAGAGCATGGGGAAGGGCGGCAAGGAGTTCGGGATTGGAGGAGAGGTACAATTCAAATAGGCGGGGGGGGGGAAAGATTTAGGCGGGGGGGGGAGCCAACTTTTTTTTGTCGGCCCTGGTGGGGATAGTAATCAAACATAAAGTGTTTTCACGTTGTTTTTAGCAAAATTTAAGCCTATCTGAATCGGAAAAACTTTTTAAAAAGTTTCAACTTCAATTTATTCAAATTCCACTCCAGGCTCTACCCGATGTCTCCGGTCTCGACGACTTTCTCGCGGAGGTCGGCAATTAGTTGTTTGGCGTTTTTCTCAATCTTCGGGCTGATATTGGCAAGAAAATCGACGTCTTAAAACCTCAATCCACAGGTCATTGATCGAATAAAAAGTTACCGGAAGACAGCTTGTATACTATGGGAAATTGCTCTCTGGTCGAATGCCTGCCCTCCTTGGTCAGGTCTTTGAACGCAAAGATGAAGCTGGTGAACTAAAAACTGAAACTTTGAAAGCTAAAAGTAAAAAATAGGTTCAAAATTGTCAAATTTGAGAAACTGGAAATATTTTACTCGTTTTAAAACCGCTCACTTTTATAGCTCGACTACTTGGCGACAAATCGTTGAACCAGTTGATCCCCTTGAGGGCTTGTGGACCCTAAAATTTTCGTAAAAAGCAAAAGTATTGATAGCCATAAAACTTATCTAAATTGTTAATTTTCTCCGCTCTCACCCGTTTCCTGAACATCTCCTGGGCGTCGGGGGTCAACTGGACGAAACGCTTTGCAAGGGCCTCCAAAAGCTGCTTCACTTTTTCGTAGGTATCCACGTTAATTGCTTTGAGAGCGTTAAATGCCTATATGATCATATTGAAATTCGAGAAAAAGACGCAGAATTATGGGAAATTAGCCTCACTTTCTAGCTACTTTTTGACCTACCTGCTCAGGGAGCATTGGCCCTTTCTTGGCATGTAGCTTCAAGAAAGCGAACATGTCTTGGTAATCCAGGCTCTTCACAAATTTTTTCAGGTCGGGCGATAGCTCATCTAATATATATATATAAATATGAACAAAAAAATATATATAAAAGACGATCATCGAAAAAACCCCATTTTCTGGAGCACCAGCAGCTGAAGCAGAAAATCGAGAAACACGCTTTTATTAGGCATAAGCTTACCAAAAAATTCATCCGGGAGATACTCTGTGAGGTTGAATTCTGCTGAGGAGCAAGCTGTATTGAGGTGAAGCTCCTCTGCTTTGACCATCTTCGCGAAACACAACGGAAAGAGCATGAAAAAGTGAAATATCGGGAGCTTCATTGTGATTGGTATTAACAATTTGTGAGAACCGCCCGCCGGCCAAAAATCAGGCGCTACGTAATAAACAGGAAGCCATTTTCGCGGTGTAAACAGTTGCGCCGTGTACTTCCAATCAGTGATTATTGGATTTGTAGTGGATTTTCATGCTTTGGTGGGAAAGCTGAAGGCTGTAAATAATGCAGATTACATAGATATTTTATTCTAGTTCCGGCAAAATCGAATCGGGTTTGATTTTGATATAGGTTCCTGTTTCGACGAGCATCGGCCGCTTCAAGAGGTCCTCCAACTCCTTCTCGGCTTTTTCGATTTGGAGAATGGCCTCCTCGAGGAAGTCGGTATCTGAAAAAAATACAGGTTATACGAAGCGAGTTTAAGACGATACCTGCCACAAATCTGTAAACGATCGTAAATTGCTCCCAGATCGATTCCTGGTCTTCTCCACTCAACTCGTCGAACGCATCAACAAACTTGTACCACTAAAATAGGGTAATTTTATAAATAGGGTTACCGTATCATGTTTTGCAGGTTATCGTTCATTTAGAATTTTCGACCCATTAGAAAAGTCGGTTTCGACCCAAAATTTTCCGGAAACTCATTTGTTTTTTTATTCATTTTTGGAAAGCACATTTGAAAATCCGCAACCGGCATCTTTGCGTGTTCTAACACCGCAAATTTTTGATAATTTTTGCCTAAGTTGTTTGAACATATGATTTCTGAAAAACCATACCTTTTCCAGACCACGTTCGACGGGTAGATTGTTGAAGACGTTGACAGCAAGCAGCGCATCGTTACCCTAAATTTCTGGCGTATTTACTAGCTGAAGCGTGCTACTACGTATATACACAGACTTACATGTTTCCGGAAGAAATTCTGAGCACCGGCGGTCATCTTGGAGAATCGCCGTTTGCAAGCCGCCACCAGTTTCAACATCTTTTTGTAGGTCTTCGGGCTCATCGTCTTCAGGAATGAGAGGGCCTGAAAAACGGGGATTTGTTTATAAGAGCTAAAAAAATTTATCTATTGCCCCTAACTCAACAATTTTAAGACTTCTTTGCACTAATGAGGTCCGAAACTTACGTATCGCTGCGTCAAAACGGGGTCCTGGTCCTTGAAGAGCCGGTCGAATGCGAAGATGTCCTCGAGGTCGAGGCTGTCCACGAAGGCTTGCAGGTCGAGGGAGAGCTCGTCTAAAATAGCAAATAGCTTGCGCACTTTCTCTCCCTCTCGCTCTCTCTCTCTCTCTCTCTCTCTCTCCCTCTGACCCACTCCAATTCCAGAATTTATCTATATGCGTGTTTTGGAACGTGACGTAGCTATGTTTCTAGAGGAACGGAGGGGTCGGTTTTAGCACCCTACTCCCTTCAAAAAGGCTTTAGCACCCTACTCAAGCGACTTACCGTAAACTCGCTGAGGAATCAGGCGGTGCATGTCATACTTCTTGGCCGGGGTGACTTGGCTGGCGCGGCGCGGCTTCATGCTGGGCTTACCGTAGACCACTGCAACAGAGGCCAGGAGCAAGAAGGAGATGAGGAACTTCATGTCGAAGGGAGTGCTGTGAAAAACGAGTGTGCCTTGGATTTAAATAGTGTTTCTCGATCGTAAACACTACAGCCGTTTTTTGACGCTCCAAACAGAAAAACCGTGACGTCGGCCCGTCTGCAGGCTGCACTTTGAAACAAGCGTGAGCCAATTTTTTTTGGTGCTGCAAAGGACAAATGGACTTGATACAGAGCCGTGGGAAAATATCAGAATAAAAGGCCTTATTGAGGCAAGCTGGAAGCTTGGAAAATTACGATTTCATAATGTCGTAATTCATAATGTCGAAATTCATAATGTCGACATTTCATAATGTCGAAATCTAGAATGTCGAATTTTGTTTGCCTAGGATTTGGGGATTTACCGGGAATAATGGCCTATGGAATTCACATTATGAAATTTCGACATTATGAAATTTCGACATTATCACATTTCGACATTATCACATTTCCGCAATATGAATTCCGAAATTATGAATATTTGACTTTATGAATTTCGATATTTTGAAAATAAACCCTTGTTTTCCATATTAAAACCAATAAACTACTTTTTTTTCTTTTCACTTTCTCTTTTATCGTTCTTTTTTTGGCGAGATCCTAGGCTGGCTAGCAGCGCCTTCTTTGGAAATTTCGGAAATTTTCATAAAACCGCAGCAATGTTGGGTTCTTGATATGTTTTCGAAGCCCGGGGCGGTCATTACAGTACGCATCAGTACGCCGGGATACGCTACGAAATTTTCTAATATCTGACATTTTGAAAATCTTATCTGGAAAATAGGTTACCCCGATGGCACGAAACTTTTACATTTGGGGATACTATCGCAATTGTTGCGAGATTTCTGTTATCACTTTTTCATTAACACTTTTCCTTTCTGCTCATTTACTTGATTCCTGAACAATCTCTGCTAGCTTGCCCTCAATTATTCGTGTGGATACCTGATGCTCACTGCAAAAAATCATCTCACTTTCATTTGCAAATCCAGATTTATCAAAATTCAATCGGTTTTCAGGCGGTGTCCATTTATTTGGCCTCTTCCAGAAGCTGGACCTGGCCGCGCAGAGTTCCGACCTTTTTCTCAAATTGTCGCTGCATGGCGAGGGTGGCCTTGAGGATGAAGTACGGATCTGAAGCCATATTTGGGGTTTTTGCGTGTTTTTGTTCCGAAAGTGATTTTTTTTCGAATACCTGTGTTAAGCTTGTAGACGACAGGGAACTGCTCGCGGACCGACTCCTTGTCATCATCGCTCAGATTTGCAAACGCACGGACAAAGCTGCCAAGCTGAATTCCAACTGATTCAGAGAGAGAGAGCGAGCGAGAGGGAGAGAGTGAGAGCGAGAGAGAGAGCGAGAGAGAGCGCGAGAGAAAGAAATTGATAGGAGAAATTGCACAAATCTACCTTCTCTGTGCGCTCCTCAGTTGTCAAGTCGTTGTAGCCGTTGATCCCGCTCAAGCCGTCGGCTCCCTATTTTAATTCATGAACAAAAAACGCGATCTGGATCCTACATGATCCCTGAAGAGCTTCTGGGCCTCGGGTGTCAATTTTTCAAAGCGTTGCTTGCAAGCCGTCGTCAGCCTCTTCACCTTCTTGTAGGTGTTCGGGCTGATTTCCTTCAGGGCGATGGGAACCTGGAAGCGGCTTTATCTCTCTGACTCTTCTTCTGTCTTTCTCTCTTTCTCTCTCTCTTTCTCTCCCTCTCACGCTCACTCCAACCCACCTGCTCCATCGTCTCCAAGGTGTCCTTCTTCTGGTAGAGCATCAGGAAGGCGGCCGCGTCCACCAGGTCAAGGCTTTTTGCGAATTCTTGCAAGTCCGGCGAGAACTCGTCTAAAAAGGTTACGCTCTCTTTTTCTCTATGTCTCTCTTGCCATTTCTCATCTCTTATTAGCGCTCTCTCTCTCTCTCTCTTTCTCTCTCGCTCTCTCTCTCTCTTTTTCTCGCTATCCCTCTCTGTCGTTGAACATTTCTCTCTCAATCCTTCCTTTTTGAGCAGTGAGAAAGCGAGAGAGAGCGAGAGAAATAGAGAAACAGAGAGAGCGGGAGAGAGAAAGAGAAAGCGAGAGTAAGAGGGACAAACAAAAGATCCGCTATTCAAAGTAAAATTCGCTCACCAAGAAGCTCCTTTGGCAAAGTGTCGGTGACGTCGAATTTCAGCTGATTTAGTATGGCTTTCAAACCGGCCTGATTACTGGCAACGGGTCTACCATGGGCCAGCCCACACAGGGCCAAAATGCAGAAAATCACAATTTTCATGTTCTCGTGGATGGGAAGTGATCAATCGCAGGGGGCAGCGGGTTTAAATTGTCGCTAGAAGATAAACATAACGGCCATTTGAAGGGTTCTAAACACCTCCCCCGTGCCCCCGCAGGCGCATGACTCACTCGCAGTCAGGGATTTCAACAATTTTTTGCGCTGTTTGGAAAGGTTCGGGGTACAAAAAGTATAGATGTAGAGTATAGTTTATCGGAAACAAGCCCAATCTCATAGATTTGAGGACGAGCTCGGGATACCTTCAGGGTTCCTTGATATAAGTAAGACTGCAGATACCCTCCCCCCTGGAGAACACAAATGCTATCACGTTGTCGAAATTTCACAGCGTCGAAATTCGCAATGGGGTTTTTTTAATTCACAATCTTGAAATTGAGAAACCTTTATTAATCCAAATTCATTCCAATTTATTTATGGGTTTTTTTCGGTGTTTTGTCGATGTAAATTCGATCTTTTGAAATTTTCGACCTTTCGGCACTGTTGATTACGACATGAAAAATTTCGGCATGTGAAATTACGGGATTATGAAATTGCAACACCCTGGAATTTCAATGTTCTGAAGTTTCGACACTATGGCATCACGCATTATGCGATTTCGACACTGCCCTCAAAAATGTGAAAATTTGAAATTTCGGGATTACGATTTTCGGGATTTTGAAAATAACTGCCTTGGCCTTAGCCAATGTCGGGTACAAGTCCAATCCAAGCTTTTTTATTTATGCGAATTTCAAATTTATTCAGTTTCAAACGAGCATCATTTGTTTAGCTTGCTTCGAGGATGGCCAGTTCGCCGCGCAGCTCCCTGATTTGCTTCGCCATCTGTCTGTCCATCTCGGCAGCGAACTTCTTGATGAAGCGAAGGTCTGAAAATATCAAGACAGTTTCCCGAGCTTCCGGACCTGTGTTGAACTTGTAGACGCCGGGGAATTGTTCGCGGATCGATTCCTGATCTTCATCGCTAAGCTCGTGGAACGCGTCAATGAAATTGCCCAACTGAAATGCAATTCTTACAGGATATTTTCTAGCGATTTAGTCATTTTTATCTAAAATCTACATTGCTTAGCTTATGACAGTCTTTTGAAAAGTCTCAGATTTACAATCGAATTTTCCGAATATAATTCCGAATTTTTGCAATAATTTTCCTAATTCGTAGTTCCTAAAATGTTATTTACTTTTTTCAAGCACCAAAACTTTACAAATTTGATTTTTTTACTTAAATAAGCTATTTTTGGGCTAAATTCCAATATTTTCAAAAATTTTCGTGAGTTAATTAAAATCAAATAAAAATATTTTGCCCCTGAAATGTTATTTGCCTTTTCCAGCACCAAAATTTTACAAATTTTATTAAAAAATACAAAAAAATTGGTTTTTTTTACTTAAATAAGCGATTTTCGAGCCAAAATTCCAAAATTTCAACATTTTTCGTGCGTTTTTCCATGTTAAATAGAACTAAGTTAAGGAACCACGATCAAAATCCTTATTCATTACCTTGTCTTCGCGAGCCTTCTGGGTCAAGCCGTTGTAGACGTTGATCCCGTCCAACCCATCGCGACCCTAGGCGTTCTAAGTTCAGCTTCAATGGTTGCTTACATGCTCCGTGAAGAGCCGTTGCGCGGCCGGAGTCAATTCCTCAAAGCGCAGCTGGCACGCCGCCATCAGTTTCTTCACCTTCTGGTACGTGTTCGGGCTGATTTGCTTCATGATGTCGGGAACCTGAAAAAAGGCATAGCTCTCTCTCGCTCTCTGTCTCACTCTCTCGCTCTCTCTCTCACTCTCTCGCTCTCCCACCCCTTCGCCCTCTCTATCTCTCACTCTCACTCTCACTCTCTCGCTCTCTATCTCCCTCAACCTCGTCCGCCGTATCGAAAGTTGTCCGCTTCCCGTAGAGCATCGTAAAACCGGCGATATCAACAAGGTCCAAGCTTTTTGCAAATTCTTGAAGGTCGGGTGAGAACTCCTCTGAATTGAGTTTAATAGAACTAGATTTCGCGAGATAAGAGAAAGGGAGAGAGAGAGAGTGAGAGTGAGTGGGAGATGGGCGAGCGAGAGTGAGAGAGTGGGAAATAGGCGAGAGAGACAGAACGGCTGAAAATATGAATTTTCACCCACTAAGCAGCTTTTGCGGGATCGTGTCGGTGATGTCGAACTTGGCGGCGTTGTCCAGTATCGACCTCAGTGCATCGTCGTTTGACATGGCCGGGCGACCGTGAACCACGACGAAAACGGCCAACGTGCAAAAAATCAGGGCCCTCATGTCGAATGGAATGAAGTCAGGAGAAACTGTATGGAAGCGATCGGTTTAAATTTTGGCAACGTGAAATAAACATTGCGGCTCCTTTTTGCGAGATCTAAACAACGAAAAACTCACCCTAGCAGGGGCTCTTTCTTGCGCTCTTCTCTTTCTCTCCCTCTTTCTCTCTCTCTCTCTCTCTCTCTCTCTCTCTCTCTCTCTCCCGCTTTCGCTCTCTCTCTTGCTCTCGAATCCTTTTTTGGCAAATCATTTACCGTGTTTTCGTCTATATCTAAGAATTTATCCGAATCCACTTGGCACTATTTAGGCAGCGCTGGCAATTTCCTGTTGCTGCTTGGCGATCTTGGCGACGTAGGCCTTGCCCTTCTTCTTCAGCTCGGCTTGGGCCTTCTTCAGGATTTCCGGTTCTGAAAATCCGTGTGTCAGACGGAGATAGAGCGAGAGATAGAGAGTGAGAGAGAGAGCTGAAGAGAGACTGACCGTTGACCAGCTTGTACAGCAACGGCAGCTGCTTCTCAATCGACTTCTTGTCGGCGTCGCTGGCCTTTCCGAGTGCTTCGCGGAACTTGTTTACCTAAAATATTTTGTTTTTGGCTTTTTTAGACTAAACCGGTTAAATTAATTCAATCAGGGTCAGGAAATTAATTTCATACCATTTCGTGGCCCTCAGCGTCGCTGAGCGTCGTCAGGTCCTTGGTACACAGGCCGGAGAAGTGCTAAAACATCTATTTAAATTCTTACCTCTATTCCTATTTAAATTCTTACCTCGTTATCCGTATGCCTGTCTCTCTCGCCTCTTCTCTCTCTGTCTCTCTCTTTCTCTCTCTCCCCCTCTCTCTCTCTCTCTCTCTCTCGCTCTCTCTTTCAACATTGAATACTTACCGAGTCCTCCAGAATCTTCTTGGCTCCGGGCGTCAGCTCAGCGTAACGCTTCTTGTAAGCGGTGACCAGCTTCTGCACCTTGTCGTACGTGTCCTCGTTGTTCTCCTTGAGCGCATCCATGACCTAAAATTGCCTTTCCATATCATTTCTGCCGGGTTGCCCCACATCCTTGACCGTCTTGAACTGATCCTTCTGCCCGGCCAACGCCAAGAAGCTGCTGGCATCGAGCAGGGTGAGGCTGGTGGTGAACTCCTTCAGCTCGGGGGTGAAGAGCTCTGAAACGGTTCAAGGGACTTAGGAGGGTCAGAATTGACCCAGAACTGGGTCTCCACTACTACATAACACTACGAAAAAACCTAGAAGATCCAAGTTTTTGGTGTAATTCGTACCTAGCGAGACCTAGCTGGCGTAGAGGTAGATTTTAGCTTTTCAGGTCTTTTTAAAATGCAATATAACACGCTAGTAACCAGCGTATTTTGGCGCATCACTTAACTGTCGTGATCTAGTTTACGAAGCGGCACAGTTTCAGACTTCCCAATCCCTTTAAAAGGACCTGAAAGACAGAATAGAGTAGGGCCAGCATTGGTACTGAGTTTTGTCTAGACCTAGTCGAGGATAGGGGTCGATTCGGTGGTCTGCCTGGTCCAAAAGTGACGAACAGCTTAATTAACGATTTTTCTTTATCTTCTAGACCTAGCGTACAAGAGGGTTGATTTTCAAGCTTCCCGTCACCTTTAAAGGTACCCTAATTTCTAAAAATATCTGACTTACTTAACAACTCGTCGCTGAACAGGTCGTTGATGTCCATCTTGATCTTGCCGAGCGCCTCCACCTGGGCCTCCTCATTCGTGGCCGGCCTGCCGTAGACGAGCCCGAAGATGGCGAGGGTGCAGATGATGAGGCTGTTCATGGTGGAGTTGATCCGAAATGTGAAAAATTGTGGTTCCGCACCGCTTTTCTAGGCTCAGGAACGTAAACAGGAAGTGCCAATCCGTTTACAAAACGCTCCAAAACGTTCACTGTTTTTTTCGTGATGCGGGGAGCTGGACCAAGTTTATTGGACGATGGGGATCATAGCGGATATCTTTTTTGTCAATTTCAAGTCGAAACAACAAATTGAAAAACTTCGGGTAAATCAGTGTTACCACACTTTTGGAACTACGTTTACTGTCGCTAACAAGAAAACGTTTTTGAGCCTCCACGGAGTTGAAAAATGGGACCAAGCCTGCCATACGCAAGATTTTTTCGCTGATCAAAACGTACGAATCCGAGGAAAATGCCATATTCGAGACTTAACAATGTGAAAAACCCCTCAACCTCTGCGGGCTGGAGTTCTGAAAAGGCAAAAACTCTCTCCCTCTCTCTCTCTCTCTCGCTCTCTCTCTCACTTTCTCTCTCTCACTCTCTTTCTCTCTCTCTCCCTCACTCTCTCTCTCTCCCTTTCTCTCTCTCGGCTCATAAATCTTGTTCTTTTTGTGATCGATTGGAAACTCTGAAAACGAGATTTTGAAAAGCAAAAAATTCTGCACGTCAGTTCGTAAGTTCGTCGTCGTCCGGCAGCGCTGTGGGAGCAGCGTCAGCAGCGTCTTCGTTGGAATCGTCTTCGTCAGCAGCGACACGGACGTTCGGGACTTCGTATTTTTGCGTAAATCTAATCTCTTAGCGGCCAAGCGCTGAACCTCCGGCCAATGGGCGGTCAACGCTGGATCTTCGAAGAACTTCCACTAGTCGTTTTCACATTAATCTGTGTTTCTCTCTCTGCCGTGAAATTAACAAGTTTATTGTTAAGACAGTATAAAATAATGCAGCTAAGTTTAAGTTTAGGAAAAAGGATTGCTGGAACGGAGTTAGTGGCCGGCTTGCGCACGGAACCGTTGCACCTTCGCCATGAACTCGGGCTTCAGCCGCACCATGATGCTGGGTTCTGAAATTGTCATTTCGAAACTTTTCGGCACCGTATTTTCAAACAATTTATTATGAGTAATGCAAGTCAAAAAGTACAAACGTATTGAAAACAAGCCCGCAAACGATGAATAAGATTTTAAGGGCACTAGGAAACGTGAAATTGGCCCTTTGTGCGGCTCGCGACGACAGGTACTTGAGACTCCAAATGACGCGGGCATCCGCTAGCTATCAAAAAGAAAATGCACGGATTTCGGCTGATCGCGAAGCTGGCGATACATAGGCAAGCTTGTTAGCTTAGGCTTAGCTTAGGCTTAGCTTAGGCTTAGCTTAGGCTTAGCTTAGGCTTAGCTTAGGCTTAGCTTAGGCTTAGCTTAGGCTTAGCTTAGGCTTAGCTTAGGCTTAGCTTCAGCTTAACCTAGCTTTTTCCAGGCCCAAATATCTACTAAAATAACTACGAAAGCTATGGCAGTCCATTCTCTCTGTCCTCCTCCTCTAGTCAATCCTCCCGCTTTCCTAAGAATGATTGATGATGATAGGCGCTGATAGTGTCATTGTACCTTCTATAGTCTGCCCCAGCTACGGGAATTTCCTATTTACAGAGCCGCTGCCCTGCAATACCCGTTTTCTCGCGGGCAGGCCCATAAATCTTGCAGTCATATCAAGATCTAGAGATCAACTCCAAGCGGCCGATCTCCACCCCATCGACTACGTAGCGGTCTATGGACAGCCAGAAATCGACCGTTGTTATCTGAAATTGCAAGTGGTACCCCGTTATCACATGCGTAGAAAATTTCCGGCCTTATCTGGCCTTTCACTTTCCGAAAACACGAGTCAAGTTTTGACCCTAACGGAGCGGTGCTTTCGGCATTAATGCCAAAAAGTCTGATTACTCAGTATTTTGTTAAGTGAGTTTTTCATGCCAAAATTAACGTTAAAACGTAGAAAAACGTTTTAGGTAAAAAACTTTTTATTGATATTTCTGGACTGCATATCGTGGTTTTTGATGTTATCCGGACGTTTCCTGTTGGCTTGGCAGCCGATTTTCACAAATTTACCTAGTTTCGATCCGATTCGGTTCTAGCTTTGTGAATTTCTGACCGTTATGAGCCTAGCGAGCGGCCCTTGTTACCACATTTTCGGTGCAGAATAAGTGTTTTCGGGCCATAATCGCTTTGATTTTTCTGCATTCTTTTCTCTTTTTTTCAACTTTCAAATCCACAATTTTTTTTTTTCTAAAATTCAGGACTATTTGTACGTTTTTGGCACAATGACAGTGTTAAATCGAAGCGACGCCGCTTTATTGGCCTCTTGTGTTGGCGGATCAATTTTGTCGTATAATGTAGGTTTTGATAATTTTCGCTAATTAATCAATTTTCGGTTTCAGGCTATAAAAGCGCTGTACAATTACCTAAAACCAGAGCCCGGCTGGGTGCCAATCGGCCGAATCAAGGAGCTGTACATTTTCCCGTTAAAATCAGGAAAGGGCAAGCCGGTAAGTCGACTGTAATTTTGAATTTGCCTAATTTTCGATTATTGAAATCACATCCGGTGGTACTAAAATACAAAATACATGATTTTCCAGGTCTTTTCTTTATACTGTAACGAGACTGGATGTTTCGAAAACGAAAACGGCGATCGGATGTTTATGGCAACAGATCCGAGCGGGCAGTACGTTTCTTGAAAAACTACCCCGGTTTTCACTTTTCAGACGCGTTGTTCGTGTTTTGATCGATATATTAATTTAACAAGAATTATCGTTGAGAAAAATGAGCTTTTTAGTTTCTTCACCGGCCGAGGCAAGCCGATGTTGAATCAGATTGGGGTGGATGTTTAGTAAGTTGGCTTAAACTTTTTCGCTATTTCGGTCATTTTTTGATTTTTTCATAGCTGATCAATTTAGCATCTAAGCAATTTCAGTGATGGAATTGCTCACCTTACATTCAAAGACGAGAAAGTGGAGTTCCGGATCGATGATGTGAAAAATAATAATGCTGTGTTGAATGCGACGTGAGTTTGAGTTTTTCGGATTTTTTCTCTAATCGAGATGCGAGAGAGAGCGAGAGAGAGAGAGAGAGAGAGAGAGAGAGAGAGAGAAAAGAGCTAGAGCGAGAGAGGGGGGAGAGAGATTGGCGATTTTATTGAGATGTTTAGCATGTTCTTCGAAAAACGTCACGACGGGTTTGATTGTGGAGAGGAAGCAGCAAAGCTCGTCACAAAGTGCATCGGAGAACGTGAGTCAGCAAAACGCGGCATTGAACTAATTAGATCTACCAAATCCAAAACACCTGCTTATACGCTCTCTTTAAAAGCTAAGTTTTTAGCTGGACGCCTCGTGCTCTACTCACCAGAGCTCTACAATGGACGGGAGGTGACGACAAATCCCAAATGGTGGAATAATAACCCAGTGCCTAAGTTTTAGCTGGACGCTGCATACCGGGGAAAGTGAGTGTGAGAGAGAAAAAAGACCGAGGGAAAAAGAGTGTAAGAGAGCGTAAGCGAGCGAGAGAGAGAGAGTGAGAAAGAAAGCAAACGAGAGAGAGAGAGAGAGAGAGAGAGAGAGAGAGAGAGAGAGAGGGAGAGTAACCAATTATTTCAGGCAAGATACACCAACCTAACTCCTCACATGTTGTCCACACAGGCCTCCCTAGAAACTTTGAACGAGTTCTCGAAGAGGACGGGAGGGGATGAGGTAAAAATTCGAGCCACTTTATTTTATATAGATTTTGCATTAGAACTACTTTTAACTAATCGATAACTCGAAAAAATTGATGCTTTAAGCTGACAAACATTCAATTCCGTGCCAACATCGTCATCGAGGGGTGCCCGGCTTGGGATGAGGACAAGTGGGATACGTTACGGTAAGAAGAGCAACCGTTAGTATCCAAAAACGGCTCTTTTTTAAGCCAATAAAGTTTTAAAAGTACTGAAAATCGTGTTTTTTTTAGTTTTGGCCCACAGCCAATCAAGGGCGTCACGGAGATCCAGTGCATAAAGCCGTGTGAGAGGTGGGTTTTTGAATTTCTAAAGTTAAGTGCTGGCCTATATAAAATACGCTGAGCATTTTCGCATGCAATAGATCAGTCTTACGCTTAGAAACACACAATCGTTGTAAAAATTTTTTTAGGTGCCTCGAAATCGACGCCGACCCGAATACGGGCGTCAGGATGAAAGAGGACGCGCCGCTGGCAAAATTGAAAGAGTCAGTTAATTCTTGTTCTTTTCTAAACATTCTCCCTTAAGCTTTAAATTTTACTTTCGGGATCTTCGTTGTAATTTTTTACAGGTTGCGTTCATTTACAATCATTTTACAGGTTCCGAATGCCGATCGGCAACATGCTGGAATCGTTGGGGCGGCACCCGATTTTTGGAGTTCAGGTAAGTTAAACAAGTAACTGCTTCTCAAACTATAATTTATCCACCTAAACTATCCCAAAATTTGGGTGTAAAATAGCTCAATTAAAATTTAGAACACAACATTTTATAAATATATTTTTACTCCTTTTCAGGCAGCCCAAAACGTCAACGGCTTCGTGCACGTCGGCCAGACGGTGTGGGCAAAATATAAGCCGGCCGCTTTTTGATTGTACAATTTTGTATTTGCATATCTTACTTTTTCACTGTTTCTCTGTATTTTAATAAAATTTTTGAAATTGAGACCTTCACACGCTTCAAAAACACACAATTTGGCCTCCATTTTTAGCCCGTTACCTAGGGAACTTGTGTAAATATTTGCCATTTTCACGTTGGCGAGGCGGGGGAGTACAGTTCATGTATTCTTTAGAAAAAGACGGCGCGAAATAGAAATCAGAAAATAGAGAACATGGCGATTTTTGAAAGACGAATCGGAAGAAAGTGGAAAGAAACGGAAGCCGCTATATAAACGAGTTGGACTCTGGAAAAGTTATTTTCAAAATGCTGAGACAACTCGTTATTTTTGGGCTCGCACTTTCTGTAAAAGTAGCAGCTGATTGCAGTGCAGGTATTTTTAACGCTGGGTAGTTTGCAATCAGATGATTCTTTTGAAAAACCACGGTACATTACTTATTATTTTAAGTTTAATTTTCTATGTAGACTGGATTGAGAAACCGGGATAAAAAAAACTCCGCATCCGCTTCAAAAGAGACCTCAAAGCCATTTTTGGAAATTCTAAATTTTTGAAAATTAACCTTAATTGTAAAAAATGTTTTCAAAGCTATTCCTATAAATTCTAGCGCAATTATAACATTAAATTAAGGTCGAGATCCAGGAAATGCCGCTTGCGCATCACCACAGGGTGGCCAGCGTTTCTATTTTGATGCACAACGCCGGATTTGCCAACCATTTACTTACCGGGTAAATTTGCAAAAAAATAGTCATTTAAACAAGACACCATTCCAAAATAGGGTGTAAAAATGAAAAATAGGGCTGCGGCGGCAACGACAATCGCTTCGAGAGCCGGGCTGCCTGCTTGGCGAGCTGCCAAAACGCCACGGTTTCCCAGGCCGGCCCGATAGGTATCGAAATTTAAAAAAAAAAACGAAAATGCGTAATATGCATGTTAATAATAATCAACTTTCAGCTCTAATATTCAGTTTTATAATGCATACAAAATACAGTACCATTTTTAGCCCTGTGCCCAGCCGGAAATCCTGCCGCCGTCGACGCGGGTGAAAATCGGGTGAGCTGCCAGAACTGCCCGCATGGGTATGAGTGCCAAGGAAATTTGTGCTGCGCTAATCGAGGTAAAAACAATTTTAGCTTCTTATTATGCTAATTTTTGCCATTAGAAACGACGTGTAGCCTACAATACGACGCCGGGCGCTACGTTGCTGGGAGGAGCCACACGACAAAGTAGGATTTTTGAGATCTTTTTGCTTCATTGCCCTTCAAAAGTTTTGAGCACGATTGACGTGTGAACAAATATAAAAGTAGCTGTAAAAGTAGTTAAATAGTTTTAAATTTAAAACTTATGTAAAAAGAATCCATATTTTTAGATACTTCTACAACCCAGCCATGCAATCCTGCATCCTGTTTACCTACTTTGGGTCTCAGGGAAATGCTAATAATTTCGACAGCTTTAACCAGTGCATGCAATACTGTAAACCACAATAAATGTTTTAATATCGTCTTAATTCGTTCTTAAGTCCAATTTTTATAATTTGACAAAAAATCTTGGCCGTGGTTGGTCATTAAAGCGCACGTTCAGGGAGGGGCCGTGTACTCGTCCCAACGTGTACACCCTATGGACGTAGGGCCGCTGCCTGCCCGTCTGACAGGCCAGTCCCCTCGTTTGCGGCGGGGGCGCCCCTCGCCCCCTCGCCATTTGTAGCTGTGGCTGACTGGTATCCATCCGCGCCTCCCGAGCGGGGCGCCCGGGTTCGACCCCCGGCCGCGGCAAAATCTCTGCTTTTTTCCAAAAAAACGTCCCTGAACGTGCCCTTTAAAATGAAAGCAAAAAATCTGAAACCCCCATCTATCTAGTCTTCCAAGTTTTTGAGGTTTGAATCTTTTATTGGAGATGAAAGCCCTAATTCCAAGCATGATGGTAGTAGCTGAAATAATGTGCGCTCTCGTCGATAGGGTCCAGCGGGTCGATTCGCGCTTTCCTGGCAAAATCCGGCATCAAGGTGGTGCCGAAAATTTTTCGTAGATTTTCATAGAAACCGCGTCGCCAGGGTTCCACCTTGTAGAACAAAAGGGCGAAGTAAAAGAATCCGGCTCTAAAAGATGGCATCTTTTAAGAAGTCCATTTACCTGCATTTCTGGGAAATCACTGCTAGCTCTCTAAACAGTTCTCTCTCTCTCAGTCTCTCGATCTCTCACTCGCCCCCTCTTACCTTCGGTCTCTCGGTCTCTCGCCCTCTCTCTCTCTCTCTCTCTCTCTCTCTCTCTCTCTCTCTTCTTTTCCAGCTTTCCGCAAAGATTCTCTGCTAACTTCCAGCAATACAAAGCTACAAAATGTGAAATCAAAACTTACAACGCCGTGCCGACGTCAAAAAATATGAGCATAAATTGAGAGAAATTCGTGTTCGGATTCGCCAGAATAAACTGGAGACCGATGAAAAATGTGCAGACTACCGTAACGAAGGCGTAGTATATTGTAATAGTTTTTACGAGCTGAAAAAGTGCATTAATAAAAGGCATACAAACCGATACCTCAAGTGCATTCACATTTTCCTCAAGCTGGAACCTCCGGCTCAAATACCGATCATTTGCGGCCTTCACGTTTTTCATGCCAAATTCGCGCATTTGCTGGAGTTGACGCAGATTCCAGGAGTAGAGGGTTTTAAAGAGCTATAAAAACGAAATTATTCTGGACAAGGAATTTTGGAAAACGCTTCTAGTTATCTGGTTGGTAAAATTATTTCTGGAAAAAGAAAATTAAGGAAATCATTTTATCTTTTTGTTTCTAACCTTAACAAAAAATTAGGCATTTAGTGTTTTTTAAGAAGCAGGATTTAAACTATTTGACAAGATATCAGAAAATAATTAAGAAAGTAGACATAGGAAAAACCAAGAAACTTCTAACCGTTGCTGAGATGGCCACCAAGCCGAGAATGCCGCCAATCATGCCCAGCACCACCGCCCAATACCAATCGTACATAACTGAACCAGGAAATAAAAAGAAAGGAGTTACATCTAAGCCTTAGAAAAATAAAAATAACAAAACACCAATTTTAAACATGACAGTTACACAATTAAAAAGCTAAAATCTTGTTAGAAAAATGTTAGAACATTTAAACCAACTTTTGCCGACGCAAAAATACAATGTTTCGAATTTTTTTGCCTTACGAAGCTCGCGATTTTTTGGATTTGTCGAAAGTTCACAAATTGAAGTCGTCCCTAGCTCCGTGGCACGCCAAAGGACGCGTGCCAGCTTGCGTTCAGCTTTTCGCTTGACAACTACGCCGTGCCCAGACCAGACAACGGGCGATATCGGTGATTTCGGCATCTTGGAATTACGACAACTTACACTCCATGACCAGCGTCAGCACAATTATAATCAGGGCGGCTTGGGTGAAGATGATAACCGTGGAAACACGCGTGTAATTCACCGTCTCGTAAAAACCGATCTTTAGTGTAGCAGCGAGGCGCTCGACAAGAACCCCAGCTATGAAGAATACGTCCCAGATTAGGGAGAACAGTCGCAGATGGCTGGCCAGGAACAGGATCCAGCGATCCTGGACTGAGCCTGCAAAAGATTTAGCTAAGCCTAAACTCGTCGTCAGTTGGGCCTAAGCCTAAGCTAAGCCTCAACTTGTATAAGCGCTCACCCGGAAATTGAAACGATCTAAACTGGTAGCCGATGATGATGAAGCGGCCGAAAATTGAGATCGGCAGACTGGCACAGAAGGCGATGTAAAGACGCGTCAAATTCAGATGAAAATGACGAGAGCCGGATAGTGTCTTTACATAGATTGGACATAGCAACAGAAGAGAGGCCATGACGATCCCCTCGAAAATTGTGAGCGCGATGTAGGCGGGATAGTAGTCGGACTCCTAGAAAGCTAATATTGTATCAGAAATTCGTAATTTGCATCTACAACCTTACTCGATAAAGGAATTTCAAAGCAAGGCAGAGAGACGCAGGGGAGAGAGAGAGAGAGAGAGACAGAGAGAGAGGGAGAGAGGCAAGAGAGAGATACAGGAGGGAGAGAGAGATAGGGAAGAGTCAGAGCAAGCGAGAGTGAGAGCGAGAGAGAGAGAGAGAGAGAGAGAGAGAGAGAGAATCAAAGAAATTCCTCCGCCTTACCGCCAAAAACGTCTTGTTCGTCCATAACGCCACCGCCACATATCGATTCCCGATTTCGACGTAATTCATGAATTCCGATTCAAGTTCAATCTTATGAAGATCCAGGTAAAATAACAGGTAATGCCAGCACAAAAATTTTGCGATATCGATTTTGGGAAAGCAATGGGGCCATGAAATGTGCCAGCTTTTCACCTGCTCTCATCATTGGACCACTTACGCACGCCGCCTGGTTACAAAGTATGCTTTTTTTTGGCAGAATTAAGGGTCAATTTGTGTCATGCGTTTTTAAATGAAAAGCTCAAAAAGACCAAAAAATAACACTATTATTTTCGCAAAACCTGGGTGGCGCATAAACTTTGCTAAAGATAGCTTTTTAATATGTTAGCATATTAATATTGTGGGGTACATATAACGTAGGAATAATTGCATTTATTAAGACAACTTGGCGTCAATTCCACGCATTGTGATAGTAGCTGAAATAGTGTGCGCTCTCGTCAATCGAATCTCGAGGGTCGATCCGAGTTTTTCGGCCAAAATCCGGAACCAAGCCGGGTCCAAAAAGCTTCCGCAGATTGTCAGTAATGCCTAGCCGCCAGGGTTCCACTTTGTAGAGCAGGAGAATGAAGTAGAAAAACGGAGCTCTGGAAAAATACGGTAGCTGGACGCGGAACACGTTTTGCAAAAAAATCTGTTAACTAAAAACTCTTTTTAATAATTAAATTATATAATTTTAATCCTTAAAAAAGAATTTTAAACGAATTTAAATTGAGCCTCTCGTCGTTAAACTTACACAGCCGTGCTCAAGTCAAAAAGAATTAGCATAAATTGCGATAGATTTGTGTTGGGATCGTCTAGGATGAGCTGCACACCGATGAACGATAGGCAAGCTACGGTAGCAAAAGCGCAGTAGATCGTGATCGTTTTTAGGAGCTGAAAACTGGCATTAATAGACGGTACTATAATCAGTACCTCGAGCGCATTCACATTTTCCTCGAGCTGGAAACGACGGCTCAAATATCGATCGGTCGCGGCGTCGATGTTTTTCATGCCAAATTCGCGCATTTGCCGGAGTTGGCGCAGGTTCCAGGAATAGAGGATTTTGAAGAGCTAAACGATGCTGATTTCAAGGATTTTCAAAGCACCAAAGCGTGGATAATTTGTCTTTGTGGTTTGTTGCAATAAATAATGAATACAATTAAGAAAAGAAAGATATGATTTTACAAAAAAAAATCAATGAAATTGTTGAATTTTTGAAATCTGGAATTGAAAGTCTGGAATACTAACCGTTAGTGAAGTCACCACTAGCAAAAGTATCCCTCCAATGATACTGCATGCCACCGCCCAATAATAATCGTACATACCTAAACATACTGCCCTTCAACATTGCTAAATTAATGATCGAAGATTGGCGATTGTAACCCTACCCCCAGAAAATTTAAGATAAAACATCAAACCTCGTTTCTCTTGTTTTTCAGTTTAATGCAATGAAAAAGTCTGTTTCCCAAACCACCCACATTCTGTGATAAGCGTAAGGACGAGAAAGATCATGACGAAATGCCAGACGATGATGCATGTGGAGACTCTCGTTAAATTGACCGTCTCATAGAAGCCGATTTTTAGCGTGGCAGCCAGGCGTTCGACAAGAACGCCAACTAGGAAGAAGACATCCCACATTGGCGAGAACAATCGAAGATAAGTCGCGAAAATCAGCACGTAGCGATCGTCTGCGGTTCCTGGAAAAATTAAGGGATGCGAGAGCTATAGAGAGAGGGCGAAAGAGAGGCAGAGAGAGAGAGAGAGGGAGAGGAGATAGAGAGAAAGAGAGACAGAAATATGAAGAGATAGAGAGAGAGAGAGAAAGAGAGCGAGAACGAGAGCGAGAGAGTGAGAGAGAAACTGAGCGCAATAGAGAGCGAGAGCGTTAAGAAAACCTACCCGGAAATTCGAACGACCCGAATTGGTAGCCGATGATGATAAAACGCCCGAAAATCGTAATCGGGCAACTGGCGCCAAATGCAATGTAAAGCCGCGTCAAATTCAGGTGAAAATGGCGAGAGCCGGCCAGCGTCTTCACATAGATCGGGCACAAAAATAGGATGCAGCCCATGACGATCCCCTCGAAAATCGTCAGCATCACGTAGAACGGGTAATAGATGGATTCCTAGCGTTGGATGCATCTTTTTTTTTGCTTATCGTTTGGAAAGTTACGATTTGTACCAAAATTGCTGGTTTGCCTTACCTCCAGAAACGTCTTATTCGTCAACAATGCGACGACCACATGTCGGTTCCCGATTTCGACGTAATTCATGTGACCCTGGAATGGAATTTGAGTCTAAAAAATAGGAAAAAAACGAGAACGTAAGTGTATAAAAATGCAAAAGATAAACAGGCTCAGGATATCAAAAAGTTTAAAAAACCGAAAAAGGGGACACGCAAAGATATCTTAAAATAACAGAGCAAATGCAATAAATAAAAAAATAGCAATCCGGAAGTAAAAATTAACCCGAAGCTTCAAAGATATTGACTTCTCCGGAGTAATGAGGCCAGCGATGAACCATTGGTTTCACCTGTGCCCAAAATCAAGACCACCGCGTGCGCCTTTTTGTGCGTTTGGGCAATGTTTTGCAGAACGTTCTCAGAAACAAGTGTGCAATTAATGATGTTTATTAACCAACAAAATTTACAAGACGACCCGGCGCGTAAAAAATAGACAAAAACATCTCAAAATAATACAAAGAAAAACTCAGATAAAATTTCTTCAGTTCCAAGCATTATTATAGTAACTAAAATAGTGCGCGCTTTCCGCTGCGGTATCAACCGGTTCAATCTGGGAGCTCCTCGTCAGCTCGGGCACCCAGTTGGAGCCGAAAATTTTGCGCAGATTCGCCTTGAAGCCATTCCACCACGGCTTCACCCGGTAGAGCAGGATAAAATAGTACATGATGCCGGATCTGAAACTGGTGTCGTTCGTATTTAATGAATAGCTTTTTTTAATTTTAGGCTTATGAAAAGGAAATGCGCGGTTCTAAAGCGTCGATTTTGTCTGTGGTATCGAGGCTCTCTCTCTCCCTTAACCCCCTCCAGGTGACCCCTTCCCAGCAGGTCTCGTGGTGTAGTGGTTATCACATCTGTCTAACACACAGAAGGTCGGCGGTTCGATCCCGCCCGAGATCATTTTTGTTGCTTTTTGGGGGTAGGTTGTAGCAAAATTTCAGCGTTTAGGGGAGAGGCCGACGGATAGAATGCCGTCAGCCATAACATTGAATCGGCGTATTACCGACAAACAAAATGCCGATAGCGAAACGATTGCTTGACGACATCAACCAGAAGATCTACCGGCGTTTTTGCCTTTTTGCTTTCTGCGTTTTCCAAGTTGTTCTTGACGAATCGCTGTGACTAGGTCTGACGAAGCATGGGGATTTCCCTGTCACCTTCCAGCTAACGGCCCCCGTCCAGATTTTTAGAAAACTTCTGCATTTTTCACCTGTCCGGCCAAGCCATCGAGCCGGCCAATTAGGATTTATCGCAATCCCAAGAAGGTTGCAAGCCGGCAAAAACCTACAAGGCCACTCCGACGTCGAACAACGCGAGCATGAGCTGGCAGAAATTCGTGTTGGGCGTCTCGAGGATGAAAGGGACGCCGAGACAACCTCCCAAAATTGACGTGGCAATGGCGTATCCGATTGTTAGCGACTTCACGAGCTAGAAAAATGTTAAATTTGAACTTCTGGTATAAAAAATTACCTCCAAGGCATTAACATTTTCTTCGACTTGAAACCGTCTGCTCAAATATTGATTGGTTAGGCCGCCGGTAACATTTTTCATGCCGTATTCTCGCATTTCTTGAAGTTGGCGTAGATTCCAGGAATAGAGAAACTTGAAAAGCTAAAAAAATGCATTTTTGCTGGGGACAGGAGATAGTGAGGGAAAGAGCAAGAGAGAGCAAGACAGAGAGAGAGCAAAAGCGAGAGAGAGAGAGAGGCAGAGAGAGAGAGAGAGAGAGAGAGAAGAGAGAGAGAAAGAGAGAGGGAGAGAGGGAAACAGGAAGGGAGAAAGACAGAGAGAGAGAGAGAGAGAGAGAGAGAGAGAGAGAGAGAGAGAGCGATAGAAATATGATGGCGAGACTAAACAAACCAACCACCAACGATCCAATAATCAATATTCCGGAACCGCCCATCACAAAGAACACGACGAAGAAGTACCAATTGTAAACGACTGAAACGGATGCAATTTTATTAAGCGGAATTAATCAAGGGGAATATCCAATGGTAGCAAAATTGTATTTTGTAATTTTTTGAAAATGTGAAAGCCTACATTCTAGTACAATAGTTATTAGCACCAAGGCGCTGGCCGTGTGTAAAAAAATAATGATGGACGATACTTCGCTGAATTTGATTTGTTCGTAGTCTTCGACCCATAGCGTCGCGGCCAGCCTTTCCATTAGTACGCCGGCAATAAGGAAAGCGTTCCAGACGATTGTGATGCCTCGTAAATAGGTTGCAAAAATGACAAAATAACGGTTGATCGGCGGTCCTAAAGTTTAATTCCATAGTTAACGATTATCTGAAAGAATCGATTTGAAATTTTGCGGTTCTGGACTGTCAGCGGGAACCAAATTTATCCCTTGAATTTTCTACGGCCCTACAACAAAATATACACCACTTCTAGAGCATTTTAGCTAGTTTTTAAACATAAATACAAGACAAAAAAAGTATAAACATTTCCCAATTTATGACTTTTTGTTCAAAATTTATGAAAAAGTACCAAAAAAGATCGTTTGTCGGAAAGCCGGATTTCCACATTGCAAAACTTCAAAAATTTGTTATGACTAGCTAGCAGTCAAAAACTTCTCAAAACATTACAAAAATACATAATATATTATCATCAGGCGAAAGAAAAACAAAAGTGGTCCCGCCCCCCGCTAATGGTCCAGAACCGATAATTCTCGGTAGTTATGCCAGGCTAATTAAATTCCCCATATCCTTGCTAGATTTTCTTCTGAACGTTATTCTGTTAATTTTGCTTTGCAGTTTTATTATTCCTTGTTCCTCAAATTTCTTGGCTGAAATGCCTCACCTGGAAATTCAAATAGCCCAAATTGAAATGCTACCAAAATCGCGCGTCCGATGACCGTCATAAAGCACGTCGCCCCAAAAGCCATGTATAATCTTCGCAAATTCAAGTGAAAATGCCGGGAATCTGTTAGCGTTTTTACATATCCCGGATACAAAATAAATAAGGTAATTAGAATACTCGCTTCGACAGCGACAAATCCCACGTAAAGAGGGTAATATTCCGATTTCTGAACATTGGTTTAATCGATTACGCCATGAAATTCTCACCTCCAGAAAAGTCATATTCACAAAAATAGCCGTAGCAACGTTTCGGCCACCAATTTCGACAAAATTCATCGTTTAAAAAATTCGGAAAGTCTAATTTTTTCGATGATTGATCGATTTATGGATTTTGGCTGCCAGGTGCCTTTAACAAATCGAGAAAATGATTTTAGAAAATCTTGTGACGCTGCGAATTTTTTGCTTGAGGTCTGGACAACAGGCGAAAATTGGGGAATTTTTCCGGACACTTTTTAATTCCCAGATCAATGCTAGGGGGTACCACCTGTTGGCTGAATTGTAAATTGGAGTCTCGTGGAACGCTGGGAATGAAATTTATCCCCTATGGAAACCGTATGAATCGACTTGGAAAGGTGCTTAAATTATTTTGAAAAATACTGACAATCAATACGATTAAAATTACATAACTAAAAGTTTAGAAAATACCGGTATAAGAAAATGCAAAAAATAAACACGTCTTGGATAATTTTCTAAAACAGAGCATAAATTAATGCATAAAAATCACATATAAAATCTAGATATTTGCTTAATCAGCAAATCATGGCCCTAGCATAAAGATTCTCAGCTCCTCGCGCCTTTTCCACGGTATCCATAAACGTTCGGACGTCATTTCCGGAGTTTAGGGCAATTTTTGCATCCCTTCTAGGGCCGTTGTCTAGCCAAGTCGCATTCAAGATTTGGATATTGGTCTGAAAAAATAGAAATAAATGGTGCTTTCTCTCACTCGCTGTTGCTCGGGATACTGTACGTTACGGTACGCCAGCTACGTTGTGAGACGTTACTCTATGAAATGATATGCTACAACGCGTCGTATACGCTAGCTTACAATACGGTGAGACGCGGCACGCTCTGCCAAATTACGATGCGGTACGATATGATGTGATACGTTCCGATGTGGTAAGATACGATACGATATCATAGGCTAGGTTACGATACGCCACGTCACGATCCGATACGATAATTAACCTACCCCAAACTGGTGCAACATCGAGCCAATTAGAGCTGGAAGACCAGCACCTGTCACGTCTTCCGGTACGTTATACAGAATTACGCAGTGCGTACGCAGGGAGTCTGGCGTAGGCGTCTCCTTTACGCCAAAGAGGAAGCCGCTCGCAGGGCCTAGGAAACCAAGTCAACGTACCAAAAGCCGATTTTCAATTAATGCTGTGCTATTAGGGCAGCATTAAAGGAACCATAAAGCCTCAAAATCAACCAATATCGTTAACTAGGTCTCGACAAAAAGGTTTTAGTATTCTAGCGTACTTTAGAGTATTTCGTAGCTGTCTAGACCTATTACGAATGAGAGTCGATTCTGACACCTTCGAGTAACTTTAAATTGCAAAATGTATCGTAAAAACTTACCAAAAGCAACCGTAGCCAGAAGCGCTACGTAGAAGCGAGCCATCGAATCCGAAATGACCGCCTCCTCGGCTTGATCCACTGATTTTTAATGACCAACCACCGCCCTAAATATCGACGCCAATCGCGCCCACGTCTCCCGCGGCTGGCCAAACTTATCGCCTTGCAAGGCAGTCGCTTTTTCTGCTAAACGGGATTAAAAGTGGAATTTGCGCCCCGACACCCCGGGTCGCCAGCGTGGGTCATCCATTTTAATGCGGATCTCTGTTGCGTAAAAATTCCACGCGCAGAAAAATGTGCGAAAATGGGAGGGGAAGCCCCGAACTGGAAATAGAGGTTGTGGGAACGGCCTTTATTTAAAAGCTGAGTTTTTTTGGGGGTAGCAGAATTTTTTTCGGAAACTAAGGCCGTTTTTAACTCTAGTCCGTGAGCTTGAAAAGTATTTGAAAAGAGACCATCTCAAACGATGCCACCGTGAAATATTTTACATAGTAAAATCGGAAAAGCATTTTTCGACAATTTTGCGACTCGAGCCCAATTTCGGCAAGGTGAGGCACTAGCGATAACTCCTCTTAAGAGGAGTTTGGAGCAAAACTTATAAAAATACGACCAAAGATCTGCAAAATCAATTTTAGCTTGTAGATTTCTAGAATATTCGCCGCAATAAATACGCTGATGATAAACACTCGCACCTTCACGGCACCTTTCTGAAAAATTGCAAATGTTTACTGCTTAGGCTTAGGCTTAAGTTTAGGCTTAGGCTCAGGCTTAGGCTTAGGCTTAGGCTTAGGTTTAGGCTTAGGCTTAGGTTATGTTTAGGTTTAGGCTTAGGCTTAGGCTTAGGCTTAGGCTTAGGCTTAAACGATGATGCACTTTCTGGGCATAGCAACCGAAAAGGAGGAGGCATTCTCATACTCGTTGTAGAGCTCGTTATCAACTAGGCTCGCACTTTGGTACGGCATGGAATCTGAGCCTGAATATATATTCTTTTTAGTGCTTTCGGTTCTCTCTCGCTTTCTCTCTCTCACGCTCTCTCTATCGCGCTCTCTTTCCGACTTTCTCTGTCACGTCTCTCACTCTCTCTTCTCCTTCAGTCCCCCGCAGACGCACGTTTCCCATTGTGTTTTATCTTCCTTGCTCCGACTACAATAATGAAGGTAAAATCGTTTATTCAATTTATGCACAAAAATTGAAGGTATCCATTTAGTTGCTGGTGGTTCCGGTGGTGGCCCCAGAGGTGGTAGAGCCTAAAAATTTGCATTACCGAGATTTTCAAAGGTGGAGCTTCATCCTAGCTCCGGACAAATCCGTACCAGTGGCAGCGGTCGTGCCCGTGGATCCGGTGGATCCAGTCGATCCACCGGTGGTCGATCCGGTGGCGGCGGTGGTGCCGGCCGACGTGGCGGCTTCGCACGATCCGCAGCAGTACTGGGCACGCTGTTCAGGGGTGTAGGCGGCGTTCGAGCAGAAGCCGTTCGCGACCCAGGTCGCGCAACTGGAAAAAGCCGACTTATGCAAAGCCTAAGCTAAGCTTAAATCTAAGCTAAGCCCACGCTTTCCTTATGCTAAGCCCAAGCCAAGCCTGAGCCAAGCCTGAGCTAGGCCTGAGCCAAGCCTAAGCTAAGCGAAGATTATGGCTTACTTGGCGTTGCTGTCGCTGCAAGTGCTTCCGGTCACGCTGCCGCAGAGGTTGCCTACAAAATCGGATTTTATTTCGACGAAAAAGAAGTGTTTTTAATCGTGTAGGTTCGACCTAAAATTTCCGTAGTTTTTAAAACTGCTTGTGCAAGTACCAAACTTTCACTTACAAGTCGATGGGCAATACTGCGCCTTCTGGGCACGCGTGTAGAAGCTGCTGGTGCAGAAGCCGTTCTTGCTCCAGTTGGCGCAGCTAGATGTACCGAATTAAAACAACGAGGGCAAGGACTTACTTGGTGTTGGTGTCCGTGCAGGCAGAAGCCAGGCTGATGCCTGAAAATGAGGTTTTAGACGACGTTATCTGGCGTGCTTGGGGAAACGCGCAGTACTCGGTAGTCACGGCAGAGTACCCCAAAATGACCAAAATCGCAATACTGATGTTTTTGGGGCTAAAACGGAATTCTGAGCCCAAGCTACCGTAGTCCTACACGATTTGGCATTTTGATTCCATGATTTTCACATAATTAAAATTTTTAAAGAAGCTTTAAAAGCATGCGTGTTTACCCCCCAAGGCCTAAAAGCTGTCCGGGCTGCACTGATTTCCGCTGAGGTTTAGGCTTAATTTCCGTTTAGGATTAGGTTTAGGCGAAGGT
This sequence comes from Mesorhabditis sp. LJ9110, assembly GCA_038088335.1. NCBI lineage: Eukaryota > Metazoa > Nematoda > Chromadorea > Rhabditida > Rhabditidae > Mesorhabditis > Mesorhabditis sp. LJ9110. The sequence goes on from JBBGBA010000008.1 coordinate 90,864, forward strand.
TTCGACAGTTTTTAGCTGTAATTTTAAGTACTTAGGCTTAGGCTTAGGGTCGCAAAATTACCGTAACTTTAATATTTTAAGCTACAGCTAAAGACGAGAACGGGAATTCTATTTTTTTGTCCGAGATACCATATTTCCAGCAAGTTTTTCTTATTTTTTTTGTCTGTAGGGTTTTCGGATCAGGATTGGTGTTCAACGACTCGATGCTTCACGAATAAAATTTATATCCTAAACGGCACCCCAGCTACCGTAATTTTCGCCGGCCGAATGGCATTTCTTGGGCTTACAATTAGCTGTCGATCTAGACGCCCTTGGATTTGAGTTTCAATGAACCAAAGCCGATTGCAAAAATCTAGATCCTGAACTTCGGTCCGAGCTACCGTAATCCTAGCCAGTGCCCGCAATTACCGTACCAATAGCGGCGAGGACGATGGCGGAGTAGGCGGGGACCATTGTTGATGAAGGTTTACCACGAATGGGGGTTTTGGAAGTGAGGTGTCAATCCGCGGAATGCCCCGAATATTTATACCAACTTTGGCGACACCCACGCCCGGCCCCGAGTACAAGCTGCGCAAATGAGAGAGAGAGAGAGAGAGAGAGAGAGAGAGTGCTTCGAATTACTCACACTCGGGGCTGGCAGCCAGCCCCGAATTCCTGAAGTGATCCCAACACATCCGCCGCGCTCCGTTTACGGTATCTGGTGGTTGATCATTGGGTGGATGGGTGATGCCAAAAATAGACGAGATTTAGATAGCTGTTTCGGATTTCTCCCACGCCACGCTACCGGCTTTGCACTACTTCAGTTCACGCAGCATCGCACTTCGTGAGGGTGCTGATGTCACTTTTGCCTTACGCTTTCCGGTGTGTCATTCAACAGGTGGCGGATTCCGTAGGAAGTCCTTTAGATACAGCCGCGACACGCAACGCATCCGCTCAACATCGCCAATGGTTTGTAGACTTTTTGCTACAGCGGAGACCGAAATCCATAGCCAAATTTAGTTAGGACTCAGCCTGGCCCACCCCTTCAGCTTGCACCATGTTGGCATCACGGCCTTAAGCGGGCTAGCGAGCGTTATTTTTCTAATTTTTATTGGCTATGCGTTGCATGGCATCAAAAAAATTTCTATAAAAACATGAAAAATTATAATTCCAAGCTTTTTAGATGCTACGCCCTTTACTTGTTTTTTCAACTTTCTCCAAAAATTTGCTTTTGTGGTTTTGCCTTGCGTTTTGGGTGGTCGTGTAGGTTGCCTTGTGCTCCGTTAGGGAATGGTGAAATTGCATTTATTCTATCTATTTGTAAATGGGGAAAGACATCGGGATTGTTGCAAAGCAGCTTGTTCTTTGAAAGTAAGATCAATTTTTTTGGTAGGTGAAAGTTAAGCTAGAAGCCGCTTGGCTCACATCTCGGTGGTCGTCGTTTCTTCAGTTGTCTTTCTGAAAAATGCGTATTTCCTTCATCCCCAGACGTTTAGTATTGTGTCTTAAAGGGCAATCAGTCGAAGATTCTCAAAAATACAAAAATTCCCTGAAAATTACCAGTAGTCACGCCCGTGGTGCCGCCGGTAGTTCCGGTCTCTCCGGTCGTTCCGCCAGTAGTTGCACTCGTAGCTGCGCTGCTAGCTGCCGTAGTGGCAGGTCCACAAGATCCGCAGCAATACTCCGCTTTCTGAGCAGCCGTATAAATGCTGCTCGTGCAGAAGCCGTTGGCTACCCAGGAGGCGCAGCTAAAACGGGAGTATTAAGCGGGATACCTCTATTTCCTAAGATACGCCCGCGCTACCGTAAGTCAAGAGGATGCCTTATATTTAGTAAGCTGTTTCATTTTTAAAAATCTTAATTTTGTAAAGGGGTCGTATTATAAATACAAGGTTGACGTAGGTATAGGTTGAGGCTGAAAAACCCACTTTGCATTCGAGTCGGAGCAAGTTCCATCCGTGCAGAGATTGCCTGGAAAGGAGCAAATTTTGGTGGCCATTGCGCACGTTTGTTGGCAAGTTAATTGCGTGCATTTTAGAAAAAGTTGCAAAACGATACAACATACACGATTTCTGACATAGACTCGTCCGTTGGGCCGCCGTGTAAAAGCCATTGGTGCAGAAGCCGTTCTTCGACCAATTAGCGCAGTTGGCAGACGAATCGGAGCAAGCTTCGCTGAGGGCAAGGACTAAAAGCATAACTGAAGTCAGGAATTTTAAATTTCGAGCGTTAAATTTTCCAAGATTTAAAAAAACGGAACCCGCCTTCTTGAGATTTCTGCAATTGACAACGAAGCGCTGAAGCGCGCTTATAAAAAATCTCTGCTTGCTTGCCCGCCTCGATTTTGCCCCTCCCCGAAGAAACGCTGCTAGCTTGCCCCGTTGCCGAATCATTCTTTTGCAAAAGATCTCCGCTAGCTGGCCTAACTGCGCTTCTTTACTTCTAAAATAATCGCTGCCAGCTTGCCTTACTACACTTCGTGAATTTTCAAAAATCACCGCTAGGATGCCCTGACGTCAAATTATTCTTTTGCAAAAAATCTCTTTGCGTTAAAGCTTAGGAAAAAAAAGTAGTAAGGCAACAGCCGTAGTTTACATTTTCTGAGGCCATTTTGTAAAATTTTACACGCAACCTGGCTGTTTGTTTGCTAGATCTGGTCCCAGAGAAACGGAAACAACTTCAAAAAGACTGCTAGACTTCTAGCTGACGCGCTTTCTGGCCTTCTAAAATAGTCAGCAGCTTCAAAAATTCGTCAATTTTCTAACCCACCAGCCGCAAAAGCGATCAGAGTAACAACAGCCGTCTGCATCATTACTTTTTCTGGAAGCCCCAAAAAAACAAGCCACCTCTACGCAAATACCCATTTTATAGGGATCGGCACATTGGGTGGCTAGAGGGCCCGACTTCCGGCCCCAGCTGGCCAAACGTTTATGAATTGGGGTGATCCGCCGGGGATTGTCACAAAATAGGGCCCCCGGCTCGCTTATTTACACATCACCTAGATTCGATGGATTTTCAGGAATTGGGTTGGTCGGTCTTTTTTTAGGGGCCATTGTTTTTTGTGTCTGTGTCTGGTGGTTTGGTTGGTGTTGCGGTGTTGATGTTTGTGGTGGCTTATAGTGCATTTGGGAATCCTGTAGCTTTGTGAGTCAGCAACTAGAAAAATTGAAGCCCAGATGAGGTCGAAACAGAGCTGCAAGCCGTCTGGGTCCTAGAAAGCTGAAAAGCCCGTTTCCGGCGTTGGGTGCAGAAGTATACGATCGGAATGATAGTTGCACCATTCGAAAACCCTTGAAACCGCGGGTCCGCAGCAATCTTCAAAACCATGTTTTTATTTAAACACCGATTTTACCACGCATTTAGAAACATTAAGAAACGACCTCTGCGTTTCATTAACGGCTGCTTTCGGTCGTTTTGCTCGGAGAACTGAGGCAAATTAGCTCGCCTGCAACCCGTGTAAACTAAAAATTCTATAAAATCGCTTGTAAAATTAAATAAAAAATATTGAAATAAAACGTGGTTTTAAAGATGGTAGCAAACACGCCGTTTCAAGCGCTTTTGAAGGATATGGCTATAGCTCCGGTCCATCAGGAATTTTTGATTTGGAGATCCTTTAGTATCATCACCGTCCATACTTCCTGACGCGAAACTCGGTGTTCTGTGCGAGCTGACAATTTGTGTTACACGAAAATACCCGTAAGCTACCTCAAAAATTCGAAATTCTCTTCAGTCACTTTTTCCGAAAAGGCTAACCTTAAGTTACATTCCACCAAAATTTGTTTTATTGTGGTTGGAATGCAAACTAACATTCGGAATGCCAAAAACCGCCTGATTTTTGGGCAATTCCACTCCCTTTGGGAGGTGTGGTCAAAATGCCGCCATTCCACGCGGCCCCGTGATTTTTGCCCTTTAAATCGGTTTTCACCTATAAGCGCCTCTGTTTATCTAGAGTATGAAATCTCTCGACGGTCCCAAATTTTTATCCATCCTGTTTAAACAGCAATTTGGGGAGCGGGGCTCAAATTCCGACACCATCCACCCAAGCGGCTCGACTTTACCCCCGACGTCTGAGATCTGTGTAAACAGCCCGCAAAGTTGAGCCCGAAGTTTTTAGATTTTTTTTATTAGCTTGCAAATTTGTAGGCAGACACGCACGGCACTTTCAACTTTCAACTTGCATAAAAAGGGAGTGAGCAAAAATCGACACAAATTACGAAATTAGGCGGGCGAAAATGACAAAAAATAATACAAAAATACATAGTTACGAAAAAAACACGTTTTCATCACAACAATTTTTTGGGGATATCAAGTACTGGTAAAGGTAAGCATTAATGGTAGGTCAAAAAGGGGCTTTTCGAATTAATTGGGCGTATTTGGATTTTAAAAAAGCGCTAAAAGGGAAATTTTTAGTTTCTGAGATCTATGAGTTTTTGGGATTTTATATTAGATTGAAAATGGATTTGGGATGTTTTGAGATTCGAAGATAACACAGATTTTATGGAAAAACACAATTAAAAACGTGGGAACAGACAGAAAGCTACAGTACACTACGGAAAACAACAATTCGATAAAAATTGATAAATTGATTGAGCGGATAAATTTTTAACTTTAAATTTTTTTCAATTAACGCAGGAAGAGAAAAATTGAAAAATGATATTTTTACAAAATTAAATTGTTCAGTTTCCGGTAGTGTACTATCTACAGTAATTCTTATCCACGATCCTTGAACACGTCTTGCACTTCACCTCGCAGCACCAGATGAACTTGCAGTGGCAGGGCTCTTCGACGACTTCGCGTATTGTTGTCCAACCTGGAAAAAACAATGAAAATTGGCATATCGCATACATTAATTAAGGGGTTTGCTTAGATTAAAAATATTAAACTTAAAATCTTAAAAAACTTCAAGAGTTAACAATTAAATTTAATTAGACGGTGATCTATTAATGCGTAAACGAGGGCTCAGGCAGTATTCTTTTCCCACCTCTTCCACAGCACACCGACCGGCAGTTGTTAGTACATTCGCGGCCTTCGGTCGATTTTTGGCAGTAATCCGGAGATGATTCCAGGAAGACGAGGTCGTTTTTGGGGACCTAAAATCAAATAAAATAGCGTTTTTCTCCTCGTCTCTCGCTCTCTATGTATGTCGCTCTCTCTATTTCTCTTTCTCTCTCTCTCTCTCTTTCTCTCCCACTTACCCTATTCCGCTCCTTCTCCACGTCCAAGAATCGGCCAACCCGGAGTCCTTCTACCGGAGGCGGGTCTTTCAAGACAAGCTCATCACTGTGAGGAGCCGCAGCTACCTGAAAATAATGTTAACTTACCATCCTCAAGCCTTCCTTTTTGTATAATTTTTTAAGCTGCCAACCTGCTGGGCAAAGTCGTATTTCTCTTTGAGCTTCATCGCGAACTCATCAAACTGGGGGACCACCTGGAGTTTCAGATGCATACAAAAACTTGGATTTTCTTACCTTCCAGCACGTCTTCGTCACGCAACTTCCGGAAACTCCATGGCATTTGCATTCTTTACGCATGGAATTGGCGAGGAGGCGACGACCAACTCGGTTGTTATGGAGGTTCATCATCGACCTGAAGAAGGAATAGTGTAGAAAAAAGCGAGATCGAGCTAGAGAGAGAGAGACAGAAAGAAAGAGAAAGAGAGAGAGCGGGAGAGAGAGAGAGAGAAACGCCTTACCTCGCATCCTTATTCTCCTTATCACTGGCATCAATGAATTTCCTTCCAAAAGTATTCCCATACTTTACATTATCCGAGCAGCCGGCCCAGATGTATTTTTGGGACATCGTGCTCGGCATTGGTCCGCAAGAACAGTCCCCAATCACTCCCTATAAATAGATTTTAGGTATTGAAATAGCGATAAACTAAAATGCAACTTCACAGAGTTTTTGAAGAAAATTTCATGTTAGAGGATTTACCTTGGAGCAAGCTTTAGCGATCGAGTGGGACATCCCGGCTGCGGCAATAGCGTAGACGTATGCGGATTCCTTTGAAGCCGCTAAAAAATAATTATTTATCTCTCTCGCTCTCTCTCTCCCCTCTCGCTCCCTCTCTTTCTCTATCTTTCTCTCTCTCTCTCTCTCTCTCTCTCTCTCTCGTTCACTCTCTCCTTTCTATCTATCTCTCTATCTCTCACCTTTCATGGCTGTTCACTCCTTGCCGTCACCGAGCAGTTCCACACGTTCGTGGCAAAGGTTCGTTGGCACTCATCTACAGCCATCCTTAACCCGGACACGACATGATTCATCGTGTCTGTATTCCGGGCACATAGTTCCTTCTGTCGTTTGTTCAGCCCCGGAATGAGGCCGCAGGTGGATGGGTGGATCGATGAGAGGCCCGGTGTGAGTTCGGTGAGGAGCCTGAACATTCATGTTAATTTCGCATAAATTAATTTTTGCCATTTTTGTCTCGTCAACCGGAGCTTTCCGGAATTGTCGGTACTGGACTGTTAGCGGGGGAGCTCTGACTAACCCATCGAAAGGCAGATCTCATTAATGAAATTCGACATACTTCTGTCAGGTTTTCTGCCATTTTGAATATAGAAAATTTATAAAAATTTCCAGCTTTTTCGAAAATGCCTAAAACTCGTAAAATAATAGGAAAAATGTTTATTTTCTAAATCCGAAAACTAATTTATTTCCGAAAAATCTTTTTGTGCGTTTCAGGCAATAAAAACTGCCCAAAACGCTAAAAAAATAAACTATGAAACGCTACAAACTTTCATAGATAGAACTATGATAGATATGCCACCCGCACCCCCCCCCTCCCCCCGTGGACAGTGCAGTACCCTAGAATTTTCTAGGCATAGCCCTTGTGCTTGTTTTTTGTGTTGACACAACGGATTTGGCAATCTCCGGCGGCGGCAGATCTGGGCTGGCCGCGCCGTCATAAAATTTGGGTGACGGGGATGCTCGTAAATTGGTATGGGATACAAGGAGGGGCCGACAAAGAGCGCAGGCACCATTTAAGACTACGAGGGACAACAGATTGCAACAGCCACATCACCTGCCCCGAGGGCATTAATCCCCGCGGATAAAAGATGACCCCGGGGCGCGCAAGGGTAATCTATCGCTTAGCGGATTTATGCTAATTGCAAAATTAGCCGTGATGTAAAAATAGTTAAAAATTAGCTAATTTGATCAGCTATTTATTATTGCAAGTTGGAGCCAGTTTTGCTTTTTTAACACTCGAATCATCACAAAAAAGTTATCGAAACATCCTCAAATAATCCCTGCTAGCTTGCCCCACTGAATTTTAGATCGCCTAAATACCTCTAAATAGTTCCGGGCAACTTCAGTGATAATTTGCATACCTGTCTAACTCCATAAATTCTCTGAAAGAATCTTTGCTATTTGCCCTACCGAAACCAACTTTGTTTCCTCAATAATCACTGCTAGCTGGCCTGTTAATTTGCCTCCAACTCGAGCTAAAGAAAACGGTTCAAAAACGCGGCAAGAAATTTGGTAAAGAAAATGGTAAAAGAGTCCTGCTAGCCTACCCTCCTTGTCCAAAGCTTCTCCCACAAGGCGCTCCGCTAGCTTGCCTGCGCATTCGAAATGCCACATTCCACAATTGAATTCGAAATGCCTTCTAGTTTGCCCTATTTTTGTGATAAATTTTAATTTTTGTATTGCCCTCCTTGAGTTCCCCCAAACTCCCCCAAATCACGCTCTGAACCCGAAATCAATCCTGGCGGCACGCGCGCATACACAAGGGGCCGATCCTAGGCAATCACATAAAATTGAGGAGTGTGCCCGGGTGGTCGAACAGTTTTTGTAGTCGACGTTAGGGGGAAGGACAACCCTCAAACGAGACCTCAAACGAAACAAACCGCCCTTTATTGGTTGGCCCACCCGGTGTGACCTTCAGAAATTCCAGCGCATGAGGAAGAAAATTTCCAGGTTTTCATCGTCAAAGTGGTTTCAAGAAAACTGGGGTAGCTAGCCGAGATTTTTGAGGAAACCTAGGTCTAGTTTTTCGGGAACAGGCTAGCACGGAAAATTTGAGAATCCATTCCGCATCCGACATTCTGGGGTTTCGAAAGTGACGCACAAAGAGGTATCTACAGATGACATAAATCGAATGCCAAAAGGCATAAATCGCCGACGGCAACCATCAGATGGACGGTATCCAATTTGCTCGCCTATGGGGGCGAAACAGCCCTCATTTCGGCTCGGCTCTGATTTACGGCTGCCCGGGGGATCGAGTGGCATACAGAGAGCGATTTTGCCAAAAATCATGTTTTTTTAGCGTACGTCATGCTCCATTAAAGTAAAAACTACGGCTCATTAAAGTTAGATCGAGAAGTAATAAGCGCGATTTTTAAGAGACATATAAGGTTAATTAGGGTCGCTTGCTCTATTTTATTTTTTCTTTTTTGCAGTTTTCTCTTTTGCTATTTTTTAGGATATTTTTGATTGGCACCTCGTTAACCCGGTGCCTTAAGCTACGGTATTCATCATTATATTCCTCTTAAAGGTACCTAACAAGTAAGCTACGGTATTTTTCATTACCACGCCGTTAAACATTTTTTGAACTACGGTATTGCTCGTAACAATTTCGTTAAAGGTATTGCCAACTAGTGCTTTCATTAAGAGCTTCCCAAGGAAGCTTCTCAAAGTTACCTCCAGTACCACTCCTCTAAAAACATCTTAAAAACATCAATTTTTCAAACCCCTCCCAAATCCAGGTTTTGAGGTAATCCTCCTCAACCTCCTGCTCCCCCCTTACCCATTTTGTCGCCCCGTTCCCAGGAGGGCGTAAAAACGGTATTGCTTGCTAAGGGGTGGGTGTGAGGATCAGGGCTAGGAAGAGCAAGAGGGGAGGAGGATTGCTCAACCAACCGGGTCATCGCACGCATAAACCCAAACAAGGGGAGGGCAGGGGATTTAGGTGGAGGTATCGCTGCACCTGGGGATGTGAGCAACAACTTGGGGAGAAAAAGAACAAGAAGGGGATCACAAATTGAAATCTTCGCCGCAGGCTAGAAAACTCAAAAAGTTGCCAACGGTGGGAACGGGTTGCGACGGCCCGGATCTAATTTCAGAACTGGTCGCCGGGTATCTGGGTTGTGGTTTGAACGTTGGGGAGTGGAAAAAACAGCTGGGCTACGAATAGGAAGATCAGAGGATGGATTTGGGGAGCACGAACATTTGGATTTTCTGATGTAAATTTCAGCGGTCCGAAATCTCGACATTTTGAAAGTTCCTTGCTGAATGAAAAAAATATAATTTACGCGTCGAGGGATAACTCGAAAAATTAAGACAAAGCCTTTCTGGGACATTTGGCTGTATTTTTTGCAAATTGGTAAAATTGACGTCTCTAAAGCAATAATTATAAAAATCTTGATGCTTGTGCCTAATTTAGGTTTTTTATGTCGAATTCCAGTCATAATCCCCACTGCCAAAATGCCGAACGCCAAAATTCCGACAGGCAAAAATAATACCCCCGACAGATTCTCGAGATTCTGGAATTTCGCTGTCTTGTACATAGCTATTTTGCATGCCGGTATTCGGGTCTTTCGGCATTTTGACTTTCAGGATTCCGATCCGGATTCTGGTTGTCGGGATTTTGGCTTTTTTCCGGTATCGAAGCTTAGTGTCATTATCTTACGAACCAAAAAGGAATTTTCTACAAGTAGCAAGGTAGAAAGAAACTTATCACGGTAGAACAAAACAAAATTCAGCTAAACTGCCGAAATCTAGAGAGGGGCGTAAAACCGTTCAATTTTTATATATTCACTTACCAATCATCAACCGTCCTTCCGGTCAGCGCTTCGATACCCGGAATTAGGAAACACAGGAATAGGCCGTAATACAAGGAATTCATCGAGATCTTAGCTTGTAGCTCAAATCAAATCGAATCGTCAAGTCGAATGAATGAATGAAAAATGACCGATCAGAAAATCCGACAATGAAGATGTAAATGGGCGGGCCCTCAGCAAAGACCCAACCGAGTGCCAGCGGATATGCCCTGGGGCCCCAAAACCGAGACCACCCGCATTCCCACGCCCCCGGCTAGGAGAGGCTGAAACAAAGCCGCTGGGAAGTGGTCTGGCTCTACGGCAAGTAGAAAAGAGCCGACAACTAGTGGAGGTGATTGAGGTTGTCAACATGGGGATTTGAGAAAACTAGGGCCTTTGATGTCGTTAATTGGAATCTGGGAATTCAGGAGGTGAGGGCTTTGAGAGACCGCTTGAAGAGATGGCATTTAAATTTAAGACTGGATGCTATGCATGGAGAGAGAGAGAGAGCGAGCGAGAGAGAGAGAGAGAGCGAGAGAGAGAAAGGTGGAAAGGCAGGATCGCCAAACTATGAAATTCTCATAAAAAAATTGCCCTGGAGCGAATTCCGTCGTGAAATTCAAAACGAAAAATCCCCGAGAAAGTTAAAAAAATTAAAATAATGGACACGCTAAGGCTCAAAAATGACAAAAGCTCACCACCAAGCTCCAGTTTCAGTGACGAAAAGCATCAATAGAAGCTGGTAAAGTTTCATCTTCAATCAAGTGTGTTTTGTAGCGTAGCGTAGCCTATTTTTGTCTTGGCGTAACGAAGCGTAAAGTCGCGTAGCGTTTTGTAGCGTGGCGTATCCTCTGGTAGTTCCAGCGATAGATTTCTGAGTACGGTATTCCAAAATATCGAGGTCAGTGCCGAAAGAGGATCTTCTCACGGAGGGAGGCTGAGGTGGGCGGCGCCTCAGATACCCGCAAGCGGCAGCCAATAGCCTATTTTGCGACCTCCTCCTCCACCTCCACGGCCTCCTCCTTCTCCGGCCCCGTTTACGACGCGTCGCCCATTTTATGCCAAAGCTCGTGCTCCCGGGTGTCGGCCGTGGGGAGGTAGATGGGCACGGGGAAACACAAATATTTCGGCAATCTCCTCCGACCGCCATGTGACACTTTGGCGCTTTTTATGGACCGCGCCGAGCAAGGCGAGTCAGATGTTTGTTCCAGAAATTAGTTGAGGGGAAATAGATGGCACTAAACTTGGCTTCTAGAATTACAGGAGATTCAGCCAATGATCTTTGCAAGCTTGCCATACTCGGCACGCTCAGGAAGCTTACTGCTCGCTAAAATGTAGTCTGGTAGATGAGATAGGCTTTTCAAGTAGCACCAGATTGTCCAAAAATTTGTTGCTCGTTAAAACGTGGCCCAGATGCTGTCGAAAAGCTTTCTTTCTAGAACTAAAGTAAGCACCAAAATAAATGTGATCTTTGTTATTTTGTATGAAATGAACATATCGTTTCCGGTTAGATCATCCGTTTTTCACAAAAAGTCGGGGTATATAGAACGTTTAAAAGTACCCGTGCTTTCGTATGCCAGGTTTCCGTGGCAGATATATACCGTTAAAGCGTAGGAGTAGCTTCGCCTTGCTTCTTTTCGAAGTCAGACGAATCAGTATCACAACGGTAAAAACACACAGGCAACATCGAATTTTATTAACCGAAAATCTCTTTCGTGATGCAAGTACAAGTTCTAAGCATTATTCCATTAATTATCGAGCCGCTTCGATCAGTCGCCGCGACTTTCGGGCGGCTGCACGGCTTCGACGATCTTCGCGCCGGCCGACATCAGCTCGTCGGCGGCGCGCTCGAGAACGGGGGTCGACTGAAAATGAAATTTTTTTGAGACAGTAATGATTAAAAGCACTACAAAACCTAGGGCTGAATAAAGCCAGGATTTTTCCCACGTCGTCGGTGAAGATGATGGTCATCCACATGTCCCAGATGAAGGCGGTGAGCAACAGGGCGAGCATCGCGTACCCGAAGCGCATCGTGTCCATCTGGTAGCCGTTCTGCTGGCTGAGGTCCTCGAGCACGGCGGATAGCTTAAAAAGGGAGGGCTGTAATTTAAAAAATAAGCTCAATACCTTCTTTAATTGCTTTTAAATTACGTCTCTAATAAATACCAAAATATTCTTCTCCTCCAGCCGCGTGTTCTTCTCCTGGAGCTCGCTGTTCGTCTTGCGCAGCGCGGCCACCTAGAAAAACGCTTGCTCACTTTCGAGTCGTTCCACCTGGGTCAGTAGGCGCTCGCGAAGCTTGGCATTGTTGAATTCTACATGGTTTTTAGTTTATTGGTGTTTTTTACATACCGGGAGCGCGAACTTCGAGCGTGACCGTCTCGGAGACGACGTTCGGGTGATGCTCCCAGAATTCGGCCTTGGTCAGCACGAGCTCTGATGAAGAAAAATATTAAAAAAGCAAGTGATACAGCGCAACCATGCTCGGACACTGTGTGCGCATGGACGAGAAAACGGTGCCGATGGTCGACGTTGCCGTCCGATTGCACCATGATGTGCACCATCGCTCGGTCCTAAGCAAAGAGGATGCAAAACGCTTGCTCAACGATTACGCCTGGCTCGACAAAATCCCCATCCGGTTGCACAAAGTAGTCGCCCCGAGAATTGGACTGAACGCGGAATGCGATGCGCGACTTGGAGATGTTGAAAATCTGAACAAAGCTTCGACAAGCACACGGACACCCACTTCAAAATGTGCCGTTAGCTTCCCATCAATAACCTAAAGACAACAAATCAAGACAAGAAGCAAATACCCAACCGTCGTGAAGTCAATGAAGCGATCCGGCGACACCAAGAAGACGGGCGCCTTCTTCCCCACCATCGAGTAGTTGCAAATGCCAAGAGTTTCAGACAAGTCAAGTTTCTTTTGAAACATTTATCATTAGGATGCAAGTTGGGAATGCAAGATAACACCTTTATCATCTCACGCCGATAACAAAAAGGTAAAAACGGTTTGAGAAACAAGGGAACAACAATTAGAATTTGTCGAAAGCTTTTTTGCTGCCGGGGCCTCGGTTCACTTTGACGACGTTGAAGGTGACGGTCTTGGCGAGGGGGCGGCAATGTCCGACGGTGACGAGGTCACCGACTTCGACGCTGAAAAAAAAGAAGATGAATAACGAAGCGTATAAACTATGTAGCAGATTAATAATTTAGACGTCAAGAATATCCAGAAGAACTAGAAACGCATAAACCTTTTGGCAAACTAATAATTTCTGTTTCATGAATATAAAAGCTAAACATAGCTGGTTGGCCTACGCTAACGCCGAAAATTGAAAACCTACGCAAGGCAGTCCTCAAAAAAAAATATAGAAAACCAACCGGAAAGCGGGGGAGCAGTGGGCGGAGAGGTTGCGATGCCTCTTCTCGAACCGGCGGTACTTGGTGATGTAGTGGAGGTAGTCCCGTCGGATGACGATCGTCCTCTGCATCTTCGTCTTCGTGACGATGCCGGTTAAGATGCGGCCGCGGATCGAGACATTTCCGGCGAACGGGCACTTCTTGTCGACGTACTTGCCCTCGATGGCCTGAAAAGAAAAGAATATAAACCGTATCTGCCAATCGTTGAAAGCACAATAGCTGGCTTTCGATCTGGAAAAAGCTACGCTAAGAAATCTTGGAGAAAAGATCCAGTTCAAAAAGGGCGGTCTTGGTGCAAAAATCACGCACAACTGTCCAAAAAGTAAAATTGCTAGTAAGCGTTTTGGCTTCCTCATCGAGGGATAGATCATGACAGAAATAAGGCAATGAATTTGATGCTGAAAATCAGAAAAGCCAAACACACCTCAACTGGGGGCTTGAATCCGAGTCCGACGTCGCGGATGTAGCGTGCTTGCTTCTTGCCCTTGCCGATGCCGAGGATGCGGGCTTTCGTGTTCTGGAAGACTCCTCCTTGCTTTTGGAAGGCGCGCTCAATTTGTTCGGCCATGTTTGCCGGTTTACCTGAAAAGAAAAGGTTAATTTGGGTCGAGAATCGTCAAGAAAAGGCCGAAAAGACCTCAAAAGGAAAGGAAAGTGCGCGGGTGATGAAGACGACCAATTTAGAAGGATCAAAAATTATTAGAATCAAACAAAATCGTCAAAACCGTCAAAAATTTTCCAAAAGAACCAGTTTTAGCTGGGAAATATTCAAGGCAAAGGGGCCGGCCAAGCGGGCGCGGCGGGACCACTGGGCGGGGTACGGTCATTGGCGCGTGGTGTAGCAAGCAGCTACCTGCCATCGGCTCGAAAAGCGCAAACCGGCAAAAACTTTACAACGCAAAATATTATTAAAAAGAAAGAAATTAACGTAATTTTTATATTATAATTAATAAGGATGGGCCTCGGGCTTTAAGATAAGGCTTCTCACAAAGAAAATAAACTTTTCTGTCGTTTTTGGCGTTCAGCGAAAGGCTAGACTTTTTGTGGCGTAATCGGTGCTTGGAAATTGGTTGCGTCAACCAAAAAAATAATTTCTTTGCCCAAAGTTTTTCATAAAATCTCTTTAATTTTCGCTTGTACAATTTCTATTTGCTTTTCTAATCCCCTTCTTTCAGGTGATGACCGGCACGCAGGTCGACCGGTCGTTGCCGAAAACCGGGTTCCTCTTCCCGTGGCCCTTCCCGAATGGCGCGCCGTCGTTCATCTACCGGATGAAGAATTACGCCGCCCTGCTGATGGTCCGATGCGCGTCACGACTTCTATTCTTCGGCGGCGTCAATCAGCTGAATGTGAAAGGGCGCGAGCGGTTTGTCACGGCGCTACAAAACAGAAGCCGGCCGCTGATCACCATCACGAATCATCGCTCAAACCTTGATGACCCGTTGATGTGGACGATCCTGACTTGGAAGGAGTTCTTTCAAACGATCGATCGACAGCGCTACACCCTGACCGCGCACAACATTTGCTTCTCCAAGCAATGGCACACGACAATGTTTTCGCTTGGGAATTGCGTGCCCTGCGTACGTGGCGAGGGCGTCTTCCAGAAAGGCATGGACTTTTCGCTGGAGAAGCTGAACAAGAATGGTTGGGTCCATATTTTTCCGGAAGGTCGAGTCACCGAAACGCCGCTTCGATTCAAATGGGGCGTCGGACGCTTGATTATGGAACCGGATGTCGCGCCGATTGTGCTGCCCATTTGGATGCGAGGAATGGAGACGGTTTGGCCGAACCATCCCCCGTACTACCCAAAGTTTGGCAAGAAAATCTCGCTGACAGTCGGGGAGCCGCTTGATACCCAGGAGCTACGAGCGGAAATCAGCAAAGATCCAAATTTGAGTGAACGACAACGGAGAAAGCTGATGACTGATCGAGTTCAAGAGTTGCTGTTCAGCCTGGGCGAACAATGCGGCGATCTGGAGGAGGGGCTGACGGAACGGTTGCGCAAGGAGCACGAACGGCATATTGACGAATTCCGGTAGTACATTTCTTCAATTCTAGGAATCTTGCCCTTTCTTGCTATTTTACTTGAACTTTCTGTTTAATTTTTTCATATTGTAGGGATCCGATCCGCCTTCTTACTCACGTACTTTCGATTTGTTAATATTTGCACTGGCAGCAGGGTGCACTTGTGATTTACGGGTTTCCTGCTCGATTTAGGCACCGTTTGTTTTCGTCTTGTGATCTGGATGATTTGCTCTTTCTCGGTTAATTTTCTTTGTACAGCCGTTTAATAGATAAAATGTTTTAGATTTACAACAAACCAGTTCAAAACATTTCAAACATAAAAGCAGCGCAGCAAGAAGATTAGACTTTACTAGCGTTTTATAGATAAAAGATTATAGATTTTCGTAAGATGCGAACTGAATTTGAAGCATAAAAGTATTGCAACAAGAATATAGTATGAATCTATTTTTGAGAGTTTTCAAGCCTTCAACGCCACCAATCGTCTCCTCATCAAAACTTGAACTCTCCAGCTGATGGCCCTCGCGTGTCAGTTGCCAGCTGGAACTACCGCTTTTTGCGGTGACCCCCTGGTGGCAGGCGTCTTTTGGCCGGTGTGGCCCTCCGGCAAAACTTACTCAAATTTCAGCCGCGTGCCTTCGAGCCGGCCGTTCTGAAAGGGGGACGTCCTCTTCTTCTTCCTTTTGCGTTTTGCCTGTGTCCCCCG
Source organism: Mesorhabditis sp. LJ9110 (assembly GCA_038088335.1). Taxonomy (NCBI): domain Eukaryota; kingdom Metazoa; phylum Nematoda; class Chromadorea; order Rhabditida; family Rhabditidae; genus Mesorhabditis; species Mesorhabditis sp. LJ9110. Next base: position 106,746 of record JBBGBA010000008.1, read on the forward strand.
AGGCTTCTTCAGGCCCTATTGATCGTGGTGGGTGGCCGTGGGCGCCTCTTGGCCCCTGACAGCCCATAAGGCCCCAATTAAGCCCCACACGGCCGGCCGGCCGCCAAGATTCGTGCCACGCACCCCGGTAAACTTTTTCGGTGACCGGTTGAGACTCTGGGGTTTGGACTATCATTTTAGTGTTGCGTTTTTGGTTTTGGCGATGCGTATTCTCGAGGGCACGTTTTTCCGGAAATCCTCATTTTGTCCCATTTCCTCGATTCCATTAATACGAATTTCCGGTCACGGGAAATTCGGGTTAGATCTGAAAACATACGTACAGCGCTTCCGGAAAAACAAAATTTCATTCTTTAGTTCGACGAGCTTTCTAAATGCAACTTTCCTTCGTTTCTCTATGGGAATTTAATGTTGAAACCCTAAAATTACATGTTGCTTCCAGAATAGGCCTAGTTGCACGTTTTTTGTTTTTTTTTTTTTGATTAATTCCATATGCGGTACACTGCGAAAAACAAGCCTTGGTTCGTGAAAAGTTTTTTCTTTTTCGTTGTTCAGCAATAAACTGCTATTTCGGGCCTTGTAAGATGCAACTTCTTCTTCAAAAATAGTCCATCTACTTGTTTATTTAGATGATTTTGATAGATTAAGTTTTTTCCATTCCATTTCACTGATCACCCTTTCCGCAAGCTTCAAAGCCCAGCGCGGGGCAAATCAGAAATTCCTAGCTCGAGACCCCTACTTTCTTTCACCCCAGGCACCCGGAAGCCGAGACCAAAGGGTCCAAATGACGGGCGGGCGCCTATAGTTTGAGCTTGGAAATTGGAAGTTGACCTCATTGGGGCCTTTGGAGGGCAGGTTCCGGTAAACATTTGCCCTGGAACTCTTGCAGCGCGTGTTTTTTGGGGGATCCAGCTAGCCTGGTGGTGGCAGGTGGAGACGCGCAGGGCTTTTGCACTTTTGAGGCAAGTTTGAGCGCAGATTTTGGATCACGACTATTTTTTGGGAAAGTATAATAAACTGCGTTTAATGTGGCTTGCTGAACTTTGATGAACTGCTTGAGCTTGATGTTTAACTAAGAATTTTATAACTAATCCAAGAACTGCTCGAAGTCGTCGAGAACCTCTTTGATTTGTTTATTATTTGCCTTGCAGATCGATTAGGTTGGTTTTAATGAGCATAGAAGGGCTTTAGTTTAACCAAAATAATTGTGGTTATACTGAACATCTCGAACTCGCTGGTATTCTGACATTTTATTGTTTATTCTTCGCCTTTCACCATTTTTTCCGATTCCACAACCAATTTTGATCTGAATCCGATTTCATCGCTTTTCATGAACTGCTCGAACTCGATGATCCTTTGACATTTTACTTTTTTTTATTCTCCCCTTTCGACCCTCTGTCTTTCCAGCCTCGCGACCCAATTACCGTAATCCTTCCCCGTCTTCCACCCCCATCAAATCATCCAATCTTTCTCGTAATTCCCTCCCCCTGCCAATCATCCCCCCGAGAACCCGATTGACCTTTAGAAGGCGACGGCTTCAAAAAATGGGCTTCTGGGCCCCAGCTTCTGCGGCCCTTGAAAACAATTCCCTTCCTAGACGTCAAGCCCAGAAGCCCAGAAGCCCACCCGCTATTTTCAGAAGCCAATTTTGTGGGTTCGGGGCATCTGGAGGGGGAGGACGAGCAGGAGAAAAAGAGGGAGCAGGAGGAGAACCAGAAGAACTGCGATAAATCCCTCAGAATTGCCTGCGCCGGCTTCCCCCCTCGGCCGGCTAATTGAATTCCGGGGGTTCTGGAGGTTCTCGAGACGGAGGAGAAGAAGCCACCTGAAGATGTTGAAGTATTGCTTTTTTGGGGTTGGTACTGGTTTTTCTGCCGTAATTGGATTTACGTTGGATCGTAGCGTAATGCCGTCGCACCGAAATTATCATGTATCGCATTTAGGTAGTTTTTTTAGCGTTCTCGTAGCATGGCGTAGCATCATCGAAATTATTTATCATTTTTGCTTTTTTGCATTTTTTTGGTGGAATTTGGAGTGCAACGTTGTCGCAGCATTGCGTAGTCTCATCGAAATTATGCATCCTTTTTGTTTCTGCAGTTTTTGGCCATTTTCCAACCATAATTTAGCGTGTCTTGAAGCGTAGCGTCGCGTAGTCGGCGCGGATTCCTTCTGAATTTTTAAACTTTTTAGTTTTCTAGTTTTTTTCCATTTTTCGGATGTAATTTGGTGTATTTTGAAGTGTAACGTTGTTTCGTAGCCCTAATTACCCTGCTTCCTCGTGCTTTGGCGAGTTAATTTACGTAGCATTCCATAGTCTAATTGATTTTTCGATATAAGGTTCTATCGTATTTTTTTTTCTAATTTTGGACGGTCCATAAGGACCAAAGAACGCTTCCTGGCACGATCTCATTAAAATTGGGCACGGAAACACTCCGAGATTTCCTGGAACCCAGCTTTTTTCCGTCTCGCTCTCCTCGACGTTTTGTTGCGCGGCCCCGGAACGCGTGCATTATGCATTGGCGGCCATTTCAGGATCTCGCAAGAACCCCATAGGAATTTCTAAACGATCATCTTTTTTGGAGTGAGTTTCGATTCGGCTCCTACTTTAACTTATTAATTCGGAAGCACACCGGAAGCGGGAGATCACTTCCGAAATGAGCCAGACTCTCTCTCTCTTCTCTCTCTCTCTCTCTCTCTCTCTCTCTCTCGACGACGACAACTTGAAAGTACTACAACTAGAAATTTTCCAAGCCACGAACGATACCGTACCGGATTACCGTATGCCTTCTCACACCGTCTATTTTGTGACTCACTTGAAGGTTTGGTTAGGGAAAGTGGTGAAGGGGTAGACAAACAACTTTTAATTATAGGGCTGAGAATCGGTATTTTGGAGCCAAAAATCAGCAATCCAACAATCGTTACGGGACCCCGGCTACCGAAATTCAAAGCTGTAGTTTGCGCATTAATGGTAGTCGACGAGATATATAGGGAAAGAGAGGGAGAAGAAGAAGAGAAGAAGAAGAAGAAGAGAGAGAGAGAGATAGACAGACCCCAAGTTCAAGCCGTTCAGAGAATGTACTAACCAATAGATTTCCTACGCTACGCACTTTCCACCATATTTCTTCGTGTTCGCTTGGGACCCTAGGGCCCCGGGGGCAGATTCCCGGCATTACCCCGGAAACCCTGGGAATATTTTGACGCGCGCTGTCGAAGAGAAACTGGCGTTTCGGCATTTCGTGTTTGTGCTACCAAATTTTAAGGTTTGGGCTGATTTTTGAGCAGGTGATACGGTAGCTTCACCTTTTTGTCGCTGGTTTGGTGTTTGGTTTTCATACAGATTTCTAAAAAACATTCGGAAATCATTTTTCGAGATTGTTTTCGAGTTTTGGAAACAACGATTTTCCGAAAGTAATGTTTCGAAAATAATTTTTGATTTTTTTCTCGGATACTTTTGTAATTTTGAAAAAAGCTACAGAAAGATAACTTGCTGTAACAACCTTCTTTTTTGCAAAAGACCTTTCTGGACGCGCGAAAGATAAAAGTCAGCTTCTCGAAAAAACTTTTTGATTTCCGTTTTCAATTCTTCGGGGGTTTCTGGTTTCTGCCAAACGGGCATAGTCTAGCTATTTTGCAGCTGCTGTCCTTTTTTCGTAGATTTTTCCTGAGGTTTAGGTACAGACTACACAGTTTTTTTCCGGAAATTTCGGGCAGTTTTGCTGCTCCTGTGACTGCAAGATTTCCCTAATGATCTCTGCCAGCTCGCCTCTTAACCTGCCTGGCCAGCGAGAAGCTCGTATACCATCACAAATTATAAAAGCTGTCGATAATTTTTGGCTCCTTTGCCAAAAATTCTCTGCTCGATTGCCTCTCGGATACATTTCATTTTTGATCCACTACCAGGTGAAATCAGAAATTCTTCATGCGCCACGCAACCGTAATGTTCAGCCAAAAAAGACAGGTAAAAAAACAACAAAAAAGACAAAAAAGACAAAGACAGGTGCTACTGGTACATTTGTAATACTTTCGGATTAGCCGAGGGATCTTAGTAGGCGCTTTCAATGCGTAACAATGGACGGAAACAGGAAAAGATGATTATTTTGCCCAACTTAATGGGCCTATAATCCTAATCTGGTTCTCATTTTTGCGGCTTATTATCCGAAAATTTGTCATAGGTTGGATTTTCTAAACTTTATAGGCATCCTTGTTGCCTTAGACTCGTTTTCTCGCCTTTTTTGAACGAGAATATCAGTATTTTATGGTAACTATTGAATTTTTCAATTTTTTTCCAACATTTTTTTGCGTTCTTATTTAAATTCCGCTTCAGTTATATGGACGACGTGATGGTGGAGGGGAAAGAAGAATTCACGTGGAGTCTCCTGACCTTCTACAATTTTGAGATGCTACTCTCCATCGGATCCCTGGCAGCTAACACATTGCTACTCTGTACGCTGAAGCGGTTCTCCGTCTTCCATGATCATCTACGGTACGAATTATCGACATTTTCCTATTCTTTGCGCTTTCCCTTAAGAATTCAGCGATTCGTCAAAGCTATAACGTATGAAAAATCTCTAAAAAAGCTAATTTTTTTATCGAAAACAAAATAAAACGAAAATAGCACGCTTAAAATTGTTGAAATAGAAGGAATACCGTAGTTTCTCGAAAAGACGCCAAAATAGGTAAGACGGAAAGAAAAGGAAAATTTTAAATCACCTTGGCGGGAATATCACCTTTCCCATGAAGTTGCAGAAACCGTAGCTTTTTGGTTTGCTCTTTGGTTCCGGCTGACAACAAATTACATACCTCGGTATTCCGATATACTCCAAATCCCGTTTCAGAGTCATCTGCATCCACATGACTTTCACGATAATCCTCTCATCCGTCTACTCTTTACTTCGCGCAATCGTGGGAACCTATCAGCTCTTCGTCCCTGGGAGTCAGATCCCGGATACGGTAAGTGGGGCGGGACATACGAAACATTCAGCTTATCCTAAGCCTCGTAATAACCGATCTCAAACCTCAAAAAACCTGAAAATTATTTTTCAGGACGACTCTTGCGACCTATCAGAAGCGATGCCATTTTCTTTATGTCTACAGCTTTGCATTCTATCGATAATTCTGAGCGTAGAGCGCTTCTACGCTACCATGAATTATCACAGATATGAGGATGAGAATGTGGAGAAGCCGTTGCGGCTTGCTGCTGGTGACGGTGGGGATCGGGAGAAGAGCGAGAGAGAGAGAGAGAGAGAGAGATACAGAGAGGGAGAGAAAGAGGGAGAGAGAGTGAGAGGACGGAGATCTTCTTTAGCAAGTTCGAGCAGTTCAGAAAAAAGGCGCAAGATGTGTGAGCGAGCGAGAGATATGAGAGAGAGAAAGACAGAGAGAGAGAGAGAGTGAGAGAGAGAGAGAGCGATAGAGAGTGCATGAAGGAGAGGAAAGGCCCAAAATTGCAATTTTACACCTTATTGAATTATTTTTAGTGGATGCCCATCGTCCTCCCGCTAGCCCACATCCTCTCTTCCGTATATTTCCACGAGGATATGCAAGCTTGTGGTCGTCGATTGAATACTCGATCACTCCTCTCCCGAAATATCGGCATCGTCATCGCCATCATCTTCAGCTTCATCTTCACCGCCGTGTTTTTGAGCCTGAAAATGGTAATTCCAAGCTCATGCTCACCAAAGCTTCTCTGAATTTTAGCTCAACGGCCAGCGCCAAATCGAGTACATTCGGCATCACTACCGATCGTTGTCGACGAGATTTCAGGTGAGCGAGAGTGGGTGAGACAGAGAGAGAGAGAGAGTGAGAGAGAGAGAAAGCTGGAGAAAGTAGCTAGTAAAGACAACTTGAGAATTTCAGATCGGAGAAAACCTTCGCACCTGCGGGGTGATGTCCTCGATGCATCTGCTGAGTCTTATGTTTTTCGGGACAGCTTTTGCTCTGGATCTTTTCATTTCTGGGGATCCAAAAGCGACGGATTCGATGAGGGTGAGTTTTTCAGCGTTTTCGGGTAGTCATGGACGACCAAAATTTGAGCCTGAATTTTTCACCAAAAAAATCGCCAACTTACTCACGGTTAGGCCTGTTTTTTGACGGGTTTCATATTTTTTGTGGTCTTAGGGGCGTGGACCATCAAAACATTTTTGTTAAGATTGTGCTATTTTTTCAGGAATTTCCCCACATCCTGCTCCCAGTCTTCGCCTGCCTATTTCCGACCATTTTTGTCGGCAATGACAGGCCGTTGCGTGGGAAATTCACAGCCGTTTTCTCATCACTATTCATCGCGGCGCCGATCGGTGAGTTCTCTGAAAGAGTCTCTGCTAGCCTGCCTTGCAAATGACTGGTTCTGTGAAGCAAAACAGGATTTGTGCACTATATTAAAAAACGGCCGTTTTTTAGAGAAGTCGCTGATGGCAACGGCTTGACGTCCTGAAGTCGGTGATCGTCTACCTTTTCGTTGATTAGTTAGTTTGCTACCTGACTTTGGTCTAAGCCTAAGCCTAAGCTGAAGCCTAAGCATAAGCCTAAGCTTAAGCCGAAGCGAAGCCGATGATAGGCAGATGCCAAGCCTCTAACCCTTCCGATATTCGTTGATTTACCTTATTTTGTATACTGTACATTGCGGATACTCTCTCTATTATTACGGTTTCCTATCGACATTTCATGGAATCTCCCCGTTTTTACAACATTGAAATCTCTCTGAACAACCGGTGGCAACGATCTTAAAACAGAACACAGAATTCTCGGGTACCTGGGCTAGTTAATGATTACTTTCTATACCTACAACACTTTTTTATGCTAGAACAAAACCATTTTGCTTCCGGATATTTATTTATGTACAACCAGGGTTGAAAAACCGCTTCGCGGCTTTTCAACCCTGGCCCCGTCCAGGACCTGTGAAAGTCCTTAATTTGCATGTTTCTTCCTGAATTCTAGCAAGAAAAAAAGGGAAAAACGGCTCCTCTGTCCCTTTATATAGGCTCTTCCTAATTCCGGCGCATGCTAATTTCCCCTAACAAACAGGGTTTTACAAAACCTATTTTAATAGCGAAACACAATTTTTCAAAATTTTTATGTGTGTGCAGTCCATTCCGGACCATTCAAAACCTATTGTCGTTTCTTCCCTATCCAAAAAACCCTTCCCCGAGGCTGTAGGTGCGGAACATCCAAACGGAAGTGCATGCAAATATACACACACACACAAACACTATTTTTTTATATATAGTAGGATAAATATATTTATTAATGGGTTTTTGCGCAAAAACATCCATTCAAAGGGACTGCGACAATATACAGTACCCTTGCCAGGAATCGATACCTGCAAAGCCTGAGAGTTACTGAAAACAATAGATGATTAAAGGGTGCTTTTGCATTATCGGAGGCGGGGAGAACCAACTTTTTCCTTAAGAGCCGGTTTTTCTAAATAAAATAGAGGAAGTGTTTCTAAACCATTTTTATGATTCTTAAATGTAAATTTTTGCAAACTGATCCTAAAAAAATGGTTATTCGACCAACAATATTTTCGAAATGCGACCAAAACCTCAAAATTTCTAAGGCGTTTGGATAGGTTTTGACGTGGAATATCGGTAAGTTTTGTTAAAATGCATTAAAAAGCGCATTAGACATTTTTAGTTTATTTGAAAAATCATCCCCCACCCCTGATGACGCAAAAGAACCGATTACGGTATTTTCTAGGCGCAAGAAGATACAGTTTTCAAACAAAACTCTGATCTTGTTTTTTTCAGAAAAAAAATCAGATTTTTTGCAAAACTTTATTCAAAACACGAGCACAGTTCTACATGGCCATTCTACAGAGAAGAAAACGGGGATGGCAGCTCATAGGGGACACAGAGAAGAAGGGGGCCAGTGCCACGATAGCAGGGTGTCGATAGGTGTTCAGTGGACTGGTTGGGCGGTGGTTGTGGTTTCCGAATTCTTGAGGCCTCCGCGGAAGGCCCAGGTCTGCAGCGGGTCCTTCGCGTCGCACTCGCCCATCAGAACCACGAGCTCCTTGGCGCGCATCGTCAGACACTTGCCGGTTGGGACGTGGAGCAGTTGTTTCGACTGGAAGGGGGAATTGTTATTGCTACTACGCACACAGATGCCCATAACTATGTAAGAGCGCGTCTTCAGTATACTTTTTAGATGCATTTGGCTAACTAAAACACAATTTTCCAATTTTGGGGCCGGGTTGCAGTCGCGTTCCGGTCTTCCAAGCGTTGCGGGTCGCGTTGCGTGTCGCGTTGCGTGTCGCGTTGCGTGTCGCGTTGCGGATTGCGTCTCGTAGCGCGTTACGTGTCGCGTTGCGGATAGCTTTTCGTATCGCGTTGCGGTTCGAGTTGCGTGTCGCGTTGCGTATCGCGTGGCGGATTGCGTCTCGTATCGCGTTGCGTGTCGCGTCGCGTCGTAACGTGGCGCGTTGCGCTTCGCTTCCGGGTATACCCACAACCCAAGACCCTTGCCCTCCTTTTAACCCACCACTTTGTCATACTTCCAGTCCTGGTTGCCGCGCTGTCCGTGGCAGGCAACCGACTCCACCTAAACTTTTAAAATTTAGCTTGCAAGGTTTTTTTCACCTCTTTCCCGGCATAGTCAAGGCACATGTCGTCGTGGCGGATCTCGCCCATCTTTGAGTACATCCAGAACTAAAAAAATCGTATGGAAAAGCTATTCAGCAGCGGTACCTGATTTCCACCCTGACCATGGCAAGGGTAAAGCTTGACCCCGGAGCCACCGCCATCCAGGCACTGCTTCCCGTCGCCCAGGTTGCGGAACTGCAAAAGACGGGTACTGGGCTTTTAGCGGGGGGGGGGGTAAAATCTTATAGCAAAAAAATCGAGTAGGATAGCAATGACGAACTCCTTATCAAAAACTTCGATTTAGATTTATCAAAGTTTTTGCGGCTTTTGAGCATCAAAACTCAAAAAGTTGTTGTTCCCTTCATCATCAATTTCCAGCTTTAAAATTTTGAACATCGAATCGACGGATTTTCAGAACATTCACCTCTCCAGAAGCCACGCTGTCCCCGGGGACGAACAGTTCCGGGTACACGTTGTCGAGGAACCTGGAAAAAGCTTTTGAATCGGGGCAAAACGCGAATCCAACCCTAATATGATAATCAAAACGCAGTAATGATACCTACAACTTCATACCATTAATGTGTAATAATTTTCACAGCGATACTCGAAATATACCCCAAAAAGGTACCATTTGAAAGACTTGCAGCCGAGGCGCTCGCGTAGGGCTTTGCGCTCGCTGACGTCGCCGTAGTCACCCTAACAAAGTCGAAAATTAAATAAAACGATAATTTTTACCAATTGGTAGTTGATACGTTGGTAGTGGTACTTCTTGTAGTCGTCCAGCCACACTTCAGCGAGACGTACAGTGTTTTTCTGAAAAAATAAACGATATTTGTTTACGTTTCGTTGAGTGTCAAGGGTACATCACTCAGCTACCCGAAAGTCACTACCGAAGTCACTGCGAAGTCACTCGAGTCACTCCGAAATATTCGAAAAGTCACTACCCCGAAATAATTTACATGATTTTCATAAGAAAACCGCATGAAAACTGGATTTTTCCGGGAAAAACAATGCTATCATTTTTCGGGTAGTGACTTTCGGGGTAGTGACTTTCGGGTAGTGACTTTCGGGGTAATGACTTTCGGGGTAGTGACTTTCGGGGTAGTGACTTTCGGGGTAGTGACTTTCGGGTAGTGACTTTTCGGGGTAGTGACCGGACGCCAGTGTCAATCTCTCTCTCGCTATCTCTCGCTCTCTCTATCTCTCGCTCTCGCTCTCGCTCTCTCTCCTTCCTCTCACCTTCAACACATTGGCGGTCTTCCCCCAAGAATACGGGGAACGTTTCCGAAAAACGTGGCCGACGTGGGAGCAGGGGACAATTTCGAGTGTGCCGCCGCACATCCAGATCTAAAAAATGGAGTCGCCTACGGAACCGAAAAGTCAGGTGATACCTTAAAGGACAGCTCCAGGTTCTCGCCGCCCCAGATGTCAAACCCGGGGTCGTAGGTGCCGAGCCGCTCGAAGTAGGCGCGGTCGATGGAGAACAGGCCGCCGGCCATCGTTGGTGACCTGGAAAGTAGGATTTTACAGCGACGGTAAAACCTTGGTTCTGGGCTGTTAGCGGGGGGCCAAATTTTTACCTGTGTTTTTCTGCGGTCCAGCCTTGTAGCAAAACATCTATCTTACCTGACCGGATCGATATCCCGACGGCCCTGACGATCCCGAGCCGGAATCTGGTGCCAGTTGAACGTCAGCGACCAGTCGAACCCGCCGACGTTTGTGTGGACGGCTCGGCTGAAAGGTACCATAAATGCAGTGTGGAGTAGTCGATCAATACCTCTGCTTGTACTCGAACGTCGTGTCGTCGATGACGTCGATGACCGGGCAGACGACGATCGTCGGGTCCTTGTGGATGCGGGCGAGAAGTGGCTCCACCCAGCCTGAAAATCGAAGCCATCTCTCTCTCTCGCTCTCTCTCTCTCTCTATCTCTCACAACACTCTACCTTCCAAGCATTCACTATGCGAGTCGAGGAACGTCAACACCTGACCCTTGGCGACAGCGGCACCGGCGAGTCGAGCCCTGAAAAGTGAACTTCTCGAACTTGTTGGACCTCAGCCACCTGATCAATCCCTCGCGCTGCGGGAGCCGCACGATGCGCACCTTTTTGTAGGCGCTCATGTAGATGTCGAGGGGTTCTGGAAAAATTGGTTCTGGAAGGTCCTCCCCCTGTTCATGCGAAAGTTCCCAAAATAAACACCTTGAGTGTGATTGCGCTCGCTGCAGTCGTCGACGAGGATGATCTCCTTCAGGTATCTGGCCGGGGTCCGTTCCAGGACCTGCAGAAATGAATTTAAAGTCACCGTGCCATGAAGGAAGTACCGAATGCACAGTACGAATCAGTACACTCCACGCCTCGTTGTGGAAGGTGATGATCACCGAGGTGTCGGGCAGATCGTGGGGGTACTTTTCCTGTTGGCACCTATGAACGTGAGGTTAGGGAGAGAGAGCGAGAGAGGGAGTGAGAAAGAGCGACAGAGGGAGAGAGAGAGAGAGAGAGAGAGAGAGAGAGAGAGAGAGAGAGAGAAAGGGAGAGAGGTCAATAGAACTCCTACTCTTCATCCAGCGGTCTCGGCAGGGCTCTGTGGATGGAGATCATCTCGGAGGCGTACTCGTTGAAGGCGTTGTTCTGGAACCCGCGGTCGTACTTGGCGCGCTCGATGTCGGAGAGGGACTGGAATTAAAAACTATTTTTGCCGATGTTTGTTAATAGTGAATAATGAATTTTTATGGCGTTTTCGGTAGTTTTTCGCTGCTGTGAAATTTAATTTAAAAGCTGAAATTTAAACAAATTAATGTAAACATGAAAATCGTTTGAACTTCGACGCTGTCCCGTTCATTTATACCTTCGGATCGATGTTTACTGCCGTGCCGAGCTCGCCCGACTGGCCCGGGATGGCGCGTCGGTAGATGGGCAACGAGGCGTTGAGGACGTCGTGGGGGGTTTCGGGGAATTCCGGAAGTCGAGCGGCACGCGCCTCCCGTTCAAGCCGTTTGGCCACCAGAGGGTCCTCGTGCTAAAACAGAAGTTTTGAAATCGAGAATGAAAAAATCGAGAAAACTTATTTTCGCAAAAATCTGTGAAAAAGCGAACCGAAGCAAAGTAGACCATCGAGAGGCACCACAACGCCGGCAACAACAGGAACATCTTCAGCGCGACGGCCTTCCGACGACCAGATATCATCTGGAATTTGAATTTGAAGCGAAATTTGCATGGCAAAGTGGAATTCTGAAACCGGAAATCGGGACCACTCACCTTCCACCTGTTTGGGCAAAGTTGAGACCAAAAAATGAGGGAGCATTTTATCTTCTCGCCGTTCTAAGATTATGCAAATTAGGGGATGCAAATTTTTGACGCTGATTTTAAATTGTTTTTTTTTTTGTTAAAGTTGATGTGCACTCGCTCTCTCGCGCTCTCTCACTCTCTCTGTCTCACTCTCTCTCTGTCCCACTCTCTCGCCCTCCCTCTCGCCCTCTCTCCTTGACTTCTGATTCTAGTGGTTTTTTGTATGCTACAGTATGTGGCGTAAAATACGGTTTATTCAATACAAAAAAAAGCGGAATAAAAATGGCAATGGAAGCAATTGAAGAGGGAATCGATCATAAGCTTCTTGTGAGCAGCAACGTCCAGATGAAGATGAGGTCGGCGCGGTCGCTGTAATGCGTAAATCAACATAGTTTTGCACAGCGAAAGAGTCCGAGCGAGAAAGAGTGACAGAGAGACAGAGATAGAGTGAGAGTGAGAGTGAGAGAGAGCAAGATTCTCAAAACCAACCTTTAATAGAACTTAATCGAAGGCGAGAACATCAGGCTCTCAACCTTTTTTGCCCATGATGTAGCCGACTGAAAACACGGAACTTTGTGAATTGAGAAAATGTGGAGAAGCATTAATGAATAGGACTAGCTATTAGAAAGCCTACCAATCCCAGCGATAATCGAGAAGATGACCGCCGGCACGAACATGACGCTAGTGATGACGAGGATCAGAAGGAGGTAGCCGCTGTAGCCGGGCTCCTCGCCGTCGCGACCCGGATGATGGCCAGACCTGGAATGGAGCGGGGTGGTTCTCGCATTAATAGTATGTGGTGCCGAGAGAGAGCGAGACAGACAGCGGGAGAAAGAGAGAGAGAGAGAGAGAGAGAGAGAGAGAGAGAGAGAGACTGGGGCACCAGCAATTCGAGAGCAACACCACGTACCATCCCTTGCAGCACCCATCGATGCCCCAGCTGTAGTCTTCACGCTTCTGGCGGCGAGACGGCCGGGCCGGAACCATCGCTGATTCGGAAAGCAGAGTGTCATCCTCTGGAAGATCAGCAAAAAAACCGGAAATGCATTGCAGTTCGCGGCGTATTTCAGCTAACAAAAATGCAAATTAGCACTTTTTGACATGGATGTTTGCGCATCGCGCTTTGGCCAGCATTGAATTTGCGAGGACTTCTTGTAAAACATTTCCCCATCTCCCTCTCTCTCTCTCGCTCTCTCGCTGTCTCTCTCTTTCTTTAAAGTGTTTATAGTTCGGATGACACGTCAGCTTGGCAATTCTCCAACCTAACGCGTTGTGTTTTGTTATTGCTCGGCTTTTCGGGTTGAGCACCAGCGGTCGGGCTAGATTCTGCTGCCAAATCCGATCCAATCTCTCTCTCTGTCGTTCTCTCTCCATCGCTCTCTCTCTTTCTCTCTCTCGCCGTATTTTGCTTATTTCCACTCCCCAAAACGGTCGGCCCCGATTTTCGACGGCGCCACGTTTGAACAGGCGCATATGTGGGACGTTCAAGCGCGGTTTTGCCAGGCTTTTCCCCCGTCCCGAAACGCATCCGAATCGCTCTCGGCTGGCGGCACATCGAAATCGATTCCCCAATTCCCATATATTTCCAGCCGACAGCCGTTTTTGCGCCCTCTCCACTCGTTCTTTCTTTTTTTCCGATTCTAGGGGTCGGATATCGACGTATTTTTTGAGCGTTGTATGGAATAACAATGCATGCGTCGATAGGCGTCTGTCGGAATTTCCTGAAAATTCATAGAAAATTTCTCTTGTTTTATTCGGGGTCCTAGAACGGTATAAACCCTTTTTATGAGATTTTACGCAGCTATAATAAACCGTCGAAAATTTTTTTGGCCTCGCAAAGCTTTGGTTTTTCATAAAATTCCTAGATTTAGATTTATTCAATTTTTATTTATTGACAAGCACCAAAATTTGCCTATTTTGTGCTTGTTCTTCCTTCCTTTCTTTTACAAAAATTCCGGCCACTTGATATTCATGAATTTATGGTCAGGCGGTCTGGCCCGGCGGGGTCATTTTGGACCCAAAATTAGGCGCATCCCAATTTCGGGGCCCGGGCAACGTTTCATTCCCCCCGACGTCTGTTGTGTCTCATCAATTCGTGTTTTATGATGAAACACGATACGTAAAATAGTGTATTTTAGATGTCGACGGAGGACTTGGCGATTCCAGGATCGGCCCGATACAAGCCAAAAGTTGGCCAGGGCGTTCCGGGGAATTATTTGACGGTAAGGAAATCAAATCGAAAGATGATTTGGAGTAGTTCGCCTGGCAAGGAAGTTTAAAGTTTTGTCTTTTAAGCAATTTAAACAATCACTAAAATTCTAGGCAAGCTATACAGAATTGAAATGTTTTAGGTTTGCCGTTTTCCCGGCTGAATTTTCCGCACAAAAATAAGAAATATAGCATCGTCTTTATTGTTTAAAGAAGCAAAAAAATGATGAGAGAAATCTTGTAATTCTCATTTTTTGCCCCTGTTATAACTTATTTCAGCCTCCCGGCGACTCGGATGGTGAGCGAAGCAAGATTCTGACCCATCAGCACTCATTCGACACTGTTTCGATTGCCACCTCCTCGCCAGACGAGCTACTGCACGAGCAGGTAAGTTTTCAACTCCAGCTACATACGCCCCAATAATCCTGGGGTTTAAAACTTTTTTAAACGAGTATCCGAACTTACGAAAAACGAACTTTTTCAACCGTCACTCAACAAGGTCTACTCCCTAGGGATCAGCGTAGTGGGATTGGTTGACACGTTTCGTATCACTTTTTGAGTTTTGAGCGGTCTAGGAATGATGGGGAAAAAGGAATTTCAGGGGGGTTGTTCTCCAAGAGTTCCTGACGCTCGGCAATTTTATTTTAGAATTAAATTAAGTCAATCTCCCTTATAACCTTCAGAAATTCTTTTTAGTAATCAAATAAACATAAATAAATTTTATAACTCCGAAGGTTCTTTCAAATTGACAAACTAAGACAAATATGAAGATTAATTTTCACGCCCGATAACTGGAATTTAAGATACAACTTTTGTACGTTACGCTAAATTACAGGTTGGAGACGTTACTTGTCGGGTAGCGACGTTACGGGCTATGTAGATTTTTCTCCTAGACACATTTCTGACTTAGTCTTTTTATTCCCAAAACCCATCAGCTGATCTGGGTCTCAAATTTCTCCCTGCCTGTCTGGAAACACTTCGTCAGCCAGGGTCGGCAAACAAAATAGCATCGTCGCGTCGTCGCGGGGCGTGCCCAACATAATATCTCAAAATTCGCCAATTTCCGCTTTCCCGAGAAGCGCCGTTCATTTTTTGGGCCTTTCGTGGGTCTTTTAGGGCCCGCCGCGCCCGCCGCGACGATGTATCGGATGACAAAAAAGGACAAATCGGCTGCCAAAGCCCCGGCGCCAGCGGCTACGCCACATTACCCAAATTGCGACGACGTCCCGGGCCTCCGAATTTTTTGGGCCTCCAGACGGCCGTGTTTTTACGGGTTATGGAGTTTATGGGCGTGATTAAAGGGACTTGGAAGTGGTAACATTCTTTTGCCGTCTTGGAAATCCGTAGGAATTCCGAATTCCAACTTTTTTTGCGGTGTTGACCCTTATTTTTGACGTCAAAAAGACAAGATGCCCCAGAATTTCTATAATTTTTGCATAGTTTTTCCGCATAAAAACGTGTAAATGTTAGTATATATTATTATATTTATGCTGTATCCGTTACTTTTGTTAAAAGGTTACCCCCGCTACCCCCCTCCCGCCAATGCACCAGAACCAACCATAAAATTCGACCTATCAGCTTTAAAATTTCCATCTATAATATTTTGGCTTTAAAAAACCCTACGGCTCAACTTTTTAAAGCTTGACTTTCAGCTTCTCCCTACCCCATCCCTCGGCTAAGCCTCATAAAATCGAATATTCTAGGATGGTTCTTAAGGGGGCTGAGGGAACGGGGGAGAAGTCCCCAGCTGGAGCAGCACTTTTTGGGCACTTCAGAATATCTTACCTTGCAACGAGTCCTCAATTTTCGCATTTTCCTGACGTATTTTTGGTATTTCAGGCGCGGAAGCTCTTCAGAATCTGCGACGACGATGGCAAGGGATTTGTCGTGAAGATGGATATGCAAAAGCTGGCTGATTATTTGACAGGTTGAATTCGTCAAGATTCTGCGCATAATTTTGTACTGTGTAGCCTACGAATTAGACGAGTTGGAGTCAAAATTAGAAAGATCGGATGAAAAATATTTCTCGGAGTCTCAATTTGTGCGGACTGTTGGTAGGTGTAATTTGTAAACTTTCGGAATTTCAGTTTAGAACCAATTTTACTGCAAAAGACGATGGAGAGCGATATCGAGAGCTCGAACGGGAAGGTGGGTTTTAAGTTGTATAATGATTTCTGGAGCTTTCGCATTAGCGGTGGTGGGAAACTTTTTCTCTATGCATGAAAAACCTGTTTAATACAAATAACCCTAAAAGTTCTATCCGGAAACCCGCAAATTAACAATTTTTAAACAGTTAAAATTAATTAAATTTTGTTAGTTTTAGATAAATTGTCTTAATTTTGCTATGCAAAATATAGTTAAAATTGACTAAAACCACTATTAAAGCACTTATTTCTGGTATTTTCGGACCTTTGCTTTACTATACCTTCAAGATCCACCTCCCAGCCACGCTATTCGAGACCGGCGAACACTCCCTAGCCGACGAGCTAGCGATCCTGGACATTGGAAAGAGTGATGAGGCGGCTGAGGCTCAACGTGAAATCCAGAGGTCCCAAATCGAGCGGCCGACAGAATATGGTGGTCATCCACTGGTTGAGGAAGATGAGCGGTAAGTAACGCTGTACTACGCCAATCTCCGTTGTCAAGCCTATTTCTCCATTCCAGAGACATCACCTCAGCTCGGGTTCAACAGTACGTCGACGCCTACTCCCCAAGGCCAATACAGGTACCGTCTCAAATCATGACTAAAGTTAGAGTAATGGCTCATTAAGGCGATCATAAATCATATAGATTTTACAACCTTAAAAGGACAGGCAAGGCATGACATTGGTTTTTCTGACTATGGATTCTGAAAAGATTCATTCGCCGCCCGGCGATATCGAACGCTGGCGCCGAATTTTCTATGGCGTAGACGATTAAAAACCCGAAACGATGTAAAAAACATGGAAAAGTTTTTGTCTAAATTATTAAATTTAACTTTGAAAGTGGCGCATCAGTAAAACGAGTGGGGGAACGGACTTTTGCACGATTTTCTACATAGTGAGCCAGGTCGCGCGTTTCGACGAGCCAGGCCGCAGGGGGTAGCCCGAAGATAACAGCTGGTAACAGTAGAATCGTGTACGGTAGTAGTAATGGGATGGATAGGATGCAGGCGCGTCGCATGTCGCGTTCGCGGAAAAATCCGTAGGAGGGCCATAGCCACGCAAAACCCCTAGGCGTGAATTGTAGATGCCTTTAAAAGCTACTGAACCGCGTCAGAAGGCTTCTCAAAATTTCGAAAAGCTTACAACACCCTCTAAATCAGCTGACCAACCCGGGATTCCCTATACCCCAGCCTCCTCTGCGATTTCTGACCTCCTCCTTAAAGTGAATATACTGACCGAGACGTAGACAGAGATGCACCGAAGCTATTCTTAAGAGGAAGAGGTCGCCCCAGCACCCCCAAGGCATCTCATTTCCCGAGTGAAGTGGCCTGTTTTCCGGCGCCTCCGCTGGGGGCCCGGTGGATCGCGTGGGCCATTCCCCCCTCCGCGCCGCTCCAGATGACACCCCCCAATACCCTTAAAAAGCGCCCATTTATTCGTCAAACAGGCCCCGATTTTATGGCCCCAATCTCATGCTCATCGCAGTTGGAGCAGCAGCCATTTTTCGGGTCGTTTTTGCACGATGAACCGGCAAAATTCGCCATCTACCGTAAGGAAAATCGGCTGCGGGACTCGTTCTTTAGCTTTTCCATCCCCCTCTTTCTCTCACGCTCTCTCTCTCTCCTCTCTCTCTCTCTCTCTCTCTTTGCTCTGTCTATCATAAAAAATTGACTCTTTCTCACGGTTCTTGACAAGCTGCCAGGGTTGAAGCAGTTCGAGCTGCTTTTCATTTTTCACCTCGTGGCGAGTCGTTTTTTTAATTTCATTTTGGCGCGTTTTTTATACGTATTTCCTTACCTGAATTGATAATCTATCTAGCAACAAAGAAATCATGCTCGAAGACTCCCCCTCCACCTCAATCGAGGAGGAGCTCCAGGTGCACAGCGCCGAGAACTGGTACTTTAAAGGGAATATTTTGGTGGGTAAGACTAGGTAAATGGCTAATAAAGAAACTTAAAAAATATGCCATAAAACAGCCAAAATTGACCCCGCAAAACACAGTTTTAGAACAAGAAATTCCGGCCCATCATCCCGGATGAGGTCGAGGATTTTCATGCAGACGGCGGTGGGCGATCATTGGCGGATGTGAGTGGATTTTTGAAATTTTAAATCGCAAAATTATTAGAAAACGAAAAGGAGTAAATTACATAATTTGGAATACATTTCACAATGCAGAAAGTTTTAGCAAAAATTGAATCCAATAAATAGCAAACACGATTTTTTAAGTAAAAAAATGATAGTTTCCATTTTTTAGGAACTCAGCCAGGTCGGCATCCAGAGCAGCAGCGGCAATAGGATTCCGCCGGAATTGGTAGCGCATTGTAGCGTAGCGTAACGTACCTGATTTTAGGACATGCGGGCCCCGGACAGGATCTTCAAAGTCGTATTCGTTGGTGACTCAGCTGTTGGAAAAACCTGCTTTCTTCATAGGTAATTTTTCATCATTTACGTATTCAAAAAAAAATCTCTAGGAAGCTGTTTTATTAATATACCGTTTCAGATTTTGTCACAACCGCTTTAAACCTCTGTTCAACGCAACAATCGGGGTCGACTTTACCGTTAAATCCATCCAACTACGTGATCGGCTTATTGCCGTTCAACTTTGGGACACGGCCGGGCAGGAGAGGTATCATTTAAAGGGATCGTAGCAGGAGAAAAAGCTAAACTGGCTTATTTAACTCATGTGTCACCTTACAAACTCTGACTTCATAGCCCCTTTAAAACATCCATTTTTTTCAGATTCCGCTCCATCACGAAGCAATATTTCCGGAAAGCGGATGGTGTCGTCTTAATGTACGATGTGACCTCTGAGCAGTCGTTTCTACATGTTAGGTATAGTTAAGAATACGATGCTGTTAAAATCATATCTTTTAGGAATTGGATAGCGTCAGTGAAGGCTGGTGTTGATGAAAATGTTGTCATGTGCCTTGTCGGGAATAAGGTAAGTGAGAGAGAGCGCGAGAGAGGGTGAGGAGGAGAGAGAGGAGAAAAGAGAGAAAGAGAGGGTGTAAGAGAGATAGAGAGAGTGAGGGAGAGTCAGAGAATATGTGAGAAAAATATTTTAAACTACTTTTCAGGTCGACCTCTTCGCTTCCGAAAACCAAAGAGAACTGACCCGAAAGGCCGGGCGTCAAATCGCTGACGAATTCGGGATGTTGTACTACGAGACCTCAGCCTACACCGGATTCGGCATTACGGAATGCATGACAGCGATGGCTGAGTGAGTCTTAATTGATTACGCCGTTAAACGTTAGCCGATGGCGCAATGTAAAGTTTACAAACTGATGGGATACTTAATGAAAATAGAAATTCATACGAAAAAAAATTGTTCGCCCGGACTCTCTAACCGATCCCATTATGCCATCAAATTTCCAGTTCTTGCGTTCAATGGCCCTTTAGACGCCTCCAGAAACGAGAGCAAGACCACCTGGAAGAGGCACTGCGGCTTGAGATGGAGGTCACAAAGAAGAAGAGCTGGTGTTGTGTATAACTCAATTTATGATATTTCTCTCTGTCTCTCTCTCTCTCTCTCTCGCTCTCTCGTTCTCGCTCTCAAATTATTTATTCCCATTCTACGATCTACTAGTCTTCCGCTAGTCAACGTCATTTGAAAAAGTCTAGTCAGGACCATAATACGGTATCGGGGTTGTGTGTTTTAGGTTGTATTCTGCCGTCAGTGCCAAGATTGAATTTTGTTTTTACTGATGATAATAAATATTTGAGCTTACTATTAAACACGAAGTACTTCAAAAATATGCATCACGTGAAACGCTTGTGTAAAATCGATTTTAAGAACAATAATTTTTTTTTAATAAAGTAAATGAAATAAAGTAATATAATATATGTAATATATGTAAAATAAAGTAATTTTAATAATATAAATTCTATGCCTAAATTTGGGCGCTAAAACTGTATATTGACTTGTAATAAACCGATTACAATCCGATGAACTTCAGAGTCTTGTTTTTGCTCGCCTATATAGCCCCGACCGCCCCTTCATCTTGCCAAGTTGATAAGAATATTCATTGACCAGGTACAGACCACAATGTATTGCACACGCACAAATATGATCTTGCCTGTTCCATTGATCATGTCTTAAATTAATTTTGTTTTTATTTATTCCAATTTTACCGTCCAAAAGAAGCTGAGCTGCGTTTTCAGTTTTTTTTCCATCTTTTACGAAACATTCTATACTGTTCTGGGGGACTTTTTGACTTTCTGATTTTTTCTGATTTGTGGTGGGGCTGGAATCTTCCGGAAATTTTATTTTTTCACCGAAAGTGATTAAAATAACGTTTTCTGAATAAATAAAATTAATGAAACCATGTTATAGCGACCAGGTAAATAGCCGACTACTAGGTAAATAAAAAAGCATGTGATACGGTGTCCTTTCGAGTCTGGAAGTTTGATAGACGATTGGCCGGAACGGGATGCACTTTACAAACTGTTGATAAGCTGCTTAGTAATAGAAGATTAGTCTGAACTTGGAATTACCGCGCTAGAAAATCACTACGAGAGAGAGAGAGAAAGGGATAGAGGGAGAGAGAGAGAGAGAGCGAGAGAGCGAGAGAGAGAGAGAAAAAGAGAGGAAGAGAGAAATAGTGGCCCGAAGTTTACCGGAATTCCGATCGTCCACAACTCCGTGCCGTAGCCCCGTAGCCAGGCCGTTCCCGTGCGTCTGGGAAAATTAGGAATCAGTAAATTCAGATAAGACGAGGTACGGGAAGCGGCTTTTTGTGGGAATATAAAGCCGGCGTCGGGGTCAGGGCTCATAGTTTGACTTATAAGTTTATGATTTATACCCGATTTCCGGTCACATTTGCATCATCTAGGCCTCGATCAATCAAAGCCTTTTGTATTTTCATTGCTTCCTGTCATAATTTTAATTTTTGCATAATAATATTAATCGGTAATGATAAAAGTATTTGAAATATCATATTTTGAAAAGCGCTTCGTATATTTTCGATGCGCTATCAACTTTCTCTACAATCCCGAAAAAAAACAAAATCGTATCGAGAAATCGTAATCCGAAAGTCGTGTTTGGAAATAACGTATCTTGTAAAAAGTAGCTTTCTGATTTCTGGAAACACGAAAACGCAAAAAATTGTAGCTCAGAGAACGGGCAAGTCGCATTTTCGAAAGGCCTCCATCGGCTAGACCCTCCCCCACTGTCTTATCACTTCGTCATTATTTTCGGAAATAGGGCGGTTATAAGAGGGCGAGTTCCTCGAGCCGTCGGCATTAAAATTTTCATATTTCTTAGACATTTTTTACCCTAAAACCTCGTGTATAGTTCCGGTACAATTTGGTTACGTACCAATACAACTGACACCAAATAATGGGCGTAGGGGACAACTTGCCGCAAAAGCTGTGTAAGGCCAAGGAGATGGTTCTCACGATCCCCACCATCAATTTCGTTCATTAAACCGCTTAAAATGTTGGAAATAATCGAAATGGGGCCAATAATTCAAACCAAATCGCAAAAAGCCCACCCGCGAACCAAGTATTTGCAAAAATGCGAAAAAACGAAACACACCAATTTACGGTCATACGGAACCAGTACTAGAACCTTATCTCAGCCACACCAGTGGAAAAAGACCGCTTCGCGGCCCTTTTCCACTGGACCCCGTCCACGAATCATGAATTTCAATACTTGCTTCTTTTAGCCTGCGGCGCAAGTACCTGGTCAAGGAACCCCTACTTGGCCTGCGGCGCCAGAGTCAGCGTTGCCTAGAATCTTTGAGTTCAGCGCTAGTTACCGATTTTTCTATGGGGCTTAGCCTGCGGCGCTAGAGCGTGGTTCAAGGAACTTGTCTTTGGCCGGCGCCGGGTTTTGGCGCGAGCCGGGCCAAGGACTTTTTCTTTGGCCTGCGGCGCTAGGGCCAAAGCCAGGCCTAAACCTCGCGCTAGGACCTTTTTGCCTGCGGCGCTAGTTACTGGTTTTCCTCCCGGATTTGGCCTGCGGCGCAAGAGCCCAGATCAAGGACCAAACCGGCCTGCGGCGCGAGCCTGGGCAAGGACCTTTTTCTTTGGCCTGCGGCGCTAGAGCGAGGCCAGGCCTAAACCTCGCACACCGAGGGCCTAGAAATATGTTTTGTTGCTGAACTGCCAAAAAGCAAAACCTTAACCTCCCCCAGGATCCGAACTCACGACGATCGGCGTGGTAGGTCGGACGCAAATCCACTACACCACGGGGCAGATGGGAACTGGAGGCCGGAAAGGCCTTTTGTGGTCCTGGGGCCAGTGGGGGCAAAGGAATGGGTACCCACTGATCCCGGGAGGGGCCTTTGGTCGCTTAACAAAATTGCATGTTTGAGTCTGAATTCGCTAAAAATTTGTAATGATAATAAGATGCGCGTGATCCCCACTATCGAATACATAAGTACTCCAAATCACAGACCGAAATTCAATCAGGAACTCGAGTTATGGCCCGAACACCACGGCCGGCCGCCCATTTTGTTAAGGATTTTTTGCTATTTTGCTTGTAAAATTGCGAAATGGAAGAATTTCGCAAAACAAAAAAATGCGTGTCTGGCAAATGCATTTCTCCGCCTCCATCCAAAAAATCAGCTTGAAATTCGGCCAGACGGCCGAGAAATCGGCTGCACAGAAAACAGACATACTTTTCTGGCTTATAGGATAGGATACGGACGGTTCGTATTTTTACCCGGAACTATACGCGGGGAGGAACTATACACGAGGTTTTAGGGCAGTTCCACGTCCAAAACTATAAATTTCGAATAGATTCGGGCATGCCGAAAATTTAAAGTTGTTTCGAAAACCTTGATTTTGTCGATTTTTTTCGGAAAAATGTGTCTAGACGCTTTTCTTCTGGTATTTCTTAACTTTAAACTGCAATTTTTTCAACTAATTTAATACCGTGTCCTTTATATGTAAAAAAACTAAAGTTCATTAACAAAAATGTCGATTCATGTTTTAGACCGAAATCCGCTCTACACTCGACACAACCGCAAGATGGCAGGGTATTTCAAAGAGCCAGGAAATTCTGCTCTATCCAGTGCATCCAGACGTTGAAGAAATGATGGTAAGTACTAATACGCTTCTTAAATTAAATTTAACCTAATTTGTAATTGTTACACTGAAGAATAAAAAAAATCAATAAGTAAGGTAACAACCATACTTCACTATTTGAAAATTTAGGCCGATATGCACTCGGGTCGCGAGGGCGGCTTCATGTCCCAAATCTGGACCCAAGTCATGTCTCCGGCTAAGATGTCGAAGGTTGGCATCATCAGTATTAACTGATTTAGATTCTACAGCACCTAAAAATATAAATTTTAACTAGTAAAAATAACTTTACACGACGTGCAATTCGTATCAAACTTTTAGATGGCCGTCAACATGACCAAGGCTTTTGCCAAGGCCTGCGAGCACGTAGTTTTCGAGACCGATCTGCTCGAGACGCTAAAAGGGCGCCACTATGACCTCGGCATCAGCGAGAGCTTCGACGACTGCGGGCATGGTTTGACTGTCATCGTCCAGTTGATGATCAGGAATTTTTCAGGAATTTTCGAGGTTCTCGGCATCAAAACAGTGATCACCACCTCGAGCTCGAACCTGATGGAACATCAAGCTTTTCTCATCGGAGTTCCCCGTGTTCCGAGCTACGTTCCAGGTACGATACTTGCCTTTTAAAGGACCGGTGAAGCCAAGGAGCGATGATTTCTACAATTTTTTCAAGCGTAACTTAATTTAAAAAACTCTACACTCAAGAAAAGGCTTAAAAAAGCTTAGGCAGGGCTCGGCCGCATAACTCATCTTCAATTTTCTAGGAGCCCTGGCCGATACCTCTGAGAAAATGACTATCACTCAACGTGCCTTCAACGCCATTGGGTCGTATTTTGGTGCCAAGATGTTCCTAACGATGTTGGACGGCCAGACGGAGGTTTTCAGGAAGCACATGGGACCGGATTTCACGGATCTGAGGGTAAAACTTGCTTTTTCTGTTTTAGCCTGAACTTGCTTAAACTGTTGTCTGAAATTTTTTTATAAAACGAATGATCACTTTTAGGAGCTTATCTCCCGCTCCGCCGTCGTCTTCACCAACACGCAGCCCTACATCGACTTCCCGAAACCGACAATCTACAAGGTCATCGACATTGGCGGCATTCACATCAAGGACACGTCGAATCAGAAGCTCGATGAGGTATTTGGATTTTACTACTGGTAGAAGGTTATGAACTGCTCGAAGTCGAGCCAGCAGAGTCAGAGCATAGCGCCGAATTTGGCACAGCAGCCCTTCTAGACAGCGCGAAGTATGCTAAGCAGCGTTTCTGAATTTTGAACTGCTCGAAGTATGTCCTTGAACCCCTTGAACTCGGCAGCACTTTTAACCTGCTTGAGAACGTCTCGGTAGCCCTAACGAACTGTCTGTAGTTGGATCCGAGTCAACAATTCTTCTGAACTTCTCCAAGTCGTCTCGGCATTTTTTCTGAGCCGTTCGAAGAATCGACATTTTTCGCAAATCTTATTTTCATTTACAGGAGTGGAACAAGATCCTCAACAAGAAGAAGAAAACCGTATTGATCTCTTTCGGCTCCGTTGCCAAGTCGTTCGCGATGCCGATCAGCTACAAGAAGTCGATTATTGAGGTCGTCAAGGGAATGCCAGGTACGAAATTAAACTTTTTGCAGCTCTAAAAATTGTTGGATAGTAGGTGAAATGCAAAAAAAATTGTAAAAACGCCTACTTCTGAGTTTCAGACGTCCAATTCATCTGGAAGTACGAGAAAGATGACCTGAACGCCTGGGAGCTGCCGGCAAATCTGTACTTGAGCAAGTGGACCCCGCAGAATGCTTTGCTAGGTATCGAAAAATTAGCAAGAATTAGAAAGAGATAGCAAAAATCTCGAATTTCAATTTAATAAGTTAATTTTTTTAACGTAAATCTTAACGCAAAATTTAAAAGTGAATTATTTTTTAGCTGATCCGCGCCTGAGCCTCTTCGTGACGCATGGAGGGCTGGCGAGTACGATGGAGATCGCTTACAGGTTTGTTCTCTCCTCTCTCTCTCTCTCTCTCTCTCTCTCTCTCTCTCTCTCTCCTCTCTCTCTCTCTCCCTCGTTCTCATCCTCTCTCTCATTTCCGTGCTTGAAAAATGCTGATTTTTCTTATTTCAGTGGAACCCCAGCTCTTGTCGTCCCTCTCTTCGCCGACCAGTCCCGAAACGCCCAAGTCCTCATGCGCCAAGGCGTTGCTGAAAAGATCCTGAAATTCGACTTGGAAAATACCCAAAAGCTCTCCGAAGTCATCCAAGGAATGCTGGCCGATGCTAGGTATTTTTGGATAATTTTTTACGTATACAAATTTTAAGCTACAAGCAAAAAGCTCAGCCCCTATCCGCTATGCTGAAAAACACTCCATTCCGACCCAGGGACTTGCTGTTGAGGAATTTGGAGTTTGTGGCAAAGTAAGGAATTTTCAGTCGTATTTTTGGGTCTGTGCCCTCGATGGCGCCAAAAAAGGCAAAAATTAGTAACGTTTTTTTTGTGGCAAACTCTGAATCTATGCCTTCTTATTACGCTTTTTTTGCATTTTGGGTTTGATCTTTTAGCCTGGAATTTGGTTGTAAGTGGTAGATTTTTACGGTTTAGAAAAAGCCTTAGAAAAAAGCAGGCTAGCAAAGTTCATTGGGGAAATGTTATCATTAGCAAAACAACGAAATAGGATTTATTGAATTTTTCAGGTTCGGCTCCCTGCCTCAACTCGACCCATATGGCCGTCAGCTCTCTTTTATCCAATACTACCTGCTTGACGTCTTTGCTGCTCTCGTTCTCGCCGCCATCTCTGTACTCGTCATCGCCTTTTTCGTGCTCCGCTTCCTCTTCCGGCTATGCTTCCAGAAGTCAAAGCCGAAGAGGGACTAAATTACAACCCCTTCAACGCATTTTTTTTTGATGCTTTACTGCCCCTTAAGTGAATATGGGTCTTGAATCTTTAAAAAAAATACCTTGAAAAAATGAGCCTTTTTTGGGATTTTTGTGATTTGATAAATACTTTTCCACGTCTTTTGAAGCTCGTTTTTAGGTGCATTAATTAAACGATTTCCTACCCTTTAAAAAGCTGAAAAATTAATTAATTGCTATGCGATAAAAAAAGGCAACTGTGGTATTAAAACCGTCTACCTGGATTGAACTCACGATTTTTGGGAATGTTTGGGAACAGGAAATGTTTATTGCTTCGCTGCAAAAACCCCAACCGATTGGGCGCGCCGGGTTGTGAGGCGAGTGCGCGCGAACTTCGCGCACATCAGCGCACAAAACAGAGGACACCTATACCAAAACTGGATAAAATACGGGATAAAAATTCGCAAATTTTTTGACATCCTATATTATTAAATAAACCCGTTAAGAAACTAATCGCACGTTATTTTCTTCGCCATGAAAATCCGAAGAGTATAGTTACTATTCACTGGTTAATACAACTAGAGAAACACCAAAATGCCCTCAACTGTCACTCTAGTTCAAATGCGATTAGCCAATTTGAGGCGAGCCAAGGCCGTTGGGTGATCGGAGTGACACGGAAATACGGATGGGAGATGCAACAATAAAGCATCCTCCAAAAGTCACAACTTCGTTCCTTCAAATTTCCTAAGTTTATCAGAGATACCTTATTAATAGTATCTTGAAGGCCTCTCCCTCACCCTTTCTCCCTCTCTCACTCTCTCTCTCTCTCTCTCTCTCTCTCTCTCTCTCACTCCCTCCACACGTTTTTCCACGACCGCGCAAAACCCAATTCTTTTACGTTCCAGCTTTTAATCCAGCCGCAATACGTCTTCGATTTTTCGAGCCTGTTCCAAGATAGTTCTTAGTATCGTGGCGTACCCTTGAGCTCGATAATCCACGCTGTGCCTCCACACAAAGCACAATACAGTCCAGGTCAAGACCGGCAGAGTAAATAGAGACGCCAGACAACCGAACTCCCCCGGAAACATTTTACCTCTTCCTGGGTCGTCCAAAACATTTTGCGGCTTCCTCTGTTCAAGAATTGCTTTTTATTAGTTTGGGTGGTAAAATAACTTACACTGCTGTTGATAGCCTTTTTCATTAGATTGTATTGCAACTACAGGGTGTCCCAAAAAACCGAACCATCTGGCATTTCGCCGTGTTACATCCAATTGGTCCGAAATTTGGACCGGGGTGTATCGGACCCTAAATAACAACCATCCTGACTTTTAGCCCTGTTGCTATAGTAGTTCTCGAGTTATAGCCAAAACAAGCTTTGTTTTCCGTTTTTCATAGGGTTTTCGTGGAATTAGACCCCCTAAACATTAAGTGAAAATCATCCGGTAGGCCTTCTTTACCCTAAGAAATTTTTTCCAGAGTAAAATTTATTAAATAAACTTTGATTTAAGCGATTTTTACAACGCAAAATGACCCAAGTTCTTAAGCAGAATTAGCGATTCACAACCGGAAGTCGATGCAAATCGATGCAAAGTCCAAAAAGATAGCCGAAAAACTGTTAAGAATTGCGGGAAAACAGTATTTTCGTTATAACTCGAGAAAGACTGTAGCTACGGGGCTAAAAGTCAGGATTGTTGTTATTTAGGATCTGATACACCTCTGGTCCAAATTTGGGACCGATTGGATGTAACACGGCGAAATGCCAGATGGTTCGTTTGTTTTGGGGACACCCTGTACAACTGTTTTCTCAACAGCTAATTTTCGTTCAGGACTATGAATAAAGCGTAGCCTACGGATGTTTTCCCCGAATTCCCGACATTTTTTTTAAATTGTTGCCTCTGCCATTCGTTCATTTAGAGCAATTTTTCTATTTCGAATTTGCTATATTTCTATTTTTAGGGCCAAGAAAAGGATGAAGCTGTTATTTATACTGCTAGCAGCCTTAAAATGTACGGCTGCTCTAAAAATCCTCCTTTATAACCCGGGATTCGGTCATAGCCATATGCGATTTATGGGAAGAATATCGACCGTATTAACAGAGGCTGGCCACGATTTGGTGGGTGAATTTCGAGACAGCGAGAGAGAGAGAGACAGATAGAGAGAGAGAGAGAGAGAGAGAGAGCGAGGGTTTCAGACCGAAGTACGCCCCACCTTCGACAGCGCACTGAAATGGGAAGGCGTCTCGAAGACGAAGGATGTTCTGGTGTATCCCGAAGATCCGCTCGTCGCCGAGCTTGTCGTACGTTAAAAAATCGGTTCAGAAAATTTTGGTTTCTTAGAAACGCATGAACGATGAGGATGGCTTCCTGGGCGGGTTGTGGACCAAGGAGATGAGCCCTCAACAGATGTCTGGGGTAGGTATTAAGTATAACCTAAGCCTAAGCTAAGCGTAAGCTAAACCTAAGCTAAGCCTAAGCCCAAGCTAAGCCTAAGTTAAGCCTAAGCTAGACCGAAGTCAAGCCTAAGCAAAACCTAAGCAAAGCCTGAGTTACGCCAAAGTTACACCAAATCTATGTAAATTTCAGATGATGGGCAACATGACGAAGATGTTCGTTCGGTCCCGTGATCACATCCTTTATGAGACGGATCTCGTGGCGACTCTGAAGAAGCGGAAGTTCGATCTGGGAATTACGGAAGCGTTCGATCCCTGTGGATTTGGTAGTGGAAAATCTTGTAAAAGTTACGTCAGCTTTCAGCAATCTTCAAGCTCGCTGGTGTCGAAAATTGGGTGTCGACGTCGAGCAGCAACTTATTGGATCATCAGGCCATGTTGTTGGGCGTTCCGCTTGTTCCTAGCTACGTCCCAGGTAGGCTAGGATAAACAATAAATTGTTAAAAACCATTTTTCAGGACCTATGACCGAAAGCACCGAGAAAATGACGCTTTTTGAGAAGACGATGAATGCCGTCGGGACATATTTTGGCGGCAAAATCTTCCTAGATATTTTTGAAGCATTTACGGAGAATTTCAAGAGGCGGATGGGATCGGAGTACATTGACGTCAAGATAAGCAAACGTATGAAAATGCTCTAAATTCATGTTTTTAGGCGTTGGCCTCTAAATCGGCCATGCTGTTCACGAATACCCAGAATCTGATAGACTTCCCGAAGCCGACTTTGCATAAAATTGTCGACATTGGAGGTATCCATATCAAGGACACTTCGAAGGAGAAGTTGGATGAGGTTAGTTTTCTCGGTCTCCCATCCCTCTCTCTCGCTCTCTCTCTCTCCTCATTCTCTCTCGCCCACTCTCTTTTCAATTTTTAAATGCTTTTCTAGGAATGGAACAAGCTTTTGAACCGAAAATCGAAAAACGTACTGATCTCGTTCGGTTCCGTGGCCAAGTCATCGAATATGCCCCAGCCGTACAAGAAAGCGATTATCAAGGCAGCACGAGAAATGCCAGGTATTGCTGTTTCTCTCAAACGGATGCTCTCTCGCTCGCGCGCGCTCTCTCTCTCTCTCTCTCTCTCTCTCTCCCCTCTCTCTTTCTCGCTCTCTTTCCCTCTCATCTCTCTCGTCCCTGTCCTTTAATCTCTTACCAATTTCAGATGTCCTAATCATCTGGAAGTACGAAGCTGACGATTTGCTAAGGTCTGAGCTGCCAGAAAACTTGTATTTAAGCAAATGGACACCGCAAAATGCGTTGTTAGGTGGGGATCCTCAAAGGAAGCAGATTTAAATCATTTTAGCCGATCCTCGACTGAACCTGTTCCTGACACACGGAGGACTGGCGAGTACGACCGAAATTGCTTACAGGTCTGATTTTGATTTCCCCCCTATCTGTCTCCCTCTCTCACTCTCTCTCTCTCTCTCTCTCTCTCTCTCTCTCGCTCTCTCTTACTTAGACGACGCAATAACTTAATTATTAGTGGAACTCCCTCCATCGTCACCCCACTTTTTGCCGATCAGCCTAGGAATGCGAAGGTTCTCCTCCGACATGGCGGAGCCGAAAAATTAGGAAAATTCGATCTCGCCGATAGTGAGAAGATTAAGACGACGATCATGAAGATCCTGGACGATCCTAGGTATCCTCTCGTTTAAAACAACACTATAGAAGATCCTTGAACGTCATTGAAAAACCCGACTTTTAGCTACGAAACGAAGGCCAGGGAACTGTCGATAATGCTGAAAAACCCACCATTTACGCCAAAAGAGCTATTGGTCAGGAACGTGGAGTTTGTTGGAAAGTACGTTAAAAATTTGGTTAAAAACCACCAGATGACCCTTAGTTTCCGCTACCGCGCCAGAACGCGCACGCAACGCGTTCGAGTGTAACAAAGAAAAAATGGCTTTATTAGAACCACTTTAAGTCTTGGTAGGCTAGCAAAGATCATTAGAAAACACCGCAAACTTAAAAAAATTATACTTTATGTATTTAGATTTGGCTCCCTGCCTCAACTCGACCCTTATGGCCGCCAGCTCTCCTTCTTCCAATATTACCTATTGGATATTATCTCAATTTTCCTTGTCGTAACAATTTCTGTAATTTTACTAGCCGTGTATTTGATCAAATCCTGCCTGGCTCTGGTGACCGGCGCCGCCAAGAAAAAGAACGATTAAAACCCATGCAAATTCATGGTCTGGTGACCTTTGTATAGGATTTTCTGATGAGAAGCAGAGTGATATGGGTTGTACTTATGAAAAAATTATACTTGGTGTACTCGAATGCATAAATAGAGCAATAAAGCTTTGAAAACAACCTGAAAACAAACAAGCTTAGAAAAGGGAAACTAAAAAATTTTTTCAAGGCTTTGTGCATTCTCAAAAATGTCAAAATTCGGGATTTTTTTTGTTCATTCCGTCATGTAATTGAACGATTGAAATTTTAATTGACGATACAGACACTTTTTTAAACCTTAAGCTGACGTCTTGGAAAATCGCAAAAAGTTTTACGTTTTAGCGCATACCGAAAAAATGGCATCAAAAGGAGACCGGTGCACCGAAATCGGTGCCTCGGACCGTCCGACCTTTGCCGTTTCTTCGCTATTCCTAATCCTTTTTTTGCCAGCCGCTCTCTGTCTCTCTTTCCTCTTTACACTCCCTTCCTCCGCCCCATTCACCAGGGGAGCACAGGTCAGAAAGTGGCATGAATCATAGCGAGCGGTTAGACCTTGTAACGGGCCGTTTCGAACCGTTCTACTTAAAAAAGCATTTTTACCATTTAACTAAATTTTTTAGCTTTTGCTCAAATTTTTGTGCTAGCTAGGGTTAATTTCTCAAAGCTGGGGATCCAAGCGGGGAAAACCGCGAAAAAACTTCCGTTTTACGTGCCAATAAACCTGTTCAGGTTCCCAACGCACTAACGGGAGCAGGTGAAGGCGTGGATTATGATAAAGTGTATCCGCAGGCAGATTTTCTGCTCGGAAAGGATATCGTAGTGTCGCGAAGCCTGTCGCGGGTCACGGAAATCGGTGTTTTTTTCTCGATATGCGCCCTCACGATTCCTTTTGTCGTCTCTCTCTCTCTCTCTCTCTCTCTCTCTCTCTCTCTCTCTATCTCTCGATCGCTCTCGATCTCTCGCTCTCTCTCTCTCTCCTCTCTCTCTATCTCTCTATTCTCTCTCTCTCTCGCACAGAAATCCACAAGTCACAAAATAGCACAAATGACTCGGTTCGGCGGTCCAGGGTGCGATTTTCAAACCATACAAAACGATTTTTTTCGTTGCTGCCGGCTAGCTCTTTGCTTTTGTATAGTTCATTAAGGTTGATTATTGAATTTATTTATTGTATAGCTGCTACCTCCGGATATTATTCTCGTTTTTCGTGATCTATGCTTTTTCAGGAGATGCGATTAATTATCTTCACATTTGCTATATTAAACTATGGAAATTCCCTGAAAATCCTGCTCTACAACAGCGGCTTCGGGCACAGCCATATGCGATTTATGGGCGGCATCGCTGATATTTTATTGGAGGCTGGGCACCATGTGGTAAATTTAGCCGAGTTGTAGTTGGAAAAAGAGGACGCGTTTAGCAAAGATACACGATTTTAATAACAACAATAAACTATAAGTGAATTAGAACGTTAAAAAATTTAGTGCAATCTAGAAATCCTAAAAAAAAACTGTAGTAAATCATAATTATAGACCGAAATCCGGACAACGATGGACCCGGGGTTGAATTGGGAGGGGATTTCGAATTCCAAGGATATACACGTTTACGGGCCAGATGCAGAGGTGGAAGCATTAATGGTAAGCCAGGCTGATTCTCTATATATCTCGCTCTCCCTTTTGCGCTCGTGCTCACTCTGTCTCTCTCTCTCTCGCTTTCGCGCTCTCTGTCTCGCGCTCCCTCTTTCTCTCTCCCCTATCTCTCTCTCTCTCTCTCCTTCTCTCTCTCTCTCTCTCTCATGCTTTCACCTTATTGGCAGATTCTTCTAGGCAAGTCTCCACGATGAAAATGGGTTCCTGGGTCAGCAGTGGGTCCGGGATATGTCAACCCGGGAGATGACCACGGTTTTGATTTCAATGTTAAATTTATTAACATTTTAGATGCTTGTAAACATGACCCAAATGCTCGTCCGATCCTGTGAACACGCCGTTTTTGAAACGGATTTATTGGAAAAACTGAAGACGCAAGATTTCGACTTGGGAATTACGGAAGCGCTGGATCCAAGCGGATTAGGTGAGAGAGTTAGAGAGTGAAGAAGAGGTTAGAAGAAGAGAGAGATAGAGAGAGAGCAGGAGAGAGAGAGAGAGGGAGAGAAACGGATGTCTGCATCATTCTCGTTTCAGCAATATTCCACCTCCTCAACCTCAAAACCTGGGTCTCCGCCTCGAGCAGCAACTTGCTGGAGCACCAGGCTGTACTCCTTGGAGTCCCGCTCGTTCCCAGCTATGTTCCTGGTACGCTAAATTTACTTATATTCCGTTTTAAAGGGACAGAAAAGCCATGATTTACTCTTTTCCCCTCCTGTTTTGATAAAACCCAAGTTTCTTTCTTTCAAGCTTTTTTCGAATTTGCAAGTTTCCTGGTGAAATCTGCATTTTCCTGTTTAATAAAAATCAATTTCTATAGGGCTTTTAATGGCTCTAATTTTACTAAAAAATATTTTTAGGGCCAATGGGCGCGAGCTCGGATCGAATGTCCTTATTTGACCGGGCACTAAATGCCGTTTCGATGTATTTCGGCAGCAAGGTGTTTGTCGACATTTTCGCGGCTTCTACCGAAAATTTCCGGAAGCATTTGGGCAAGGAT
This sequence comes from Mesorhabditis sp. LJ9110, assembly GCA_038088335.1. Classification (NCBI taxonomy): domain Eukaryota; kingdom Metazoa; phylum Nematoda; class Chromadorea; order Rhabditida; family Rhabditidae; genus Mesorhabditis; species Mesorhabditis sp. LJ9110. The sequence continues at coordinate 140,074 of JBBGBA010000008.1, forward strand.
TTTGTGGATATTTCGGTAGTTTAAACATATTTGTTTTATCAATTTAATCTACAGAGCCTTATCCCGAAATCTGCCCTGTTTTTCACGAATTCGCAAAGTCTAATCGATTTCCCCAAGCCCACTTTGCATAAAGTGATCGATGTTGGCGGGATTCATCGGAAAGAGCGTGACGCAGAGAAGTTGGATGAAGTATTTTCGCTGCTCTTTTTTAATAGATTTTTAGGTTTGGGAGAAGATCCTCGGAAATCGCCCAAAAACGGTGTTGATCTCGTTTGGATCGGCCGTCAAATCCTGGAGAATGCCGGAAAGCTTCAAGAAAGCGATTATTCAGGCTGTTAAGGAAATTCCGGGTAAGTAAGGTTGGATAAAGTACGTCTTCAGAAACTTACGGCTAGTTTTCAAGATTTATACAAATTAAAACGATAATATTTTTTTGAGATGTGCAATTTATCTGGAAGTACGAAAAAGACGACCTGGCTGACTGGCGATTGCCGGAAAATTTGCATCTGAGCAAGTGGACCCCGCAGAATGCTTTGCTAGGTCAGTTTGCGTTGTGAAAAAGTGAAAATGGCTGAAAGCAAAATAATGTCGAATTATTTCAGCGGATCCTCGGCTGAGCCTTTTTATCACGCATGGCGGATTGGGGAGCACGACCGAAATTGCATACAGGTAGAGCTATCTCGCCCGGCAGTTCGCTATCTGTCTCGCTCTCTCCCTCTCTCTCTCTCTCTCTCTGTCTCTCTCTCTCTCCCGCTCACTCTCTTTGTCTGTCTCTCTCGCTTCCCCTACTCTCTCACTCTCTCTCCCTTTGTCTCAAAATTTACACAAACAAAGTTTATTGTTTTAGTGGAACACCAGCAATAGTCATCCCCCTCTTCGCCGACCAACACCGAAACGCTCAAGTCCTGCTCCGAAATGGTGCGACCGTGAAAATGAACCGCTTCGACCTGTCGAGCTCCGAGAAAATCAAGAAGACGATGAAGAAGGTTTTGGATGAGCCGAGGTCCCCTCAATACCTTTTAAAAACCCACCGAAAAATTTAGCTACGACAGAAACGCAAAAAATTTGGCCACCATGCTAAAGAATGCTCCTTTCAAGCCGAAGGAGCTGCTGCTGAGGAACATCGAATTTGTTGGAAGGTATTTTTATTCTGTTTTTCCTTCCAAAATGATCACTGCTAGCTAACAATGAATAATAGTTTGTTGTCCTTCTCAAAGAACCACTGCTAGCCTGCCCTTTTCAGATTCGGCTCCCTGCCCCAGCTCGACCCCTACGGCCGGCATTTGTCGTTTGTGGAGTACTATCTACTAGACGTGATCGGAATTTTGGTGCTTACCGTAATTGTAATTTCGGCTTCTTTATATTTTGTTATTCGAAAGTGTTTTTCGCTCTGTTTTTCATCGGGTAAGAGCAAGAAGGAATAAAGATATGCAATTTAAGCGCTGGAATATCCAAGGGAAACCCTGAAAAATTACAAAAATCTTGCTGCCTATCTCTTTCGCTCTCTCCATTTCTCTCTCTTTCTCTAGCTGTCTTTCTCTGTGCCCTAAAACGGTAAAACAAGAACCATAAATCACCATACCAACTCGTGACTGTATTAGCATGACCAAATTATTCCAATCAAACCAAATTAAAATCACAATCAAAAACACTGATCGTTCGCCGGCGAATTCCAAGGTTTTCGTCGGTTTTTGGTGCCTACAACGATCCAGCGGTACCTCTAGGGCATTGCGCTTTTCAGTTCTTTTCCTATTTGGGTGGTTCGCTCGCTTTGCGGCTCTAGGCTAATACGTTATATTTATTATTCCTTGACTCTCCAACTAGACTAAATTGAAGAGTTTTCAGTATCATTTTCTATGGTATTGCATTTTCCCGTTTGTTTCGCAAAAATAATTTTGCCGAGGGTTTTCTCTCATAAAATCAGGCCGATCAAAAAAAAAAGCTGAAAGAAGCTCTGATTGTTGAAAAATTAGCTTTTTGACCCTATATTTACTTTGAAGTTGAAAATGAAAAACATGGAAATTTTTATGTGAAGCCTCTTTCTACATAATTGTTTCACATTTGGTAATTTTTGCCTTGCCAATCGTCCCAATTCTTTACAATTAATACACCATTAGTAATCAATAAAATGACCATAAAAATACTGTTTACGGTTTCAAAACAAAAACTGCACTTGTTGGACCTAGACCGCGACGCCTGATAAAATGGCATCGAAACCCACGCCTGAACTGTATAATTATTGGGTGTCAAATGGCGGGATTTGCTATGTAAAAAAGCATAATAACCGGGTGATTGTGGTTTGGTGGCGAACCGAATTACCCCGGAATTATTCCCAAATGCCGGTAATGCAGACTAGCTTTTCCAGAGAACACCGCCAACACCTGCCCCCTCACTTTATTAGGTCATATTCCCATGCTTTTTATTGTTCCAGACATTTCGTCGGAAAGCTGTGTTCCTTTTTATTAAAATCTCGGCCTTTTCAAAACCTTAATGGGTGCGTAGCAGCAACTAATAGCAAAATTCCGATGTTATATGGACCAATGGCTGATTTTTCGGGTTTGATGATCTTGATATTTCCGATAGATTCTTTGAATTTAGTGAATTCTGTGTGATTCCAGAAAAAGATATTGCTCAGTGTCGTGCTCAGTGAGAGTCTCTATCACTCTCTCTTTTTCTCTCGCTCTCTCGCTCTCTAGCTCGATCTCTCTTTCCGCATTCTCTTGTATTTTGTTCCAAGGTTCCGGTGCCGCTTGCAAATTAACTTTTGATCCTTTGGCGCGAGACGGAAAGGAGAATACGGCGACTGACCGAGCAAAATCGACTTAAACATTACATCGAAAATGAAAAGGTCAATAGTGAGGAGAGGGATACAGAGAGACAGAGAGACAGCGAGCGAGCGAGCGAGCGAGCGAGAGAGAGAGAGAGAGAGAGAGAGAGAGAGAGAGAGAGAGAGAGAGAGAAGAGCGAGAAAGCTCGAAAATAAATTGCATTTTAAAGGCACATTTCTGCAGAGGCCCTTGAAAATACCTTTTTCCCTATATCATTCACAAAATTTTTCCTTCCGCAGCGAGGCTCAAGGGAATCCAATACCAGTTATGATTTTTGTAGTCCGGATGCATACGCGGCTACCGGGCAGATTAGTACTTTTTTATGGTGTACCCAAAACGGGCGCCCTGAGAATTTGGTGACTTACATCGTTTTCAAAATTTTCCTGTCCGCCGGCTACAAAACCCGGAAATCTAATAAAAAGTGTTATTATTGGAGAGGTTACAGTATTAACGTGGAATTGTTATTGCCTAGATTTTAAGGATTTTCGTTTAGCTTCTTGGAAATTGGGGTGGTAGAGTTAGAAAGTTTATGCGCGTACTATTTTATCACGCTTGATTTCTCTCTCTCTCTCTCTCTCTCTCTCTCTCTCTCTCTCTCCTCCCTCTTCTCTCTCTGACGTTCTTCTCTCTCTCACGCTCTGTCTCTCTCTCTAAAATCATTTACAGATATGGATTCGAGGCCCGACTTGTCCGACAAGTGCCAAGCCGACTATGATTTAGTGATGACCTGGCACTACCGTACAGCTCAAATCTGTCATCTGATCGGAAACCTAACCTGCGCTCTGACAGCTACCTATTTACTTATTCGAGTTATGCCCCGGGTGGTGATGCACAGCGGGTTACGGGTAAGTTAAGAGATAGAGAGAGGGAGAGAGAGCGAGAGAGAGAGAGAGAGAGCGAGAGAGAGAGAGAGAGAGGGAGCGAGCGAGAGATAGGGAGAGAAAGTGAGCTAGTGAACGAGATATTTCCGTGGTTTTCAGTGGCTAATCGGGCTCGAATTCTCCTTCGCCGTCATGCACGCATTTACAGAAACTGTTTTTCAGGTTGGATCTTAGGTTTAATATTGATTTTCTACAAATTTTCAGGTTCACCACTTTATTCGTTGGTCTATATCCCAGACACCTTGTGATATCCAGATGGCGAACAGCTTTTGTGTATTTTTCCACTCGCCCTTACTTAGTAGGTCCTTCTCACTGCCTCTCTTCTCTCTCTCTCTCTCTCTCTCTCGCTCTCTCGCTTTTTCTCACACCCTCTCTCTATTTTTAGCCGGCTACGAAATCTATCATTCTAGCTTGTAATTTCGGACTGACCTATACAGCACTGGCAATTACCGTAGAACGGGTCTGGGCAACAAAACATCGGAGGGTTTATGAAAAGAAGGGACCAACGCTGGGGATAGTACTAACTGTACTGTGTAAGTTTTAGGAAAAAGAAGAGAGAGAGAGAGAGAGAGAGAGAGAGAGAGAGAGTGAGAAGAGACAGACAGAGAGAGTGAGAAGAGAGAGAGAGACAGAGAGACAGAGAGAGAGACAGGGAAAGACAGAGAGAGAAATTGTTGTTTTAGATCCTCATCGCAGCCAGCACAACGACAGCTGTCTACAGTAACGTTGCTTGGAACGAAACAAGAGCCAGCTGCGGCACGGCTTCTCCAAATATTCAAGAAAACCTGATGCACCTTTATAAAGGCCTATTCGGGATCGATGTTTTTATCCTGCTCGCCATGTTCATCATCTACAAGTCGAACCAGCGGGAGACAAGGTTAGCATTAGGCGGTGGGGTAGAGCAAGGCAGCTTTAGGGAATTCTAGGGCTTGCCAGGGCATGGAGAAAGCTTTATGCCTTATTGATGCAGCCAGAAGGCCTAGCGAACAGCCGGGGCCCGCTGTCACACACCCTAAAACCCCCGATTTTTAGCCGTCGCATCGACATCTGGTACACCGTCTCCAGTCGGTATCAAATTCACGAGAATATCATTGTGGTGAAGCTGATTTGTCCTCTCGTGGCGATGCATGGTTTTGGCTTTGGCTTCTACTGCCTGTGCTACAATTTCGTGGCCGGCCAGGGAATTTGGGATCCGTATACGACGAAGCTGATACTGGTTTTTATATATGTAAGTTGGGAAAGAGAGAGAGCGAGAGAGCAGAGAGAGAGAGAGAGAGAGAGAGAGAGAGAGAGAGCGAGAGAGAAAATTGTTCCTTTACAGACTCCGCCCTACTACGTGGCTATTGCTCCAGCTCTTTTTATCTATACGATACGAAAATTTATTATCGAAAAAAATCGAGGACGAGTGGAGAGTGGAGCTTCAAAGGAAGTATCCGCTAATGTATACTTTACGGCCCTTGAAAAGCAATGGAAATAAACGCTCAACAATAGAGATACAATAGACAAAAACATATATACAATAGAGATAGTGCTAGAGAGCGAGAGCGAGAGAGCGAGAGAGAGAGAGAGAGAGACCGAACGAGAGAGAAACCCTCTCAAAAACCACAGATCGAAAATTCCCCTTTTTATGCCTTTGTTTTTCACCATCAGCAGCCGTTCTCCAGCGTGTCCTAGATTCTTCTCGGACCCATAGTCGTAAGCAGGGCCATAAATCGGTGGGTGTCGCTTGGAAAGAACGGAGCGTTCCCCCGGGCAAACAGTGCACGGAACTCTGGCCGGTAAACGCGAAAACAGCCATCCTATCACGTCGATAAATCTCGGTTTTGCGAGGTGTGATGAGTTTTTTAGCGTTTTTGCATGGATTTGTGTAATTTCTCATTATTGGTGTGACTTGAATATTTCTCTATATCTCTCTCACTAGCTCTCTCTCTCGCTCTCTCTCTCTCTCTCTCTCTCTCTTTCTCCCTCTCTCTCTTTTTTCCTTAGTTTTGATTACCAGGCAGTAGCCAATTTCTCTTTGCGCGTCTACGAATTTTTGGTGGTTAGCTCCTAGCTTCTAGAAATTGTGGGTTTTCAGCCCCAGCCTGCTCCTAGCTTCCAGTTTTCAGCCTTCGGATTCTGGGGCTGGGACGAGAGATGTGCGCTTCCTCAATGTAGATCCAGCTGGGCATTCCAAACTGTAACAATTTTGAGTTCTGGGAGAAGCATTTGACTAGATTACTCCCAACTCCCATCGTCCACCTCCCCAATCTGAGCACGAGGTCTCCCGGGAAGCCCTCCCCCCGACGAAAAGGTGCTGTTTGGCTTCGAAGCTGCCAGAATTTTGCCTAGTACGACCGACTTTGGAATTGCAGCTGGGAGCTAGGAGCTAGAAGTTATGAGATCAGCTTGTCAACCCACGAGCTCAAATTGCTGCTCGAAAAACCCCATCGGTCCCACCGATCCCCACCACCTCATCTGCACTTTAATCCGCCCCACCTGAACCGTTTCTCCCTGCCGTATCAGTCAGAAACTGTCCGCCTATGTGTGTGGGCCCTATTTTCCGGCTACCAAACCCCCCTCAGCCTGCAAGCTGCACTCTAAAAAATGGGTTCGCTCTTCGATCAGCTCCCCCCAAAATTTTTCCGCCCCAGAAAACAACAAGCCGCCGGGACAGCGGGCGGCTGCAGCCAACCCACCCTTCTTCCACTATCAGCAGTCGCAAAAAATGGAAGAAAACAACGGGTTGGGACCGATCACTCTCCGTCTCTCACTCCCTCTCTCTCTGTCTCTCTCTGGCTCTCTTCTCCCTAATCAGTGCCCTTTTAGCTACCGTACCCCCCCCCCCCCGGCCCGGGTGGGTCTGTCGAGTGGGGAGCCTTGTTATTATGGCACCAGCACCTAGGGGCCGACTAGATTCGAGTGCTCCTGGCCGTGTCAGCAGTGTTTTCATTACGGTTGCCCTATACCCATCAAAAATCTGGGGGAGGACACCTCATCCTTTTGGCCAAATTACTGCCTTTAAAAACTTTCGTGATTTTTTGACTTTTAAAGGCATGGGCAAGGCAGGGCCATGGATTTTTATGCATGGATATTCGATGTATTTTCAAAAGCCACACGCAACGGTCCACACGCTCTGTGTCCCATCAAGTCTGGGGTACGGTATCGAAGTGTCAAAAATGGGGCTGGGGTTCAATTTGCCCCCCTCCCCCCGCCGAACCGACCTCATCTACTGTATCTCGACACCCCTTTGTCGTAGGAGCATCTAAAGTATACCAAAATACTCGCCAAAATAAGACAAACGTTTTGCTATACTTGACACACCTGTAGGTGAACAGGTGGGCGTGATACAAAAGTTAGGGGCCGACTGGTGCGGCGGGGGTAAACCGACCTCTTACCAAAAATGGCCCCGCCCTCACAAGGCGTTTGTGAAAACATTTGTAAAGCGTCTTACCATGTTTTCTATACTGAGGATTTTATTTGTTTTTTTATTTTACCCATTTCTGTCTTTTTAGGATACGGTGTGCAACCTTGAAAATTCCGAAGGAAGATTTTGATCGCTGTATTTCTCTATCGCTAAAATTTCAAAGTTATTACAAGTTAAGTAGACTTTACCCTCGTGTCTCCTCACTTTAAGTTATCGTGTACGCAAGATAAACCCACCCAAATCAACACATCACCTGTTGTCCTTTGCGTTCGCCCTATGTTCGCCACTGTTTGTCGCGGGGATGATCAGTCGATGAGTGCCGCCGTCAGGCACTGTTTCCACAGTCGAGTTGCTATTTTTGCTCTTGTTAAAGTTCGTGGTAATCAGTAATTTGCGTCTTATTATGTATGTCGAAATTTTCGAAATTTTTCGAATTTGCGAGAAACTAACAAAAGTCGATACACCCGCCTAATTAGGATTTTTAAGTGTTCTACCAAATTACAGTAAACTTCTGATTTTAGCAAAATCCTATGAGTACCGTAATTAGTGACAAATCTGAAAATTTAAACCTTTAATATAAAATCTACGTCATATATCGAACGCTAGCTAATCCAAATTTTGTAGCCTATAGTTTCCCTGCTACATTTCCAGGGCTTTTCAATCGCCAGGGAACCCTTTAAACACCTTTAAAAATTGTTCATTTTGACTTCTTTTTTCCAATATTTTTTAGCTGTGTTCGCTTCCCGTTTCTGAACGCCCGCCCCTGCCTAACCAAATTTCAACAAATTTGATTCTGCACGGCGCCCGGGCCCAGATGCGCACTTTTCGTCCCCCAATTTTCGCGGATACCGTACCCCGCAAGTCCGACTCTTTTCTCCCCAAAGCCCAATTTTTAATTGATAGGGGTGCCACGCTTTGATAGGCGGGCCACATCTCTCTCGCTCTCTCTCTCTCTCTCTCTCTCTCTCTCTCTCTCACGCTCTTTCCCCTCTAAAGAGCACTCGGACCAGAAAAGGCCGATTTGCACGCAGACTCGCCAGCGGCAGCGCTGCAAAAGGGGTGCGAGAGAAAGCGAGAGAGAGAGAGAGAGAGAGAAGAGAGAGAGAGGAAGCGAGGCAAAAACGGGCCTCGCCTCCAGCTAGACGTAAACAACTTGGCTGCTCCGTCTCCTCCTCGGCCACAAAGAGGGGGTTCGTCCCGGGTGCCGCCACACTTGGCTTGGCTTGTTTTCATTCGCGCTGATCTTTATGCGCTCTTTCTCTCGCTCTATTGTTCTCTCGCTTTCTGTCCCTCTCTCTCTCTATCTTCTCTTTCTCTCTCTCTCTCCCTCTCTACCCTACCATGCCCTCTCCAAGTATCAAAATCGTCTGATAAAGATGCGCCTTATAAAGTTTCTCCGGTGTCTACCCAGGAGCCGATCAGAAAACGGTGGACAGGATGGATGGATGGATGGATTGTGCTGGATTAGGATTTCTGCATTCTCTCTTGCGCCTCTCTCTCTCTCTGTCTTTCTCACACTAGGATCTACCGTTTCCCGCGCCCGAATCGTACTTAAGCAAAAAAGGTCCACAAAAACCGCAGGTTCTTCAAATTATAACCTTTCCGGCCAGCGTTAATAGTAGCGTAACGTAGCCATAAGGTTTTGTTGTCAGGAAACTATACAAATCTGTTAAATCTGAGGTAGCTTATAAATTTCCGCTTCGTGTTCCCCTTTCTGGTTTCGGATTAGGCTTTCGATTACGGGAAGATTACGGTAGAAAACGGTAGATTACAGCAGATCCGGCTCTTTTGTCTGACCAGACGCTACGCTACGCTACTTGGGACGTAGCGGCGGGGTTTTTTTGGGGATTTCATCGAGACCGCTTTTTTGATTTGGAAATGCCGTTAAGGTGACCTGACCTAGGGCTACTAAGAGAATTCCTTTAAGGCTCTTTTTCACGCAGCTTTTGACCTGACTTTCCGATTTTCTCACTCCTCTACCGAACCGTCAGCTATCCACGCCCCTTTAAAACAACCTAAACACGTAAACCGCGAAAACAATCGCGTTGCACTGTTCCGATCCAGCTGGAGGGTCGGCCATCAGAAGTAAACAGGCCGATCTGTGCTCCCAGGGCCAGTTGTTTTTCTGGGTCTTGCCGGTCCGCCCCGGCCGGCCGGCTCGAGACGCCACTTTCCGTACATTACCTTCCTGACAACAGTTTCTCCGATAAAGGGCTGGGCGGCTATAAAATAATATGCTGAGCCTCGCCGATCTCCATTCGCTCAAGAAACTGGGCGTTCGCGTGGCACCTTGTTTTCCGATTTTTCCTCGGGTTTTGTCTAATGTCTGATTTTCTCTAAACATTCACTTGAGTTTGAAGCTTGTTTAAAAAAAACAGCATTCTTATCTAATTTTTAGCGCTAGAATCATATAAATAAACAACTATTTTTATTCAGACATCAGTTGCTAGGCTTCCTGCAGATTTGGAGGCTCGAATTCTGCGACTTTCGAGTAAAGATTTTTAGACTTTTTGGTATAAATTTTAGATATATCAAAATATATAATTCTTGATATACCGTAGCCTCAGTTAACACTATTTTGCATAAGTTTTCAAAGCGTTTTGAAGATTTTGTGGCTGAGAGTGGACGAAGTCCGTATGAGACGAAGACGGAGGACGTAGTGGACGAATCGATAATTTATCGCGTCCAAACCTCTAATCCTCGATTCTCACTTTTTAAAATATTCATACCGTAATTTACCAGATACATGTATTTTATAGAGTTTCATATTTTTGTAGATTTTTATACATCTATACGCTTTTTATAACCATTTTTGGTTGTCCTTATTAGTGTCATGTTTCTGGCGTCTGCGCGGCCCAGCAAAAAATCCCTTGGGGACCCGGAAACTCGTATTATGTAGCCAGGGTGGGAATAGAGCCACGCCGCCGCGCACTTATGCTGTTATCTGATGCGCATATCAAGATTGGTGCCAAGATCCAAGGCGGCAACTGGCCTAGAAAATATTTGAGTGAGCGGAAAACTTACCTTGCTTGATTTCCTTCCTCTTTTTTCGTAGAAATGGCATTTTAATTGTTTTATTCAGATCTTATTTTCCCTTTAATAAAAATTTTTTATCATTTGTTTTTCAGAATGCCGAGCGCCGGTCCGTTGGCCATCAGCTCGTACGCGTGTACGTCTGAATACCCGCTACAAGATATCATCCTTCGCATCGATGCCCCCTACGCCAATTTGTATAGCGACAACGACCCGAATAGTGAGTTTTTCAATCATTAAGTGAATTCAGATAATTTTAGAACCCCTTTCCCCTTCTTCGATCATCAAAAGTGTCAAGACTCTGTTTGAGAAGCCGGTGAGTGTTTTTAAAGGGTTATTGAAATCTCTTTCCCTCTCTCGCTCTCTGCCACTACGTTCTCTCTCATCTCTCTCTCTCTCTCTCTCTCGCTATTTTGGTCTTTTTGTCTCGCTCTCTCCCCTCCTGCTCTTTCGACCACTCTTCCTCGCCGGCCTGAAATCGAAAAACAATCTTAATTATCCTAAAATTACATACGGTAACCATTTAGACATACTGCTTTCTGAAAGCGTAGCTTTGCAGGCTCCCCTGAAACGCGTCCGATTTTCTGATGATAATGGAGCTGATCTCTGCACAGTTTGGAGCTACGAAAAGCAAGAACCCCGCCGCCATACCATGGACATGAACTACCGCTACTACCAACCGAACAACCAGGGGAAAATCGTATGGCAAATCCAGCGCGGCCCCAGGAACGAGCCGGCGGAAGCTAAGGTAAGCCGCAAGTTCGATTATGACCACGATTGTCCCTAGATTAATTTCATCTATTTAAAAAATTAAAACACATTATAACAAATTTTTGCAATAAAAAATTACAGATCTCCCTCGAAAAATTGGAAATTCAAGACGGCACCTCCCCCAAAGTCTGCGGAATTATAAAGGTAAAAAAATTGGCTATTTTTCATTTTTTTGAGGAGCCTGTAAACTTTTCCCTAATTAACGCTCAAAAATCTTGAAGGTCTACACGGATGGGTAACAAACTATAATATTCTTTTCCAGATCGCCAACCTCGGTTTCAACAAAGACGTTCAGCTACGCTATACTACTAATGACTGGTTCTCCAGCCTCGATCACCCAGCAAAATATTCTACATCTCCGAGCGCCGACTACGATCTTTTCGAGTTTACGATGGATCTGCCGAGCCGGAATTCGGTGAGTATCTCGATCTTTATCTCTCTCTCTCTCTCTCTCTCTCTCTCTCCCGTTCTCGCGCTTTCTCTCTATTTCTTTCTTTCTCCTAAACAACAGTATAACCAGACCATTTTTAGCACCCTCGCCTCGACTTTTGCCTATTTTGCGACATGGAGGGCGCTCGGCACTGGGATTCCCGGGATTCGCTGAACTACTCGCTGACGTGGAGCAGGGCGAAATGATGAATATCATTATTATTATTTTGGACGTATGGACTCCTCCGCTCTCTCTCTCTCTTTTAAGACGCATTAAAGATAGCATTAAGCCCTCTCCCTCTCCTCTCTCTCTCGCTCCTCTCCCGTCTCCCTGTCGCTTGCTCTCCCTCTCTCGCTCTCTCTCGCTCTCTCTCTCTATCTCTCTCGCTGTGCAAAATTATTTATTCCGAAATGCGCATCAGTAAGTATACCAGTCAAAAATATCATCACAATATAATGTACAACGTCAATCAGTGTGATCAAAACATAGTAAAATAAATACAAAATCGTTCAGTAGTATGCAAATTGGTGGTCATGGTTCTTCACGCATCCGCGCATCGAACATCGCGTAGGGGAACAGCTGAAAAAAGCCAGCTTAAAAAAATTTGATGAAAATTACCTCAACCGCTTGGCACATGGCCGCCGTGGCCCATTGGCAGCCCCAGGACTGGTCGGAGATGCGGGCGAGGTGGTTGCAGAAGCTGGAAAATGGCGTTTAAAGAAGTGGTAACAAATTTAAAATTAAATTTTCCAGACAACGAAAGAAATACAGCGAGAGAGAGGGCGAGAGATAGAGATAGCGAGAGATAGAGAGAGACGGAGAGAGCGACGGGAAATAGTGACAGAGAGAGAGAGAGAAAGAGAAAGAGAGAGGCCCCTCAACCCACAGTCGATCACAAAACGTCTTCCGCTCGACCGGCATCGGGTCGACGTCGTAGCACGTGTCGTGGATGAAGCAGGCCGCGTCGACTTGGTCTGGAAAATCATGTCATAATGGAATAAACGTCAGCTGCGCCCATACGTTAAGGTACGTTAAGGTGACTTACCGTAAACATGCGGACAGAACCCGCTGACAAATCCCGAGAGGAAGTCGATCGAGCCGGGGACGAACACGGTGCCGCAGTGGAAGCTAGCCGAGGATTTCTGAAAGGACATTCTGAATTAAACCCAACTAGTAGCGTGTTTTTGAAGCAAAACTGGATCGTTGGGTCCGCTTAAAAGAATATAAATATTACGCGTTTGAACGTCCAACTAAATGTCTTGATTTAAAGGTTAGTAATGACATCTTAAGGAAAAGCTAAGAGAACACGCCACTTCCGGATAATCATTTCCGGACCAGTTTCTGCTTCTGCCCAATTTGCCGGCAAAACATGACTGGAAATGACGATGACTTGCTCTGTCAAAGCCGTGATTCAATTCCGAACTTTGCGAATTTTCATTCGAAAGAATCAGACGTTTTCGACTACGAAAAACCCCGTTTCTGCCTTTCATTTATTAAAGCTTGCTCCCACTGCTTTTTCGTAGCTCTCCAAGGCGACGACCATCGTGACGTCGGGTCGTAGTACTCGGCCCAGGTCGTCGTAGAGGAAGGGGTGCTAAAAATTCAAAATAAAATGGAAAACGATAATCGATAAATACCGTATCCCGGTAAAAGGGGTCGATCAGCCGTTGTGGCTGGGCCTGTGGCTCGTAGGTGACGTTGGAGGGGTTTTCTGAAAATGTATAAAATCTGAGTTTTGTGTATTTTCTCAATTTTCCGCATAATTCTGTTTAATCTGGTGTTTTACAAAATGTCGTATTTGTAAATCTGCAGCTTTTTTTCTGGATTCCCATAACCTTTCGTACCAAACTTCGGCTCTCGAACGGCCCCAGATATCAGATGGCGAGGTAGAAATTCGGTTCCTCGATCGCAAGTCAGTGGCGGCTGGAATTTGAAATTTGCATCCGAAAATTTGCGGATTTCCCACCCAACTGGCCATAGTTAGTAGGGGAATGGAGACGAGTAGAAGGAGCACCAGATGGGAATTCATTTTTGGGGGGAGTCAGTGAATGTTTTTGGGGAATTTTTCGTTTTTTGGGAGTTAAATATGCAAATTTTTGGCACGTAAATTCAACACCCTAATTTAAGTTCCGATTAGTTTGGGGTTTTTTTATTTGGGATCACACATGCAAATTTCGTTGCATACATTTTCAACCAATTTCGAAAAAGAAAATGCAACATTTTGTGGGTTTTCTTTTACATTAAAGGCTTTTTAACCTTGAAATAAGCAGTTTTGCGACGCAACCTTTTTTTCCCGTGATTTTTATCCTAAAAACGTTTTGTAAACTATTTTTTACATGTTTCACTGGTCGAAAATTCCCCTCAAAAACTGCTATTTTGATCAGCTACAGTAAACTCCAATTTTCCAGCCATTTTTTGTGTTTGTTTTGTTGACGTTGCAAGTTCGGTGCTACTCCGATGGTTTTCTATTTACAGTACGGGCGGGCATAAATGGCCCACGCACCCCATTTTTGCTCTTTATTTAATATTCCTCCCCGGAATTGGCATCAAACATTCGCGAAACGACGCCTTCGGTTCCGATCCTCGGACTTTCAATTTTTATCTTTAGAATTTTTGGGGGGAAGCCACTGGGAATAAAAAGGGAAATCGCCAGCACATTTTTGATAAGCCCGCCGGGCGGGTCGTTGCAACTTTCACTCTCTTTCCCTGCCGAAAATATATACAAAAACAAGCCGTTTAGATGCTGAAGCTCTTCGTGTTTTTGGCTATTAGCCTGCAGGTGAGCTTGTTGGGCTTTTCTGGACCAGAAAAAGATCAGAAAAGAGGGAAAATTGGAGGCTTAAAAGCGTCGGAATGTCTTCTGCATAGCATTTTCATTTCCAGGTTTGCGCGAGAACCGATATTCATTTTTTGCCGATCCCGTTTTTCCTCAATTACCGTACTCTGAGGAAGGTTTTAGGGCGGCAGGTCGTATTTTAGCGGAATCAGACTTCCTGGTGGAAAAGATATCGTACCCTGGAGCAATTCGCAAGGAGTCGCGCGTATTATGGCGGAATTATATTTTGGTGGTTGACTTCCTAGCCCCTTAAAATTACGATTACTTGATCATGACATACAGTGAGCAGTTTTAAGGTTTCGAAAGGGAATTCCGTAAGGTTAGCACTGTGCATTCCTTCAGTACCCCTTCAAAAAAAATAATCTGTAAATTATTTTTAAGGTTTTTTAAGATATTATTAAAAGCGTACTGCAGCTAAACTTATATAGTCAGGGGACAATTTCATTGAGGTTAGAAGCGATCTAGCTGGGCCTTTTTGACTTTTAGCACCCACTAACAACGCTTTTTTAAAAATTCGGTTACAAAAGCGTATTGGAGCGTATTCTAGCGTACTCCAGCGTACTCTGCCGGTTATCCTAGACATTTAAAAACACAGAACCATAAAAGCTCTACTTCAAGCCTCCAACTTAAAATTCCAGACCCTCGCCCTGTTCGACCCGTCGACATGCGGCAGTGGAAAAACTTGCCTGATGATTCCGGCCAACTGCACAACAAATTGTCAACAAGGACTGTCGTATAAGCGAGTAGTGAGTTTTCTAAAGCCCCGAAATCGCCCCGGTTTTAGTCAGCCTCATACTTGGAAATCGAACTGTTCTCCAATAACCTCCCGAACACTGCCACCTACGATTCCTACATGGCCATTGGGTTCCAGCCAGCGGCTTGTGCGGAGATTGAGTCCGACTCAAAGACGCCGTGCATGGTAGGGAATATTGGTCATTCTAAAGGGACTAGGAAGCGATGGAATTAGCCCCGACCCTTAGACTGGGTCTAGACAACTACGAGAAGCTCCAAATTACGATTGAGTGTCTGCTTGATCCCGCTTCTTTTTCATACGGTTTTTCATGCGGTTTTTCATGCGGTTTTTCATGCGGTTTTTCATGCCGTCATAGCGCCACATGGAATCGCAACCTCAGAAAAGCTTAAGACGTCTCAGGTGCCTATTGGAATCGCGCGTAGTTGTCGAGACCTATCCCCGCCGAGGGTCAATTTTTGCAATGTTTAACCTTCTTAAAAGGATGCTGTCATCAAGCTTAGAGCCTTTCAAAATCTAACTTTAGGCCTCAACCCCAGTCATCGAGTGCTCGGCCCTGAACGGCCAGCTGATGGCCCCAGCCGTGTCGTGGAACACCGCCGACCCGCAGAACGTTCGAATCGATAATGCTGCTGTAAGTCGGGAGTTTGTAGCTTGTTGTATAAGTAGCATTTGAGTAAGAATTCGGCGCAGGAGCCTATATTGATTTTTAGGCGCTCGCCAAGGCTGTCGGCCTCACGATGTCCGCTTTGGAGAGCAACAACGGCCAGACCTATTGCAAGCTGCTGCAACGAATTACGGGGGCCCCCTTGAATGGTGTTGCTAATGCAGATAAGGTATTTTTCAGAAAATACAATAGATGTAAATGGTAAAATACGAACTTTTCGTGGGAACACAAATTCCAAATAATCTAAAATCATATAAAAAAGCGTTTTAAATTGGTGATGACTTTGTAATTTTGCAGAAAATTGTGTTGCTGCTCTGCAGGTTTCCGGGTGCAATTGCTAACTTTCTAGGTCTTCCAAAACGACCCGACGGTCTCCTACGGTATCCTGATGGCTACTGGTGCTACAAATGGATCTGGTAAATCTCGAATTTTTTCAAATACCTTGTTTTTTTAGTCCTCACCCACCACCCCCACCCGAACGCCATGGTCGCCCCCGGGCGCGTCAAATTCTAAACGAAAACGGGATAGGCAATGAATAAATTGTATATATTTGCCTGGCTCATGCTGCTGCACCACACCATTTACCTCCAAAAAACATGTCGGGAATAAAGCAGCTTCAGCAACTGAACCATGTGCCATGTCTGTCGAGACCCAAGCGGCATAAAGGGTCGACTCTCGCTGTTCTACGGCCCTTTAAAGTGACTTGGCGAAGCTAGAATCACGCAGCTTTCGCGGAGGATTTGGAAAACGCGACTGCGCAAGTCGGCAAGTAAGCAGAGAATCTTTAGGAATTTCAGGAGAGAAAATTCTGATGGGACCGTATCTAGGTCGAGGCCTGCACTTTTAAAAGCAGGTTTGGCGAATTAATTACATCTACTAGGTGGTATATAGCCCGAATAAACCTCGCATTTTGTTCTCAGATAAATCCAATAGAATCTAGGTCGTAACTCGACCGACAAGAAGTTCAAGCAGTTCAGCACTGGGGGAAGACGCCGGGTGCTGCTACGGAAGAACAACGCATTCTCAAGATCTTCCGCCTTTTATACCTCTCTCCAATTCTCACCCCTCCATAAAATACAAAAACCAATTTCCATCCCTTTCACTTCAGTGTAGCACATCGACGCAGCTACCTGGCCGTCACGAGCTACAGAGACCAAAAGAGATAGAATATCAGTAGTAGAGAAGGGCTGGGGCCACTTTCCCTTTCCCCCCGACTTTTCCCTTGCCCTAATCCACGAATTATCAGTGGAAATGACGGGAGTATAGGGGGGATTTAACGAGTGAAAGTGGCAGATAAAGGCACCATGCTCCGAGGATAAAAAAAATGAACATGTTTGGTTTGTGGTTTAGGATTCCGAGGATCGACTAGCAAGATTCTTTGGAAAAAAAAATTAGGAAAGGGAAGCTAGCAGTGACCCTTGGGGAAGGAATCTTCTGGATCGGTGGTCTAACAAAGCGTTTTTAGGAAAGGGCATGCTAGCAAAGATTCTTTTGGAAGGGCAGACTGGCTGTGATTCCTTAGGAAAGGGCGCGCTAGCAGTGATTCTTGGGGAAGGGACCTTCCTGGCACGATAAACCAGCAGAGAGAAAACTAGCATAGATCTTTCAAGGTCGGTAGGATAGCAGAGATTCTTCAGGTTTGTAGGCTGCCAGAGAACTTTGTGGAATCGCGGACTAGCTGTGTTTCTTTAGAAGGGCAAGCAAGCAAAGATTTTGGAGGAACGTTAGGCTAGTAGAGGTCTTGCACGATCATGGGGGCAAGTGAGGAACCTATAGAAGTTTTGGCCTCACCATGGCTTGCTTTAACCTTAAATTAAGCCGTTCTTTCAGGCCTACGCCCAGTTCGACTTCACGACGTGCGGCAGCGGAAAGACGTGCGTGCTGAAGCCGGCTAACTGCGGTGCTTCTCCTTCCACATGTACCCAGGGAGTCTCCTTCAAGAGGGCGGTCAGTTTTTACGTTGAAGAATGGGGAGGAGCGAGAGATAGAGAGAGAAGAGAGAGCGACGTCTATTCAAGACCTCCCCCTCAAAAATTAGGTTCAGTCGGCCTCGTTCCTCGAGATCGAGATGTTCGCAAACAACCTTCCCGCCACGGCCACTTACGACTCGTACATGGCCATCGCCTTCCAGCCCAATAAGTGCGACGACTACGAGAGCAACGGAGTCCCGTGCATGGTAAGTGGCTTAAGTCGTAAGCTGCTTGAGCAAAACCTATGCCAAGGCTAAGCCAAGTCTGAGCTAACTCAGTCTTGTAAGCCTAAACCTAAAAAGCATACACATAAGACAAAGCCTTAGCTGAGCCTAAGTTTAAGTGGCCATTTCAGGCGAACTCTTCGGTGACGGAGTGCTCGGCGCTGAACGGCAAGCTGATGACCGCCTCGCTGTCGTGGAACAACCTTGACCCCAAGAACGTCCGCATCGACAACGCTGCTGACCTAGCCAAGGCCGTCTCCCTGTCCCTGTCCGCCCTGACGAGCAGCAACGGCCAGACCTACTGCAAGACGATGCAGCGCATCACGGGAGCTCCGCTGAATGGTGTTGCTAACTCTGATAAGGTGAGCATGAACTATCGTTTTTCGACCTATTCGAGCTGGTTGAGTTGTTCGACCTAACCGACTTGTCGAACTCGCCCTATTTTACTTCACTTGTCAGGTCTTCCAACTCGTCTCCGGCACCCAGTACGCCGTGATGATGGCTGTCGGCCCGGCCAACGGCACCGTCATCGCCCACCACACCGGTGTCGCCATGTCGACCGCCAGGATGATGATCCAGTAGATGGACATCAGCCAAAAATTTCATTGAACTTCCCGATGATCTGTATATACGAATAAAGGGTATGGCTTTTGCCAAGAGTGGAGAGAGCAGTGGCGAACTGCTTGGGGTAGACCTCCCGGACCTCCCGAACCCCCCCCCCCCCCCCCATTTACCCCCATACTTGTGGGGGTTGGATGGGGGTGCTAGGGGGTTGCGAGGGGGGTAGGGTGGGGGTTCGGCGGGGTGTTCGAATGGGGTTTTCAGGGGTGTGGAAAAGGGGGTTGAAAAAAATTTGAAACAGGCTAAAATTATCTTAAAACTTAAAACCATTAACTTACACACAGCAAGAATTTTGCCCAATGGGGGTTGGAATGGGGGGTTCGAGTGGGGGTCCATTGGGGGTTGGCAGGGGTGTCTGTTGGGGGGTTTTGTGGGGTGTTGCGATGGGGGTCAAAATGGGGTCTTTGGGGGTAAATGCAGGGGGTTCGGGAGGTCTAGCTTGGGGTTTTTGAGTTGAAAACTAAAATAGAGAAGAGGAAATCACGAGCACGAGTCCAAGGGGAGAAAGTGAGAGAAGAGAGAGAGAGAGAGAGAGAGGGAGAGGAGAGAGGGAGAAAAGTGAGAGAGCAGAGAGAGAGAGGGAGAAAACGAGTGCTAGAGAAAAGTGATGTTGAAATTCCAGATAGAGAGAGAGAGAGAGAGAGAGAGAGAGCGGAGAGAGAGCGAGAGACCGAGAAAGGCCATTTTCACAACGCTTTGTCTCGATAAAAGTTTCCTCTTGTATCGTCCGGAATAGGCCAGAATTTACAACCACCCCCGGATTGCCACTTTGCCCCTAAATTCTAATCTCCACGAGAGGGTTCAGAGTCAGACCCCGAAAACCCGTCATTTCGCATGTAATCTTTCAGCGACCAGCAAGCAAAATCCGCGATCCGCCACTCTCCCTCGAATTCTAGGGCGATAAGCGATCCGCACCCGCCGCCCCCGAATTTTCGGCCCTTCTTCACGTTTTTTGGGAATCTTCTAGCCACCTGGATGTGGCTGTCACAAAGCACTTGAAATAAGGCGAGGCGTTCTTTGGTAGAAGCAAAACGAGAAAGGCGTAGAAAGAACGCTGCGAAATAGGGAAGTAAAAGGAAGTGGCGATGTCGAAAATCATAATGTCAAACTTTCATAATGTCGAAATTCTGAATGTCGAAATTTTCATGGAAAACGCAATTAAAGTGGGGCGAAAAATCACCATCGCTGAAAAACCTCGAAAGACTCAAATTCTCAACTTTTCGAGTTTTGTTGAATTTATCTCGTGTACGAGCTAGCAATGCAGACCATTGCTCGCTTGTAAACACGATAAAAGCGCGGGTTTTTTCGCTACACTTCTTCGCTAATAACAGAAGCTAACCCGGCAAAAATTTACTCAAAAGTTTAAAAAAAGAAGTACCTAAAATATAATAATAAGGTCTGAAAATTACGCAAAAACAAGAAAAATAACGATGCCTAGTGTGGACTTGCGTAATTTTCGCCTTGTTTTATGATCATCATTTCCTGTTTCCCATCCCGGAAGAGCCAAGAACCCTCTGAAAAATCATCGCATTGCAGGCTTCTCCATGCGCCTTGTTGCCTGCCCCCTTTGCATATGACCTGGAACTCTTGCAATGACCCCCTGCGCCCAAAAATTCTCATGCTCCTCTTCCTCTTCGTCTTCCACCTCGTGCTCCCTTTCCCAAACCCGGGGGGCAGCCAATACTTCTCACCAAACAAGGCGGGCAGCTCAACCGTCCCACAGCGGTGTGACCGTAAATCGGCTCCCGGCGTAGGGTAGGGGAGGGGGGCAAGTCGAGACTTTTTGGGGGACGCATACAAAAACGTGATTTTTCACGCTGTGTCCCTGAACGGAAGGCAAAGGCAGCAGCAGACAGGCCAGTCACTGTGGGGGATCAAAGTTGAACCCGGGGTATTTAAGCAGGGGTAGGGAGAGGGTTGAAAGCTCAAATTCACGCCGAGCCACCCGGAATTTCCTCAGAATTCGATTTTTTTTCTGAGCACCTTGTCGAGTCATGAGAAGCTTGATTACTGTTTTTTCGGTGCTTCATATTGTGGGTTTTTGGCCATTTTTGGGAAAGGAGAGAAAGAACGAGATGGAGAGAGAGAGAGAGCGAGAGAGAGAGAGGATGAGAGAGAGAGAAAAGGGAGAGAGAGATAGCGAGAGGAGAGAGAGAGCTGGAGAGAGAAATCAGTTTCCAATTCAGGTCTTCGCTGCCTTCGATCCGTCAGATTGTGGACAAAGCAAAACCTGCCTTGATCGCCCAACTGGTTGCTTGGCTGCTGGTATTGCCACCTGTGCTAGTGGCATCGCTTTTAGATCAATTGTAAGTTTTCCTAGCTCCTAGAAGTTCGCTAAATGAATACGGCTTTTTCTTCAGAGCGTCTCTCTCTCTCTCTCTCTCTCTCTCTCTCTGTCTCTCTCACTGTCTCTCCCTTTCTCTAGTCAAGGCCTAGAAAAGTTCAACCACCAGTATCGCTCGGGGACATAGGGTCCAAATTTGCAGTCTTTCTCTCTCTCTCTCTCGCTCTCTCTCGCTCTCGCTCTCTCTCTCTCTCTTCCTATGGTAGCTATACTTTCTCAATTTAAGAATGAGAGGACAAGAAGGTAATTTTTCCGCTTTGCAGTCCGAAACCGACATCAAAATCGAGTTGTTCTGGAACCCAGACGACGCTACACAAGATGATAATGCTTATTTGGCGGTGGCATTTACCGAGACGTGCGAGAAAAATTGCATGGTATCAATTAAATCGTTGTTTTTTAGCTAGGTTAACCTCAATTTCGTATCATAATAGTTAATGAACATAGTTTATAATCTTTTCAAAATTCGCGCAATCCTAAATGTAGTAAGTTACAGAAAAACACGAAAGTCTCTGAGTGCTCGCAGTTGATCGGCCAGAGCCCGTCGCTGAAATTCTCCTGGAATAACGATCGGCCGGACAACGAGAGGATCCCGAATTCAGATGTCAGTGAATTTTGCTGTCGCTGTCCCTTTAAAAGCGCTTTTTCTTGACTTAGATCCTGCCAAGGTGAAAAGCACTTTTTTAGGACCTGAGCAAGCACATCCTGAAAAACCTCACCTACGGCGTCGATGGGAAGCAGGTAAAAATGCAAAAAATGTTGGAATTTACACTTTTTAGATCTACTGTAGCTACCAGCAGACTGTGCTTGGCGTTCCGAAACTGCTAACCGGGATGCCAAACTCAGACAAAGTCGGGATTTTTGAGAACTCTCAAAATTCAAAAATTTTAGGTCTTTGCGGCCGTGAAGGGCAAAAAGTACATGGTGTTGATGGCTGCGGGGCCGACGGATGAAAAAGGTATTTTTAAATTTAGTAATAACCGTTTTGAAGTTTTTTAAATCTCTACAAATACTGCTATTACAAAAAGCAACAAACCGTTAGAAAAATTTTTTTGAAGTTGAATTTTCTAATTTAAAAATATAAAACTTAAAAAATTCGGTTTTAGGGTTTAAAATATTCACTAAATTGTCTCGATATTTTTTTATTTTATTATTTTATTTTCAAAAAATGCAACTGGTGCTATTTTTAAGATAGCCGCTGTTCTCTAAACCCTAAAACTAATAAAAAGCGATTACCAGCGACAGGAAACCCTAGAATTCTTGTACTATGAAGCCCGCATAACTCACAAGACCCTCTCGAAAGATCGCCGGTTTCGATGAAATGCTCTTTCAGGGATGAAGCACCACAAATCGAAGATTTTGAGCAACGAAGCTTTTGAGCTATTCCCTGCTGAAGCTGCGCCGACGACTGTGGTGGCACCGGTTACGGTAGTTGGAGCAGTTTTTAGACAAACGGAAAAGCAATTTTTAGACAACAACCGGCTCGGCTGGCCTGCCTTGGACCTGGATCACGATATTGTTTTCATTAATGTGTGTTGTTTTTGGTGTGCTTTAAAAAAAATCGATACTTGGTATAAAGTCTGCATAAAATAGCGTGGTTTTGGGTATGTAATAAATGGACTATGCCGTTTCCTTTAAACGTGAATTACTATTTCACGGTGAGAGAGCGCAGAGAAAGAGAGAGGCAAGCGAGAACGCGAGCTTTGCTGTCGACATTTATTTGGGTACTTCTTTAACTATTATTTTCATATTTTTAAAATCTAGGTCAACGGGTTTCATCCGGCTAGACGCTGTCAAGACCTAGTCGACGAATGGGTCGATTCTGGCGCTTTCGAATCCCTTTAAAAACAAATTGTAATTAATCAAGCGACTCGTAGTGCTTTTACTGTTTTGTGGCGTTCTCTCTCTCTCTGCCTCTCCCTCTTTCTCTCCCTGTCTCTCTCCCTATCTCCCCTCTCTCTTTCTCTCTCTCTCTTTCTCTCTCTCTCTCTCTCTCTCTCTCTCTCTCTCTCTCTCCCTCTCTCTCTCTCTCCCCTTTCTCGCTCGTTCTCTCTCCCTCCAGACAACCCCAAAACATATTATTCAAATTTCGAACCCTCCTAGACTCCATTTAAAATCCTCAAAAAAACCAGTTTGTTCACCGGTGAATCCGGCCGGGGGTGGGTGTGTTGTGACGGGGGCCCTGGGGCCTAATCCCCGGGGGCCCAAGCGTTAATTGTTCACCCGGGTACTTGTTCGGCTACCGCCGGTGCTGAGCAAAGAAAATCACCGCCCCGAGGCAGTTCCACTAATTTCCACCGCCCCTACCTGCCCGCGTTTTTTCCAATTTCCGGGGAGCAACCTGGGTGCACGGTGTGGGAGATTTCTAGTTTTGGAAGTTCCGCTTTTGGCTCTTGGCCTCAGAAATCGGTTTCTCACACGTTTCGGAACTATTTTTGGGGTCCTGAGAAAAACGTGCCGATCGTCGTTGACGGATCTATGTGGATTTTGAGTGACGTACGCATAGTTATGCGGGTCTAAGGCTTAGGGCTAAGCCTAAAACTAAGCCTAAGCCGAAGCCTAACCAAAGCCTAAGCGATACCTAAGCCTTAGCCGAAGCCTAGAGCCACGCATAAGCGTAATCCTTGGTCCAAGCCCGAGCCTAAGCCCAAGCCTAAGCCCTAGAGCGCGCTCTAAGCCCTTGCGTGTCTATGGTTCTATTCACTTATATTTTTTTTCATCCTTTGTTTCTTTCCTTTCCAGCCTATGGCGTCCCAAATTAAGAAAAATGTTGTTTCAGAGCGTTTTGGCCAGTCGAATCACACAAAATATACATGGTGTCCCAATAAAAAAGGTCATGCTGGCATTTTGCTATTTCAAATACGATCGACTTAAATTTTGCACAGAGGTGCGGACGGGAATTTAAAATGTTCACAGAAACTTTCAGCCCGATCGGTACGGTAGTTTTCGAGTGATTGTAAAAATACTGTTTTCCCAAACCTTAGCTTCATTTTTTCGGCTATCTTTTTGGACTTTGCATCAATTAACATAAATTTCCGGCTCTAAATCCCTTATTCTTCTTAACATCGGCGTCGTTAGCCCTTGTTAAAAAATACTTAAATAGCCTATTTTCGACCCGAATTTTGCGAAATAAAAAATTCCTAGGATAAAAAAGGGTCGGCGCTTCATTTTCTCCATACATTCCAGGGCTCAATTCCGGCGGAATCCAGGTTAAAACGTAAAATAAAGTTTATTTTTGCTATAACTCGAAAACTACTGTACCGATCGGGCTGGAAGTTTTTGTGAACATTTTGAATTCTCTTCCGCACCGCTGTGCAAAATTTCACGTCGATCGGATTTGAAATAGCAAACTGCCAACGTGACCTTTTTTTATCGGGACACCATGTAGGCGCCCAGAACACATAGGATTTTTTGTGCGAATTGTTCCCCTCTTGCGCACCGAAATCTAGTGACGGGAGCCTGTCTGGGATGTACTGTCTGCGCACAAAAAATCCGGTAACAGTCGGGTTAAGTTTTACGAGCAGCCGGCGCTTAAAAACACCCAAAAGTCCATTACCGGAGTGAGTACTGTTCCGTAACTCCCGTGAATGGCAGGTGCTTGTCGGAGTTTTGATAGTTTTTGCCATTCGCACGCGTCTCGTCAACTTTTTCCTTACTATGTAATTTTTTGTAGGTCTATCCAAAATTGGTTTTGCTGCTTATAAACGTCTAAAATTTACAAATCTGATTTTGACGAACAATTAAAAAGTTCAATTTCTAGGATTTCATCGAAGTTTTTGAATAGTGTTTCTACTCGCAGTATAATTAAATTTTCTTAAATATTTTTTCTAGAACACTGCTATTATACTAGTCCTCTCCATACAAACCTATGCCCCCCCCCGATAATGCGAAAGAACGGTGTCTCTTAAATCCAAATTTCGACACCGTTTTCCCGAGTGATTCTGAGGGTAGAACCCTCATACTGCTTGGCTAGTTAAAAAGAGAAACAGGGAGAGATATGGAGAGAGAGAGAGAGAGAGAGAGAGAGAGAGAGGCACATAAAAAGCAATTTATCCAGACATCCCCCCCGATACCTAGATTTGCCTATGGCTTCCCAATATTTTTGCCAAGTCTTGTGTTTGGTGGGGCATGGCGGGCAGAAGCGACTACGCTGCCTTCGGAGATGTCAAACGGAATTTCGTGTAAATATTTTTACTGAAAGGTGCAAGTTCCACAGGTTTCTTCTTCTTGCAGATTGTGAAAAATCTCAAGCCTTGTTGAAAGCTTGGCAAAGAATTTTTGCGTGAATTTTAATTGCTAGTTTCAAACAGAAAATGATTTTAAACTTTTTAGCGTTACAAAGCTTTAAAGCACAGGATATTTTTGTAAAATTATGGTTTGAAACCATTCTCTGCATTTTTATAATTTGGCTTATCCGTTTCAAGGTAAGGTTTTCAGAACTTTTTTTATAATTTTTTAAAGCTTTTTCTTTCACTTTGCCTTTTTTATCAAATGTTATAAATGCCTTACTCCCATTTCGAACTTTACGAAACCCCAAAATTCATTAGGCGAGATGTCAGTAATTTCAGTGCTCCCGCCGTCCCCAGCGATTTGAGGTGATTCAGATTTCCGGCTGGTCCGCCTGCGCAAACAAAGCCGGCTGAACCCCCGATCCGGAAAAACTGTTCCAAAATTCGATTTGTCATTACTTCTAAAGCCACGCGATGCGGCTGCTTACTTTTGTCGTTTTCTGAATACTTTTTCACTGAATTTTTCTTAATTCTAGGTCCCCCAGGACCCCCTAATTTTCGGTGTTTTCGAATTTACGGACTTTTAGAAGTACAAAGCCTGGTTTTCGGCACAGCTACGCAATGAGGAGCCACGCGGAAATGCTGGGATTGATATTGTCGGCTTTAATCGGAATGGTCAGTATTTTAAAGGACGCACTCTCGCTCTCTCTCTAACTCTCTCTGTCTCTCTCTATATCACTCTCTCTCGCTCTCTCTCGCTCTGCTCAAAATCGAATACTTGCAGCCCCCAGCTAGTTCGATCGACATTCCTGATATTTTTGGGGTGCTTGCCGAGTAATTTCATTTTTACCGAACGCGACGGGCATTAAGAGAGAGAGAGAGAGAGAGAGAGAGAGAGAGAGAGAAAGAGAAAGAGATAGGTGGAAGGGAGCCAGACAACGATAGAAAGAGAAAATGAGAGCTAGATAGAAAAAACCCTGTCTAGGTCCTCGCTGACGGCGAAGCCAGCTTCAACTTCACCGAATGCTCCACCGGCGTAAAGACCTGTATTTTGAAACCGCTCGGCTGTGAGGTCAATTCAACCAACTGTCTACACGGCGTCTCATTGAGACAAACGGTAAGAAGAGCGAGAGAACGAGAGAGCGAGAGAGAGAGAAGGAACGTCAAGTTTCAGGGCCAGAAAACGCTGGAAATCGAGATGTTCGCTAACAACCTGACGCAAACTGGCTGGATGGCGGTCGCTTTTCAGGGACAAGCCTGCAAGCAGATTGAGAATGAGGGCGGCGCATGCATGGTAAATACCGATCAATTAGTGGGATAGGGGCTTCATATCAAATGGACAAAAATCCAATTATTATACGTTATACAAAACACGGAAGGGCAGACGCCTAATCAAATAAAAAAAAATCAAGCCTAATCAAATCAGGACTTCCGCTGGGAAAATTGCTAACTAAAATTGCATTGGAAAAATCCTGAAAATTTTTGTTCCAGGCTTCAACCCCAGTCACCGAGTGCTCATGGGTGAACCAGAACAACCTGATGGGGTCGCTGTCTTGGAATGACGCTCAGCCGAAGAATGTCAGGATCGCTAATCTTGATGTGAGTTGTCGAATATGCCTGAAACTGCGCACTAATGATACCTTGGAGGTTGCGAGGCAACGAGGGCGAAAGGAGAGGAAGCGAGAGAGAGAAAAAAGAGTGAGAGTGAGATATAGAGCGATAGCGAGAGAGAGAGAGAAAGAGTGAGAGAGAAAGAGTGAGAGAGAAAGAGTGAGAGTGAGAGATAGATAGATAGCGAGAGAGACAAAAGAGTGGTATCTAAAAATCTTCCAAAGCGCATGAGGCCTATTTTATTACCATTTCCAGGGCCTGATGAAAGCCGCCAACTTCACGACCCTTATCGCCACCCAAATAGGGTCTATGACATATTGCAAAGTTTCGCAACTTGTATCGCAGGCTCCTTTGACGGGGGTGGCCGACATGGACAAGGTGAGGAGCAACATCCCTCAAAAAATTGAATATTTTTAGGTATTCCAAGCAAACCCAGCCGTGAACTACACAATTTTAAATGCTGTCGGGCCCGGGAATGGGACAGGTAGGTTCTCTCTCTCTCCTCTCACTCTCTCGCTCACCCTCTGCAGCCTGTCATTCTTGTCTCTCACGCTTATGCAGAATCTTTATTGGTAACACGCTCGCATTACTAATCTCGGTCCCTCTTTCGTTCCAATTCTCAAGCTCATTCTCACTCTCAGGCTCGTCCTCACTCTCTCGCTCTCTCTCTCTCTCTCTCGCTCTCTCTCTGTCTTTCTAGCCCTCCCGATATGAACCTTTTTTCAGTGCTGGCCATCCACACATCCACCAATCTCTCGCCAACCCGGATCCCCATCGTGTTCGCCAATTCCAATGAGACTACGGTAGCCTCAACGCCTGAAACGACAACCCCAGTGACGGCAGCAATAACAGAAGTGACCACACCCATTCCGCTTGTCACCACCACAAAAATTGCAGCTAATTTGCTCAATTTCTGGCAAATTTCTATGATTGTATTTTTATGCTTTCAGGTTCGATAAATTTTAAGCGTTAAAGAAGGGCAGGAGTGGGACAAGAGAGCGAGAGAGAGAGAGAGAGAGAGAAAGCGAGAGCGAGAGCAAAAGTGATAGATAGTGAGACTAATAGAGGGTGAGGGCGTGTGAGGAGAGGGTGATGAGAGAGAAAGCGAGAGTGGATGAGGTAGAACGAGAGAGCGAGAGGGAGGGCGAGAAAGAGAGAGAGATAAATAGAGGGAGAAAGATAGAGAGAGAGTATAGGCGAGAGAGAGTGCGAGAGTGCAACGCAATTTATACCGGAAATCAAAATTTAGACGACGAATTAACTAGCACTTGCGCTTTTTGAATTGGATTTTCTTGACGGCGCTCCTCGACTGGTCGTGCCCTGGCGCGAACCTGTTGGGGTCGAGGAGCTGGGCACCATAGCCGCCCGTGGAGCGCCGAAAGTTCAACTCGAGCTTGACGCAGGCCGTCCTCAGAGCGCGCAATTCCGCAGGTTCATCCGCAGTCTGAAATACATGCGGGTGAGACTGGCTTAGGCCAATGCTTAGGTTTAGGCTTAGGCTTAGGCTCAAGCTTAAGTTTAGGTTTAGGGCCTAGAGTCTACGCTTGAACACAGGCTTACAAATGAAAAAATTGTTTGCAAAAACTTAAATGCATTTAACTCGGCGTGGTTATTATAGCAGCAGCAGCAACACCAATCTCTTTCCCTCTCTCTTTCTCTCTCTCGCTCCATCTCTCTCGCTCTCTCACTCTCTCTCTCTCTTTCTCGCTCGCTCACGCTCTTTCTCGCTCGCTCTCTCGCTCTATCGCACTCTCTCTTACGCTTGCTCGCGAGAAAATCAAAAAAATCTAAAGCTCGAAAAAATCCGAAAAATCATGATTACTAAATCTCGGTTGGGCTCCTTTTCGACCAAACGCATTTCTGCACTACTTCTGGTGTTCTTTCGCTTTTGCAAATACAAAAACGCCGAAAATATGCCTGAAATTTGCGTACACCAGATGTTCCCAAAATTTGCAGGCGAATCCGATATTTGCATCCACATTTGCGTGGGTTCCTGTCCCAAAACGCCAACATTTTCCTCGTCGACCATTCAACGCCTCGCCGACTTGGTCAAGATGGTCACCCGCCTGGCGCCGCTTCTGCTGCTCGTCTTCGCCGGTTCTGTCGTCCCTGATGATGAACCGACCGTGGGTCTCGCCGACCAAACCAAGGCTTAGGCTTGGGTTTGGGCTTAGGCTTCAGCTTACGTTGAGGCTTAGGTTTGGCTTAGCTTTAGGCTTAGGCTTAAGCTTATGTTTAGGCTGAGGCTTCGGCCAAGGCTTTGGCTTAGCTTTAGGCTTATGTTTAGGCTTCGGCATAAGCTTAGGTTGAGGCTTGAGCTTGGGCTTTGGCTTAAGTTTCTTTAAAGCAAGCAAAACCGCCCATTCCAGCTTCTCGTCTGCGACATCACCGGCTGGCCGTGGCACCCGGAACGCGGATGTAAGGGGGTGGACCGTAAACTCGTCCCCGTCACCGAGACACGGCCGCTTGGCGACTGGGGAGTCGCGTTCAACGAAAGGGTCACCACTGCTGATGGCAAAAAGTATAGCATCGCCTACGGTGGGTGACAGTTGCCCAACAAGGTCCGATTTTTAAATTTGGATTTGCATTCTGGTCTGAATTCACCGAATTCATTTTCTGGTGTATTTCGTCGGATTTAACGATTCTGGACTGTTAGCGGGAGAATCGCTAAAATATAGTGTTGTCCTACTATATATAAAAAAATAGTGTGTGTGAGCATTTGCATGCAACTTCCGTCCGTATGTTCCAGTCGTATCTCAATAGGGGAGGAAGTTAAGGGTACGTATGATACGTCATTAGGTGCGTAATGGTCATGACACGACTGCACGCATACGAGATTTTAAAAAATCGGCCGTTTCGATATTGAAATTAAGGTTTTGTGGAAATTTCGCTCGACCTTTTTGTTAGGAATCACTTAGCATGGACCGGAAGTGGGGACAGCCTATATAATGCGGAGAGGACGTGCTTTTCATTTTTCTGCACAGAAATTCAGGTGTCTATGCAAAGTGACGAAGTATGGGGGTAGGACCGGGGCCAGGGTTGAAAAGTCGCGAAGCGGCTTTTCACCCTGGTTTTATAGTAATTTAGGTGTTTTTGATTGCTAGTAGAAGGTTATGAATAAAAAAATTTGACTTAGGTCCAGGAAACCCCCCAGCCGACTTTTCGAATTTTTCTACCTCGCTTATTTTGAATTTTCGCTGGATTTCTCGGCCGCTTAAGTGTTGACTCCCTCCCCCCCCCCCCCAGTTGGCACCCACCTACCGTATCTGGGCTCCTTGTTCATCTACATGTGTGTCAAGTATCCCAAAATATTCGCCAGAGCAAGACGGACGTTTTGTTTTACTTTGCATATCTGTAGCTGAATAGGGAGCCGAGATAAAGGTTGGGTGCCGACTTGGGAGGTTTCTAAACCCTACAAAAATTCTTAATTTGGAAAATTTGGAAATTTTGACTTCTTCTGGGAGCCTCTCATACGCTTTCGACCAAAAAGTTAAATAGGCCTCTCATACGCTTGCGACCAAAAAGTTAAATAGTTTCAAAAATTTTTATTATTTTCAT
Organism: Mesorhabditis sp. LJ9110; assembly: GCA_038088335.1. Taxonomy (NCBI): domain Eukaryota; kingdom Metazoa; phylum Nematoda; class Chromadorea; order Rhabditida; family Rhabditidae; genus Mesorhabditis; species Mesorhabditis sp. LJ9110. Next base: position 170,231 of record JBBGBA010000008.1, read on the forward strand.
AGTGGTTTCAACTCTAAAACGATATAAAATGCAATCAAAATGGTTTTTATTTTGTCATGGGCCGTACAGAATCGCAGGGAAAAATCTGGGTTCAGAACCGATTTGACTTTGTTTTGGTTGCAGCTTGCGCTCTACACCCGCAGGAGCCCGACTACGTGAGCTACTGCCGCACCATTTGGAAAGGGGGGTAACTGTTAGCTCACCGAAAACCTTTTCACCGAAAAACGAAAAATAAAAAAATACAGTCCAGAACCAATGGCATATCCCACTTTTCAGGCGACAAGGCCGCTCCTGCCAAGCCGCGCGGGTGCTATAAGTATGCTTGGAAGCGACATCCCGACCGCTGGGCCGAATGTGGTGGGGGCCATTTTTTATTATTGCTTGATCAACTATAATGATAACGGACTGGTGGGGCCGAGCTAACTATTTTTTTGCGTTTCTTTTTGCTACAAACAAAACTCTTAGTATATTTTTTGACGCTCTATCGGATGGCACTAAAAAAAATTTGTAAAAATGTCGAAAATGTCAAAAATTTAATTTCGTTTCATGTCCTCCATATTTATTTAATACTTGTTTTTGTTATAACTATTTTATAGTAGGATTATTTTGAGCTAAAATTAAAAGTGTTATTATATTTTTGGATGTTCTATCGAATGGTATCTTTAAAACGTCGAAAAAATAGCGCGAATGTCGAAAAACAGCCGCCCAGCCCAAGCTTATTTTTGTGTTTGCCATTACTTTTTTATAGTACACCAGGGTTGAAAAGCCGCTTCGCGACTTTTCAACCCTGGCCCCGTCTGATCCCATGATATTCTTTACTTTACATAATTCTCACGATTTTCGATGACAAAAATGAGAAACGCTACCTCTCTTCCCTTTATATAGGCTACCGCAACTTCCGGCGTATGCTAATTGTTTCCTAACAAAGCGGGCTCTGGATTTTTCAACGAAAAACTTAATTTTAACGTCGAAAACAGCAAATTTTTGAAAATTTGATCAGTGTGCAGTCATCCCAAGGCCATTACGCACCTAATGAGGTATAATACATACCCCCAACTACCTCCCTTTTTGAGATACTGCTGGAACACGCTGACGGAAGTTGCATGCAAATGCACACACATACACACACAGACACTATTTTTTTTATATATATATATATTACATTAATCCTACTATATATAAAAAATAGTGTTTGTGTGTGCATTTGCATGCAACTTCCGTCACCGTGTTCCAGTCCTATCTCAATAAGGGTGGAAATTTAAGGCACTGATGTTACGTCATTAAACGCGTAATGGTCACGAGATGACTGCACACATATCAGAGTTTGAAAAATAGATTCTTTTCACTATTAACATTCGGTTTGGCTACGGTTTACTTTACCCCCAGCCGGAAGTTTTTGGCTATAACTTTTTTATTTTACATTATTGTAGGCTCAAATCAAAACTCTTAGTATATTTTTCGACGCTCTATCGAATGGCGTTGCAAAAATCCCGACAAAATAAACGAAAATACCAACAACTTTGAGACCCTTCGGCTGTGGGGGGGGGGGGTAAAGTAAACGCTTACCTTCGGTTTTTGTCGAAAAATCGGACACCCCTCTTTGTCAGGGAAAAATTAGCATGCACCGGAGGTGCCCCAACCGGCGTCAAAAAAAATCTATTTGAGCTAGACGTCTACCTCTGTAATTCCTATTTCCAGAATCGTCAAACGCGCAGAGTGAGGGCGTTGCGAAGCAGGATGGTATTAAAAGGGGGGAGCTGACGGCTGTCGAAGGCGCGAGCGAGAGCCCGGCCATGGCGGAGCTGCACAACCTCTATATTAGCGGCGCGGTTCGTGGCTGTGCGCAAAGCTTACTGTAAAGTGCTTTCCATAGGATGGAAATGCCATTCGGGACCAAACGTATCATGTGCAAAATTTTTTGCTGATTCCGGATATGTGTTCAAAATTAGCTGAAGAGCCCGCATGAAAAAGTTACAGCCATTTTTCTAACAATCCGGCCGAAAATCGTCGATTTTAAATCCCTCTAAAAACCTTGTAGAAAACTTTCTCGATAAACACAGACCAGCATTTGCGGTAGAAAAAGGCGCTCTTTCAAATGAGCTATCGCACGTACCTGTAGCTCAAAATGTTTGTATTGGAATGCTTTCTCAAACCTTGCTATCCCAGCCGCTTGGGTTTAGCCCACTGCCTTTTCCCCGACATAAAATTTTTTTTTGCAATTTTTGTGATACGTGTCCGTGAGATCGCTCATTCAAAAAAGAATTTTTTTTTACCCCGGCATATGGCCTCTGTTTATCCAGAAAGTATCCTAGAAGATTTTTAAAGGGATTTGAAATCGACGGTACAATTCGGATAAGCGGGGGATTTAGGGGGGGGGAACCGAACTTTTTTCCGCCCAAGCCTATATTTTTTATATAAATAGTGGAAGTGTTTCTAAATTGTTTATAGCTATTCCTAAACATAAAAACATAATCGAAAAATCAATTTTTTCGGCCCAAAATGACCAAATTTTCGACTTTTTCAAGCGTTTTCTAACTTTTAAAAGTTTCTTCCGATTCAAATAGGCTTAAATTTTGCTAAAAACAATGTGAAAACACTTTATATTTGATTACTATCCGCACCAGGTTGTTTATCCATTTGATTACTACATTATTGGTTTCCCCCGCCTAAAATCCCCCGCTTATCCGAATTGTACCAAATCGACTATTTTTGGCCAGTCTGTCAGAAAAATCGCTGTAACTTTTCAAAGCGGGCCCTTCAGCAGATTTGGAAAACAGATTCGGAATCAGCGAAAAATTCTGCACAAGATGGGCTTAGTCCCAAATGGAATTTCCATCCTATGTAAAATCACTTTACAGTTAGGCTTACAAGGGAAGGGCATGTGCGCTTTTTTCTGATTTTTTCGAGTCTGCTATTTTTTTCGATTCGGCCACTCGGATTATACTTCCATTTTCCGATTTTTCGTGATAGCTAAATCGGTACTATTCTATTTCGAGCGCGGAAAAAACTGTGCGGGCGGGAAAAGTTACGGTGCCGTGAGCTACTTCTTTTTGCCATAAACTATTGTATAATACATTATTCAGAGTTGCAGTGAAAACTCTTCGTATAATTTTTGACGCTCATTCGAATGGAGTTGTAAGAATTGCGAGGAAATGGTGAAAATATCCAAAACTAGCTAGCCAGCTCCAGTTTTAAAAGTAATTTTTGTGTTTGCTCCCACTTTTTTCTATTACAATAATTTAGGCTAAAAAAAATTTGATGCTATATCAAATGCAAAAATGCAAAAATGCGGGAAAATAGGGAAAATATCGGGATCCTGCTTAATTCGTTTCTTTTCAGCCCGCACAGTTTTTCCCCCGATCGAAATAGAAAAGAACCTATTTTTTTCGCTATTTATTTCGATTCAAATCCCCCGAGGAAGCATACATATACCAGCCTAGGCCAAAGTCTAACAAGGGAAGTGCACGACCGGCCCACGAGAAATCGAACGAGCTAGTGGATCGATAGATCGACACGGGATCGACTGTAATCGAATTTGCAAATAAACGGAAAAAGTTATGAAGCTTCAAAGTTGGTAAAATCGCCCAAAATCGGACTTTATGGCCTTAAAGGCCCAGGAATGGAAATTTGCACAACCCATTAGTGCATCTTGTTCAGCAGAAAAGCGCTTCAAATGAGCTATTTTACTTCAAGTTTACGATGATTTCGCGAAAATCTTTTATCAACTGACAGGCCATACCCTTGCCCGTGAATCCAAAAACTTTTTCAGTGAATTGTTTGCAAATGCTACGTGCTACAGCTCATTCGAAAGCGCTTTTTCGGCTGAACGAGATGCACTAATTCTTTTCTCCTCAATTGTTCCCCGGTTTTACGGGCCCTGCAAGGTACCGTTTTTGGCGATTTGGCCAACTTTGAAGCTTCATAACTTTTTTCTCCGTTTTATTTAGCAAATTCTGATTACAGATTCGGAAATCCGTGTCCGATTCTATCAGATCACTACCGTGTCGATTTCGTGGCCGTTCCCTTGTAAGTCTTAACCCAAACCCAACCCACCAACCATCTGGCCTTTGATTTTACCTAACGGTCAGTACGATGTCCAATGAACCATTGCAGACCTACCTGGGCTACGCCAGGTACGTCACTCGAGGTGCCAACTTCGTATATAAGGTTGATGCTCATGGACCAGGGCTTAATTGTTTTTAATGATAGGATGAATGGCTGCCGACAACGACGACCACCACCACGGAAGCCACGACCACCACCACGGAAGCGACGACCACCACCACGGAAGCGACGACCACGACGGAAGAGACGACGACCACGGAAGAGACGACCACGACGGAAGAGCCAACCAGTGTTACTGCTCCCCTGGATACCGCAACGAACACCTCGCTGACGGCCGGAGATGAGGAGAAGTGGGTCAAGGAGCGGGGGACGTGCCGATTTTTACATTATTTTTCATTGATTTAACTATAATTAAAGCAGTTAAACTTTCAAAAAGTTAGAAAATTGTTTGAAAAATGCGAAAATTTGTTGGGTCGAAAAAAAACAATTTTTCGGCCGAAGATTCTTAATCGAAATTTTGAAGCTTAGAAATAGTTAGTAAGGTTCAGGACCACCACGTTTAAAAAAACTTTTCAAGCAAAGCTCGGGAACAAAAAATAATATTTTAAACCCGCGGACCCCCGCTAATAGTACAGTACCAACCCTATCATCCCCATCCCAGATCGGAGGACGACCCGACGATGATCATCGTGGGCGTCGGCGTGGTTGTCCTGCTCGTCGTCGTCGTCATCATCATTGTTGTCGTCCTGAAGGGAAAAGGTGAGCAGCAGCCACTTAACCCTCATGCTCTCATTTTGCAGGCGGGGGCAAGAAGGGCAAGAAGGGTGACAAGACCAAGACCGAGTCGAACACGGAGAGCGGCGAGAACCCGCCGGCCCCTGACGCCCCTGACGGTATGCCGCCCGTCGTGATGTAGAAGCAAGGAGGGACGTCGTCTACTCGCCGTCCGACATGACCGACATGACCGACGCGACGTCCCCGCGACGCTAGAGAACCATCGAACAACCGAGTTTTCTAGAGCTCCCACTTCCCGCCCCCTATGTTTTGTGCATCTTTTCTTGCCCCGCACCCGGCCCTCTCTTTTTTTGCTAGTCATCATTTCTTCGTTGTGTAATGTTGTGTGTATGGTGCTAGATGATAAAGTGTCCCCTCCCCAGGAAGTGGAAGATATGGATGATACTACTGCAACGCTCCACTCCGTGGTCTCTCTCTCTCTCTCATCTCATCTGAATTAGGCAACCAAAGTCATTTAATTCCGGCGAATCATTTATTATCATTACATCACAATATGGTATTTTACAAACATTTTCTTGGCCAATACAGCTGCTTACTTCTTGAGTGCGATTCCGTTGAAGTTTTGGGCTGAAAATACATGATGTTTTGTCGAAACGAAGCTACGCCTTAAGCCTAAGCCCAAGCCGAAACCGAAGCCTAAGCCTGAGCCTCAGCGACTCCCAGCCTACTTACCCTGGCAAGTCAGTGCCAGCACGCATTGGCCGCTCTGGTTGCGCGCGAATCCGGGGATGCACTCGCACACGCCGCTCTGCTGCAGCGACACCGAGCCGGTCAGCCCGCACAGCTGGACGAGGGGGCACGACTGAAATGGGTGGTGAGCGGGGAACCGTGTGAGAAAGAGAGGGGAGAGAGAGAGAGAGAGAGTGAGAGAGAAAGCGAGAGGGGGGCAGGAGAGAGCTAGCGAAAGAAAAACTACATAGGATCTCTGCAACCTACAGCCTGCTGTCCACCGCACGTCTGCTCGCACTTCTGGCCGCACGTGTTGCACCGCTCACCGACGCCGCACAGCGTGGTGGCGCTGCACTGGCGCGTTTGGCTGGTCTGCTGCTGCTGCTGCTGTCCGTTAATTCCGCTACCATACTGCTGTCCGAGCTGTCCGTTGAGTCCGAACTGACCCTGTCCCTGAAGTCCCTGCTGTCCGTACTGCTGGCCGTTCAGGCCGAACTGGCCGTTCTGCGGTGTTTCGTCGTACTGCCCGGATTGTTGTTCGTACTGGCCATAGAGAGGCTTGATCCCGTACTGGCCCTGCTGGCCTCCGTATTGGGAGTTCAGGCCGATCTGGCCGAACGGCAGCTGCTGCGACGTCGACGTCTGGCCGTACAGTTCTGAAATTTAGTTCTCTCTGCTCAAGTCCTGTTTTTAGCGCTTCCACTCCCTCTCTCTCTCTCTCTCTCTCTCTCTCTCTCTCTCCCTTCTTTCTTTCTTTTTTGTGTCTCTCTCGTTCTCGCTTTTCTCTCCCACTCTCCCCTTTCTCGCCCTCTCTCTCACTCGCCCCCTCTCTCACGCTCGCTCTCGCTATCGCTCTCTCTCCCTCTCGAATCCAAATGTTTCAAAAAGACCAAGTCAAGATTTAATTGTACCCAAAAAACTTACGCGATGACGTCACGCCGAAGAGAGCCAGACAGATGGCGAGCTTTGCCATGTTTTAAGGAGGAGTATTAGTGGTGGTTTACGTTTAGCCAATATTCTACTAATAAAATTGAAGGCTTATATACGAATGACAACGGTGTTTATGCTTTTTCTGTTTATCTAGACCACCAAAATTAGGTGCTGTTTTTGGCAATGCCCCCCGAAAAGATACACCGCTAGCCAGCGGCTATGCAAATAGAGCCTACATGCCGACGACAACTTGTTGTCGTGGAGGTTTTTGGTCACGAAGAGGTGTACGGTTTTATGGTGTAATTGTAGGTCATGTTAAAGCTAAATTTCGAATCGTTTTTTTTTTGCTTAAAGCCGGCCACGAAAAGAATTTTTATACGATTTCAGGCAGGAAAGCTTTGCAATTACCGGTAGGACGCGTTTTTAGCAGATTTTTTCGAATTCACGACTATTTTCTAATTTTCTCTGCGATTTTCCAAACCGCAAGGCTAATAACGGTTTTATCTTAAATCGTTCTAATCACTCGGAATCGACCAAAAATTATGAAAAACACGATGTTCCATCTGAACACGTATTTGCTCAGCTGGCCGTTACAAGCCGCGTTCTAATTTTTGCCTGAACCGCCGTTCTTTGAATAGTTAGCAAAATATTATTCGGAAAATTGGGTATAAAAGTACGCAAAAATTGTGGCTAGCCATCGGCTCAGTTCTCCAAAACTTTCCCCCGAACGCTTCCAGCCGGCTTGAGATGGCCAAGCTCGTCCTGCTCGTCGCTCTCTTCGGAGTCGCCGTTGCTCGTGGGTTTTTTTAATGAGAGAGAGAGAGGGAGAGAAAGAGAGAGAGAGAGAGAGAGAGAGAGAGACAAAGAGAGAGAGTGAGTGAGAAAGAGAGGGAGAGCGAGAGAGAGAGAGAGAGAGAGAGAGAGAGAGAGAGAGAGAGAGCTCAAGACATATACATTTCAGAATTCACCTCCCCCACCTACCTCTCCGGCCAATGGGGCGTCGGTGGCCTGCAGGGCCAATATAGCCTCGGCAGCACGTACCCGGGTTACGGTATCGGATCTCCATATGGGATGAACCCGCTGAGCGGATACGGTATCCCATACCCAGGACAGTACGGCCAATACCCCTACGGTCCCCTGAGCTCTGCCCTTGGCCTCGGAGGATACGGTAACCAGTACGCTATGGGCGGACTCCAGGGATACGGTCGCCAGTACGGAATGATGCCCGGTTACGGTAGCCAGTATGGTCTCGGAGGGATGACGTCGATGTATGGATATCCTTATGGAATGTCGGGAATTGGAATGAATGGGATGTACGGAATGAACCAAATGACGATGGGACAGATGATGGGAGGCATGGGATTGACTGGGCCTTATCGTTTTGGTAGGTTTAGATAGCAAACAGAGAGAGAGAGAGAGAGAGAGAGAGAGAGAGCGAGAGAGCGAGAGAGACAGGGAGAGAGGGAAAGCGAGAGGGGGAAAGAGAGAGGGAGAAACAGAGAGAGAAATGAGGGAGAGAGAGAGAGAGAGAGCGAGAGATCGAAACAGAGATTGAGCTAGCATTCGAAACACTGCGATTTTCAGCCCAACCTTACCCTGGCGTCGCTATGCTGAAGAAGTAAGCTGAAAAGCTCGCCCCTGAAATGGCACTGCCTAGTAGTGTCTGCATTTTTCTGTACATTTTCACGTGTAATAAACGTTTTGCAGCAAATTTTTGATATTTTTTAACTGCACTCTTTTTTCGATACCCCATCGTTTTCCATAAAATGATCTTTTTTGCCGTTGTAGCAAGTTTTAACAATTTTAAGCGTATTTTAACAATTCGCATCAAGGGGTTTGCTGAAAACAATTTATTAAACAGCGCTCTCAACAGTGGCCCGGTCTCTGTAGTACCGCGACGGCCTATTCGCTTCTATCAGGATTTGGCGATCGCTAAATGACCAATAACGGACGAAAAACGCCATAATCGACCCCTTCGCGGCGACTAGGTCTAGACAGCTACGCGGACCCCAAATGATTCTGCTCTCGGTTTTTACGGCCCCAAGCTGCATTTTTCTTCAACAAATCCTGGGCCTTGGCGGTGTCTTTGGGGCGTGTGACGTAGTTGTCCGGGTTCTGGACTGTTAGCGGCGGGGGGGGGGGGTGGGGGGGTTAGCAAAGACTTTTTGTTTTTCTACCTTTACTTACCTCGTAAGTATTATGAAGTTCTATCGTGTTTTTGGGTAGTTTTTGATGGCTAAAAGTCCATAAAAAAATTGAAAAACGAAGATTTTGGAAAATTTGCGGAAATTTCCTTTATTTTTTATGTTTTTTTATTAAAGAACTTTGTGAGGTGTGTCAAAAATGGATAATATTGTTTCCGGGGCCGTAGAGAATCATAGGGAAAAATTTGGTTCCCCCTCCGCTAACGCTCCAGAACTAGGTGCGGAAGGGTCGATTTTAACGCTTGAAAGGGCCTCAAAAAGTCGCGGAGCCTGCATACCGTATGTATCGATAGTAGATGATGATCACCGACGACAGCCAGATCATATAAAGCAGATGTAGTGACAACCAAACCCAGGCATCTACAGTACCTTATCGCTGAGTAAAGTTTGACAACTTACAAAAATATAGTTCCGGTGCGTGCACGTCCTCCAAAACCGTTCCGGGTATCCCGATCAGGCTAATATTAAAAATATAAGATCTGGCTCGTGCTCAACTCACTCTGCGCTTTTTAATATCATCAGGGTCACGGAGATGAGCAGCCAACCGATGCGATACGCAAAGAAACTGAACTAAACCCGTTACAAAAAGCCTAAAACTCTTGGGATACACCTACAAAAATTAGCATGTGAATCTGCATATAGAACGGCAGCTCAAGCGCCAGAACAAGTCCTGCGGTGCTGGAGCCGATCCAGAGGTAGATGGCCGGGAAGAGCTGGAAAAATTGTTTTAATCTTGGGTTTAGAGAAAATTCGCAAGGTTGTGGAAGATGTCTTCAACTACCTGACAGAAACTTACGAGGTATAATTCCATGCTCGTGCAATAATGGTATGTAGCGAGGATGGCAAATACAACGGTGCAGAGAAAGCCGATGATGAAACCAATCTTAAGGAAAAAAATAGTATCAACATAAAAACAATTTACTGCAAAAAGCACTGTTTTATGCTGGCTACATTTTGTTCTTCTTTGAATTTAATTGCGTCGAAGCCGATTTCGATACTGCGTTTCCAACATAGCTTTCTAGAGTTTCGGTGTTTTACCCCAAACGACGTGTTTTTTCTGTATGAAAAACCGTAATCCTAATAGCGAGAACGGAGCTTTTAACCGATACCTTGACGGGGACCATGTTGAAGCAGCATCGATAATCCTCAGGTTTCACCTGCCGTTTGAAGCAAACCCGTCGAGGTCGCCAGCACCAAATCTGGCGCTTCAGAAAATCGAAAGGCCGCATTTTTACGAATTTTTTGGGTCGCAAGTTTTTATAACCCGGGTATTACCGCCGCCTATTGTCATAACACCTCAAAAGACGGTTTGAATCACTTCGAAATACTTTATTGTAATAAAGTTGTCGCGGCGGGACGGAAAATTGGGAAAAACCAGGAAAACCTGCTTTTACAGTAATGTGTAATGGTTTGAAAATATGCTGCACTTTCTGTAAAAAACTAACCAACATTGATTTAACCCGTTAAAATCTAATAAATTTATGGAAATGTAGGTTATTAAAATCTGTTTTTAAAGTTTGTCATTTGTTGAATTAATGGCATTATTTCAGCGGAACTTCAAGAAGCAATTGTATTGGCGTAGAACGCAGGAGGACGATTCGCTTCCATATGTACTTGACGATCACTGGAAATTCAAAACAATAAACGGATTAAGGTATAAAGAATTGTGAATCATGTCATGACTATTTTATACTAAGAAAAAGCGGAAATCGAAAAAATAAAGAATCCGTACCGTAGGTATCGATAGTAAACTACCACCACAGCCGTTTGCCAGATCATGTAAAGTAGATGTACCGTGGCATAGCACCAATAAACTAAAGAAATCCATTAAAAACAAATTACTTCCACACCAAAGTATTGTCCAGGGACTCCAAATTGTCGAAAAAGCTGATCTGCATCCGCGATCAACCTGAAAATTAAGCCAAAAAAATTACTCTCGGTTTCTGGCCTACTTTGCACTTTTTAGTATCATTACAACACCAGCGACAGCCAACCAAATGATCCGGAAACCGAAAAAGCTAAAAAAATTTAAAACGGCAAAACCGAAAACACCTGACAAAGATAATGATGTAAATTTGCATATGGAATGGCCGCTCGGTCGCGAGGACGCAGATTGCTACGAGAGCTGCAACCCAGAGAAAAATTGGAGGGAAGATCTAAAAATATTATGTTTAGGTTAAGGTTTATATAAATACAAATCGATAAAATCAGATCATGCAACGCATAGTAAATTAAATAATTAATAACTAATCAATAAATTTAAAGAGATAATTCTATTATCTTCAGGAAAAAAACAGAGTTGAATGTTGAATAATATACTTTTTATTTATCATATTCCTGTATTCTAGTATATTAAATATAACATTACGTAAAGTAGTCCCTTGTCGTTCGCGTAAAACTGATTGGTGGTGAAGAAGGCTGTGGCCAGGGTGACCAAGAAGCCAATTTCGAAGCCTAGCTGCAAATAGGTGACTTTAAAGATGCTGGGGGTTGGTACTCACGTCATTTCCCATAGGTTTAAGGTGTCGTTGCAATCCTTGATTCAAAGCTATGCGTTTATGCCTACCTTCACGCTCATCAAGTCGAAGCAGCACCGATAGTTCTCGATGTTGACGCCGCGTCTTGCCGCTGGCCTGTGCCTCGGCCGCCAGCACCAGATCTTGTCCCGCAGGAAATTCAGGTTCAGCATTGTTAGGCGACGATTTAACGATTTGATAATTTAACGATCTTATCTAACGAAGCAGAAAAGATTTTGCTAAACAATATTATTCTTTTTTGCGCCACAATACCGTCGTCGATTTTTTCAACTTTCAAAGGCACTGCCTGAATCATAGCCGGGTTCTATTCAAGTGTCACGCATTTTTGCCCTGCCGAGTACCTCCGAAAAATTATAAAAATCATGATGTTTTTATCTGGTTTTAAAAAGCTAGAAATATCACATTTTAATAACCCTAATTTTCAAATCAAAAAAATACACGTGTTCTTCACTTATGTATACCCAGCTGGAACCCCTAGCCGCTACATGGTTCGGTGAAATTTACAGGCAAACGCCGCAAGTTTTTGGTGTTCCCAAATAGTCTGACAGCTAGTAAAACAATAATATTATGCGTCAAAAATTAGTATAAAAGCTGAGGCTGTGAGTTAAGCATATCGGCTTCAGCTTCTGCTACAGCTTCATCTCTACTCCCAACCTCCACTTCACTACTTCAAAATGGCCAAGCTCGCCGTGCTCCTGGCTCTTCTTGGCTTGACTACAGCACGTAAGTTAATAGAGTTTAGAGAGAGAGAGAGAGAGAGAGAGAGAGAGAGAGAGAGAGAGAGAGCGAGAGAGAGAGGGAGAGATAAGAATGCGTGACTACCAACCCAGGCTCCCTAGAAAGCTGATTTCAGAGCTCACCACCAACTCCTACGGCGTCAACGGCCAGTACGGACTCAATGGCCTGCAGGGCCAGTACGGTATCCAATCGCAGTATGGCATGAACCCACTGAGCGGATACGGTAGCCAGTACCCCGGTCAGTACGGCCAATACCCCTACGGCCCCCTGAGCTCTGCCCTTGGCCTCGGAGGATACGGTAGCCAGTACGCTATGGGCGGACTGCAGGGATACGGTCGCCAGTACGGAATGATGCCCGGTTACGGTAGCCAGTACGGTCTCGGAGGGATGACGTCGATTTATGGATATCCTTATGGAATGAATGGAATGTACGGAATGAACCAAATGACGATGGGAGGCAATGGAATGATGGGACCGATGATGGGTGGCATGAACGGCATGAACCCGATGATGTCTGGTTACGGTAGCCAGTACGGAGCGATGCCGTATGGCCAGATGATGCCCGCGCAGACCGGATTCGGAACGACGGGTGTTGGCATGAATGGAATGAGCGGATATGGAATGAACCAGATCCGTCCCGGTTAGTTTGTTATGGTTACCGGAGACAGAGAGAGAGAGAGCGAGCGAGAGAGAGAGAGAGATAGAGAGAGAGAGAGACAAATCGAATACTTTCTAATCGTTCTACTCTTTTAGCTTACAACATGGTCGGAAAGAAATAAACGAAGGCTTCGCAAATGACGGCCAGCTCCAGCGTCCTGAAAAACCCCATTTAATTTTTTTTGTATAGTTTGGGTGATAATAAACGCATGAATTTCATTCCCATCGGCCCTAGTTACGCAAAGGAAATCCGACAAAACCCTACTAAAAAATATTGAAAAAACCCAGCCACGAACAGGTTAAAAAGAGTTCAAGTCAGCGAAAATTAAAAAAAAACTTTAGTAAATCTCACGTGCTACAGTGACATCTTACAGAGGCGGCAAGCTTCAAATTTGCGTCGGGCTTCGGCTTTTTACTCCCCGGCTTGCAGTGGGAGGAGCTTTTTGATTTTTAATTAAACAAATTTGCACATTACTTAAACTTAATTTATACAAAAAAAAACAGACATGATTTTTAAATAAACTTCCTTATTTCGAATACCAATAACATCGAAGCTCATTATCGTGGACCTTTTTGAATCTGCCTCGGGGTCTGTATTGGATTGCAAACAGCTCATAAGAGCCTCTTGGCTTTTTGCAATGTCTTACAAAAGATTAAAAAAAATAGCATGCGTAAAAAAATATTAAATGTGCTTCTTTTGAGTGGCTAGACTTTTTTCCGGCATTGAAAAAATATTCGGGAAATGTGGATGAAGCCCAAATAAAAACGCGTCGCTTCTCATTCGGATTGTGTGAGTGAGGTATTGATGATTCTATTAAAGTGTGAAGGCGCAAATTTTTATTTAATGATTATTTTCTAACGTTGCTGGGCATCTTGGTGCCTTAAGTTCCAAACCGTCTAACGATTCCCTGTCACGATTTCGAAAATCACCATTTCGAAAATCACCATTTCGAAAATCACCATTTCGAAAAATCACCATTTCGAAAGACACCATTTGAAAGTCACCATTTCGAAAAGACACCATTTCGAAAAGACACCATTTCGAAAATCATCATTTCGAAAAGTCACGATTTCGAAAAACACCATTTCGAAAAAATCCCCAGTTCGAAAAGGCCCGGTTTCAAACAGGCATAAAAATTGCAGTGTCAAAAAACTACGGTTTTTCTCGGATATGACTAGTGATGTAATAGAAATTGTTTTAGTGGTGTCTTTGGGAAACCTTTTTTTCGAAATGGTGATTTTCGAAATGGTGCTTTTCGAAATCGTGACTTTTCGAAATGGTGATTTTCGAAATGGTGTCTTTCGAAATCGTGACTTTCGAAATGGTGTCTTTCGAAATCGTGATTTTTCGAAATGGTGATTTTCGAAATGGTGATTTTCGAAATGGTGATTTTCGAAATCGTGACCGCCAACCCCGTCTAACCAATATCGAACAAGCCGCTAGACGCCCCAAAACAAGCAGTTTACGATGTTCTTCGACCTTGTATGCCCAGCTGCCACTTACACGGGTCTGTTCGATTTTTAACCATAAGCAAACGAGTAGCACTGGTGTTTCCCAAATAGTTTCCATTACTTGGATAACAAAAATATTGACCAGAGATGGGTATAAAATCCGGTACAACTTCTTGAAAGTATCGGCTTCGCTTCACTTCTTCCAACTCGACTTCATCGGCTTCGAAAATGGCCAAGCTTGCTGTGTGTCTGGCGCTTTGCGGGATTAGCTTGGCTCGTAAGTTGTCATTTTTCGGATCCAAAAACTCGCAAAGTATAAATTTTGAACTTTGTACGCTTTTAAAGGGAATGTGACACCTAGCATAATACCCGTTTACCAGTTACTATCCATTTAATCGTCGAATTATTTGGCTTGGAAGTTCTGCAGTAATCTTAGTTTTAAGGGTTGGCCCGGGCCCGGGGCCCCCTTAGGGATACGGTAGCCCGTACGCTCTCGGAGGTATCCAAGGATACGGTAACCCGTACGGCCAGCTATCCGGTTACGGTAGCCAATACGGCCTCGGAGGACTGCAGGGATACGGTAACCAATACTCGACGCTCCCCTACTACGGTACCAACGGACTTACGGGCGGCTACGGACTGCCAGGACTGCAAGGTGGAATGTCGCGTAGCTGCTCTCTTTTGTCTGGCTGTGGAATCGGAGAACGATGCAACACTTGTGGAATCAGGTGTGAGCAGCAGTGCTATGGACCTCAGACGGTAAGTAAAGGGGACTAGAGATAATTTTAAAGGGATGGTGACATCTAGAAAATATCCATTTCAGTCGTGCCCTCTCGTGAACCTGTGCAGCAACAGCTTGTCGGCTACAGCAACGGGTGTCTGCGAATGCCTGCCCGGATTTGCCCGTAACATGAATGGACAGTGTGTTGCTCAGCTGAGCTGCCAGGGTATGTTTTGAATGCTTAGGGAGCTGGGAGCAGGAAGCTTGGAGCTTGAAGCAGGGAGCTAGGAGCTGTTGAAATCAATCGCTTTGCATAGCGTGCGCGTCGCGGCTAGCATTTTTTAAAGCTAGCTCCTGCTCAGAGCACGAAAGGAGGAAAATACAGTAATCCTGGAGGATGACCGCGATGCAATTTTTTCGTGCTTTTGGGCTCTGGCTTTGAATAAGCAATTAATGGTATTATTATGGGTTTTTCAGCTCAAACCTACCCGGGACTGGCCCTCCGCAAGTGAGGCGATGCTTGAACTTCCCACCGATGAATCCCCGTTTTTTGTACAGTCTCGTGCTACTAATAAACCCTTCAAGCAGCATTTCCACAACCACCTCATCCTACAGTATTCCCAGAAATATCACATTTTGCCGCCTTGTTTTTTTGTAAATCAGGGCGTATTTTTCATTTTCCACTAACGAAAAAACAGGACTGCGATGTCCAGCGGAAATCGCGCGGTTAATGTGAAAATTGCACCTTTCTCCTGCCAAAATTGCTACGGGCCGATCATCAAATTCGCTTTGGTTCCTACAAAACAATGTATTTTAACACGCGACTACTTGATAAGGACTATATCTGGTTTCCGAATCCCTATCAACAACGCAACTTTACGAATGCCACGATGGTTTTGGGCCATGAGCAACGATTTGTTAGTTTAAAAGAGGGCAAGAGAGATAAAGAGAGCGAGAGAGATAGAAAGAGAGAGAAAAAAGAGAGAGAGGAGAGAAAGAGAGACGGAGAGAGAGAAGAGAGAGGAGAGAGAGAGAGAGAGAGAGAGAGAGAGAGAGAGAGAGAGAGAAATAGAGACGAAGAGAGAGAGAGGCAAGATCAAAGTCATATAGCTTTTAGTTCTGTGGCATCATCAAATTCCCGCTTGCGTTGCTGTTATTCATGATACAGCTTGCCTACTTATTGGTAGGATTTAGAAATTGTTTTGGAGCCAAGAAGATGTCTGAAATTTTCCAGTTTTAGGCACTGCGCCGACGTACCGGCTTCGAATCCAATTTTTCCTTCACGCTGCTTTTTTGGATTGGTATCGCTGATCTGATGCAGCTTTTCGTTCACGCCGTTTCCGGAATTAGGTTTTGGTCCCATGCGGGGGTTAATGAGTTGGATTATGTAAGTTTTAAAATTAAATGCAAGTTGGTCCGAAACTCGCGAATTCACAAAACCTACCTGGTCACTAAACACAGCCTGTTAATGGTATAATCAGAAAATTGGCAGGGCTCGCTACAAATTCTGTTTCAGATGTTAGGCGCACTACTAGAAACGAGCTACTTCTCGGCCGGTTACCTAACTTTTCTCCTTCCTATCCATCGTTTCATCTACGTTTTGTGGCCGTCCCGAGCTGCAACAATTGCAACACCATCAATTTTAAAGGTTTGCAGTATTTATAATTTTCTTTAATAGTTGAATTTGTGATACGGTACTTTCTCTTATTGTTTTTAGGGAATATTAACGTGTCTAATTTTCTATACAGCATTTTGGTTGCTCTTCTTCGTTGTCGTGAAACCGTTTGTCTTCATCCCGGAATGGGTAGGTCAATTTAATACACTATTCTAAAGCTGTGATAGATCTTATATATTTTTTTAGTTAAACTTTAGTAAGTTAAATCATGGATTTTAGGCAGAATACTCACCGGGATCAAAACTCCAACTTACATTTATGGATCCCGTGTTTCAATGGGGTGAGAAGTTCAGCGTTGCGGGGCCCATGTTGATCGGAATCCCATTATATTGTGTGATTATCGTGTTCCTTTATCATAAGGTCAGAATGGAAAATTCACAATTAGTTTCCCTTTTAGACACCTGCGCAGAGGACTCGAGAGCTGAAGCTCACCGCTCAGGTAAAAAAATTTACGTATAAATTGATTATTCAAACTTTGTTTGCTTTTCTATAATTTTATAATTGTCATTTTCAGTTCTTAGGCGGCCACGTATTTTAGGTTTTTGTGATCCTCACTATCAGCACAATTGCCTATATAACTTGGTATCAACTTCTGCCCATTGCCTTGGAGGTATTTTGCTCTAATTAAATTGCTCCATTTCTCTCTCTCTCTCGCTCTCTCTCGCTTTCTCCTCCTCTCTCTTTCACTCTCTCTCTCCCTAGCTCTCTGCTCCTCTCTCTCTTCCATTCTGTCTCTCTCTGTCTCTCTCTCTTTCTCTTTCTCTCTCTACGCCCCTCTATCGGTAATTTTTTGGACTTCATGGTGACTTTTAGCACGATCAGCACGATCAACTTATCATCACCTACTGGGCGGACATCGTGTGGGTGATGTACAATGGAGCCAACGCCATCGTATACATGGTTTTTCATAAGTAGGCATCTGATTGGGTAAAAAATAAAACCGGCCAAGAGACATACGCCACCAAATGGTGAACTACTTGAAGTTGAGGCGATCACGGAAAACGAAGGATAGCTCGGTATGCTTCCACTATTTTGAGGCTTGCAGATCAAGGCGCCTTTTTTTCGCTTTCGGCAGCTTTGACGTCCTCATTTTGGCCTGGTTTTTCATTTTTGGTCTTCCCCTAGCGTCTTCCAGGAGCTTTGCGTGGTGGCCTACGTGGCGTCGCTACGGGAAATTTACTTTCAGTACACCGATTGAACTCTCCAATTTCAGCACAGCACAACGAGCGCCCAAGTGCATCCGATCGGAACGAAATGCAAACGACCAAGCCTTATCGGCGTTCTGAAGGGTCAATTTGCATAAATAAATATTCACAAAATACTTCTTACTAGTTTCAAGCTAGTATGATTACACAGAACTTTTGTATTTTTGCTGTAGCATACCGGAATATAACGCCCGATAAGCCTGACGGCTGAAGTTTAATTGGCAAAAACTGTGTAAAAGGTGCCAAAAATCTGGAAAATAATGATAGTATTAAACTAACTGATAAAGATAAAAATTTTTTGTAAAGAATAGAAAGCATTTTTGATCATTGTTCTCTCCCGAATTCCCGAATCCCATAAAACCAACTGGAATTGCCATGTTTCATCACATTCCAAAACGCGCCCCTGGGTGAAATTGGGCGTTGGCCTCACGTGGGACTTCGAAAAATTCGCTGTTTGATGTTCTTCAAACTGCTGGTAGTCTTGATTTGGTATAATCTATCGACTCCAAAATACACGGTATTCTTTATCAAACTATGAACTTTGACACTAAACTTCTCGAGAAAGAATTTATCTGGTTTCCCAACCCATACCAAAAACGCAATTTCACAAATGAAACAGTGGTGCTGAAGGTCGGCGAGCGATTTGTAAGTCTTTAAATGTAGCTCTCAATCAGCGTCGTTAAGGCATGCGGTATGTTCAAGTTTTCTTTATCGTTACTATTGGCTACACTACAGATTGCCTATCTAACCGTAACAAACGTTTATCCGCGGGTCAACTTTTTTCAGGCGCTGCGCAAGCGCACCGGCTACGAGTCGAATTTTTCCTTTACGCTGCTTTTCTGGATCGGCGTCGTCGATCTGGTTCAGCTGATCGGACATGCGTACACCGGGGCGTTGTATTTATCACTTGGCGGTGCGGACGCGTTGAATTTTGTGGGTTCCGGATCGACTTGCAGCAACGCTTGTAGCTTATACTATAGTGATACCCTGCCGTTCCCGTAAACCAATTTTGCCAGGTAATCGGCGCTTTCGTGGAGACTGGCTTTTTCCTGACCGGCTACCTGACGATGCTGCTCCCGGCGCACCGATTCATCTACATTATATGGGCCGTCCACGCGGGCAGGATCGCCAGACCGTGGCTATTAAGGGTTGCGTAACATTCTATCTTCAAGATTTTTAACATCGTAATCTCGAAAATTTTTGACGCACATTTATATAAAGAAATCCCTAAAAACCTCAGATTTTGTGCAAAAAAATCGATATATGGAATTTAAATATTAAGACCTTGCGCCATTATAAAATTCGACATTATTTCGACCTCATAAAATACGAATTTTAAATTATAAACTTCGACATTAGCGTCGCATCACTCACTTAAAGGCCTCTGGGACGCTAGGGTACTAAAGCCGCAGGGGTTGCGGCTAACACCGTGGCGGCGTACATAGGAGTGCCGCGTGGGGTAGTCGGTGCTCGGCTCGCTCACCCCTCTCCGCGGCCCCGCCGAGTCGGTGAGCGTGGTATAGTGGATAGCGCGCTAGGCTGTCATTTACACGGCGCGGGTTCGACCCCGCCCGGTGCAAACGTCTTTTGCTTTTTCGCGAAAACCATCGTTTTAGAGGCCTTTAAGCGAGTCATTTTTAATTCCTTGTGAGGCATGTCGTGAATTTGCTTTTGTTTTACTAGATTTTTGTTCTATTTTGGCGGTAAACCATTTTTTATGCAACCTAAGGCGTTACTGCGCGGCTACGTTCTATTCGCCATTTTCTGGCTGCTATATTTCTTGATCATCAACCCGATTGTATTTCTCCCGGAAATTGTGAGGTCCCGCAGGAAGCCATGAGCATTCACCTATTTCAGGCGACCTTCTTCGGAGGTGCGGCCCGGTACGGGTGGCTGCCCTTCATTTCGTTCTTTCGATTTTTCGAGAAATGGAGCGTGATTGCGCCGCTTCTGGTCGCCTTTCCGGCTTATACCATTATCATCGGGTTTTTGGTTTTTAAGGTATAATCCATCAAAGATATACCTGTTTTTGGCATAATCAGACGCGAAACTGCCGAGCTCGCGAGCTGAAAATGACGGCACAGGTTCGCTTAGGCGTATAACTTAATTATCTTTTGAAACCGCTTGTTAATTTTCACTTTTCTTCAGCTAATCCTATAAAATAACAAGTTTTTAGGTGTTTATCGTACTCGCCGTGGGCGGGATTTCCTACGCAACGTGGTACTACCTCCTTCCGTTGATCCCACAGGTTTTAGGGTTTTGGACGTAATTTTCGCAACTGTCTCTCTTCCGCTCCACTCTCACACGTTCTTTCTCTCTCCAAAATTCTTCGATTTTCAGGCCGAGTCCCACGACAAGCTGATCATCGCCTACGTCTCTGACATGGTGTGGGTGTTGTACAACGGGGCAAATCCGGTTATATATCTGGTTTTTCATAGGTAAGACGCCTTTCTGTATGGATGATAATATTGATTGATCTTGCCCGGGATCGGAATCAATACGAAACTGTCTCGGGCAAGAAAAATATTCAGGGAAATCCGCCGGCAAATGTTCGACTACATGCGGTTCCGGAAGCCCCGTCCGGCGGAGAATTCAACCCTGGGGGTACGCTTTAAAAGGACGTTGACAGAACTCGCAATTAAGGGAACAGCAACAACAAACGCTGGCGAGCAAGTTGAGATGCAACGTGTCGACCATAAAAAGTCGTCGCCTTTCAGTTCGATCAGGGGCAAGGCTGCTTGAATAAATGTTGCCTAACTATTTACATTTTCTGTGAGACAGGGAGAGAGACAGACAGAAATAGTGAAATAGAGTGAGAGAGAGAGTAAGATAGAGATGGTCTTTGACCTTAAAACGCCCTCAATCCAGATATCCGGCGGCATAAATAAAATTGGCACGTTCGAAAAAATTCCAGGGCTCGACCTCGTCAAGCGAAAACGCATCATGTCCAATTTCTGAGCAAAAATTCACAAAGAATTGATCGCTCTGACGGTGCTAGTTTCGCTATGGCATTTGACCCAGCTCAGCTCGACGCTGAATTCCTCTTATACCCAAATCCATATCGACAAAAGAATTTCACGAATGAATCGATTGCTCTGGGTGATGCTCAAAGGATGGTATGTTCATTGCACTTTGATATTTTTCAGGTTTTCTGTGTCTTAGGGTTTTTCCATAGCTGTTGTAAGTTGAAAGTGGTACCTTTTTTGTTTTCGTGTTTTTTTTAGATCGGTGGTGTCGTCAAGGTCCCCATTACCATCGCGCTGGCAATGCTTGAGGTTGCCTATTTAATGGTAATTATAAAGAAATTTTCTCAACTTTTTACATTTTTGCCAATACTAAATACCACGGGTTTTTCAACTTGCTCGCCTAGAAAGCAAAAATAAAATATTCTTTCAGGCACTTCGGAAACGTACCGGCTACGAATCAAATTTCTCCTTTACACTGCTCTTCTGGATCGGCCTAGCAGACCTCTGCCAAATGATGTGCCACACCTTCACCGGATTTCAGCTCTTGACGCTGTCGCATGCAAGTGAAATAGGATATGTGAGTTTCTATCAAATTCTGGTTCTTTGGCATTTTCGGGGGGGGGGGGGATGTGAGCACTGGGATCAACAATTTTCTGTTAGTGTAGAATTGTTTAGCAAGGCAACAGCACGCATTTTAGAAGATTATTTGGCAAAATTACCTCTATCTCAGCGGAAAAAATCTTTATTTTTAAGATTTTGGGCTACCAATATCTAAAAATCTACCAATTTTGGTCGCAAAATCGATATTTTTCGCATTTTTTATAAAAATATTGTTTTTATTTATTAGAAAAACATAGAATTTTTACCTGCACTTTAGATAGTCGGCGCGATCGCTGAAGCCGGCTTCTTCCTGACCGGCTACATGACGACCCTATTGCCCATGCACAGATTTATCTATACCCTATGGCCCACGAAAGCCATTCATATCGCAAGACCCGAGATTTTAAAGGTATTATAAACATATAATATATCTGAAAAGACCAAATAATGTATTTTTATCTATTGAAAACCAAAAATTGAGGCAATCCTCTGTTTTTATCTTCTATTTGGCATATTTTGGCTGATATTTTTCTTGTTCTACAAGCCGCTCATCTACATCCCGGAATGGGTAAGGTATTTTCAATATTATTAAGACTAAAGTAGCCAATTTAACGTTTAATATACTAATTTAATGCGCTTAATTATAGACGTACACCTATTCTGTCACCCGATCCGAGCGCCCCTTCCTGGAAGCCCTTTTTCATTACGTCGAGCAATTCAGCGCGGCGGCGCCGATTCTGGCCGGATTCCCACTATATTTTATTATTCTTGGATTTGTGATGTTCAGGGTTTGAACGGTACCCAAGTAAATATTTTAATTTTAGACAAAATCCTATCGCCAACGCGAGCTAAAGCTTACCGCGCAGGTACATTAACTGGTGCTGTCTCCTTTCTAGCTCCGTCGCTCTCTCTCTCTCTCTCTCTCTCGCCCTCGCTCTATCACATATCGCACTCTTTCCTGCCCGCCCTCTCATAATTTTCCATGCTAGAATCTTACGTTATTCAGGTTTTCGCGGTTCTGACGATGGGTGCGATCGCTTACATCGCGTGGTATTTTATCCTTCCACTGGTAAGTTAACAGATCTCTCTCTTTCTCTCGCTCTCTCTTTCTTTCTCTATCTTTCTATCTCTCTCTCTCGCACAAGAGTTTCAGGTCAGTGATCAAAAGCTTCTGGTGGTCGATTATACCACCGACCTGGTATGGGTTTTTTATAATGGCGCCAACCCGGTCATATATTTTGTTTTTCACCGGTAAAATCATAAAAAATTTTGATTCATAATTTAATAACGTTCAGAGACATTCGCCGGCAAATGATTGATTATTTGAAGTGCCGAAGTTCCAGACCTAACGAAAACTCAGGAGCTGTAAGTTTCAAAGAGCCTGTGGCAAGCCAACTGTTTTTGGAGCCAATCACTGTTCTTAATAAAGAGATATTGTAGGTATTGATTAAAATTAAGGTGAGCACAACGAGCGTCCATAATTACGTCCAGACGAAGCGTTTTCAATTCAAGAGACCAAGCACTTTTGGGGCGATGAAGGGAAAATCGCAATGAATAAAACTGTGGCAAAGAGAGTTTTTCGATCAGCCAAAATGCTAACTGATTTGATTATCTTGTTTATTTTTTTTGCTGGTAAAAGGATGCAAATAAAGAGAAATCAAACAGTTTGAGTTGAATCTAATTTTAACCTTTTGAAAAAGGTGCGAATTTTGTGTCGAATTTTAATACAACAGGTCCGAACAACAGCAAAGAGCCTCGTTGTTTACGTTATTTTCATTAGCGTTCTGATGGCTCGAGTTGGATGTAATTACCTAAATATCAGGAAAGTTGAAGAATTTGAAAGGCAAATATTTCAGAGATCCCTTACCCCAATCTCTAGAGAATTGAGTCACCCACCTTACAAGGAGTGCTTTTTTTGAGTCATCGGCAAAACCTTACGAGACCTAGCTCATTCGATAGAGAATTCGATTCTGAACAAAACCCCGTTGTTCGTTTTTGCAGAATGGCTATCTATGATTTTATAAAATTTGAAAACTGCACCCAAAAGCCTCTCTTTTGGCTCGAAAGGCACTCATGGTAAGAGACGGTCACTAGTGTTTTAATTTTATAAAATCAGGGATAAGCCATTCTGCAAAAAACGTGTTTGTTCAGAATCGAATTCTATCGAATGAGCTGTCTCGAAAGATTTGCCGATGACTACTCCTTTAAATTTTCTTTGTTATGCTTTTGCCATTGTCACCAAAACATCACAAGACCAGGGGAACAAGAAGAGAAGATTGGTGTAGATTCAGATTTCCGAAGCCGTAATATCTCAATTCGGTCTAACAGTTTCTGTGCCCAGTCAAAAATCTCAACGGATTTTCAAATAGTGTCCAAAACTGGCTTGCATGGTTCCTTTTTTGAACTTTATTCGAATTCTCAGAACCTAAAATTTCCGGGTACAATCCTGAGACCCGTGGCGATGTGAAGCCTTCAAAGATGCCTCGAACCGAAAGGTTGCCCCGGATTTTTTGCACCCTTTGTACAAAAAACCCGAAAAAGGGCCATTTTGAGATTGCCTCCAGAACAACAAAATGGCACCTAGGAATGACGACACCGCATGCAAATTGCTGTGCTTACGTTCTTACACGACATTGTAAAGCTGGCAAGCTTTCAACTTTACAAGTATTAAAAATCAGTTGAAAAATTGATTGCTAAAATTTCTAATTTTGCCTTTACCAATTCCTGAAAAAGCCTTTGTTCCGGTGCACTCCAGCTTACGGTTGCCCCCAGTTTCCCGTAAACTTAGTACGCTCTCATGCATTCCTTATCGTGATTTTGTCAGAATTCATATTTCGGCACTTTCTGCTACCAATAGCCGCACATTTGACCAGTTGCATTTCAAAAATCGCCACTCCACTCCCATGCTCAAAAACAAGACCCGGGCCCAGATTCGTGCACGCATGTTCAGAGAGCAAATTTTTGGGCGGCCACCCCACGCCGACCCCCACAATTTCAATAATTGCAATGAGAGAAAGGTAACCGTGGTTCGTCTTCGCGTTTTTCAACAAAACACTTGATGAGTGCTGCTCGGTTTCCAGCGGAAAGACCGGTAATTTGGCGTTTCAAGAGTAGCTTGTTCTTTGAAGGGGAATTCGGAAAGGTTTCAACAGCCATTTTCGAAAATATTTTGGATCTTTAAGCTTTCTCAAAGTTGGGAGCTCGTTGGAGTTCGAATTCTACGTTTTTCATCTCATCAGTATGCAAGAATTTGTATAAGTTTTGGTATTCAATGAAACGCGTGATACAGTGAACCTAACTTTTTGGATAATCTCTATCTCGCTCCTGCTTTTTTATAAGTTTTGGCGTCTGAAAGTGGCTTTTTCTTTTCAAGTCAGTTTGCTTAATTTTTGTTAAATTTTGCGCTGCCCAACTTCCCAAACATTAAAGCAGAAAGCTCAAAAATTGCCAGCTGTTCTGCGAAGTTCTGGCTAGGTTTTCAGCTTTTTTAGCGTCTTTTAGCTTACAGTAGCTACCAATAAAGCTACTTCTTTTAGCTAGTGATTTTCCTGAAATCGTTGAACAATGACCGCCAAAATTCATTGAAAGCTGGAGAAATGACCTAATAAATCTCCCAAAATCTCCGTATAAGGAAAATTTATAACTTGCTCCCGCCCTTCGCTTTTTATTGTTCAGTTTTTCCTCCAAAAAAGTACCCAAATTCTGATTTTTCCTAAAATATAGCTTCAAAAACGCACGTGCCTAGGGTTTAAAGGGTTGCTTCTCACTAGAAAGTTTTTCTCGAGCTTTTAGTAACTTTTGGCTTTCATGAACTAGCAGGCATAAAGCCTTACTTTTGAGAGTTTCCATTTTCAAACTTTTGGATTTAAAATCTACAATCGTTTTCCCAGATTCGATTTAAATCTTTAACTCCCGGGTTTTTCGACGTGGACAGAAATGGCACCAGAAATTAGACACTCTACGTATGCAGTCCATGCATCCATTCTTTTAATTTGCCTACAACGTGACTGGCTCGAAAATCTGTCTCTAGACCGATCCCTCCTCCTGCCGGGCCGTTTTTGCCTGATGACATTAGCAAGGGGCTAATTTCCTACGGTAACGGGGGAAGTCCCCGGGGAACTAATCGCACCACACTGAGTCGACTCCTCCTTGCAATTTAGGTCATATTGTGGCCCAACCCAAAGAAATGCACCCGCAAAGGTTGTTTGCTGTTTGTTACGGTCGTTTTCGGATTTCGGAATGTCCGAATTTTGATGTTTTTCATCTGAAAGACGCATACTTGCGTTTCCGTATTTACCACAATCCCATTCGCGATCTCTCTCTCTCTCTCTCTCTCTCTCTCTCTCTCTCTCTCTCGCTCTCTCTCTGTGTCTCTCGCTATCTTTCTCTCTTTAACCCTGACTCTCTGACATAGACCCTTTGGAGCTCATTCTCCCTCTCCGTCCTAGCTCTCCTCTCTCTCTCTCTCGCTCTTTCTATCCCCTCTCCCTCTCCTACCTAAGCCTACAAATTTCAGGTCGATGAGTTTCAACTCCGACCTCCTGAAGACAAATTATATCTGGTTCCCAAATCCGTACATTTACTACAATTTCACGAATGGCACGCAGATAGCGACGGTTGAGGCTAGATTGGTAAGTATTAAAAACAATTTCTCCATTTTGCAATTTAATCGTTTCCTCATCTCCCAAGTTACCGAAAGTAGTATCCATTTTTAGGCATACGGTAGCATCAAATTCGTCCTCTCCCTGGTGCTGTTTATCTTCGAGATTGCTTATTTAATGGTAAGTCCCTGATTTTTACAATTTTGTATGCCAGGCCGTTTTAGTCCCTGCGCAAACGTATGGGGTACGACTCAAAGTTCTCGTTCACGTTGTTGTTCTACATCGGGATTGCCGATTTGCTGCAGCTGCTGTGTCATTTGATCAGCGGTTTTATGCTAATTTGCTGATGAGCAGCTCGGAGTGGACTTATGTGAGTTTGGAACTATCTTGCTCTTTCTCTCTCTCATTCTATTTCTCCCTCTCTCTCTCTCTC
Organism: Mesorhabditis sp. LJ9110; assembly: GCA_038088335.1. Taxonomy (NCBI): domain Eukaryota; kingdom Metazoa; phylum Nematoda; class Chromadorea; order Rhabditida; family Rhabditidae; genus Mesorhabditis; species Mesorhabditis sp. LJ9110. Next base: position 196,479 of record JBBGBA010000008.1, read on the forward strand.
TTTCTCTCTTGCTCTCTCATCCTCTCTTTTTCTCTTTCTCCCTCTCCTTCCCACTCTCCCTCTATCTCGCTCTTTCTCTCTCTTTCCCGCACTGTCTTTCTCTCTGTCTCTCTGTCTCTCTCAAAATCCTATATTTTTTTAGATAATGGGCCCATTCCTGGAAGCTGGTTTCTTCATTACTGGCTATGTCACTGCTGCTCTCCCTATCCACCGCTCAATTTACATCATCTTCCCGACCCGTGCCGAGAAAATTGCTCGCAATAGTTTTAAAGGTATCATAAATCAAAAATTTAGAGGGAATTTACATTCGGGACGCCAATTATTTGGCAGATAATGGCATAAAACATCCGGAAAATTACAGGTTCTCCTTGTACTCTACCTCATATTCGGTCTCTGTTCGTTCGGGTATTTCTGGAACTGTGATGCTGGCATTGCGTATATACCGGAATCGGTAAGAGGGACAGCGAGAGAGAGAGAGAGAGAGAGAGAAGACCAGAAGTGAAAGAGAGTGCGAGAATTTTACGGAGAAAAAGCAAACAATATTTTTTAGGTCTACTGGGGCTTCACCTACAACAAGCTGAAGCCCGACTTGAACACGTACATGCGTATCGTAGAGGAATGGAGCGTGTTGGCGCCGATTGTCGTCGGAGCTTTCTTGTATTCTTGTATTATCGTCACGCTTTGTTATAGGGTGGGTATCTCTCTCTCTCTCTTTCTCTCTCTCTCTCTCTCTCTCTCTCTCTCTCTTCTCTCTCTCTCCGCTCTCTCGTCTCTGAGCTATTCTGGAATTCAAGAAGTTCACGGAAAGTTTTGAACAGAATTGAATCTTCTCGTTTCGAAACACCGCCTTCTGATTTGAGCATTGTTGCTAATCCAATGTTTTGCCAAAAAAAAATTTGAGCCCACAAAAGTAACTCCCCAGAGGCAGAAAACTAGCTGTAGGCCGTGACAATTCTCAAATTACTTGTGCTCTTAGATTCATACTTACATTTTCAGATCGGAAAATACAAGGCAAGAGAGCTGAGGCTAACTGCGCAGGTGAACAAAATTTTGTAGCTAAAAAATTGCCCAAAAAAAATAAGCACCGATTTCGTGAGTTGTGGTAGCTAAGCGTTGAAAAACAATTTACATCTGGAACGTCTTAAAACAAAGAGTTGCGATGAACAGCTGTTATGACACCCAGAAATCATAGAATTCGATCGAATTCCAGATTTTCGCCGTCCTGATCGTCTGCACAATTTGCTACGTGATGTGGTATCGGTTTTTGGATGCGGTAAGTTGTTTTGGGTCATATTTTGTTAAATAATTTTATAAGCTTTTTGCATTAATTATTATCTAGCAAAAGCTAAGATAAAGGTTACGGTCGTGAGATCACAGATTTGCAATGTGTCGGGATTTAATTTCTCTACCTTTCTCTGCTCTCATCTTAAAGAACAACGCACTGTACAAAGTGCTCGCTACGATCTGCAAAAAAGCTCATTCTCGGTGCTCAATTTTGGAGCAACACGTGCTTCGTCAACCTTGCCAACTAATTCTCCAAATCTGTATCCTAATTCGCCCTCCGGGGATTTTTACGGGGGCGAAAACAAAAACCATTCATGATCCTCTCATTTCCGTGTGGCCGCAAAGATCGCGGTCCACAAATTATATAGTATTCCCGTACGTTCGAGCTGCCCAAAATGTTAGGTTTTTAGTGAAGAGAAAACAGCCGGAATTAAATATCAAAATTGTATCACCGGAACTAGTACGGTAGCTCAAAATGTGGTGGAAGTAGCATACTGAGCTACAGAGATTCAAAGTATTCCAGATACGCACCGATGACCAGCACTTCAAACGCTTCTTGTCTGACCTCGTTTTTGTCGTTTATAACGGCATGAATCCGTTAATCTCTTTTTATTCCATAGGTAAGTTATAGAAAATCATGGTTACGTTAACGCGACATTCTAAAGTTTTAAGTTTCCTTATGCTTGTTTTAAAGCGGTGGTGAAGCTAAGAAAAATTTGTCTAAAAGTACGCTACAGTACCTTCCCGCATTATATTATACGACTCCTAGCGCACTAGAGCGTATCGTAGCGTACTGTATCCTATTGTTACGTCGTGGCGTAGCGCATTGATACGTATCATATCTTGAAATACAGTACCGAGCCGCAAACATACCGAAAGAGAACGCATCAAAAACACCGTATCTTACCGTATCGTATGACACGTAAAGTACCCAGAAAACGTTTTCAAGCGCACGAAGCGAGCCGTAGCGTCGCGTAGCTTATTTTTTATTATAACCCACACTTCAGCGGACTTAGCGCGCTACATTGTACGACCCGTAAGGAATCGTAAAATACCGTATTGAGACGTACTGTACTCTCCTAATGATCCTGATTTTCAGAGACATCCGCCGACAAATGCAAAACCTGTTGACGTTCCATTGCGCGATCAAATGCCGAGCCCACGTGTGAGTTTACAACGCGTGGCCGTTCAGTGAAAAGTTCAAATAATCACGGCGTGAACCGGTTCTACGGTAATTTCAGGTGACTGGCGTGTTCACGGGGGTCAACGGCGTCCCGAGAGAGTTCGACAGTCGCGTACTCGATACAAATCGCATCTCTGTTGCATACAAGCGATAGAGAATTTACAGCGAATTTTCAAATTTTTGATGGCTTAGTCCCTGTAATAAATGTGTTTTTCACCAGTGTCTTCTTACAAACATGTGTTTTATTAGGAAATCGAGAATTCTGAATTTTGGCAATTGTGAATTCCGAAATCGTGACACATCCTTTTCCTTTTCGTCGCTTTTGACTTCGTCAAATTTTAAATCTTTAAAACTGCACCCATTTTTGAGCCTAAATAAAATTGTTTATTCTTTGTTTGAATTACTTTAATACTCAGTCAACCATATTAAAATTAAGATTCGGTTGTAACCTTACGAGACCTAGCTCATTCGATAGAGAATTCGATTCTGAACAAAACCCCGTTGTTCTTTTTTGCAGAATGGCTATCTATGATTTTATAAAATTTGAAAACTGCACCCAAAAGCCTCTCTTTTGGCTCGAAAGGCACTCATGGTAAGAGACGGTCACTAGTGTTTTAATTTTATAAAATCAGGGATAGCCATTCTGCAAAAAAGAACAACGGTGTTTTGTTCAGAATCGAATTCTCTATCGAATGAGCTAGGTCTCGAAGGGATTTGCCGATGACTCAAAAAAAGCACTCCTTGTTAGAATTTTCTTTGTTATGCTTTTGCCATTGTCACACAAAACATCACAAGACCAGGGGAACAAGAAGAGAAGATTGGTGTAGATTCAGATTTCCGAAGCCGTAATATCTCAATTCGGTCTAACAGTTTCTGTGCCCAGTCAAAAAATCTCAACGGATTTTTCAAATAGTGTCCAAAACTGGCTTGCATGGTTCCTTTTTTGAACTTTATTCGAATTCTCAGAACCTAAAATTTCCGGGTACAATCCTGAGACCCGTGGCGATGTGAAGCCTTCAAAGATGCCTCGAACCGAAAGGTTGCCCCGGATTTTTTGCACCCTTTGTACAAAAAACCCGAAAAAGGGCCATTTTGAGATTGCCTCCAGAACAACAAAATGGCACCTAGGAATGACGACACCGCATGCAAATTGCTGTGCTTACGTTCTTACACGACATTGTAAAGCTGGCAAGCTTTCAACTTTACAAGTATTAAAAATCAGTTGAAAAATTGATTGCTAAAATTTCTAATTTTGCCTTTACCAATTCCTGAAAAAGCCTTTGTTCCGGTGCACTCCAGCTTACGGTTGCCCCCAGTTTCCCGTAAACTTAGTACGCTCTCATGCATTCCTTATCGTGATTTTGTCAGAATTCATATTTCGGCACTTTCTGCTACCAATAGCCGCACGAATTTGACCAGTTGCATTTCAAAAAATCGCCACTCCACTCCCATGCTCAAAAACAAGACCCCGGGCCCAGATTCGTGCACGCATGTTCAGAGAGCAAATTTTTGGGCGGCCACCCCACGCCGACCCCCACAATTTCAATAATTGCAATGAGAGAAAGGTAACCGTGGTTCGTCTTCGCGTTTTTCAACAAAACACTTGATGAGTGCTGCTCGGTTTTCCAGCGGAAAGACCGGTAATTTGGCGTTTCAAGAGTAGCTTGTTCTTTGAAGGGGAATTCGGAAAGGTTTCAACAGCCATTTTCGAAAATATTTTGGATCTTTAAGCTTTCTCAAAGTTGGGAGCTCGTTGGAGTTCGAATTCTACGTTTTTCATCTCATCAGTATGCAAGAATTTGTATAAGTTTTGGTATTCAATGAAACGCGTGATACAGTGAACCTAACTTTTGGATAATCTCTATCTCGCTCCTGCTTTTTTATAAGTTTTGGCGTCTGAAAGTGGCTTTTTCTTTTCAAGTCAGTTTGCTTAATTTTTGTTAAATTTTGCGCTGCCCAACTTCCCAAACATTAAAGCAGAAAGCTCAAAAATTGCCAGCTGTTCTGCGAAGTTCTGGCTAGGTTTTCAGCTTTTTTAGCGTCTTTTAGCTTACACAGTAGCTACCAATAAAGCTACTTCTTTTAGCTAGTGATTTTCCTGAAATCGTTGAACAATGACCGCCAAAATTCATTGAAAGCTGGAGAAATGACCTAATAAATCTCCCAAAATCTCCGTATAAGGAAAATTTATAACTTGCTCCCGCCCTTCGCTTTTATTGTTCAGTTTTTTCCTCCAAAAAGGAGTACCCAAATTCTGATTTTTTCCTAAAATATAGCTTCAAACACGCACGTGCCTAGGGTTTAAAGGAGTTGCTTCTCACTAGAAAGTTTTTCTCGAGCTTTTAGTAACTTTTGGCTTTCATGAACTAGCAGGCATAAGAAGCCTTACTTTTGAGAGTTTCCATTTTTCAAACTTTTGGATTTAAAATCTACAATCGTTTTCCCAGATTCGATTTAAATCTTTAACTCCGGTTGTTCGACGTGGACAGAAATGGCACCAGAAATTAGACACTCTACGTATGCAGTCCATGCATCCATTCTTTTAATTTACTTACAACGTGACTGGCTCCGAAAATCTGTCTCTAGACCGATCCCTCCTCCTGCCGGGCCGTTTTTTGCCTGATGACATTAGCAAGGGGGCTAATTTCCTACGGTAACGGGGGAAGTCCCCGGGGAACTAATCGCACCACACTGAGTCGACTCCTCCTTGCAATTTAGGTCATATTGTGGCCCAACCCAAAGAAATGCACCCGCAAAGGTTGTTTGCTGTTTGTTACGGTCGTTTTCGGATTTCGGAATGTCCGAATTTTGATGTTTTCATCTGAAAGACGCATCTTGCGTTTCCGTATTTACCACAATCCCATTCGCGATCTCTCTCTTAATGACTCTCTGACATAGACCCTTTGGAGCTCATTCTCCCTCTCCCGTCCTAGCTCTCGCTCTCTCTCTCTCTCGCTCTCTTTCTATCCCCCCTCTCCCTCTCCTACCTAAGCCTACAAATTTCAGGTCGATGAGTTTCAACTCCGACCTCCTGAAGACAAATTATATCTGGTTCCCAAATCCGTACATTTACTACAATTTCACGAATGGCACGCAGATAGCGACGGTTGAGGCTAGATTGGTAAGTATTAAAAACAATTTCTCCATTTTGCAATTTAATCGTTTCCTCATCTCCCAAGTTACCGAAAGTAGTATCCATTTTTAGGCATACGGTAGCATCAAATTCGTCCTCTCCCTGGTGCTGTTTATCTTCGAGATTGCTTATTTAATGGTAAGTCCTGATTTTTACAATTTTGTATGCCAGGCCGTTTTAGTCCCTGCGCAAACGTATGGGGTACGACTCAAAGTTCTCGTTCACGTTGTTGTTCTACATCGGGATTGCCGATTTGCTGCAGCTGCTGTGTCATTTGATCAGCGGTTTTATGCTAATGTGCTTGATGAGCAGCTCGGAGTGGACTTATGTGAGTTTGGAACTATCTTGCTCTTTCTCTCTCTCATTCTATTTCTCCCTCTCTCTCTCTCTTTCTCTCTTGCTCTCTCATCCTCTCTTTTTCTCTTTCTCCCTCTCCTTCCCACTCTCCCTCTATCTCGCTCTTTCTCTCTCTTTCCCGCACTGTCTTTCTCTCTGTCTCTCTGTCTCTCTCAAAATCCTATATTTTTAGATAATGGGCCCATTCCTGGAAGCTGGTTTCTTCATTACTGGCTATGTCACTGCTGCTCTCCTATCCACCGCTCAATTTACATCATCTTCCCGACCCGTGCCGAGAAAATTGCTCGCCCAATAGTTTTAAAGGTATCATAAATCAAAAATTTAGGACAGATTGCTCATCGCCAATTATTTGGCAGATAATGGCATAAAACATCCGGAAAATTACAGGTTCTCCTTGTACTCTACCTCATATTCGGTCTCTGTTCGTTCGGGTATTTCTGGAACTGTGATGCTGGCATTGCGTATATACCGGAATCGGTAAGAGGGACAGCAGAGAAAAGAAGAGAGACCAAAGAGTGAGAAAGAGAGTGCGAGAATTTTACGGAGAAAAAGCAAACAATATTTTTTAGGTCTACTGGGGCTTCACCTACAACAAGCTGAAGCCCGACTTGAACACGTACATGCGTATCGTAGAGGAATGGAGCGTGTTGGCGCCGATTGTCGTCGGAGCTTTCTTGTATTCTTGTATTATCGTCACGCTTTGTTATAGGGTGGGTATCTCTCTCTCTCTCTTTCTCTCTCTCTCTCTCTCTCTCTCTCTCTCTCTTCTCTCTCTCTCTCCGCTCTCTCGTCTCTGAGCTATTCTGGAATTCAAGAAGTTCACGGAAAGTTTTGAACAGAATTGAATCTTCTGCGTTTCGAAACACCGCCTTCTGATTTGAGCATTGTTGCTAATCCAATGTTTTGCCAAAAAAAAATTTGAGCCCACAAAAGTAACTCCCCAGAGGCAGAAAACTAGCTGTAGGCCGTGACAATTCTCAAATTACTTGTGCTCTTAGATTCATACTTACATTTTCAGATCGGAAAATACAAGGCAAGAGAGCTGAGGCTAACTGCGCAGGTGAACAAAATTTTGTAGCTAAAAAATTGCCCAAAAAAAATAAGCACCGATTTCGTGAGTTGTGGTAGCTAAGCGTTGAAAAACAATTTACATCTGGAACGTCTTAAAACAAAGAGTTGCGATGAACAGCTGTTATGACACCCAGAAATCATAGAATTCGATCGAATTCCAGATTTTCGCCGTCCTGATCGTCTGCACAATTTGCTACGTGATGTGGTATCGGTTTTTGGATGCGGTAAGTTGTTTTTGGGTCATATTTTGTTAAATAATTTTATAAGCTTTTTGCATTAATTATTATCTAGCAAAAGCTAAGATAAAGGTTACGGTCGTGAGATCACAGATTTGCAATGTGTCGGGATTTAATTTCTCTACCTTTCTCTGCTCTCATCTTAAAGAACAACGCACTGTACAAAGTGCTCGCTACGATCTGCAAAAAAGCTCATTCTCGGTGCTCAATTTTGGAGCAACACGTGCTTCGTACAACCTTGCCAACTAATTCTCCAAATCTGTATCCTAATTCGCCCTCCGGGGATTTTTACGGGGGCGAAAACAAAAACCATTCATGATCCTCTCATTTCCGTGTGGCCGCAAAGATCGCGGTCCACAAATTGTAATTAGTATTCCCTGTACGTTCGAGCTGCCCAAAATGTTAGGTTTTTAGTGAAGAGAAAACAGCCGGAATTAAATATCAAAATTGTATCACCGCGGAACTAGTACGGTAGCTTCAAAATGTGGTGGAAGTAGCATACTGTAGCTACAGAGATTCAAAGTATTCCAGATACGCACCGATGACCAGCACTTCAAACGCTTCTTGTCTGACCTCGTTTTTGTCGTTTATAACGGCATGAATCCGTTAATCTACTTTTTATTCCATAGGTAAGTTATAGAAAATCATGGTTACGTTAACGCGACATTCTAAAGTTTTAAGTTTCCTTATGCTTGTTTTAAAGCGGTGGTGAAGCTAAGAAAAATTTGTCTAAAAGTACGCTACAGTACCTTCCCGCATTATATTATACGACTCCTAGCGCACTAGAGCGTATCGTAGCGTACTGTATCCTATTGTTACGTCGTGGCGTAGCGCATTGATACGTATCATATCTTGAAATACAGTACCGAGCCGCAAACATACCGAAAGAGAACGCATCAAAAACACCGTATCTTACCGTATCGTATGACACGTAAAGTACCCAGAAAACGTTTTCAAGCGCACGAAGCGAGCCGTAGCGTCGCGTAGCTTATTTTTTATTATAACCCACACTTCAGCGGACATTAGCGCGCTACATTGTACGACCCGTAAGGAATCGTAAAATACCGTATTGAGACGTACTGTACTCTCCTAATGATCCTGATTTTCAGAGACATCCGCCGACAAATGCAAAACCTGTTGACGTTCCAATTTGCCCGCGATCAAAATGCCGAGCCCACGGTAGTGAGTTTACAACGCGTGGCCGTTCAGTGAAAAGTTCAAATAATCACGGCGTGAACCGGTTCCTACGGTAATTTCCAGGTGACTGGCGTGTTCACGGGGGTCAACGGCGTCCCGAGGAGAGTTCGACCAGTCGCGTACTCGATACAAATCGCATCTCTGTTGCATACAAGCGATAGAGAATTTACAGCGAATTTTCAAATTTTTGATGGCTTAGTCCCTGTAATAAATGTGTTTTTCACCAGTGTCTTCTTACAAACATGTGTTTTATTAGGAAATCGAGAATTCTGAATTTTGGCGAATTGTGAATTCCGAAATCGTGACACATCCTTTTCCTTTTCGTCGCTTTTGACTTCGTCAAATTTTAATTTATGAGAGAATTCAGGTAAGCAATTTTTACAAGTTGTCGAGCCAAAAAAATTCCCTTAGTGCAACATTTATTGGTTGTTTTAATCAAGTGCCTTAATCTTTACCTCAAAAACGAGTTATTTTTAATTTACCAAATATCAGCACGCCTAAATTCACTTTTCGAAAATCATTTTGTCGAAAAGTCTTTTTTGCATCTTTGATTTTTCGTACATTTTGTCGCAGCTTCAATCAAATAGGCTAAAATTTCAGGCTGTCTGAAATGAATAAACTTTGCCAAATCAAAACATTTAACAAAATTCTTTTCCTCTTCAGCCCCATAAAAGGGAAATAGGCATCATTATTCAATGCATTTCATACTTCGAAATTCTGAATTTTGAAATCGCCGTCAAATAGATTGTTTTTTTTTCAGATGCAACTCCAATCTAGCCACCCAAAAGGCGTCGGTCCATAAGCAGACGCTTCGATTTGTGTAAATTTGGTGAAAAGGCTGTGGTTTTGGCTGTCATTGGACACGTCAGCCCCCCTCACAGATGATCCCGGCTATTTCAATTCACTTTTGAAAAGTGCCCATCCATTTTCGATGAGCTTTTGGCTCTTGGTTTCGGCTGTTTTTCTGATTTCGGAAGTCGAAAGTCTTAAGAGGTTCCAGGTATGTTCGTTAACCATATTATTATTTTGTCTTGATAACTTTAAAAGACGCTTTTCTTTATAGTTTGTGGCTAAAAAATTTTCTGCCTAGGGAAAACGTTAAAATCCTAAAATCCCGACAGCCAAAAACCCGACATGCCGAATCCCGGAAAAATGGCATTCGAAATAGAGTCAAGAAAACTAACTTTTTTCTTTCCTGTTTTGAATTCAATAAATAAAAATGATTTAATGACTTTCGTGAAGAGTTTTGTATAAATTGCTCAAAAATGTCTACAACAAGCCCGACAATTTTGCAAGGTTTTTGCAAACTCCCAGACCTCTAAAAACGCGCTATTTTTGGCTACCGTCCCTGGGATCTACTGCGTACATAATTATAACCCTTCAAACCACCTAACCCCAAGATTAAAAGGCGAAAGTTAGCTTTTCATTTCTTGAATGTAATGCCTTTAAAATTACAGCCCTACTGGAATGTGCCGTCATCCAAATGCCAAAATCTGTCGCTAGCTGACGGTCATGTAATTGTCAATAGTAACCATGCGTATTATGGAGAGGATGCGGATCGGTGGGTCCAGGTTATCGAGTTTAAAGGGGCACCGAAATCTGGTCCACGGCCCCCTGCTGTGATTCTTCAGATGCGACCGCAACGCGACCGCGCCGCTTTTTCTTTTGCCCCTGTTTGGAAGCGAAAACGCTTGAATTTCAAAATTCGGACACGATTTTTGGAATCCTCAAAGAATTTTGATCAGTGCAGGCTTTTAAATTATAAAAACTGATCAGAGGATCGCCGAGATCGAGAAATTGGGTGCCTTACGAGGCATTACGACATGTAATCGCCGCCCACTCAAAAGGTCGTTTTCGCCCCAAAAGAATTCGGTTTTTCTCAAATTTTACGTTTTTTTCGCAATCTAATCACTTTTCTGGTACTTCTCGGCAGTGGCCCTTTCGTTTTTTGACCAGTAGGTTCGATCCCCCCACGCCTGAATCTTGACTTCCGAGCCCCTTTAAAGGGACGGACATGGCAAATCTATATACCTGGTCTACTCTCACGTCATAGCCGCGCTGAACCGGAAATATATAGTGCTTCAGGATCGTCGTCCTCTATGAAAACAAGTTCGGCTTATGGCCCGAGATCGAGGGTGGAGTTAATGGCGGGATACCCCAGGTCTGTAACCAAGTTTTATGTATAAAAAATATCAGAAAAATTTAGCGGCAATCCGTTTAGAAAGCCGACCTCGATGCACACCTGAAAAAAGCGAAAACCGATTTGAAGACGCTGGTTCCTGACCCAAATTTCGATGGAATCATCGTAATCGGTAGCGTTTTCACCAGATTCGTCGTGTAGTTGTATTAGTCACATGCTGATTTTCGTGTAGTCACATGCTGATTTTCAGATGTATTCTTCATAGCTTGATCCGAATGTTTCAGACATGGAGCACTGGCTGCCCGTTTTCGAGATGAATTGGGGCAAGAAAGAGCCGTATCGTGTGGCGTCGATGAAGTACGCACGCGCCAAATATAACGTTGAAGAGATAAGCAAGTCGAAGCACACGAAATACGCCAAAAAGGAGTTTGACAGGGCGGCAAAGTAAGTGGGAAAACTTGCTTACCTCACTTTATCAAAATCGAAAAGTTTGATGCGCATTTTTAATTCTTTTAATTCCTAATTTTCTTTTTAGGCTCCTCATCAAATCGACAATAAAATCGATACGAAAGTGGAGGCCGAAAGCAAAGATCGGATTCTACGGATTTCCGTATGTGACCACGGCGATTGGGAAAGCCGGGGCCAACTCGCATGCGTCAGATATCACGCGAAAGGGGAATGATCAGTGAGTTGTAAGGTATAAAATCATACTAAGTTAGCGGAATTAAACAAAGGGCCTTACTATCTTTTTTTATGGGTTCTATAAGACCGCGAGCCAGGCGTAGCGCGTTGGCACAACGGTTCAAACCAGAAAAAGCTTCGGCAACCATCCATAGTTTCTCTTTTCAGACTCGACTGGCTCTTCGATAGCCTCGATTACCTGATGCCAAGTATTTACCACTACCAGGACAAGGTACATGCCACAAAATTCTCCTTAAACGCTTTTTTCTAGAAATTCAACGATTTCGTCCATGTCCGAGGAACCTTAGAAGAAGCACTGCGGGTCCAAGAGACGCACGACAAGCCGATTCTTGCCTACACAAAATTTGAGAGAATTCCATATGGGAAAACGAGCCAGATGTATTATGATGAGGTGCGTAGTAACATTACTGTTATGAAAAAAATTTAGTTTCAGTTTTTATTAAAATTTTATTTATTTTAGATCGCCCTCTGTTCTAGCATCCAGCTAGCTTGGCAAATGGGAGCTGCCGGTCCGTTTTTACGATTTTTCTTCCCGTTGCATCTTCTAAAAGATACGGATAGAGAGAAAGAGAGAAAGAGAGAGGGAGAGAAAGAGAGCGATAGAGAGAGAAAGAGCGCGAGAGAAAGTGAGAGAGAGAGCGAGAGAGATAACAAAAATATCACTTTCCAGGCCTGATCTTCTGGTCCACCGACAAGGCTATGAAGGAAAGATGCCCGGCTTTGTCGACATATGTAAATGCCAAACTAATACCGTTAGTTAAACGCTAGAAACCAAAAATTATGTAAGCTCTTAGGTACCTGAAAAAGGAAGTGAACGCAGCAGAAGATTGCGCCCAGGAAATGTGCGGCGGACACGGGAGGTGTTATACAGCTAAGGTCACGCTAACATTTTTTAAATGCCGTGATTTCGACCAGTTGCTCGGTTCTATATTAACTTAATTTTGTTTACTCTTAAACTTATTATGAAGTTTATTCGTTCGAAAATCAATTTCCAGGTCCACAACCTCGATGGTTGCCGGACTTTCAAAAACAGTGAAATGAAGTGTCGATGTGATAAAGGTAAATTTTTATGTTCTTAAAGTTCCGTTTTTTGTCTGTACAGTTTGCCAGCTTTAATCGATTGGTTTTTCATCAAAATAAATTGATTTTTAGGTCGCCACGGATCGAGGTGCGAGAAGCATAGATGATGTTGCCTCTCGGTCATTCTTCCCCCGACCCCTGTTGGTCTTCTCCTTACGAAAAAAACGTGTCATTTGTGGCTTGGCGTATAAATCATCGTCCGTCGTCCGTCGCCATCAATTGCTCAGTTAAAAACAAAAACTTACAGCCAGAAGACAATACAACTACATACAAAAAGACCACCTACAAAAAGCTTAAAAGGTTCGCGCATTGAACAACTTTTTTTATTTTTGGTTAGTTCTTTTTCTCTTTTCCTATTTTGCTAGGTAAAAAGGGACCTAGGAATTTATGGTTTATGCTAACAGTAGTTTGTAGTTTTCGAATTCCGATCGCAGCAGCAATGACAGCATATCAGTTTCCAAGGTCGGCGCGCTGATTTAATTAGTCGGTTTGGTTTGTTAGTGTCTTTACCGGTACCCAAAACCTTAACATAATCTCACTTAGAGTTATTATTTCTTACTTAGATTTATTTTTTAATCCCATTTTCGTTTTTTTTTGCATTCAAATTGATGTTAGAAAACAACCTCCAGGAGCACCGTCGTTAAATGTGTGTGTTTTTTTCCTTAAATCTGCATCCTTTGACAATTTCCCACCTCCTCAGCCATCCCAGGGGGATCAGCACGGCTTTCCCATTCCGCAACGCTCCACCAGCTAGCTGGGAAATGCTAAAAGGCCTTTCCAGAGATTCTCTTCCACCGCAAAAAGTCATAATTTACCCGAGGCAAGGTCAAACAAGAAACACAACTCAAATCTCATTTTATATCAATCTCAGAGCTCCAATTTGCTATCAGCGGTTCGTTTTTCGGGTCAAAGATCCATTCAGGCTGGCCCCCCCAGAAAAACCGAAAAGATAGCGGGAATGCCGGGGTAATGCTGACTAAATGGTCATCACGAATGCCTCTCTGTTTTGAATTGAGTCTCGCCTACATCGATTTTTCGTTGTTCTGAAGTTAGCTAGGCTGGAAATAAGGGCAACATGCCTTTAATTCCGAAGCTTAACGATAAACAATCAGTTTTTAAGGTTTAAAGTAGCGTTTTTATACTCAAACTTGGAAAAATGAAGCACGCCTTTCCTTAATGCACTAGGTATCGATGATCAGTCGCTGATGTACCGATCCTAAGTCCTTGATACCAATATGTCGATTGATAAGATTAGCAGCCAATGGGTTGCCTTTTTCATTTTTTTCCGCTGTTCCTGAATTTTTCTTGTGTTTTGATTACTTTGCTTTGTTATTACTTGGCGTTTTCGAAGATCAAAATCACAGATTTTTGGCGATCCTGATTTGACCATGAATTTCCTGCTTATAAGTGATCTGTTTTTCGGTATCGAAAATGTAAAATCTGAATCTCAAAAGTATTTTCTCGAAAAAGCGTAAAAAATTAGCTTTACTTTTTTCCAGGTGATCATGGAGCTCCAAGAGCACTGGTGGACCCTATGGTTCACATTCCAGCTGTTCCTCTCGGACCTCGTCAATTTTGTGTGGAACTTTGCGGTCTATGTGTGGAACATCAGAAAGGAGAGAGTGGTAGGTCGTAAAAGTTAGTCATTTGGGCTTTAAGAAAGCCGATCAACTTCTCAGCAACGAAAAATTTATCAGAAACTAGAGCGCTTTTAGCCCTACGCTGCTTTACGTAATATAAACACGCGATACCTAAAATACTAATAGAATTGCGATATCTTAGATACCTTATGCAAAGGTATCCTTTTCAGCACCTTCCACCCATCACCAACCCCCAACTCCTAAAATCGGCTACCCAGTTGGCCAAAGAAATCCGGGAGAAGAAGGTCACTTCCGAGGAGGTGGTACGAGCTTTTGCGGAGAGGATTAAAGAGGTAGGAAGCATAAAAATACACCCAAACCCCTTTATTTCTTAGGTGAATCCGATTACTAATGCGTGCGCCGAGATCTACACGAACCAGGCTATCGAAAAAGCAAGAGAAGTGGACGAGGAGCTAGCTAAAGCCAGTGAAAGCGATTTGGAGAAGGTAAAAGATTGGACTCGACTCTTAAACGAGCATGTAAAAGACATACTTCTACCTAACTCTACCTTGCTCGTCTCCTTAAAAGATATGCTGAAATTCTTGTTCAACTTAAAAATATTCCACTTTTTAGATCGCCGCGGAACGCCCTCTACTCGGCGTGCCCTTCTCCTGCAAGGATCAATGCGAAATTGAAGGTCCGCAAACCTTAGAAATAAAACTGATCTAATTGATAATATAAAAACTAAAAATTTTTAGGCACCACCACGACATTCGGTGCCTGGAGCCAAAAGGACCACGTCAGCGAGAAGACCGATTTGATGGCTGGACTGTAAAAGGCTCCAACATTAAAAAAACACATATTTTTTAGGTACCTGAAAGCCGGTGCGATTCTCATCGCCAAGACCACGGTGCCTGAGATGTGCATGTGGCTCGAGTCGAACAATGCCATCCACGGGACAACCGGGAATCCTTACGATAATAGGTAAAGAATAAAATGGTAAAAAGACGGTAAAAGCATAATAATTTCAAGGTCCTGTATTCCAAAATGATATAAGGGTACTGTAAATTAGGGTATTTAAAAGACCATCAAAAACGACCATTTCGTAAATCGTTACATTTTCAGGAGGAATGCCGGTGGATCCTCCGGAGGTGAAGGATCGCTATTGGGTTCTGGAGGAAGTGCGGTAAGTGTATTGTATTTACATCGAATTGTTTGCTCTCTCTTCCTCTTCTCTTCCTCCTTTCCCCCCTATCTCTCTCTCTCTCTCTCTCTCTCTCTCTGTCTCTCTTTCTCTCTCTCTTCTCTCTCTCTCTGACGCTCTTCCGTGCTGCGGCGGCGGTTTGATACTCTACCTATCCCATCTAACTTTTCCGTCAGGTCGGCTTGGGCAGCGACATCGGCGGCAGCATCCGGATTCCCTCCTCCCTCAACGGCATCTACGGGCTGAAGCCGAGTCCAGGTAACAAATTACGATAGCTAACCTATTCCCGTCTGACATCTTTATCTTCATCTGACGATTACTGTCTCATTTTAGGCGTATTTCCAATGGACGGCGGCTTCGGGAACCCGGCCGAGAGCTTGCTAGCTGTTTTCGGGCCAATGAGTCGTTATGTAGAGGATTTGGAGACCGTTTTGAAGGTAGTATCTAAACCTTAAAGTGACTATTTTTGATTTAGTTCATCCCGGACCTAAAATCCGAGGACGTGTCTAAGTTCTCGGTGAAAAATGTGTTGGTCCCCGGCGAGTACAATTTGCCATGGGTGCCGAGGATGAGTCGGGAGCAGAGGGACGCTACGAAGAAGGTAAGAATAGAGAAAGAGAAAAATGAAGAGAGATAAAGAAAATATACGTGCTGGTTTAGGTCGTCGACTACCTGCTCGAGGAGTACAAGCTGCCCGTCGAAGGCAGCATTGATCTGAACCCGGTCCGCCAAGGTTTTGTAGACAACTTCCTCGGCGTGTTCAACGACTTCGGAATCCGCAACAACAAGCCCGAGACGACGATGGACGGCATCTTCAGCATGGCTAATGTGAGTATCACTCTCTCTCTCTCACTGGCTCTCTCTCTCTCTCGTCTCTCTCCCATAAATACTTTTTCCAGGGCAAATTCAACACGCTCACCGAGTTGCCAAAGTACCTTCTGGGCCGCTCGCATCATACGTTGGCCTCTTGCCTCCAGATTACCCATCTCAACCGCCGGTACTCGCTGGAGACGTTGGATTTGGTAATTTTTCCGGAAAATTTCAAACACGATAAAATTACTCCTTTTTTCAACGTAATTGTTCGCTTCTTAAAATTTCTTTTATCTGTCGATTTCCAGTATAAAGAGAAGCTGACCAACCTACGGGACCACTACGATACGCTCCTATCGACGACGGGTATCATCGTACAGCCAGGATGGCCGACTGTGGCAAAGTTGATGCACGCGGAGCTGGCCTGTCTTGATTTTGCGTATACTGGTAAGAATTAACTTCCACTAACAAAAATTAATTAACTTAAATTGAGAATTTCTTGGAATATCAAAAAATTTTCAGGAGTTTTCAACTACCTGGGCCTACCATCAATCATCTGCCCGATTGGCCTGAATGAGGATGGGCTTCCCTTGAATGTCTCGGTATGCTTGTTTACGTTTTTTTCCTGAATTTACCTTCAGGTTTTCGCTTTTCACGTTTTCATCGTATTTTAGATCACAGGCCCGCGCTACAGTGAGCTCCACCTCATCGACATTGCCAAGAAGGTTGACAAGAAGTTCGGCGGCTGGGTCCCGCCTCCAAGTTGTGGCAAGGAGAAGGGACAGTAGATGAACAAACGAGACGCTCTGCCCCAACTTATTGAATTTTTCTGCCTTGATATGTCCTAGGTCCTTACTTTAATAATAAATATTGCGATTTCAGCAGCCTAGCAGCACACTAAAACTAGCTCTATGGCGCTTTCTCTCTCTCTCTTTCTCTCTCTCGCTATCCCTCTCTCTCACTATACCAAATAAAAAAGATCCCCGCTCCTTGATACAACTAACAACGGCAGGTCATGTTGACTATTCTTTCATGCTTGATACGATAAGAGCCTAAACCTGACCCAAGTGCCCAACTCTTCTTCTGCTAGCGAGCACCTGTACCTAGCGTAGCCTCCGAATCGTCCTAAATTCGAAAAACCATTACTACAATTCATCGAAAATGGTTGCTGAGACACAACGCTACCTAATAGCCCTAGTGCTGATGACGCCACTCTTGTGTGAACCAACTAAAGCGGTATGTTTTCCGAATTTTCCAGTGTTTTAGTATGCCTTTTAATTTCGAAGCTTTTCTAGTGAATTTTCAGGTGTATGAAGTTCCTCAGCCTCTGAAGATACCATTTAAGGCGTCCGTACGCCCGGAAACTCGCTACGACGCCGAGCAACTGGGCCGGGACGTAGCCCGTCGCGTCAATGAGACAGCGAATCAGCTTGAAGGTATCGTAAGAACCGTAATCTGCGTTCTTTGGTTAATAAAGAGGAAATATCCGACTCTTCCGCTTCCGCTTCCGCTCTCTAATAGGTTCTTTAGATCCCGAGCTGATGATGAACTTCTGGGCCGGCTACCTCAGCAACGATCCGGCGCCCCGGTTCGCGGAGTTGTTGGAAGAAGCGCGAAGGATTAAGGTATGGTTTTCTTTCTGTCTTTCTGTCTGTCTCTATCTTTTTCGCTCTCTTTCTCTCTCTCTCTCTTTCTCGTTCTGTCTCTCTTCCCCTTCCTCTCACTCTAAAATCTCACAAGTTACGTAAGCCATATTCTGATTTTACAGGGCATCGAGGAGCAGATCCGCTTCAATGCCGAAAACGGCTTCTTCGCCCGGATTGGGAACCAGATCCGGAGACAATGGAGGAAGTTCACTTAGATTTTCTCGAACATCATTTGGTGCTATTTTATTTTTTGGTTTCTCAAATTGATTCGTGTACAGACTCTCACGAACTTTGCGCTTTTCAGCCCATTTTTGGTTCTTGGAATTGTGGTGCAAATAAATTGTCTTATTAAAGCTTTATAACAATTGCAGTTAATAAAACAGAGCTCCAACAAAACGTCAAAAAGCATTTTTAAGTACATAAACAGACATTAAACTTAGTTTTTCTGATAACGGTATTTGGTTTTGTATGTCTAACAATAGACAACCGGAGCAACTCTCAGGTTTTTTACATTAGTTGGGGATCGAAATTTTTCAGATACTTTCAGGAATTAGGAGAACAACTTAAGTTTCCGATTTTTGCTGGTATTTCAGCCAAATTCAACCGGATTTCCAGTGAAAAGCAATAAAAACTGAAAAGGGAAACTTTGCCCTCAATTGGCCATTTTTCGTCGAAAAATCCTTGGCATGCTTCAATTAATTATGTGTAGAGGCTTTTGGTTTAAAAATAGTTTAAAACAATTCAGAATCACTTCTGCTATCCTACTATATATAAAAAAATAGTGTTTGTGTGTGTGTGTGTGCCACTTTGCATGCAACTTCCGTCATTATGTTCCAGTCGTATCTCGATAGGGGAGGAAGTTAAGGGTATGTTTGATACGCCAAAAGGTGCGTAATGGTCATGACACGACTGCACACATATCAGATTTTACAAAAAGTGCTATTTTCGACATTAAAATTAAGTTTTTATGAAAATCCGGGTCTCCCTCTTTGTTAGGAAACAATTTGCATGCGCCGGAAGTGACGAAAGCCTATATAAAGGGACAGAAAGGGATGTTTTTCATTTTCGACATGGGTGATTCGTGAAAAATATGCAAAGTGCAGAATATCATCGGATCAGACGGGGCCAGGGTTGAAAAGCCGCCAAGCGGCTTTTCAACCCTCGTTTACATTAGAAAAATTGGGCTCTTAGAAAAAAGTTGGTTCACTCTCCCCGGATGGGGGAAAGAACCGAGTATGGAACTCAATTTGCTGATTTTTTTTAGGTGTAAGCAAATCTAATTAACTTTTATCACGGATGCTGATGTATTATTAAGCGTCAATTGTCGATCCATTAAACGAACACCTGCGGAAATGGCCAAATCAACGGGAAGGAATTTCCGAAATGACCCTCTCAGCTGGGCAAACATCGCGATGACTTGGAAAATAAATTCCACCAAACTAAAATACGCAATGAAATTTGATGCCCTAAACATTGCCCACAACATTTCCTGACCCTCCCGAAAACAAAGTGTCGCCATAAAATGCTAGCCATCGCGCCCAGCTGGATGCTGAATATCGATTGTTTTCTGAATTGCTAATTCTTTTGCCTTGCAATTAAGTATTTTTTGAACAAAACTTACGGCACTAAACAAGAAAACTCAAAATTGTTATTTAGATTTTTATTGCTTTGATCACGCAAAGCGATTTCCGCGTTATATTGCGTAACGGAATACATGGAATTCTTGATTTCTTTATCTCTCGCTCTCGCCCCAATTCTCTCTCTCTCACTCTCTCTCTCTCTCTCTCTCTCTCTCTCTCTGTTGCAAATAACTAATGTTTAAAGATCAACAAAGAACAGATCGTTTCAAAAAGGGTTGAGTGCAGGCAAAAAACCGTCCGCTCTCTAATTCGCTCGCTCACTGAATTGCTTTCTCTCTCTCTTTCTCTCTCGCTCTCTCTCTCCCTCTCTCTCTTTCTCTCTCTCTCTTTCTCTGGCCCTTTTTTGGCCTGCCCCTATTTCTCGGTCGCTCTCATTGTCTCTTATCCGCTTGCATTCTCTCTTCTATTACTTTTTTAAGTTCAAGAAACATTGAATTAATGACAATCGTTGATATTTTTCCTTAACGCTAGCTAGCCATAAATTTCGATACCATTAATGTGCCGATCTGCTCTTTACTGATTCTAAATTTCAAAGGCGCGGCAGGATAATTTGCATGAAGATTGAGTCAAGCAGATGGAGGGACGCGGCCTCAGAAGACCGGTCCGCTATAATTCCCGTGGCTAATGGCCTAAGCAAGCATAATTTCCTTGAAAACGCCAGCTAATTAGCATAGATCCCGTCTCGGATGCCAATTGAGGCATTACCCTTTTCAAGGAGCATTTCATTTGCTAGCCAATACCCCACTCGAATTCGCCTTTTGACTAAATCTGACTAATTTTTTTGCTCTTGCTCGCGTTCGCGGTCCTTCTCTCTCTCGCTCTCTCGCACTCTCTCTCTCATTCTCGTTCTCACTTGTTTTACCCATTCCATTAAATTTTTGTAGTGACCATGACGGCGGTGTTGTTCAAGACCATCACCAACCTGCAGTTCAACCTGGATATTGAGCCAGAGATTACGGTAAGGCTTCTTGATAGCGCAATTTGTTGTTTTTTTCGATTTTTCACCTATCTTTCTCCAAATCGTATCTTGTCCTAGATCGGTGCCGTCAAGGAACAGATCCAAGAGGCGAAGGGAGTCGACGACTACCCGGCCGAGCGCCTAAAGCTCATCTACAATGGAAAGGTGAGCGCGTGTTAGGCTGACCCTTAATCGCGTTTTTTCAGATCCTGACCGATGAGATGACGTTTAACGAAGTTGGCTACGACGCCAAGAAGTTCATCGTGGTGATGCCGATGAAGGTAACGTGACGAATTTTGTAGTCTCTCACTCTCTCTTTCCATTGCTCACGATCTCGCTCTCACTCTCTCACTAGCTAGCACATGCTTGAAGTTTAAATTCCAGAAGCCAGCTCCAGCTCCAACACCGGCTCCTTCTACACCGGCGGTTGAAGCTCCGTCTACAAGCCAAACCCCGACACTATCTTCTGAAGCGGGTAACACCGATGCTTCGTCCCTGGTGACGCCGGCCCCCGCTTCCAGCTCCCTCGTCACCCCTGCTGCTCCTAAGAAGAAGAAGGGTAATTGATTAAACGAACGGAATACTCTCGATGCCTTCTCCAGTCCTTTAAATCGGTCTCCAGACTCCAATTTCCCATTTTCAGAGCTCACCCCCGAGCAGGAGCAACAAGTCGATGCTCTGCTGGCCATGGGCTACCCACGGCGTCAGATCGTTCGTGCTCTCCGCTCGGCCTACTGGGACTCGAACCGTGCCGTAGAGTACCTCATCAACGGCCTCCCAGATGATCTGATCTCGCAGGCTGCACTTGTCGACCGCCAGCTGACGGAGCGTGAGTAACTTAGGCTTGGGCTTAGGCTTAGGCTTCGGCTTAGGCTTAGGCTTAGGCTTAGGCTTAGGCTTAGGCTTAGGCTTAGGCTTAGGCTTCGGCTTAGGCTTAGGTTAGGCTTAGGTTAGGCTTAAGGTTTAGGCTTAGGCTTAGGCTTAGGCTTAGGCTTAGGCTTAGGTTTAGGCTTAGGCTTAGGCTTAGGCTTCGGCTTAGGCTTAGGTTTAGTCTTAGGCTTAGGCTTGAGCTTAGGCTTAGGCTTAGGCTTAGGTTTAGGCAGGCTTAGGCTTAGGCTTAGGCAGGCTTAGGCAGGCTTAGGCTTAGGCTTAGGCTTCGGCTTAGGCTTAGGTTTAGTCTTAAGCTTTGGCTTAGGCTTAGGTTTAGTCTTAGGCTTCGGCTTAGGCTTAGGTTTAGGCTTATGTGAACCTGATCGTCAGAAGTAGAGTGTGTCGTTTGCAAATACAAATCCACTTTGAATAAATAAATCCAAATAACGGATATTCAAATAATCCAGAACCGTTATTTGATAACCGTTCTCCCGGAGTGCCGATTCAAATATATTTGAACATGTTCAAATAAAGCCGAGCTTTGTCAAATCGCTCTCCTTTTGACAAAACCTAGTCAAATCTTTGATTCAAATTAGAAATTTCAAATTTCAAGACAAGTTGGGCTAAAATATCAACCGCCAAATTTCGCATAGCCCTGCAACGCCATTTTTGCAGAATGTCGCATCAAAAATATCGACAACAAAAATGCCGACACAAAAAATTTTCGATATAGATGTTAGCATTGCATTTCGAAACAAAACCTCCCGTCGGCATTTTCGCGTTTCGGCATTTAGGACGTCGGCATTTTCAAGTCGGCATTCTGACAGTTGTTATATTGCGCTTGGCGAGCCGATAGGCACTTTGGTTGTCTCCCGCTGACTCCGATCACCGAAAAACAGGAAACCCTAACAATCCCGAAATACCGAAAAATACCGTCATTTTTCACTATTCGGCATTATAGCATCTAGGAAATGGTCGGCGTTGCTATTCTAAGTTCAACAAAGGCCCTTCTAGAATCCATGGGTGCGATTTTTCAAATTTCGTTGAGCTTGTCCAGCTCGGCTTTATTTGAATATGTTCAAATATATTTGAATCGGAGCGGAGGTGGTTCCGTTATTTGACCGATTATTTGAATAATTTCCGGGATGCCTTCAAATAATTTATTTGAGCGGGCTCGAATATATTCAAATAATTATTCAAACACGACACACTCTAGTCAGAAGCAGTCAACTAAGCCGCTTTATGATTGCTTAACCAATGCCGAAAGTTGATTTTAAGAAGAAACAGCCAACGCCGAGCCCGGCGAACCGATCGGCGATGCTGCTGCCGCGGAGCCGAACCGCTTCGCGGGCCTCGCCGCGATGCCCGAGTTCCAGGCGCTGCGCCAGATGGTGCAGCAGAACCCTGAGATGCTGCCGCAGGTCTTGCAAGTGGTAGGATGATGGCGTGGAGCTGAAGATAACGCTTAATTTTAGTTGGCCGAGGTGCAGCCCGGGTTGGCCCAACTCATTCAGGAGAATCCCGACGCTCTGCTACGACTTTTAGACGGCGAGGACCCGACGGTGCGCCAATTTTCAGAATTTTTTTAAAGCTGAACCCGCCGTTATGGAGTTTTTTACGTATAAGCCAGTTAAATAGTCTGAAGCTAAAGCCTAAGCGAAGCCTAAGCGTGGCGCAAGCACAAACCTCAGTCTTAGCCTAAGCCTATGCCTAAGCCTACGCTTAGATTAAGACAAATCCTAACAATGAGTCTACGCAAGAGAGCAAACCCAAGCCGAAGTCCAAGTCTAAATTTAAGTCCAATCCGAAGCCTAAGCCGAAGCTAAGCCAAAGCTTAAGCTTAAGCCCAACCCACCAAAAGCTCCTAGCTTAAGTCGACCTAGCTTTGGCCAAAATTATGGGATCATGCTTCAAAAACTATTTTAAGCTATCCCACTTTATCTGAATTTTACAGGCAGCCGCTCCCGCTCTACCCCCAGGTGCGCCGCGCAACTCGGTGGTCGTGTCGATGACGCACGACGAGGTGGCCGCCGTGCAGCGCCTGAAGAACATGGGCTTCCAAGAGCAACTATGTATCGAAGCGTTCATCGCCTGCGACAAGAACGAAGAGCACGCCGTCAACTACATCCTCAGCCGCATGGACGAGGACTATGGACATTAGACCAGAGGCCGATTTTTCACGGTGCTTTCCTCTAACCCACTTTTCTTACAACCACATTTTAATCGTACTGGTCTTCTAAATTTTAAAATCCAATAAACGTCTTCAATGTAGCGACTTTTTCGCAAATCTTTATATTGCTTTTAACGGATAAGACATATGAAAATATTAAGGATTGAATCTCATTTTCCTACGATTCGTTCGACGACGTCATTTAGTCAGAACTTCCGCACAACTGCCCCTGATAGAGATTTTTTTTTGCTGATTCCAAATATCGTAACGCCATCGCTCTACCTCTTTACCCCGATCTCAATCCACCGAATAAGAAATATGCAAATGTCAAGGGAGTGGATCCTAGGAAACCTTAAAAACGTCGTCGACGAATCCAAGGAAAAAGATCTCCCCTCAGTCGGGTCTTTGCAATTTCGTATTGGGTGGACTGAAAATTGGAGAAAAGAGATAGATCAGGATCAACCGAAGGACCCGAGCTATCGGAAAGTCACATTTTGTATGCAAAGGCCCAATTCCAGCGTCCAACGCCCGCGAAGCGGCTCTTGGGCGCTGGTTCTTTATAAATACAAAAATTTTTTCCACCCATGTTATTTATCCCCCCCCCCGTTAAGCGGCTTTTACCCACTTGCGGCCGGGCTGATTGTTGGTGCAATGCATTGACGACTTTATATTCTTTATTCATATCCTGGCGTCACACAACGCGACAGTATCATATACACAGAGCAAACATCCAATTCACCGAGAGTGGTCCGAAGTCGCGGGTGCACTTGCTGCACAAAGCTGGCCCGTTCGTAGATGAGACGCGAGTACGACGGCGACATCTGCGGCACTGGCCGTCCTGGGAAAGCGTTTTTGAGGGTAAAATGCTGACAGGAACCTGTTGTGACCCAGGCTGTCCACGGCTACGGGGCGGAGCGCAGCCGGGAGCTCCACTGAAAATACGATTTTGCAAAGTGCAGTCTCGTTGCGAGGTTGCGAGGTTGAGTTGGGTTGAAAAGCCGCGCAGCTGTTTTAAAATATATTTTTATGCTATGAAAACATTATTCAAAAGCGCCGCAGGGAATAATTCAAAAACTATGTAGCAACCGACCGTCACATTGATGCCCGCGTGTCGAGCCGTAGTTGAGTTCGAGGACGGGGGGTAGGTGGGATCGTCATCATGGGTACTGTCGTTCACCTGGATTAGTCCCGATTATTGAGTCAAGGATCCGTTAGCACCGATCCAAAATCAGCAAGGCCATCGGAGTTGACAGCACTGGTGCCGCTTCGGTTAGTCTTCTGTAAAAGGATCTTGTTGGGATCAGAGTAGAGAGGTAAAGACAGAGAAAGAGAGAGAGAGAGAGAGAGAGAGAGAGAGAGAGAGAGAGTAAGAGAGAGATTTTTGATGTAAGGACACAACTTGGCTATAGTAATTCGACCACGGCGAACATTTTGAGATACTCGACGCACTAATAGGTTGTGCTCAAGTACTAAAGCCTTCTACTCGCGAGTGAGCGATAAAGAGGGTGAACTAAATACCAACCAAATCGCGGCATGACGGGGAGATGCCAGTAGGGGCGGAGCTGACTTGAGTGTCGCTGGCGAACATGGATTGATGGCGCTTGCTGATCTCGAGCTAGAATAGAATAGAACAGCACATAAGGAGGCAGGGGTGGACATAGAGAGAGGCGAGAGAGAGAGAGAGAGAGAGAGAGATAGAAGGGAGGCAAAACCTACCAGGGTGTCATGCATCCGGGGCTTCTCAAAGCTGCTAGTAGAGAACGTTGAGTTATTGCGGCGCGCCAATTGCGGAGTCTGTAATACATTGTATATGAGCGTTAATAGTCAGCGAATGAGAGAGAGAGAGAGAGGGGGAGAGAGAGAGCGAGCGCGCAAGGGAAGAAAACCTTACACATAGCAGCAAAATGAGGCTCCAGGAAACTTGTCCGCCGAGCTGGATTCCCGAACATTGCTCGTGATCTATAACAGAACTGTAAAATGAAATCTGCTTAAAAAAGCTTTTGGGTGCTGTCGCACGCGCGCGTGCAACTTACAAAAGTGACCACAGATTGATTTTCTGCGGTATTTAAATAAGATTTCACGGGCCATCCAAATAGTGACGCGCCAAAAGTGATCAAAAATGGGCTAATGCGAAAAGAAGCCAAGCTTCGTACGCCAGAATTGTCTCTCCAAGGTTTGGTGCTAAATGTCGGCCCACCGCTACAAACAGCCATTTCTTTTGCGACACATTAATATAGAAAAACAGTCGGACCTGCGTGGTCCTGGTAGTCACAATGGTGGTTGGACGCGTACAGCTTGTCTGGGGTCGTACCTTTTGCCGGCCATCTTCCTGGAATGATTCTCCATAGTTACAGTGAGAGAGAGAGAGAGAGAGAGAGAGCGAGAGATAGCGCTTAAGAGCAGGGTAGAGCGTACCTGAGAGCATATGACGTCAATGTACTTGCTGGGGTCGAAACCGATGTCCCTCACCAGCTGCCGATCTTCCCGCTGCTAAAAAAAAACAAAAATCAATCCTTTTTGTAAAATTCAAACCTTTCCCTCGTAGAAGAGTTTCGGGCAGCTTAGCGGGTAGAGTTGAGCGTCCTCTTCTTTGATGTCTTTGTTGAGCCACGCAATCTTTAAGAAAGGTGAGACAGAGCAAGCGAGAGAGAGAGAGAGAGAGAGAGAGAGAGAGAGAAAGCAAGCAAAAAGGGGGAGAGAGGCCGGGTTTGTGGGCCCGAGAAACACCTACCGTATGTGGGGGGAAGAGGTTTGGCGGCTTCAGGTTGCGCGGGCTTTGCAGCGTGATTGGATCCTGTTGTAGGCTTCGACGATTGGTGGTAGCTGAAGAGAATTTTGGTTAAGATCCCTATATAAGATAAGGTTAAAATTTGGTTAAGATCTAACCGGAAATAGAATTCCCGGGGAGCAGGGAAGAGATGGGCAGCGCCTTGGCGGACTCGGTCGAATTCCTCTTTCCTCCACTCGTCGACGAGGAAGTTTTCGCCTTCGGCCCACAGGTGGAGCACCCGGGTGCCCAGACACGCGTGTAGAGTTTCCTGAAAATAAACTATTTTTGAGACTTCCCGTGGTCCATATTTTGAATGTGCTTCGCGACTTTTCAACCCTGGTTTAATTTTTTAATTAATAGGTTAGGATTACAATTAATGAGAAAATCGACGCTATATCGAATGGCACAAAATGAAATTTTGGAAAAATATCGAAAGTATCGAAACATTGCTTTGGGTTATTTCATCATTGGAAATGTCGTTTAATACTTGTAGTTTCATAACTACGACATGATGATCAGCACGGTCGATTCTAGTTGTGTGTAAATTTTCAGCCAATTTTGCGTCGTCAGACGACAAGACCTTTCGCCAATCTGCCGGGAACGGAACCGAAACGTACTTGTATGAAGAACGCTTTGATCGCATCAGCTTCTGCCATGACCGCCATGTAGAATGTGAAAAGAAGCCGACTTTCCGTAGACTGTTCCCTCGGCAGTCGACAACCCTGTAAAGCTCGGCCATCAAAAAGAAGGATGGGTGACTGGATATTTGCTGCGCATGTGGGCGAGCCAAATACAGCGCGTCACAAAAAAAGCGCAGTAAGAGTTCATGGTTAGAGTGCAGTTTACCCCCAGCCGGCCCCGACCTTGGTATCTCGGCACCTGTTCATCTACAGGCGTGTAAAGTATACCAAAAGGTTCGTCTTGCTTCGGGGAATATTTTGGTATACTTTACGCACCTGTAGATGAACAGCGAGCCGAGATACGGTAAGCGGAGGTTGGCTGGGGTTGCGGATTTTTGTCAATCGCGACTCTGATCCAAATTACGTTTTTTAGCGTGTTATGAAACTATTAGTACACCAGCCAGCCTTATTCTACTGGGCAAAAGCTACATTTTTTTACCATTGACAGCCAGCTAGCCCCCGGCCCGAACTTTTTACCCAGACATCCTATTGATGCGTGGAGTATCTGTAAATGTTTCCCATGGTCAAGTTGCTACCTGGAACTTGTTTCCTTCGACAGATAATGCTAAAAAAATTTTTCATAAAATTTTAACATGGGAAAATATTAAGTCGCCATGCTTCTTCAATGTACTACGGGCTTCAAACTCAATTATTTTATTTTTTCGCCAACTTTTTTAATTCAAAGCACTGTAGCTTTATTTTGTAGAGCAAGAGCTAGATTTTGGTACCCTTACCAGTTCCATACCTCCACGGAGCTCCGAGATATGAAATATTTACATTTATGAAACACACATATTTACACTTTATACCACGAAAAATTATTTAAAGGAAACCCAGATTTATAATTGGTATAAAAATTTTTTTAATAATTTTTGAAATAAAGAAACGACTTTGACAATAATTCAAAGGGCGAAAATTTTGAGATACTCCACGCATTAATAGGGTGTTTCCTAGCCGATGGTGGCATGAAACCGATCTTTTTTTCATTCGCCTAACAGCTTCGTCGACTGCGGATGTCGACATGGTCGACGGCAGGCCGGTGATGACCAGGCACGTACGAGGAGTGATCGGATTTCTCGCCCCGTGGTTAAGACCAAAAGCAGTATGCTAATTATATGTTAGTAACGAAAATGCTAATATGCTTTGATTGTCGCAGCGGAGTTTTGGGTAAACACTGATGCAGCAAGACCTTATCGCCGTTTCTCCACCAATCCTGTTTAGGCAAGACTTTCTCTTTCTCTCGCTCTCTTTCTTCTCTATTTGTCTCTCTCTTTCGCTCTCTCGCTCTCACTCACGCTCTCTCTCTCTCTCTCTCTCTCTCTCTCTCTCTCTCTCCCTCGCTCTCTCTCTCTTAACAATATTATCGCATTCGTGGCTCCTTCAGGCCTGATGGAACTCCACGGCGAGCTATGCATCGGCCGAATCGATCCCATCTACCGCTCCTATGCGCAACACCGTGAAAGCGCGTTCGCCCTGATTCGACGAGGCCCCAACGTGAGCGTTGAAAAATTTGGATTTTTCAAAACTCGAAAATCTTTATCTTTTTCGCCATTTTTGATAAATTTTTAACGAGATCATAAATTTTCACATTTCAGAGTAACGAGGGGCTCATCATCGTCATCAAGGACTGCATCATCTTGGCCAGCTGCGACTACGCCTTTCGCAGGTTCTCCCCCACTCGCGACTCAGCATCTCCCACTTTTAGCAATCGCACTGCGTCTGACTCCTACAATCTGGCGGAGGCGTTCGACCAAGTTCGAGAGAAAATCGGCATAGTCGTGTATGCGAAGCCCAAGGAAGGAGAGCCGGAGGAGCAGTTTCTGCAACAGAAGCAGGCATGTTCCATTAACTTCCGCTGAACTGGTCTAGAAATTCCAAAAATTGCGTTACGTCTCAAAATCAAAAAGGTCGTTGTAAGCGGGGAGGGTACGAGGCTTTCAAGTTCTTTCGCAGTATCGCGGGGGGAATCTGGGCATCTCGGGCCGCTTTAAAGTGGCCAAGTCAAAACGTCAAGTCATATTAAGTCACCCCAGTCTCTAAGAATTAAACCGGCAGTTCAGCGCCAATGCGAGGCTATTCTGGACGAGTGGGCCGCCGCGGACCCGTATAGCACGATCCCGGCCCCGGAGCGCATCCTCGACAGTGTAGGGCCAGATTGAGCAGCTTTTGGTCATCTTCATCATTCAGTTGCTGTATTCGGGCAGGACCCTTCCGTCGGCCTGTTTTACGGTGAGGTTTTCACGATTCTCTTTCTCTCTCCCCCTCTCTGCCTCTCTCTCTCACTCTTTCTCTCTCTCTCTTTCTCTCTTTCTCTCTCTAGCTATACCCTATCGATTCAGATTCGCGACGAGTTCATCCTGCGCGGCGACCCGATCCTGACTGCCTACGCGGAGCTCTGCAAATGAACGACCCGACCTTTTGTATCCTTTGTATTGTATCCTTTGTATAGTGGTCGCTCCCCCAAAAATACTCATGTCCATTTTTTGATGCGTCTTTGAATTGGTAATAAACGCTCGGGAGCCATCAGGCACGCTGACCAGGGTCCGGAATTCGCGCGAGAGAGGGAGCGAGAGAGACGGAGAGAGAGCGAGAGAGAGGGAAAGTGAGAGAGAGTGAGAGAGAACGAGAGAGATGCAGGGAGAGAGATGGTTTCAAAAGCCGGGAAAACGCCCTGATTTCCCCGGTGCAACCCAACAGCGCAGTCCTTCAACATCATCGAAGGAACTCGACGATCCGCTATTTAGTGGAAGTGCTCACCGGCCAACCAAACTAGGGAACCGAGCTTCCGGGATCACATTCAACGGGCTTTTTTCAGGTATCCCAGATTTACGTGAGCGAGCCATCCGATCCCAGAGCGACTCCTGAAAATAAGGTTTAATCGAAAAATTGTACTTATCCTCCTTCGTCGGGGCTGCACCTTAAAGGCCTCTGGAAAGATGGGATTGGTCAAAAAGCAAGAAGAGGTGCACCGGCCGGGGGTCGAACCAGGGATGGTCCGCTCCGCAGTCCAACGCGCTACCCCCACACCAAATGGGTCGAGTGGGTGAGGCGGCGGAGGGCCCAATTACCTAGGGCCGGAATTGGTTCACGTTACTGGGCAACAATTCAAAATAAAGCTATTTACAAATAATAATAACGAAAAAACCTACCGAAAAGCTTGCTAATGGCAAGGAAAGTACTCCCTGAATTTCCTGAAGTGTTTTATACCCTTTCCGACGATTTATGAACTAAAAAGCGCCCCAAAAACCTCTTTCCGCCCAGAACATGGCAGCCTTCTATCCAATCAACTTCAAATTTTTATCACCGATGGGGATGACTAAAAAATATTTTTACGGAAGTTTCCAGCCAAAAATATAGTCAATCAAAAAAGTCATGGCTATAAACGCGTTTTCTGGAAACCCAGTCGGGGGTTTTGGGGGCCCTTACGCGATGGAAAGCGTGCATGGTATCGCCCCGTCGGTCCCTCACCCCTGGGGACGCCCGGCCATCTTTCCAAGGGTCTTTAATTTGGGGGACCGGTGACCGACACCAATGAAACAAACTCAAGAAGGTCTGGAGCCGAGGCAGGCTGGCCGAGCTGATGCTTTTAAATGTGCTTTAACTTTACGTGTTTAAAGAAAAGAAGACTATGAAGATTGATCTAAACCTGCCGTTTCAAGGGCTTTCGAATGGTGCAACTATCGTTCCGCTCAAAAATGCTATGTTTTCGACGTAACTTTTGCAGATCATGACGCAAAATGCGCACACAATTCGAGATACCACACCTTGGCGAACGGTCTAAAAACATGTCTGCAAGCACAGTTCAAAGCCGCCTTCAGCAAGCAGGGCAGCACGGTAGTTCGGCAAATTGACAAAACGGGCTGAAGAGAGCGAAAAAAGAAAAAGGCTGCGGGGGTGGGCGAGGGTGGATCTCGGCGAATGCAAGCGCGTCAAACCGTTTTCACCATCTAATTTGGTCTGTCTATCTTTTCTTTCGGTCTCTCTATCTTGCTCTCTATCTCTCTCTCTCTCGCTCTTTCGCCATTTTTCGGAGAACATTCCTTATATAAGGGGTCGTTGATTGAGTGGTGGGAACAGTGTCTCTTCAGTCTACCCCCTGAAATCCCCGTATTTTCCGCCAGTTTACTATCAACAACCACTTTACGGCCGTTTATATTTACAGGTTCGTATATTTCCGTCGTCGTTTTGGCATCGGCTATACTTTAAAGGGTATAAGAATACATTACGAGACCGGAAAGTTACGTCAAGCTGCGTTGATACCGTAACGAAATCTATACTGTTGCCTTGCTGGTCCCTTTAAAAGTTTAATTTATTGCCTTAAAATTTTGAGTTGCTCTTGTTTTTAAAAACGACAGAACGCGCATTAATAGGAGCTGATTTTCACTTCCCGCGCCTTTGAATTTACGTGCAGACGCTAAAATCCAGAGTCCGAAAATCGCATCTCTCAAAAATCGGGGCGAATTTTTCACATAACTTTGAATGGCGTCGTAAATTGGGTTGACCTTGCGGGGCGGGTAGAAAACATCGCATTTCCGAGGCTATGCAAATTCCGCGGTTTCCGTATCGAATCTCTATCCCACAAGTTCAGAAATGACCGACGAACGCAAGCTCAGCTCGCCCAATGGAAGCATCCACAAGCCGGAGAAGAAGTGAGTTGGGTTAGAATGATTATGTTTATTTCAAAATCTTGTACCTGATTAGTATATTTATTTGAATGGAATACATTCAAAGAATTTTGAAGGAGCATGAAATTTCAAAAAATGTTGTTTTCAAGCCTGCTCCGAAAAAATTGGTTGTTTTATTAATCAAAAAGTCGAAATTTTTGTGAAACTTAAGAGTAGCCATTAAGCTTTTATTAAAGTTATAGGTATCAAAAACATACTTTAATACATTATAACCTGCCTTTTTTCAGGGTCAGCTTCGCCAAGGACCTCGGCCGGATCTTCTTGTTGAGGCAAAGAGAGTGAGTTTTCGAGCTCACTTTTTTTTAGGCATCACGCTATTTTGGAGTCTGAATTTAATACTTAATTTCGACTATAAATTCATTAAACATTTTTAGAGCCGGCTCCACCGAGAGCGGAAGCAGCAACGGAAGCGGCGGCGTGGCAGCGAAAAAAGAGCCCATCCAGCTGGTCACCGCCCGGAAGAAGCACGTCTATTGGTGAAAAATGAAGCTGTTGCTGACGTCGCTGTCGTTTAAAAGTTCAACAGCTGCAGAAGACGTCTATTATTGTAATACGTATTAAAAAACCTTTGTACAGCCTCGAATTCCATTTGTTTTGTGTCCAGCAGTCCATTTTTACCGGCAATTCCTTGTGATCTCACTTGTTTCTCATGTTTTTTAATGTGTAGAAGTCTCGAAAACAGTTCGAGGTAATAAATATTAGCTTATAAACTTTATTTGCAAGCCAATAAATTAAATACAATAGTTTTTAAAGCCCAACTGTCCCTTAATCAGAAATCAAAACGAGGAAAAGTCGCGAAATCGATGCCACTTGTCTGTTAAGCGATAAATAGGCTATCGAACAATGGTTATTAAAAGAGTATAGATCTAGCCTAAATATAAATACAAGTATAATAAATATATACATGCTTATTTTCCAAGTGGACATCTGCAGAAGCCTTGCCTGCACGGCAGCCCAAAGCAACCAAGGTTGCAGTTGCGCACGCCGCACAGCCGCTGCTGCTGGTCGAGGATTGTAGGGTAGCCGAGGCGATCGAAGGCCTTAAATGTAATAGTAAAGGGTCACCTTTTGCATGGGCGCGGTCAAGGTTTTGGCTATAACTTTTTTATTTTACATTATTTTAGCCTCAAATAAAAGTTCCCAATATCTTTTTTTTCGACGCTCTATCGAATGGCGTTGAGAAAATCCCGAGAAATAGGGCATTTCTTTACCCGGAAACCGAGACAAAGTTTAAGCCTGAATATGGCACTTCCGGTACCATCCGGATATATCCGGGGTAAAACGAAATAAGGCTCAATTATTGAGATTTACAAAGCCAAAAAACCATAGCACTTCGAAATCAACAGACATCACTTGTCAAGGACATCCCTTTAGCCCCCCGACCCGAACCAAAAAACCGCCCCACGCGCCTGACTCACGCGAATTTGCACTAAAAATAGTCGTTGCAGCAGCGGCGTGTTTTTCACGGGTTTTTGAGGAATGGGTTCTTGTTGATATTTTGCAAAAAAATGACGGCAATTAGATTGCTGGGCGAACGAGTTCGTGAAACTTCGCAATTTTTGCACTGTTTTCTATAGGCGTCAACATGAAAAACTGTCTAATCATGTGGTTACGGATCACAAATTTCACAAAAAGTGTCATAAACAATTTTAGTACCAAAAATTGCTGTTTTAGGAGTTAAAAATTTGCTGAATTTTGCACTAGGAAAAACAATCATTCTTAGGCCATTTTCATCGGCATTTGATAGCAAAATGCTTGTTATTTTTCACTGGGTCTCTCTAATTTCAAGCTTGTTATTTTTTTTAAATATTGCGAATTTAATGTTTACAAATGTAATAACAGTTAATAATAAATAATAGTGTTGCCACGTAATGTTTTTCATACCTTTTGGCACTGGCACGTGCGGAGGAGCAGATTGCAGGCGCCGAGGAGCCCACCGCAGTCACGGTCGCCATCACAGTGTTTTAGGTTGATGCAGGCGGAGCAGTTGCACCTGAAAATGCACATTTGGAGTTCGTGCTCGGACTTTGGAAATTGCGCTAACCCATGTAAATTTAATAAAAACTCACGTTCCAGCTCCGGCTCCAACGCACTCGCCGGTTAGGCCGCATTCGAGGTCGCGGTCGCACTTAAAAAAATTTTAGCAAGTTAGGCCGACTTGGCTAGCGACGCAAAGGGGGGGGGGAACGAGAGAGAGCGCCAGTGAGAGCGAGAGAGAGAGAGATAGAGAGAGAAAGAGAGAGAGATAGGACGACAAAGCTCTACCTGTGATCCTGTCGAGCAAGTCCCTCCGAGAGCGCATCCTCTCGGGTCCGAATTCGCGTTGATGAGAGGGTTGTACTGCTGCCCACCGACGTAGCGACACTGTAAATACGTGCGTACTACTACCTACCACAGCCAAAAAAATTATTTAGCTGCCTTGCCGATCCCTGTAAAACCCACGTACCTCACAAACGTACTTCCCGGAAGCCTGAGCTTCTTGAACTTGTTGGAAGGTGACGGCCTGGGCGTAGGAGAGGCCGAAGAATACAGCAATCGTAACGAATTGCAACATTTTGGGGTTGTTGTTGTCGTAACCTCACTGATCGAGCTTCTTATAGCAATTCTAAAAAGCCGGTTTTCATGACCCGAGGCCGCGCTATCAAACAATGTGTGCATAAACAAAGCGAAGGAGGGCTGGATTTTTCTGGGGGGTTGCTGGAGGACGAACAGACAGAGGCAAGGGACAGACAGACAGACAGACGAACTGATCGCCAAAACAGACACCTGCCCCAAGGCTATATACGCTGCATAGCACGGGAATACGCTGATTCATATCAGTGATCGCGCTGAACCTGGTGACGTTTCTCGGTCTGGATAGGCTTGAGAGCAAAGATCAGGAATTTGCATAGCGTGATTTATGCAACGCCACTGACGCGAGTCTAGGAGAATCGGAATTCATGTTGTCGAAATTGATTTTGTAGTAATTTCCATACGCTGAGATCTCAATTTTACTGGTTTGAGATCAATGAATTTCGAGGAAATGCAGATCGACAAAACGAAATTCTACAATTTGAAATTTCGGCACTACCATTTCTACACACCAGTAGCAACACTGTAATGGGTGCTCTTTTCAACAGCCCGTCGCCTGGTGCCCCCAGCAGAGTTCATTAGGGAATTCGGCGTGCTTTGAATTGCTAGGAAACCATTCTTATTTCACAACAACGCTTTATTCCCAATCAGAGGGTGGTTTCGATCCATCTAAGATTCCGCAACCCAAGGAAATCCACGTGGGTAGCTGGTTTCCCCGTTGGCTTGGAGCTCACTTCCAACGTCGCACGGAGTGCATTCATGCTCCCTGAAAATGCATTCGTCAGTGCTGTAAAATTCTAAAAAGTTCAAGACAGCGACTTCCAAACACAAGAAGAACCTTACCCGAGTTTGCAATACGGTGAGGTGCTCATGATCTCAAGGTGGAGGTCGGGCATGTCTAAAAAAGGGCAGAATCGAGATCCAAAAACCAGAACCTACAAATTCCAGCCCCGCTCCGCTGGAAATCGACACAGTATTGGGTTCGACCTTCGGTCCCGTGGCGACCGTACTAAAACTTAGGCTCAAAACTGGTTAACTTTAAAGGTATTCTACTCAGGACAACACACAGTCTTTATTACATTTGTCTACTGATTATTTAGATCAATAAAGTTTTAGTCTATACACAGAATTCACAATTTTAAATCTTACAAGCAGATAAGCGTGCATGAAGACAATCGCGCGCAGATTCGCTTCCGGATCGCTTCCGACGCCATGGAGGTGGCAGGGCTCTGCTGAAAAATGCATGGTTATGGCCCGGCATCCCAATCTACCCACCACCCGGCTCAAAAACGTTCTTCACGACGCAACGGTCCAAATATCCACCATCGTGAATCACGAGCCCGATCGTCTTCGACATGTTCTCTTTCACCTTAACGAGTTTAGCTCTCTTCTTCCTTCTGTCTCTCTCTTGCTCTCTCTCTCTCTCTCTCTCTCTCTCTCTCTCTCTCCCAAATGATTTGCATAATATTACTGCGTCCCCAGCGAACTCGCCACTGTAGA
This sequence comes from Mesorhabditis sp. LJ9110, assembly GCA_038088335.1. Taxonomy (NCBI): domain Eukaryota; kingdom Metazoa; phylum Nematoda; class Chromadorea; order Rhabditida; family Rhabditidae; genus Mesorhabditis; species Mesorhabditis sp. LJ9110. The sequence continues at coordinate 231,946 of JBBGBA010000008.1, forward strand.
GAATCTCCTTCAGCGAGATCGTGACGTCATCAACGGCTTGGATACCACTAATAACCTTCTAGATCCTTTATGAAAAACCTTACCTGAAAAGTGTCAAAAACAGGAGTATCAACAACATCTTCGGAGTGTATCTTAAGAATCGAAAAGAGGAAAAAAGAGAGCTTTATATCAGCCTAGCTGCCGAATCTCAAAATAGACGCCGGGGGTGGGACGGAATATTAATTTTACTTAGATTCACATTATTTGAAATTGTATATTTAAAATCAATTTAACTCGTAGAAAAAATACGAAGAATCGCTGGCTTAAAATTGTTATTCATAGTTTGTTTTCAATCACTCAAATCTGGTACAAAGTAGTTAACTTTAAGAATTAGACTTCAGCGTAATTAAAACTTATTAAAACGTTTTACTAGCGTCTTGCTTTATTATAAAATTAGATGTATTAGATTATTTTTATTAGTTTCGCAATTCAAAATGCACTAATCCGCCGAGTCCACCAAAAGTTCCTGGCGCCCAAAAATCTCAGTTTGCTTCTCGGAATCCATTAAAAAGGTAGGAAAACTACAGGTGCATCCTGTAGCTTTTTCTTTGAATTGGTCTTGATTGACACCGTAACACGAAACAGGTGCATTTGAGTAAAAACTCTACGTGCGGTTTCCAAGCACCGAAAAGCCCATTTGCCATCACAAGTATGAAACGTCAGCTTTGGGAGCTCTAAACTACAAATTATAGAATTTAACTAATTTTATTGCATTCTTCCCATGACTGTATTCCAAGGACCGTCTCTAAATTTAACGCTAAGCATTGAGAGGCCAGTATATCTGACGATATTCCTATATGTAAATGGTATAATTTGTATTATTATTAACGCCTTTGCGGGTTATTGTATTCTCTACAAATCGACAAAAGATATGCACCAGTATAAGTGGTTTTTGTTTAATATATGGGTAAGTGGCTCGAATTTTTAACGAAACCATGAAGAGATAAAAAAAAACACAAGAAAGTAACAGACGCACAAAATTTGTAGGGTAATCGGCGTGTCGCGTAGTCCCGTGGAATTTGATACTACAAGAATGCTAATAATTCAAATATATAAAATCAGAAGACTAGTTAAAAAAATAGCTCAATAGCGAAACCGAAAAGAAGAGAAGTAGCGGGAAACAAAGCAAATTTAAGGAAAACTGAGCCATGAATTGGTAAAAACCAAGACCGCACCGAATTCAGGCGTGTAGCGTAGCATCTTGTAGTCCACTAAAAATACTACGTTTTAGTTCTGGGCGTTCCTACTCGATTTCGCGATTAATATATTCTCACAACCCTTAACGTTTTTTCCACTAAAGGGAGGATGCAGCACCGGGCCGGCGATGAACGCTCTTTTTGAAGATGCTCAATTTTTCGGAGCGGTATGTTTTAGAATTAGGCCTGGACTGCCGTTATCAGATAATTGAAAACACTAAGAAGCCGAAAATGAGTTTGAAAATCATAAAATCATAATATAGAAGCTATTCCAAGTTTAGTCCCTCTGCATCGCGATCATTATTAACTTATCGGTCTCGATATTTTGCGGATTTCTATACCGTGCCCTCGTATTAGCGCAGGATCCTTGGATTCTCTCGTCGGACAAAACGCTATTTCGGGTAAAAATTTCGATGGATTTTCTTATCCCACTTAAATATACTTAAAAAAGCTTCAATTTTTCAGTTCATGGCAGCCATGCACCTCCAAGGGCTGCCTGGTTCCGTCCTGTTTTATCTGGCCAAGCCCCCGAAACCCTTGCTAAATGAATATTTTTGCTTTGTAAGTGTATAGCATTTTTCTACGTTTAACAACTTTATGAATTATAAAAGTTTAACCAGGAAGAACTTTTTAGCACGTGAAAAACGGCCAAGAAATCCTCGACACCGGCTATGCCGTGCTGGTGATGAGCCCCGAATTGAATTCTTTCATCGTCCCGACGGTGATATCATGGGGATGTTGTAAGTTTGAGAGCTTCTTATTTTTAATGCTCACTTTACTGCTTTTCTTTCAAACATTCAACGTTATAAATCCTGACATTTTCCAAAAACTGTAACTCCAGGCCGAGATAAGGTAGTCAACCGGTAGCGCTGTCAATCAGCATGGCGTGGCGCTTCCCCTACCTTGATAGCCCTCCCTCCCCTTTGCCTACCCACCGGCCCGGTTAGCTCAGTCGGTAGAGCACCAGACTCTTAATCTGGTTGTCGCGGGTTCGAGCCCCGCATCGGGCTTACTTTTTGCTTTTTGAACGGGGATTAGGAGAATCGTTTCCATTTACAGCCGCAATCTATAAATTTGTTTTTTTTTTTGCTCCCAGTTTTTAAACTTTAATGATCCCTTGATTTATACACTATCAATTACAGTAATCTTCACGCAAGTTGGGGGAGACGTCGCCGCTGTTAATTATTGCTATTGGAAGCTGTTTATAATGGGGAACAAGTTGAAGATGAGCGAGAGAAGCAAGGCGATGCATAAGAGACTATTGATCGCGTTGATGGTTCAGGTAATGGCGAATTCGGAAATTCCTAAAGACTCGCTGCTAGCTTGCCTCTACAGCGATTAACCGACTTTCTAATTACTACTACTTACTAATTCCAGGCAACCTGCCCCCTGATCGCCTACGCGCTGCCACTTTTTGCAATGATGTTCATGATGGCTGCGCCGGTATTGCCGGACAATTCGCAAGGTGAGAGAGAGCGAAAGAGAGAGATAGAGATAGAGAGAGAGAAAGAGAGAGAAAACAGAATCTAAGAATTTTTAGACATCTGTAACTTCCTTTTTTCGCTGATGGGATGCCACTCAACGATAAATTCCTTGGCGACAATATTTGGATATACGAGCTATCGCGAGTTTTTCTTGGCAACAATTCGACTCCGGAAATTCCTGCCCAACTCTTCAACGAGCTCAGTGGTAACGGTGGAAGGGACGAGCGCGTATTAGAATTTAATAAACGTTTTTTCATGAATTGTCAGAATGCACTTACCACACATGACGATTTTCTCTAGTTCCGGCACTTTCCCCAGCTTCTATTTTTGTAGTATTCTATGAATAAATTCTAGGAAAAGCTGGCTGCGCTCAGGCAGATTGAGGAAAAAAAATAATTTATTAAAATCACAATGTATGTCGTTCTTCTTGGAGCTGCTCGATTGCCTCGAAGATTGCTTTGAAATTGCCGGCGCCGAAGCCCTGAAAGAGTCCTGCGTTGAAAAGAATTTTTCCCATCGTGCCGATTATTGACAACTTTTCAAATACTTTACATAAAGTCATACCTTGTAGTTGTGCCTCTGAATAATCTCGATAAAGAGCGTCGGGCGGTCGTCAAGTGGCTTTGTGAATTTTTGCAGCAAATAGCCCTCCTCGTCAAAGTCGATGAAAATTTTGAGGTCCTGAAGTCGCTGGAGGTCTTCGGAGATCTAAAACAACGAAATGAGAGAGAAAGCGAGGGAGGGACAGAAATAGAGAGAGAGAGCGAGAGGTAGAGAGAGAGCGAGAGAGAGAGAGAGAGAGAGAGAGCGTGGGAGAAAAAGAGAGAGAGAAAGAGAGAGAGAGATAGAGACAGGCAAAGAGGAAGCGAGAGGGAGAAAGCCAGAGAGAAACTGAGAGAGACAGCGAGAGAGAGCGAGAGAGAGATGGAGAGAAGCAAATAGAAAAGGTTACTTTAATTTTAGTGCCCATCAATCGCTCCTTGATCAGGTCGTAGTATTTGTCAGGAACGTCCATCAACTCGACGCCTCTGAAATTGCATGGATGTGAGGTCTTATTTTTTGAGCTATGTTGCTTGTTAAAACGCTTAAAGCTGCAGCCAAAGCTTAATTCATTTTGTAATGACTTAAATTTTAGTGTTCCAAATTCTCACCTGTCTTTCAGCGCCTGCACGGAGCCGACAATGTCCTCGGTGGTGAATGCAATGTGTTGAACACCTGCGCCGCCGTTGTAGTCGACAAACTCCTTAAAAATTCTAATTCATTTGAGGCTAGGGGAAACTAGACGATTCGAACCACACCTACACCACCCCAATTCTACCGTACCTGAATCTGCGACAATCCTTTCCCTTCGATGTTGACGCCTTCAGAAATTACAGCCTTGATCGTCGAGTTTTCATTAGCTTCGTATTTTGCGGTCAGCGCTGATTTTCCAGTGTCCACCACTGCATCTCCGTCGGTCCAGAATCTAAAAAAATTGTGTCGAGTTGGTTTTCCAGCAGGATGTTTGCTAGCTTGCCTTTGGAATCTCTATTTTCTTCTGTTGAAAACAAACCTGTGAAATTGAAGAATCCGCTCGTACCACTCGGCCACCGTGGCCATCTCCATCTCCGGCTGGGCCCCGACAAAGTGGTCGACGACGAGGAAATCTGTCTGAAAATGGGGGTTGTGAGAGAGAAAAGAGAGCGAGAGAGAGGAAAAGAAAGTGAGAGCACGAGAGATCTTGAGGGAGCACGAGAAAAAGCCGCTTAAAAACCTACCGACGGCAACTTCTCGAAGAACTCTCCATCCCACGGATGCGCCTTGAAACCGGGCATAAAAAGACCGCGATATTTCTTCCGCTCGACGAGCGTATGGAGCACATCTCCAAACTACAGAAAATCATGAAATTTTTAGGCTTGTAGGTACAGTTCTCAATGAAGCCGTCTTGATCGTGCCGTCATCATCCGATTCCGCAGTAACGTCCCGGATTACGGTAGTGCCTTTCATTTTGGCTTGGCGGACCAGAGCATCAACGTCGTCTACCTAAAAGCCGAGGTAAGGAAGAGAGAGCGAGATAGAGTGAGAGAGAGGGAGAGAGGGAGAGAGCGCAAGAGAGAGATAGCGCTAGAGAAAGGACACACCTCAAAAGCCACATCTCGGACTGAATCGCTGTGCGTTGATAGGAAATTCCCGTATTCTGGATCGTTTGGCCGGATGGCGGACTCGAAGACGAGCACGATCTGAAGAGGCATATGGTTGGTAAATTACGAGCCGAACCTCTCCCTGCTTTATCGCATGCGCAGCTACCCGGGTGCTGCCCGTCTCCAGCCCCTTGTATGCAAATGGCCGGAATCCAAAATTGGCGCAGTACCAGTAAGCCGCCTAAAATACGATTTTGTCGTCTGTTTTAGAGAAACCGTGGCACTCGTCCAATCCTTTCAAAACAGATCCGAAAAACCGGCAAGTTCTGACCTGCTTGGCGTTGCCGACGATGAATTTGATGTGGTCGAAGCCGATTGGAGAGCGAGGAGACTAAAAGTGAGTAGCAAAAGATCAGCAAAAAAATTCGCTTGCTTCATCTGAGAGCGATAGCAAACAATAGCCGTTATCAGAACCGAAAAAATGTTAAAAAGTGGAATTCTAAAAGGTGAGCCTCGGGGGTAAAAATGTGAAATTCAGCGAGATAAAAGGTCTTGTGCAAAGTTTCAGAATTAAGACCGACCGCAAAAGAATTCTCGCCCACCTCTTCTCCAACCTTCCCTGGGATCACGTCCATTTTCGGGGTCATTAAAAGGTCAAAACCAAGTGTAGTAGTCACAATAAACAAATTAAGCGATGCTTGGCCGCCAATTCCCGGCTGACCGTATTTATACAAAAGTGTGGCCGCGAGTATCGTGACGTCGCCCGGCCAAACCCTGAACATCCGCCTTGTTTCTGGTCGGGCCAGCCAGCCGGGGCGGGACCCACGCGTTTTTTGCCCGTTTTTTTCAGGTGAACGCGAAAAGGAGAGACTCGGAGTTTCAACCACAGGGCTCAAAAAGCTCCGCTCTGGCCGGTCAACGCCGACAAGTTCACTGGCCAGTAGTGGCTAACCGGGGGATTGTGACGCACCGTGGGAAGGCCAAATTTGTGATGATGCACCCCAGGTACACGTGAATACTATCGACTTAAACAGGGAAAGTAGACTGGCTCGAACCTCGGCACCAGGTTGTCGTCGTGGTTTTGGAGTGGTTCTTGTACCCGAGTGACCTAGGGGAGGGTGGATAACCGAGATCAGGCAAGGAGTTGAACCACAAGGCTGATGCTATTGCTTTTCCGGTAAAAATTTAGCAGTCGACGGCTTAAACCGCATTTTTTGCCCTAGCATGGCGCTAGCTGTCCTTCCAAAAAAGGCTCAACTCAAATCGGGATTTTTAATTTACGTAACTTGCACACTCATGAATCTAGACCGCCGCGTGTCACGCGACACGCACCCTGACACGCAACACGTCACGCAACTCGCCAAGGACCGCAATGCACAACGCACGACGCAACGCGACACGCCACGCCACATATCACGTATCGACATACGCACCGCGCGGATTTTTATAATGATGGCACACAGAGTAATCTAAAGCGCTCAAGATACAGATCGACCGCTGATTTGGGTTGCGGCGCGTTGCATGTCATTTACCGGCGTGTGGCGTACGCGTCGCATACTTAATAGGTGCGCTAGGTGCACATCGCTTGCTTCCGGGGGTCATTGCGCGTATGTTAATTGCGCTGGAAATAGCAGTAGATGCAGAAATGAAATTTTAAGTCTTCACATTATCAGAGAACTTTTTTGAAGACGGCGCGGTAGCGAACAGCTATGTCAGGTTGCTAAAGCGATTTCATAGATTTTGCGGATACCTAAAAGGTAACGATATTCATAGATTGAATCGAAACTTAAGGCTTTTTTTCTAATCTTTCATAATCGACGGTTACTCGCCATACCTTTGGTACCATTGTTTCCTTGCTCGGTGCCCGAATTCGGGTCAACGTTTTGTTTTCCACCGGATGCTGCACCAAAAATTACCGTCCTCCAATTTCACGCCTCTCCGAACTGTAGTTTCTGTGTTTGTCGGAGGGGAGTACAAGAAGCGGCCGGCTAAGTGCACTGTGGTGTGTCGCCGGGGGTTAAAGCTATCGAAAATACGTGTCACACCGTCCGGCCAGCCAGGCGGGAGGTGGGGGTAATCGCCCTGTTAGCCCCTCCGTGGTCCCCTCGATCCGCATCGCCTCCAACACCCTGCCCCCCGCTCGGACGCTCCGAACCGTCTGTAGTTTTTGGCGGCAGTTGTGGAATTTGGTTAATTGGGTGGTGCAATTAATTCCGCCGAGGCTCTTCGAAAAATTTTGAAGATGATGCACCATTTAAATTCAAAAGTCCAAGAGCACGAGGTCCAAGAGTCGGCTGCACCACTTTTGAGAAGCCCAGAGATCAGGTCATAGTCATAATTTCCGAGTTAGGGTTGGCCAAGGCATCAAGGTAAACGCAGATTTTATGTCTTTGAGGCGAGAATCGAATAAGGTACCAAAATCAGCAAACGTCATTCTACGCTGTAGCTCTACAATTACAAGGAGGCGTTCGTAGGCGCTTTAGAGGTTGGCGATTTGACACAGCTTATTCACTAAAAATTTGAAATTTTCAATAAGTCCCATCATCTAAAAGATACTAGACGAAAACGGTCTTCGAGAAAAAGCTTCTCGATGTTTAAATGTTGTAAGGCGCTCCGCAAAAAATGAGCAAAAACGGCCCTTTCAGAGAAAATGTTCCGCGCACTTCGGGTTTTTTTAGCAAAATTATTGACAATGTCCAAAAAACCCGAACTTTGAAACTTCCAAAATTAAATTAATTCGAAAAATCGTAGCCCAAATGAATTAAAAACACTATGAAAATGCATCATAAAAACAATTCCAATTTTTTTAGGTAGACATATGTTGTACGCCACTTCGCATAACCTGTGTTATAACGAGCACACTTATTAATTGCGGGTCTCATCAAATTCCTCCATTTTGAAAATTTTGACTTCCTAGCGCCATCATGTTTTGACCATTTTTTCCTGGCCGCATGAAAAAGTTGTGTGTCACTTTGTAAACAATGCGATTCATGAGACAATGCCCACGCATGGCGAATTTTGCTGCAAACGACGAGACATTCTGAAATTCCGGGGCGCTTGGCAGCACATCCGATGCAATGAACGGGCCGATTTTACTTCTCATTACGATTTTTGCAAGGTAAATCCGGGATTTGACATCCAAAAATCAAATCAAACACTAGTTTTGCGGCTGCCGATAATGATGTTTACCTTGGATTCGACAACATCACCTATTTGGGCCGTTATCGAAGACATGTAATACTTCATTAAACTATAAAAATACAAAATATACAACGTATAAAGGCAACAACCATCGCTGAGCGGATGATCGGTGTCGTCTTGTACGACTACGACTACATCAGCGCCAACGATTACCTGAATCGTTGCGTGGTGCACGATATCTTTGCGCCAAGTAAGTTTAGAGCGGCAAAATGTTAAATATCCGATTTATAGCCTAATTGGATGAATTAAGTGCAAAATATATAGAGCGGCGCAGCGCGAAGAAACATTTCGAGAAAAAATAACTGAAACAAAGAACGCATTGGCTTACATATGAAATCAATAAAAAACGGGATGTTCCTTAGAAATATGCCAAAAGTATGCCTAAAGTGATTTGCTATCATCCCATCGAATTACATCTGATCGAATTGCATCCCATCGAATTACATCCCATCGAAATTACATCCCATCGAAATTACGACTCATCAAGACTCATCGAATACGACTCATCGAAATAGACTCCGAATAGACTCATCGAATTAGACTCATCGAAATTACGACTCATAGAAATGTCACATTAAAACATCCCTATTCATAAAAAAATTTAGCCTAAAATTAAATTTTTAATAAAAATCTGTATAGTTTTTATGCTTAGAAATAGTTAAAAACCATTTAGAAACGCATCCGCTATTCATAAAAAAATTTAGGCTTGGACCGAAAAAAATTTGGTTGACAAAAACCGATATTTCGAGGAGTTGTAATTTCGATGAGTCGTAATTTCGATGAGTCGTAATTTCGATGAGCCGTAATTTCGATGAGTCGTAATTTCGATGAGTCGTAATTTCGATGAGTCGTAATTCGATGAGTCGTATTTCGATGAGTCGTAATTTCGATGGGATGATTCGATGGGATGCATCGATGGATGCAATTCGGGCAGATGTGATTCGATGGGTTAAAAAATGCCTGCCTAAAGTGTATTTATTTATATTACATTCAGGTAGTAGTGTTTCAGAAAAAGGAGACGTCTACTGCTCGCTGCAGGGCAACGCCCAGGAGCCCTACTGGGAGCCCCGGATTATGGTCATGATCCACCCAACATTGATTGTAGGATACTTTCGACTTGAGTTAATTTGAAAGCAAAATCATGAAAATGCCTAAAGCTCTAATTTTTTTTAGGTTGGAAAGAACAACGATCATGGAACGCACGGCACCTATTGCGTCAAATTCCCGAAAGAAGGCTCAACCAACGGGCCAATCTGTGAGTTTTATGCTTGAATAACTGAAAACATAATGCAAGAAGCATTCAGTGATACTTTTATAGTTAAAACTAAGCAAAAATCATGTCTTCCTCTTGATTAAACGCTAAAAAAACTCTATCCGACTTTAGTCCGCCCAGCCGTGCGCATGGAAATCTTCAGTGACAACGAGCCGTACTGTAAGATCTACTACATGAGTCGCACCAGTCGTGATTTGGAGTAAGGCACCGGCGGAATTAAGATAATTAATTGAATTAAGCTCATGACAATAAAACATGCTTCCAGGTGGACCGGCTGCTATCCGTGCACCTCCTCGGAATTCCTGTGGCCCGACTACGACCACAGCTACCCGCCCGGCTTTCCCTGGGTCACCGAATAAAGCGTTGGATCCGCAAAATGTTGTAATGCCGAAAAAAATTATACAAAAAAGCAAAGAATTTGGTTGCTACAAGCGCAGCGAGAGGTTGTTCGACTCTTTTTGGACCTAATCGTGCGCCGAATTACAGAGAGGGCTTGCAACCCTGCAAAAGCCGCATTTTCTACAAAACCGGAAAATAAACAAACAAGAGAATTGCTGAAGAACATTCGAAATGATCTAGGAAACGCCGGATTTTACAGCTGATCTACCGTTTTTGTTATTTGGACGCTCGGAAGACAAAACCCTAATTTTAAAGTGCGCTTTTTCATATACCGTAATGGGATGGCTGTTTTTGAAGGTTGGGAATTTTTCAGAATTTCAAATCATCTCGAATACACTTTCTTTCGTTGCAAAACACGATTGCATTTTAAAGCTGCCCCTATGATCGCAATTTTCGAGCGAAAGAGTAGGATAATTGGCCCATATTTGACTTTTTTAACAGTCCTAGGATATAATAACGTAATAATCCTTGACTATTTTAATCTATCAACGTTTTGATAATTTAAAAATAGCAATTCGGTGCGCCCTTTCCTAAAAAAACTACCATTAATGTGCGTTCTTGCGGGTTTCGGCGCACATCTGCCCGAGATCGTATCATCGCCCCCAGACGCTTCCCGCTAGTGTTACAAATTGTGGTTTTTTTTAATTTTATTTACCTTGCCTTATTATTATTGTTGTTTACTGCCTTATTTCCTTATTTTCATTCAACCTGACAACATTTAGACCATACACCTTCACCCGTTCAACTCAAAATGCCGTCCACCCTCGTCAACACCGACATGCCCATTTTTGAAGAGGAACCCTCGCTCGAGGCAAAGCCGCTGCTGACGAAGGTCGACAAGATCGCCGAGTTGACGGTATTTTTTCTCTAAATTGTTTGTTTTGATATTATAGGTTAAGAAAAATGTGGTTAGACGTTGATTGTTTAGTCGCAACTGTAAGGCCTTTTTGCATGTCATTTCGGATCAAAGCGTCCTTGAATAAGCTTTCTTTCATCACAAAACACGATTGTAATCTGAAGCGACCTCTTTGATAGCAATTTATGAGTGAAAAAGTAGGAAATGGACACATATCTGACTTTTTTAACAATCGTAGGATCTAGATTAGACTATTTTAACCTATCAACGTTTTGATAATTTAAAAACTGCAATTCGGTGCGCTCTTTCCCAAACAACCTACCATTAATGTGCCCTTAGCGGTTTTTCGCGCGCGATATTCTTATTCTACTTCTTCTTTTCGCTGATCTGATGCTGCTCATTTCTACTTCTTATTATCTATTGACCACTATTTACCTTATTTACATTTACAACCTCCAAGCGATTTAGCTTCATCATCCAAACAACTCAACAATGCCGTCCACCCTCGGCAACACCGACCTCTCCATTTTTGAAGAGGAGCCTGCGATCGAGGCAAAGCCGCTGCTGATGAAGGACGACCAGATCGCCGAGTTGGCGGTACGTTTTCTTTCAAAATTTAGGTATTACAGATCAAGAAAAAGTTTATCAGACACTGATTGTATTATAATTAACTGTAAGGCCCTTGGCTTGTCGTTTCGGCTCAAGGAATTTTCAAATTATCTAGGCGTGATTCAGTAGTCCCTTTTCTAAAGTTCGGTGCCATTAGGCTTACAAATTAATCTCTACAATTTAAACGCTGTTGAAATATATTAGCTAGGTGATATATACGGCATTAGGCTTTTTCAGCATCTTAAAATGTCTAGTAATTCATTAGAAAACGGGTAACCAAAAATTGAATGCATTTCAGGCAACGATCAGGGCCCGCTTCAGCTTGGAGGGCGAACTGTGCCGGCTCCTCCGCAAATGCTTCAAAAGCCAGAAAAGTGCCCTCGAGTTGTTCAGACGGGCGCAGAGGGAGCGTTGCCAGCGCAAAGCCTGGGAGATGTACAACGACGCCACGCGCAAGGCATCTGAAATCAAAGTGAAGGTGGGTTTATTTTTGTAGCTCTTAAAATGCTATGAAAATACATATCCTTTCCTAATTTTTTTCTCGAATTTAGCATTCCTAGGCACATTTTGAAATTCGTAACGAAAAGAGCATGCTTAGACGTTTCAACGTTTAGAAAACTTGAATTGAGCAAGCCATAGCGAAGTGTATACTTCTAAAAGTCTCCGACTTTTTTCTATTTGAAGGTTATTTTGTGAATATGTTGACTAACGTGTTCTAATCTTGTTATTTCAGCTCAACAAAAACAAGGAAAATATGCTGCGCGCCGAGGAGCTGTTGAAGGAGTACAAGCGTCAGCAGCAGACCGACTCCACCGCCATCTAAACGACTTCCACAACCCACAAGGTCTATTTATACTCACCGATACCTTTCTCATACCTGAATCTCCCCTTGAATCTGGTATGACTGACTTTTTATGACTTATTTCTCGTCATTTGCCCATGCGCCACTGTTGTATACTTAAACACCTCCCAAAATCATGCTTTATTTTTCTCTCCGAGCCATTCGATAGTATCACAATAGTTAGCTGAATTGTTGCTTTTGTTGTTTGTGTGGTCAGATTCCCGGTAGTCCCTGTTAGTCTATTTACGGGTATAAATTTTGTGATAAGATATCTTGTCCCTGAGAGCCGAAAGTCGCATAACTCTGCAAATACCTTTGTAGGATTATGACATCATTTATTAGCCTCGTTTCGCAGCTGCTTATTGAGTTCGATTTGCTTGGCGCAGAGGGTGGCCAAGCTTATTTTGCGCTTCGGCGGCATTGGAACCGGTATCGGCTTCAATGGCGGTCTTGGCGTCCTGGTCGTCATCACGAAAACCGTCAGGGAACCTAGGCTGGTAGGCCCTAAACTTTTTTTATCGAAAATCTATGAAAACTCACCTTGTTTCTGCGGAATAAAGCCAAAGATCTTCCTTCTGACATACCGGCGATAGCTTCGAAATAGAATAAAGTTGAGCACGGTCATCGCTGTGCCTTGCTGCGAAAAGAGAACCGTGCCCCAGATTGTGAAAGCTTAAAAATCAAATTAGATTGTTTTGTTATTCTTTGAAACGGAATATCGCACTAAATTTAGAAAACGAGAATATGCTAGATTTGCAACGAGTGAAATAATGGCGAACACTACGCTCCTATGTACACCGCGTGGTTTTTGTAATATCTACTTCATATTATTAGCATTTATGATAGGTTTTCTGATATTTTTATCCTCTTCCACCCACCAGCCAAATATATCCGCTGCGTCAAATACACAACCACCCCATAGAATATTGGCGTCAGCACCATCGCGCAAAGCAGCATCGTCTGCAAATGCGCTATTTTTAAAGTCGGTCGGTTCCGGGGGAGGATTTCCAAAATTAACTGTAGTCTAGGTCGCTGAATCACATTTTTAATTGCGAAAATTTAGGATAAAATGGCACCTGGATACACAAATTGCCGAGCCACCGCTTTTGCATCTGCAGCGTGCGTTCGCTGAGAATGAGTTGCTGCGTTTTGAAGGCGTGGAAGGAAGGAAGGGTTGTCGCTAAAGAATTATGATTTTGCGATATAGAAAATTCATGTTTTTGTTTTAAGGCATAGACATGTCCATCGGACCGTCGCTTTGCTTAAACAAACTCACCCGCAATAATCACGCCCGCTCCGGCAACAACGAAAAATAGGTAAAGCGTGATAAGCAAATCATAGCCGCGTTGAAAGCCCAGATAGGCTGGGTTTAGGATAAATTGGCGGAGAGCTGGGTATTTCTAGAAGCAACATACGCTTAAAATAGCTATTTCGCACCTGAAGAGAATCAACGACGGCTTGCGATACATTATTGTAGTAGCAAACGATGCAAACAAATGTGGCATTCCCGAATGGGGCCAGATACATGAAATATGTCGTGAATTTGTGGAAACTGAAAAAAGGTGGCTGTATTTTCAGGAAACAATGGCAAGAAAACCGGACTTACCACGTCGGAAATCATATTTTTCTTTTAATCAGAAAAAGGCAAAAAATGATGGCTGAAACTTCCACCTACCTTCTCGATAACCGAAAATAATGCGTTTGATGCAAGGCAGCTTGTTGTCTTTCCAAAAATATAACAATTTTTGCGCCAAATAACCCGGAGATCAGCATCAGTCCGATCACCTAGTAAGGTCTGCAACCAATCTGGGCTCAATTTCCTACCAACTGCATTTGCGTCGGTACTCCACAATCCGTGAATGGCCCAATGGAGTAGCCGCCCGTATTCGGAAACGCAAGGATCGGGAAGGCCAACCCGCCAAGTATCGCATCGGTGATCGTGGAGTAGATCTGAGGATGAAAAGCGTGAAAAAATAATGTAAAAGCTGTCTGAAGATCCTTTTACGCTTTGAAATGCTCCTGTTTTTTGGGCAATAGTTTTGTCAATTGTCAAAACTTATGAGGCTCTTGAAAAAGCTCATCTCACTAAAAACACAGTCGAAATGGAATTTTAGGATTCCCAGATGAAATCTACAAAGCATTTCCAACCTGATAAATAATAAGGTATCGCCTGTAATGCGCCAATACCGCCGGGTTTCCATAAGCAACGGCAGCCAGGCCGATGATGTTTAGCACAAAAGCAAAAGCTGGAAAGTTTAAGTTGAAAAATACGCTGTGTTTTGTCGCTAAAACCGCTGACCGAAGGTTAACCTTCAACAGCTAATTCCAAAAAAGAAAATAGTTTTAAAACTTACCAGAAAAAATCCGGACCCAAAAAGCAATAGTCGGATACGAGGATATATCGATTACCCCATCGAAATCCATAAAAATGTAACGAGTAAAAACTCGATATTTTGAAGAAAATATCTCCGTTACCGGGGAGCGGTCGTCTACCTACCAAATCAACACACGGCTCGCCCTGGCCGGCGCCAAAGCAGGTGGTTTTTAGAGCCGCCCCAGAAAACGGGGTGACGTTCCCCCGCCTTTCCACCGCTTAATTTATTTGGTCACTTGGAAAAGCCAAAAAATGTAGTCAGGTGACCGATTAGCCGGTGGGGTGGAAAAGCTGGTGGTCGCTGAAAAGGGATAATTTATGTACGATTGTAAAGTTCAGCGCTTTTTGGAAGGCGTTAAAATGTGGATCGGGGTCTGCGCTACGGAAAACGTGATAAAAGATTCCCACGCTCGATCGGTGCATAAGTTCCAGAATTAAGTTTTGTAAATTTTGTGCATAGACTTCCAGGATTTCTTCAATTCGATCTTCAATCTCGGGCAAATACAAAAAGAAAGAAACTGTGCTCGGGAAGTAGAAGGGTAATGGTTTTTGGTTCCCAATCGAATTTAGCGCAACCTACAAAGAAAATGTGGTTAATTTGGGGTTTTTTGTGCGAAAAAGATTTAACTACGCTTGCTCCAAACGCCAGTCACTTCCGCGCTTCTCCATCCTGAATCCCGCGCTTTTCTTTTCAGTCCCGCTTCAAATTTAGAAATTTCAGTGCAGCTTTTCGTAGTTGAAAGCGTTTTGATCCTTCTAATCGATTTAATTACAGAAAACGATGCTGGACAAGCTGCCTCAACTTCCGCAAAAGGTCATCGAGCGGCTCCTCCAATTTCTCCGGCCAAAGGACTACTTACAACTGGCGTTGGTGTCCGACGAAATGTGGACGGCGGTGGAAGCGACCCCGAAGCGCTACGGAGTTGTGCGATTCATGGAGGCTCCGGAGCATCTCGGCCCCGGATTGTGCATCGCCTTCGCCACCGGTCTCGACGCCCTCGAAGAAGACGTCATCGGGCTCTGCGTGCTGCCGACGTCTGTTATAATTATTTTCTTAATTGTTGTTGTTTTAGGAAACCTTACAAGAAGCGACGCCCTGGCGTGCTCATCGACTTGCCCGTCATCGGCAAAGCCAACCAAATCCACTTTTCGTCCTATTTTAGGCTGTTTCTTGATAATGCGACCCTGGTGCAGGTTGGTTTTTGTGTAATGGCATTTTTTCGCGGGATTCTGATTCGAGTCCGGGCAGCCGGCACGAACCATTGACTAGTAAAGAAGGAAAATTTCAGTTCGAATCCCCCCAGGAACGCTTTGGCAACCAGTTTTGGTTCTCGCTGAATATGAAAATGGAACGTGCCGTCAGCAACTATGGAGTGCTGTGGGACCCGGAGCTGCTCAAATTTTTTGGTTTGGCAATTTTGAATGATCGGAACTGTTGTAGATCATTTCAAACCCAAGGAGTTCATCTATTCAAGCGTCGTACAAATTATTGCTGGAGCGCCCAAGACACTGGCTCCGTTCTTTCAGCACCCAATCGTAGGTTCTCACTACTGGACTGTTCGCAGGGGAAACTAACTTTCCCCCGTAATCCTATAACAAACTATATAAGCATTCTTACAGCATTTTACACATTTTTAGATCTAAAAAGTTCATAAAAAATCATGAAACTTTTCAAAAATCTTGAATGAATGAAAAATGTTTGAGATATTGCCAAAGAGAGCTCAAATTTTCGAATTTTCACAAAAGTTTAAAAATTTTTAGCTTTTTAGCGATCAAAAACCATTAAAAAGATTACAAAAAATTACAACATTCAGATGACAAAAATTACCAAAATAATAGATGGAAAAATAAAATCTCCCTGCGAACTGTCAGTACCTTTGGTTTGAAACGAGATTGTCCTTTTTTTGGTATTGCTAGCTGGGTTCGGTAAAAAGTATAAAAGTTGGAGTATAAAATTTCCATAGGTGCGCTCGTTCGAGATGCTGCACATCATGTTCAATATGGACGGGTTCAAGGAGCTTGAGGGGCTTCAAGCAAAAGATTTATTCATCGGCGTCGCCAGCCAGTCAACTTCTGTGCGCCAGCGGCGGATGAAGGAGTTTTTGTGGAGAAAGATTAAGGTAGACTTTGTGCGCGATTTATAGGCAACGTTCGTTTTTAGGGTTGGTTGGCTGGGACGGACGAGATCCGCAAGATCCAGATTTGGACAGGGCTGCACGGCGGTTTTGCTCATATTTTCGAGAATCGTAGGTTTTTTTTTTGTCGGCTACCGCGAAATTTAGTGACTCACCGGCTTTCACTGCTGTTGACGCCCGAAGACGGGTGGGTCGATCGGACCTACGATGGAATGCATCTGATTCTCAGGGCCAGCGATGTAAGTTTATTTTTAACATCCAAATTCTGCACGCTTAGGGAGAAGCGCTGCTCGTCTTTTGGGACACCTCGGACAGCTGCTTCTACTTACTGGCCTGCAAATATAATTTCAGGAGGTAAGCGCTTATGTCTTAGCCTTATCTTTTTAGGAGTCGGTGCCTCGGAAGTTATGAGCAAAATCAGACGTCTCTTTACAAGATCCGCAACCTGTTGGTCGGTTTTTCAAGATTTCACACTATCGCTGTGTGCTGGTATTAATTCTTGAGATTTCAGGCCCTCTACGATGCGCAAAATGAGGATCTATCCGACCGCGTCAAAGCTAGGCTGAAGGAGGAGTGTTGGAAGTTCAACAAATACAACAGGGACGCCTCCGAAATGGATTTGACGCTCGATGCCGTATGGCCCCAAGTTGATACGTTCAATTAATTTTTAAGATTTGGCGGCCGAAAGGAAAGCGACACTCGCCCTGGAGGTTGATGGGGCCCAACTGTGTGCGTGATGCGATTTATCCAGTGAGTTTTGGGCCTCTATTTACGAGTATCAACAGTTTCTTGAGCGCCGACGCATTAAACCATTTTTAGCTACACTTCGAACTCCGGCACGCCTACCAATTCACGAAAGCCTACGAGGCAAGAGGCGTCCTACCCGAACCCCACGAGTTCAAAAGCGCTACCGACGAAGCCATTGCGCTGGCGAAAATTGTCTTACCCCAATTCTATCTTTAAGAAACTGTTGTTTAATAAATTTTTGGGCATATTTTGTTGTTATGGGCATGTTTGTTGAATAAGCGCATAAATCGGAGTAATAAGCCACTACGTAGAATCGCATTAGGTCTGGAAAAATTCGCCTCTGCATATTCAGTAGTAGCATCAGTAGGGTCGAAATGGGACCGAAAACCTTGCAAAAAGAGTATATCTACCTGCCGTCACCCCTAAAAAGCGCAAAAAGCCTACGACACTCGGGATTCCCAAGCCGTCTCCGATCCAAGTACTAACCGAGCCCAACGTTGCTTAACTTGGCAGATCGGACGGGATGCCGTGCTTTCAACGTGGTATGGTCGTAGGCGAAAGGGCAGCGGGGAGGCAGGGTGAAGTTATGGGGGTAGGCGAGGGAGTGGGTGGAGAGCAGAGGTCCCAGACGACGGCAGCCCGTAACGGTAAGGGCAAGGTAGTGGAGGTATCGGACTAGCAGATGCTCGCTCTTTGGAGGGTTGCCCTGCAAGAGAGCGCTATCTCCTCCACGGATAGGACAGAAAAGCACCCACCCCTCCACAGCTTCGGTTTAATTACCCAAGTTTGAGGTTAGCATTAACCCCGAGACCTCCTCAAAAGAGTGTTTCGAACAAATTTTGGAACGCATTCCCCCAAAAGGGAGTGCACAAATGGAGTGAGATATCAAATCGTTCACGAGACTAGTTTCCGTATTAGCAGGGTCCCCGCTACCGCCCGGGACCCCTCACGCAAAAATTGGAAAGCACACGGTCCCTTAGTCCAGGATCGTGTTGTGCTTCAGCCCGGCCGGGGAGTGCAATGGCCGGGCCTCAACACAGAATCTCCTCCTTCCTGATCGAGGATCATCACTTCCAGGTAGGTGCCCAATCAGGGATACTGTAGGTGGTCAAGGAAAGCAGTGAGCCAGATGGTGAAAGTTCTGGCAACCGGAAGTAGAATTTGGTAGTTGCATGCAAATTTGTGATGCATAGAATAATTTATTATATCGTTTGAGGTATATTTTGTCTTTGTCACTCGTTTTGCTTTTTATTTTCCTCAAAAACTCTGCTAGCTTACTTGCTTTTACTTTATTAGGCTGCCGGGACGAAGCCGAAACAGCTGGTGCCCTGGCTGGTAGCCATGGTAACCAAGCCGGATTTGTGCGGGGTGTATGCAAGACCGGACGACGCCAATAATTAGCTCGAAATTTTATTAAGTCATATTTAAGCCATTTTAAATAGATATATTGTAGTCAATATCGCTTCTAAACTATGGTCGAAGTATTCGTGAGCGGCCAAATCTATTCGGCTAGTGGCTTTGCCGACCCGAGACTTTGTGTGGCATGGCGGCTTCAACTTGGTGGGTCTTTCTGAGCACCTTAAGGTTTATATTCTTCATTTCTTGTTTAAGGAGGCGGCTGGAGGGTAGTCGAGGGTCCATCAGAAGGCCAGACGCAAGTCGACATTGCGAAGGCTTTTTCTAAAAATTATTTTTCCTACCCGATGGATATTCATCTAGCGACGAGGACTTTGCAAGGTAAGCAACCGTTTGAAAATCGGCTTCTTATTCTAAAGAACTGGACTAGTGAAGACTAAAACTTCGTTTCAGATTGGCCCCGGTTAAACTTTGAAGTATGGCACCACGACCAGTACGGTCGTCAAGAAATTTACGGCTACGGCTCTGTATTTCTGCCAAATTTACCTGGGATGCATGAGGTTTAGACCTCAAATTTCTCTAAAAATCTTCAATTTAAGGTATCCTGCAATTTCTGGAGGCCCAAGGGCTCGCTGCGAGACGAGCTGAAGCAGAAATTCATCGGTGGAGGCTTGCAGGTCAGTTAAAAAATACCTTAAACTTAAAAAATTTAGGTAACAAACCCGGACCATTCGGCCCAGACCCCAGAGCGTATGATGGTGAACGGTAAACCCCGCTAATTTACGTTTTTGACAACATTCAGGCACCCTCCAACTCAAGCTCAACATCATCACCCGGCATTTTGACCGCTTCGGAATCGCGGCATAACAAACACATTTGCTCACACTATCGCTCTTTCACTTGATAAACACTTCAGGAACTGTTTTAAGGGATTTCAGCACAAAATTGCAAATTTTAATGCATTTTTCATGTTTTTTACAAAATTTTGGCCCGGCCGGGACTGGGCTGCTGCCTAAAGCGTGCCCCTGCCCGCGTGTACTCTGTGGTTTGTCCAAAAGAGAGACCAGAAACCATCGCGGCGCTCGATAGCCCGACCCCGAAACGGCGGCTTTCCGGCTGGTTTCTGCGCAAGTTATCGTAAATTTTGGTACAATAACACTTCAGAATGATCGAAGGGCGCGAAAGGCGCCTTTTTGACGTGTTTTGGGGCCCATTAATTCGCAAATTGGTGTCATTTAACGTTGTCTCGCGGAAAACCGAAGATCGGCATTTGGTCTGCCGCGTTGCCGGCGTTGAACTAAAAGTTTCTGGGATTTTTTCGTTTCTTATTAGGACAAACTTCGATGCTTTTTCTGATTTTTTTTTGGTCGAAAACGCTTTCCGTTTAGCTTTGCGCAAGTTCTCGCAAATTTTGTAGACTTCGGATTAGATCGAACGAAGCTTTTGAGTCCTGGATTTCCTTTCTTTCTTGTAGTGTTTTTCCGAGTTCCGTGTCCTTTTTCTGTTCCTTTTTTTGGCGTAATACCTCCTACATAACTTTTTCGATTTCAGGAAATGGCGGCCTCGCTGGGGGAAATGTGGCTAGTTTCGGTGCCCGGAGAGAGCAAATCGGGCGACGCCTGGGAGAAGCTGAACCGCGGAACCGGCACCCTGTCCCAGAACTCGCGCTTCACCATCCCGGATTTGAAGGTGAATTTTTGGCCCTTTTCTATAGCTTTTAATGAGGGCACGAAGGTTTTAGAAAATATCTAATCGATTTTTCCAGGTCGGCACGCTCGACCAGCTCGTGGGCCTGTCCGACGATCTCGGAAAACTGGACACGACCGCTGAGGCGTAAGTCTCAACTAGTTTTGTAATTTGTTTTTCTTAGAATCACGCGCAAGCTCGTCCAATACTTTGGCGAGGTGCTCGAGGACGATCGCGACAAGCTGCCCGAGCACTTGGTCATCGGAAACAGTGCGTTTTTTGTCAAAATAACGTTTTCCACTAATTTTTTTTTGTCTGGAGATGTATTCTTTCTTGTCCACAGCGGTAGTTGGCGTTATCTTGTCTTTTTCAGAGGACATCCGCTCGTACGTGACCAAGTTCCAATGGGAGAGCGCCAAGTACCCGCTGAAGCAGTCGCTGAAGGTGCTCTCCGAGATTATTGGAAAGGTATGACATTTTACTTTTATTTTTGAAATTCGTTTGTTTAGCAAGTCACCCAAATCGACAACGACCTCAAGACCAAGTCGATCGGCTACAACAACCTGAAGAACACGCTGAACGCCATCGACCGCAAGGCCCAGTGCGTAACTTTTATTTTTGACGCCTCAGATTCGTAATTCTTTTTTATGTTTTAGGAACAAAAGTCATACCTAGTTACAGCGCTTTTTATCTATTGGTTTTTTCAGAGGATCTTTGATCACGAAAGATCTGGCCGACATCGTCAAGGCGGAGGACTTTGTGCTGAACAGCGAGTACCTCCAAACGCTGCTCGTCGTAGTTCCAAAGTAAGTTTTTCGTTTCTTTGCTCCTACATATCGTTTTTCAGGGTCAACGCCAAGGAGTGGGAGCAAAAGTACTCGGCGATGCACCAGATGGTCGTCCCCGGTTCGTCGAAGTTGATCACGGAAGAAGGTTAGCATTTTTTTGGATGTTTATCGTTAGACAATGATTGAAAAGCTTATTGGCTCTTTTTTAGGTGAACACGCGCTCTACTCGGTGACCCTCTTCAAGAAGATTATCGACGAGTTCAAGAACTCGGCCCGTGAAAATCGGTACTTTTTGCTAGTTTTGGATTTGGTAGTTGATTCTCGAAAATTCTCGTAGAAGTTTACAATCTCGAAATTCCGCCTGTAGAAGTTTATAATGTCGAAATTCTATGACGTCACAATTTCATGATATCCAAATTACAAAGAAAAACCCACGAAAATTTTTTTTTTATTTAGTTATTTTTATATTTATTTATTTCTATGTTCTAGCTACTTTATGTATATTATAAAACTCTCCGTTTCCAGCTTCATCGTGCGCGACTTTGTGTACGACGAGGAGTCGCTGAAGGCCGGCAAGAACGAGCGGGACAAGCTCGTCGCCGAGAAGCAGCGCCAATACGCCCCCCTCATCCGTTGGTTGAAGATCAACTTTGGGGAGATTTTCGCCGCCTACATCCACATCAAAGCCCTCCGCATCTTCGTCGAATCCGTCCTTAGGTATTGTGGTGTGGTTTTGCCCGTTATTTCTTAATTTAGGTATGGGTTACCTGTGAATTTCCAAGCCGCCATCCTCGAGCCGACCAAGGGCAGCCAGGTTCGTTATTATCGCTTTTTTATATTATTTTTGCTTTAGAAAAAACTCCGAACCGAACTCCAAAAGTTGTACGTTCACCTGGACGGCTCGGCAGCAGGGCCGGTTGATGTAAGTTTTATAGTTTTAGCTGGAGTTAGCAAATTTAATGTAGTTTATTGCTGATTTGGTATATGTAACTTAGCTGGGGTTTTTCTAGCTAATTTAGTTTATGCAATTTATCTAGATGTTCTAGTATCAATTGGGATGGTTAATGGTAGCTAATTTTAGCTTTTAAAGCAATTAGCTATTTTAACATGTTTTGTTTAGTTAATTCCCGCTAATTTACTATACATAGGTTATCGGGTTCCAACCTTTTCCAGGGTTTATTTAGCGATATGGTTTATTTAGAGGATTCGAGCTAATTTAGCGTATTTATTTTAGCTGCCTCAGTAGTAATTTTGTAAATTCTAATTTGATATATTTATTTGGTCCAAATTTTGCACCGAAATTTACATATATTTTCCAGAACTTCGAGGACAGCCCGGCGTTGATGTCGTTGGGTATGGGCGAGTACTACCCGTACGTCTTCTTCAAGCTCAACGTCGACCTGATCGACCACAAGCGTTAAAAATAGTAACCGTAGCGTGTATAGGCGTCCCGCGTAGTTCACCCCCGTATTCCCTGACTGCCTTGCCGAAATTTGTGTAGTTTCTTATCGGCGTGGAGAGTTTTGGTTTTTGAAGGGATAGTGACAGTAAATTCTTTGATCCTGTGAATTCTAGCTTTACCTGGTGTCAGCATCCCTTTAAAATCTACACCTCCCCAGGCCCTTTGCACTAGAAGTAGCCCCCGTATGTGTGGTCGTCGTTTTTCTGGCACTCCTCATTCCAATTTTTTGCCCAAATTTCTATACCATTTTCTCTTACGATTCCACCGCCGCCCGTTGTGTATAGGTTCGTGATAATTGCCCCTAGTGACCCCCCGCCCACAGCCCGACGTTCCATGAATTTGTGATATTTCTTGGCCCATCACTCTCTAATCCTCTCCCTGGTTTTCGTCTGTAATTGGTAACAAGCATCCCCCTTTCTCTGTCTATCTATCACTCTCCACCCGTTTTTTTTGGCCCGCCCCCGACATTTTTTCTAATCGACTCTCTCTGCGATATGCATGCTCTCCACAAACACACAGTACGCCCGCGCGAGGAGCAGGAGGAGGAGGATATGTAATAAATATTCATTGAATAGGAAATTGGGCTTTTTGATCTATGAAAGTGTGTTTTACCAAGGGCGGATGAACGAACAAACGACGCTGAGAAACAGCGCTGTGAGCAAAATATTCGGAACTTCGCGAGGGGCGGGAGCAGCCCATGTAGAAAATATTTATTGAATAGGAATTGGGTGTTATTTCGTATTACGAAAAATCTGATTTTACGGGATATTGAATACCCGAAAATGTACGCTTGAAAACGTAATGAAAAATGACGTAGCGTGACGTACTTGTGCTTTTCTAGTATATGAAAAATTAGGGTATACAAAATACTGAAAAACGAATACTGGACGCTCCGGAATAACGCGAAAACACAGCGACTATCGATTTTATTGGGTTGCTGGCATTAGGATATGGTGTATGGCTGGCACGGACCGTGTGTCTATCTAGCCCCCAGCGCCGCTCTGCCCTCGAGCGTCGGTGGTTCAGTGGTAGAATGCTCGCCTGCCACGCGGGCGACCCGGGTTCGATTCCCGGCCGACGCAAGTCGTTTTGCTTTTTGAGAATTTGATGCGGGTAGTGGTTCCAGAGGCCGAAATCACTTCTTTTTCAACGTAAGGGATTTTTAAGGTATTTTGTAGGTCATTTTATAAACTATGCGATGTTCCACTTGGTGAAAAGGCAGATACTCCGTATTTCGGCTCTACATAACAACTTTATTTGAATTTATTTGAGCTTTTAATCGTTAGCCGACCGCCCGGAAAATTCAGTAAAGTAATACAGTAGACCCGACAAAATGGAACACTGACAAAAAGGGCGCCAAATAGCCGGAATATGGCCGGAACGCAAGTTCGTCGACCACATGCCATTCATATTGTTGACGGGCAAATTACCCCGAAGCTGTATAGGCCGGATTGGCCCATAAAATAGGGTAAAACGAGGTCGCGGCCGTCTCATCTGGGCCCAAGCACATCCACGCAAAGACGCACAGACAAACACAGATGTCGGAAATCGGCACCACGGCCATTGCTCAATCCCGCTTCTCGAGCAGTGCACCCACACCCTCACCAACAAACGACCAATTACACGTCTCGCTCTCTCGCTCTCTCGCTCTCTCTCTCTCGCTCTCTCTCTCGCTTTCTCTCTCGTTTTGTTTGTCTCTCTCGTTTTTTTGCTCCATCAAGCATACACACATGCAAGCCCAGCAATTTTCATATTCGCCGCTTCGACGAAGAAAAAGGAGGAGGAGCAGCAGCAGCGGCCCGGGTACATATTGCCCCAAGTGGGCAGGGCGGCGGATTGCAGAGGATTGCAGCGGAACTTGCAGGCCACGACGGAAACCATCTATTTTTTGGAGCATTTACTCCATGAATATTTTCCTCTTTTATTTGATTATTTCAGAACGCTTCCAGGTTCCTTTAATTCCCTACGTGCAAGTGAACTCCCCAATTTCGTGCCCTTCCTCGATTTGCCTGCCGATTTTTGACCTTGCGCCGACTTGTTGGCCTTATGTCCCGCTTTTTGCTGAATTTTGGATGGGGTGTCAGGGGCGGCGATCCGAATTTTTTATTCGCCCGTGTGCAACCGGCACCCCCGCCACTGCCGCGTCCCGCGAAAAACAATAATGCATCGCCAAAGGGGGTTCACTAGTTGAGGCTTTTCACTCGGAGCACCAACTTGAGGGTGGGCTTTTTCTGGTCTTGTTCTCTTCTTGGGGGGTTCGGGTCATTAATAACTTAATGTTGCCATCTTCCGGGAAGGTCATTGGGCGGGAGGGGAACGCTACTGATCATTCGGTAAGCGGCTTTGTCTTACTGTAGCACTTAGAACTATTTTAAAGTGACTAGGAAGCCACAATCCGAAGCAGGCAACTTCTGAAAAACGTAGAAAACGACTCGAAACTATCCCGCATTGGCATAAATAATGTGCCTTCTATTTTTGTCCCTTTTGATACGCGATACACGTAATTTGTATCTTCTCGTTCCTTGTTCGAAGCGCTAACTGCTATTTTGCCGCACCAGAACGTGCGTAATCCGTAATTTGTCGCTAACTGTGCGTGCGTAACCTTGCGATCCCACTCCAATTTACAAATTATACTGTTACTGTAGCCAGAAGCACAAGAATTTAGTTGACAAGAAATAAGAAACATGAAAAACGAGTTGTTCTTCAAGTATTTTGGATTTCTCTAGTTAGCCGGCTTCTCCTCCCTCATCTCATCCGAATGCCGAACGGCACGGACCTAGCGCGGAAGAACTTTGATGTTTGCACTGGCATAGCGGTTTCCGAGAAGAACTCAGATCCGAGAAACCCCTCTAAAAAGAGCGCCAAATTCTAGTTTTGCCCTTGCCGCTAACTAGCGAGATTTTTGTGACCCAGACGACACTAGCCACTAACGACCCATGTGCGTCGACCAATCGGCTTTCGGCCTATAAAAACCCGTGGGGCAGACAAGTGTCCCATGTCGAAGACGCCCTCGCGATTCAAGCCCGCGAGGCGCCAAACGGTTTTGACGAACTTCGGACTCGGACTTTTCTGGGGCCATGGGTTGGCTTTACTCCCTGGGGGCGCCTTGTTTAGGGCGGCTCCAGACGGCAGGGTCGGGATATTTGTTTAAAATTTTTTGAGCTTCTGTCTGAGACGATTTAAAGAATTTCATCACAACAAATATGATTTCATTATATCGCATTTGTTGAAAGCAAATTTTCATTGCCAACAAGACCAAGATGTCTGCTTAAAGGTACTAACAAGCTCCAAAAACCGCTTTTTTTGAAAGCTCTATCGGCGACTACGCGACGCGCCGAGATACGCTTCCCAAAACCTGCGACTTTGACGCTATTCCGAGCGATCTTTACGCGCTTTTTGACGCGCTGTGGATTTGTCGAGAGGAAATTCGATACTAGCGTAGATTGAGCATCTTTAACTGCGCTGTACTACTTAACAAAATAGAAGGCTTACCTAATTCACTATGGAAGTTTTTCAATGCTACGATTTCTTGAGTTTTAATGCGGTAGTTTAAATTTTTCAGTAATTTAGATCTACTTCTCAGCGCGCAGAAACGGACGCAGCATCTTTTACCAATACGAATTTGGTAGTATCTCACCAATTAATCCTCTTTTTAATTAGCCCGAGCCGAGAGTTTCTTTTCTATTTGCGGACTTTTATCCATTCAGAAGTCCAAGCCGTCCTTTCGCTTTTTTTCCTCGCGGATTCCTTTACATTCTATTGCAATTCCCTATTTAGCTTCTGTTCTATTCCGGAAGCTTCGTGAAGGATTATATAATTGTTTAATAAATTTCATGGCTGCCTGAAATTCCAAGGTTTTTTGCCCACAAAGAAACTGGCCAAATTGGGGCCGGCCGGGCTGACGTGTGCACTTCGATCCCATTGGCCTTCTGCAGTTGCTCAAAAAATGGGCCATTCTTCAGGAGAAACACCTCCCCCGGAACGGGGGTGTGGAGCAACAAAAATGGAAATGTAGATAAGAGGAGAGGGAGCGAGCGTGAGAGCGAGAGAGAGTGAGAGAGGGAGCAAGCAAACTCTAGCAAACTCCATTATTCCCCCGGGGGATTGGCGAATGATGCATAGGGGAATGGGGCCCGGAATGGGCCACAAGGAGGCCCTTCGCTTCTTAGGGCCCGTGATTCGCCTCGGTCAAAAACTCGTCGCCCTGGCTTACCTGGAGGAGGAACCCGGAAAAAGTTTCATGGGGTTGAAATTTTCTAGGAATTTATTGCTTTTGCTTCGGTCACTTGATGGATGCCGCGAATTACTTTGGATTTTGAGCTCCAACTATTTTAAGCTGCTTTTCTCGTGCTCCCTCTTCAATTTCTGACGATTTTTTGCCTTATCCGCGCGACTAAATGGAGTCTTAAGCAAAGATATACTACAAAAGCAATCGAGTTTTTGTTTCGCGAAGCCGAAAAAAGTGGAATCCGAATGCGATTTTGGTGTTTTCCAACGGGCCCTGCTTGGTTGACAGCCACCCAGAAGCAAGGATCTCTTTGTTTTTGGCTATTCAACGTGAATTTTTGTGTCTTTTGAGTTAGAGTTCGTTTTTCTGAATTTTTAGTGCCACTCATCTGCCTTGTATCGTCTTTCCCTCTCTTTCTTTCTTTCTCCCTAAAGCTCTTTATGCCATTTTTTGTGCGTACGAGATTACTAACAACCAAAGAGGTTTTTGGTATCTGCAACGTTAAATTTCGGCTTACAAAAACTAACAAAAGGTCGAACAGCCGAAAACGTCACGCAAAAAATAAGGTAGAGAGTCGGTCCAGACGTGGGGGGCAGACCACATTTATGCAAATTTTAAAACTAAAATGTCTAAATTTTCTGTGCCTCCCTGATCCACCTAAAAAACGCAAGGAAAATCTTAGGTTAAGCTCGATTTCGTTATCGTGTTTGAAGATGCAATTTTTCAGTTTTTTTCCGCCCTTTTCTCTTTGTAGCATTCAGCCCAGACAAGATACTTTGTCTCCTTGAAAGCCAGCTTTTTGCAGCCCAACGTGCGGCAATCCCGGATAAAAAGTTTTTTGGTTTTCCGGAGTCCATGGGCCAACAAGTCTAGCCGCTCCTACTCCTCCTCATCCAATTTGATTCCCCCGCGAATTGGTTTCCTTTCTCGGCCGCTTTTTGGAAGAAAGGGCGAATGGAAGGGGTTCGCCGGCCGGGAGCAAAAAGATTTTCTGAATGCTCTATTTCATTTCGAATGGAAGAATCGGTTTTTTTTGGGGTAGACTGGTCTTGCTAAAAAACTTGCTAACCCTAGAAGAAATATTGAAAGTTAGAACATCTTAAAATTCTAGTTTTGGGAGGCTAGATGACTCAGAATTGTCATTTTCATTTTTCACGATTAGTTGTAATCCCAAGTCATAATAAAAATAATCCTTCACGCTAATTGTAGCAATAACAATAATTGGTATTGGTAGAAAATAATCCAGATTTTTTACTAGCAATTTTTTGGGGCGTCGGTTTCCGCTTCTATCTTTTTTGATAGCTGTTCTCTTTGCTAAACTTACAGCGACCCGGATTGTTACAAAAAACGTACATCTTCCGCTTCAAAAAACGCCGTGAACCGGATCTGCCCTGAAAAAAACACGACGCCAGCTTCCCCGGGCCGAAATCAGATCCCGAGGACAATGGCTTGGCCAAAACAAAGAATTTGCAAACTTCTTTTTCGAATTTTTTAACAGCAACTATACAAACTCCTCCAAAATGAGTGTCGCCATCAAATTCCCAAAAAGCAAAAAGAATTGCGTCGGCCGGGAATCGAACCCGGGTCGCCCGCGTGGCAGGCGAGCATTCTACCACTGAACCACCGACGCTCGAGGGTGGGGCTCTCCGGCTGGCTAGATGACTCGGGGATGCGGCAAGGGTGCGCAGGGCGATTGCCTGGTGATGGTCCTTGTTTTTTTCAGCTCATGCTCGCAGCCATTACCTTACGGAGCCAGTTCCGATAACTTAAAAATTTTTAAGATAGCCAGCTAACGCCCTGTTACACCTTTGAGCATACTCAGTCAATACGTCTAAAGGGAACCGGCTTTTTAAGCAGCGGACTAAACTATAGCACTACACTATTTTAATTTTCTTGGTCCTGTAAACAAAATATTTTTTAGACTCGAGCTCTAGCATTCAGATAAAGTTTCAGCCCCTCCTCTATCAATATTAGTCCCGTGGGAGGGGAGCGGCTCAAGAATCAGCCCGGGGTCCCGCACTAGAAAGCCCCTCTGATTTCCGGACTAATCGACTCGAATTTCCTACTGGAGTTGCGAGTCGGAAAAATAGACAAAAATTTTGAATGCCTTAATTGATATTTATTTATCTTCTTTTTCTCCTGTCCTTGAAAATAGAGCACTTAAGACGTAATTTCTTCGTTTCAGATGCTGCCGCTCTCAACACAGATTTTATTGTTGTGTTCTATGCCTCTATTAAGCGCGCTACATCCAATCTACGAGAAAATCAAGCAGAAGCAGATCCCAAAGGTATCGAAATATCCATCGCATTTAATTATTCTTCTTTAGCCATATGCCAATGGCTCGCTCAACGTAAACGTCGGGTTTTACGTGGAAAGTCTTGGGAATTTTCGGAGTACAGAAATGGTGAGTTATACCTTCAATTGAATGGCTAATAAAGCAAGATTCTGAATCTTTTCAATCTCAAATTATGTTTTTAAGACCTTCGACATGGATTTATACATGTACATGTCTTGGCACGATCCTTCGTTGGCGCATAATGAGACGGGATATGTGCTGATAAATGGTGAGTTTTAGGGAGAAAGAGGGAGAGAAAGCGTGAACGAGAGCGAGAGAGAGAGAGAGAGAGAGAGAGAGAGAGAAGAAAGAAGTGAGAGCGAGAGATAAAAAGAATAATATTTCAGATGACAGCGTCCTAAAAAGCATCTGGCTACCTGATCTCTATTTTGCTAACGCAAGAACTGCCTATTTCCATGAGGTCATGGTGCATAATTTTAACATGTTTGTTGGTCCAACCGGGACGATTGCTTATGGCACGAGGTATATTTGAGATTACAGACTACAGGCCACAAGATGGATAGATTGTAAAAACTATACCTTTTTCAGAGTAACTCTAAATGTCGCCTGCAATTTGCACCTGAAAGACTACCCCCTGGATTCGCAACAGTGCTTGATAAAGATTATTTCTTGTAGGTTTCAAGCCACCAATTTCGTTCCATTGTTATTTGGGTGTACATTAGCAATAACTTCGGTCTTCGAGGAAGAACTTAATTAAATAAATCCTATTTGAATTTAGACGCGCACGTCGTCGAAGAAATGAACGTCACCTGGTTCGACGACATGCCGATCCGGATGAATAAAGAAATCGGTACGCTGGCTTCAAAGTATTCTTGAGTGCAATTTTTAGGCCTGCCTGAGTTCCACATCACCGGCCACGACGGGATGTACTGTAACGGAGAATTTATGTACACAATTACGCATAATTCGAGTAGACGGGGTAAGACTTTTAATGTATCTGACATTACACGTTTTAGGAAACTTCTCCTGTCTCGTTGGGGTGATGAACTTGGAAAGGGCAATCGGGTACCATTTGGTTCAGGTATAAAAATCATGAAATCTCGCATTAATTCCTGATTTAGTCATATCTTCCTACCTCTCTCATCGTCGCAATTTCCTGGGTATCATTTTGGATCGATAGGAGAGCGGTAAGTTGCAAAAAAAACAGAAAAGCGAAAAATTAAAAAGTGCGAGTGAAACTGTAAAAAATAACGTAAATATCGCAAAAAATAGCAGAAATCAAGTGAAATCGACAAATATCCAATTTTGCAGCAAATAAGCTTGAACAATCGCTAAAATCCCATGCTAAATTCTGTCTTTAGGTCCCAGCAAGAGTTTCCTTATCCTTCACTACTTTGCTCACACTGTCGACTCAAGGAAATGGTATTAGATACGGTCTTCCGCCAGTAAGTTGCTCTAAATCTTCAAGAAACTTGTCGCTAGGTGGCCTACGCAAAAGCCATCGACTACTTCTACGGAATGTGCATGATGTTCATCTTCGGCGTACTCCTCGAATTTGCGGTCGTCAATTCCTATATGAGGAAAGCACACAAATTCGGTGTGCTCGCTGAGAGGTCGCAGAGTTCGAGCGAGAATGGGAGGAGCGCGATTTATGGTAAGTTTACGATCAAAAATTGGTCCCAGACAGGGGCGAAAACGGAAAGGTAAACACGGAGAACGCCGAAAATCAGGTGTACATAGCAGCGCTACGTAGGGCCCCCAGGACTACGCAGGGCTACTTTGCACATCACGAGCTTGTGACCTCCGGACTTTTTGCTTCTACATAAATTTTCTATAGTTTTATAATGCTTATAAATGCGTTTTTCATTTTTGGAAGTGGCAGCGGCAAACTAACAAGAAACCTTTGGGAACCGCAAAACCAAGGACACATTTTTCAGCTACGAACAGCGATGGTGAAGCCGACTACGACACTGATAATCCGGCAACGAGGATACACGTGAAACAAGCTGGACATTACGCGATGTTGATTTGCCAGGTAAAATCGACTCAAAAAAGCCAAAATCCAAAATTTCAGTCGCTGAAGTACTCTAGGAAAGCGCATACCGTCGACCAGGTGTCCAGATTTGCGTTTCCAGGTAAATTAAATTGCTTTTTCCTAAAATTCAATTTTTCAGCGTCTTTCCTCATTTTCAATATTGCCTACTGGACGTACTACCTAAATGAGGAGCGCCAGAACATGAATGGCGAGATTTTGACGTAAAAAACTTCTATGTCTTGATTTTCGAATTTCGTCTTGTGATTTCTGGTCATTTCGTTGCTTCAGGAAGTTTCTTGTTGTTCAATTCGCCATTGTTATCTCATT
This sequence comes from Mesorhabditis sp. LJ9110, assembly GCA_038088335.1. Classification (NCBI taxonomy): domain Eukaryota; kingdom Metazoa; phylum Nematoda; class Chromadorea; order Rhabditida; family Rhabditidae; genus Mesorhabditis; species Mesorhabditis sp. LJ9110. Next base: position 263,398 of record JBBGBA010000008.1, read on the forward strand.
TAACTATGGGTAATGCAGAGATCTCGGTGAATAAAAGTTTTATACAATTTTTCTTTCAATAACAATTTCCGGGCACAAAAAGTCAGCCTCACAAATGAGAGGTGATGGCCTCCATTCTCGCCGCAGCAGGTGAATTTTGGGTCCGGGAACGCAACCTGAGATTTCTTCCCTGCCCTACCTAAACTTCTAACAACTATCGATTTTGTCGCATGAGAATGTATTATTATTCCAAGGATTTTCAACGCCTGTACTTGCCGCCAATGTTTTGTAATGCGACGAATGATGGGGTTTGTCTAAACATCTTTTTCAAAAGATTTTCTAGGACTCGCTCTACTCGATGTTCATCTACACGATCACACTCGTCGAGTTCGGCATCCAATTCATTAGTTTGGCTGGCTATATACCATTTATAAAAATCGTACATGAAAGCCGGCTCTTTCACCCAAATTTGCGAAAGTTTATCGTTTTCTTTGCGCTCTTATTACAGCTGAATTTCCCTATCAGGACGATTTTGCTTTTTTATGAATTCGAAGTCATATCAGTCACAGGTTGGTGTATATTCTAAACGTTATTAACAGAAAAATTAGGCCGGCTAGCGCAGGATTGGCTGTTATTACTGCCCTGCACGTTGCGATACTTTCTGGCCTGCGTTAGCACGCTATCGTTTTTTGTCATTATCAATGAAAGGTGGGTGCTAAAAATTGTTAGATTTCTATGACTAGAGCCGATATCGTAGGTATTTAACGACAGTGCATTAAAATATGAATCTAGGATTGCGGCCACCTACTTCATCAAAGACTACGAACAGCACAAGCGCTCCTGGATTTTCGGGATTATCATGCTTCTGTTTGCACTTCTTGGTACTTTGATCTGCCCGCTGGTTGGGTTTTGTAAGTTTTAACGACCTAGATGATAAGTAAATTTCTACTACGTTTAGTTCGTTTAGAAAGAAACACTAGTAGAGTTCGTAGGAGAAAGAAAGTATAAAAACGAGTTAAATTTTGCATCTTGCGCGTTTGATCGTTGTTTAAAGTAGCGACCATTTTAGTGAAAACAAGCGTAAAAAACGATTATAATGGAGGTTTTCGAGATCACACAATTTTTCGATTTAACCTTGCTTTTCTAGACGTCACCGGTCCTCGCCTTATCGTTTTTCTCTGCTTCTTTCTGGTCCCATTTTCGATATTTATGGTTGGCTGGCAGACTTTGGCAAGATTCGATATAAGCTTTACTTTCCATCCTGCAATTTAGGCCTATTATTTCTTATTAAAACACAACAACAAATTACTAAAAGAATTATCAAGGGATCTGCGCCCGGGAAAACGGGGCTATCACCTAAGTATGCGCTACCAGGTCTCCGAGAATCTGAGAGCACTGGAGGTATGGAAAAACTTAATTTTTAGAATAAGTTAATGAAGAAAACAAATATTCTTAAATTTAACTCGCTAATACAGGGTGTCCCAATAAAAACGTCACGCTGGCATTTTCCCATTTCAAATCCGATCGACCTGACATTAGGAACAGAGCTGCGCAAGGGATTTTAAAATGTTCACAGAAACTTTCAGCCCGATCGGTACCGTAGTTTTCGAGTTATAGCAAAAATAAACTTTTATTTAGGTTTTTAACCTGGATTTTGCCGGAATTGAGCCTTGGAATGTATGGCAAAAATGAAGCGCCGACCCTTTTTTACCCCAGAAAATTTTTCATTTCGTAAGATTCGTCTTGGAAATCGGTTGTTTTAGTAATTTTAACAAGGTGTTATGTCCCCGAGGTTAAGAAGAATGGGGGATTTAGGGCCGTAATTGATGGTAATTGATGCAAAGTCCGAAAAATGGAAGCAAAAGTGTTGGAAAAACCGTATTTTTGCTATGACTCGAAAAAGTTACCGATCGGGTTGAAAGTTTCTGTGAAAATTTTAAATTCCCTTCCGCACCTCGGTTCAGAATTTCAAATCGATCGGTTTTGAAATGGCGAAATGCCAGCGTGACCTTTTTATTGGGACACCCTGTATATTTTAGATGGTGAAAAAGATTGTCTTCTGCTTGGCAATATCCGGAATTTCTGAAGGTGGCCTGGCCATTTTCCACTTTATCATCTTCGATGAGCGGTTCCCATTCATTGGATGCTGGATGGAAGTGGCCACGGCTTTGTAATTATCTATTACGTTTTCTTAAAGTATTTAAGATATGTCCTCTTCTTCCTGCTAACCTCGCTGTGGGCCGTAGATGAGTGGCGCCAGAAATTTGTCGACAACATGCTCCCCATTTTCGGGTCTGGAAAACGCTCGGAAACGAACTCGTTGAGCGCCCCGTCGATCGATATTCAGGCGGAAACTAATGCCTATTTTCAGTATTATAGTAATGCGTGGTGATGGAAGTGAATACGCTTTTACACCTTTGAGGATATTTTTATGCTGTTAAAACTTTGGGAGCTTGTACTTATTTTACATTCATAAACGGGTCGTTGTTACAGGGTGGCCCGAAAGAGTGGTGACCGCAGCTTGCACACAGAATTTCTCTGTTCCCTTATGGGTTTGGGCAAGGCGGGGTTATGGATTCTGTTTCCTATAGATGTTGGCTAAATTTGAGCATACGCTCAGCGCACAACCAGTCAAGCTTTTCATTAGGAATTTAATTCCATAATTCAAAGTCATGGATTTTTTGAAATCGACAAAATCTAAAATAAATTCCTGTGGAAGAAAATACTTAACGATGCCTTTTCCATCTTTTTAACGGGCGTGCCTGACGTTTCCGGTAAAGCTCGTGGTGCAGCTATGGCTCAGAACCCTCCAACTTGGTCAAGTGACCGAGGCCCGTTGTTAAGGGTTTTGACCAAACCGTTTTTTGCTCGCCAAAAGAGCCATCCTGCAGCCCCAACCCGAATCCGCAGAATTTTTTTGTGTAGCCGGTCTGAAAGGCCATAGTGTTGGCTACTCCCGATTCAATTTTGGGTTCGCTCGCGAAAGTCTTCATCGAGTTATGAGCCAAATTCGGGCTGAGTGTCTGCGTGCCAGCACCTCCGTTTTCCATCCGCTTCCCCGCCAGTTTTCCGAGTTTGAGGCAAACAAATAAAAAAGTGGTTATACCATGTGGAAGATAATTGTTTAAGGAATATAATGTGCTAAAATGAGCTTTCCTCGATCTATAGTTTTTCAGAAAATCGAAAAAGTTTCGGTCACCACTCTTTCGGGCCACCCTGTATTTAAACACGGCAAGCTAAAAGAACACTACAAAAACACTAAAAAACTTAAGAAGGTTGACGACATTAATATTCTTTAAAATAAGGTTTTTAACAACGTTATGTACAGAGTAGCATGGTGTTGGCAAGTCGTAACTACGGAGGGTTCCAATGCACGGCGGCAAGATATGCGGAATATGCTAATCAAATAACTGACATTACTAGAAATGAAAATAAGCTTGATTCCGCATTAAATACAATGCATTTAATACACGAATATAAACATAAGAAAACGTTCACGTGAACAAATTGCGAGAGGAAAAGACAGAAAATCGGAAAGATTTTCGGATTTTTAAAGATCTCCCTGAAACCGTTTCTGACTACATTTTATAGTACATTTTTTGGGTGCTCAACTGCACTGATCAACCATCCAATTAGCTCTATGTATCATTTTTTCAGAAAGCAGGTGAATTTCTAGTACTACTTACGAGTGGCGCCGTTAATCTAGCCGCTTTGAGGTTAATTCGTCAGTTCTCTTTTGATTTACCGTCCAAGCTATATTCTAAACCAAATATAAGTTTGCAAGAGGTTCATCAATAATTTTAAACTAAAAAATTATGTATTATTACTCCAAGGATTTTCAAGCAGACTATATGGTCGCCATGTTTTGCGATGCGAAGAACCGAACGGTTTTGCGAATTTTTTTACTTAAAAAATCCATCAGGATTTTTCGTACGCCGTTTCTCTATATATCGTCACGTTAGTCGAATTTATACTACATGTTTCAACATTTATCGCTTATTTACCATTTATAAAAATCCTACTACGAACATCAACGTTCCATCCAAACCTACAAAACTATTTTCTCTTCTTTTCAATAGTGTTACAGCTCAATTTTATCGGCAGATTCATCTCCTTGTTTTATCAATTTCAGTTTGTCGTTTTAACAGGTGGCTTAAGGAACCCAATTGCCCTGCCCTACTTTAAAAAATTAAATTTTACGAGACTAAAACGGCATTCCAGGCTGGATCGTCCACGACTGGCCAATGTTCGCTTCCTCAATGATGCGCTATTTTTTATTGGTCGCCAGCGTGCTTTTTGTTTTCAACCTCATCAACGAAAGGTATTTTTGGTTTTATTAAACCCAGGAAAAACATGCGTAGGCTTGCGGCAACCTGGTTCGTGCTGGACTACGAAAAACGTAAGCGAACCTACATTTTTCGGAGTATGATGGCCCAATTTTTTGTGCTGGGGACTGTGTTTTCGGTTGTTGGCGGATTTTGTAAGGATACCTCCGAAAATGATAAATATATAATTTTAGTAGCAACCGGCGATTTCCTCTACATTTTCATCATCGATATATTTTTGCCGCTGTGCTTTTTGCTGGTTACATGGCAGAGTGCTGTAAGTTTAGCATAGCAACTAGCTATATTTTTTTTTACCTCTTAAACATCTTTTACTTGTTATACTTACTTTTTTAATTCCTTTAATTTCTTCTCAGGGCTACTTCTACCTCGTAAACTACAATACTAAGTTATTGGCCGAACTGTCGAGGGACATTATTGGGAAACGGGGATATCATTTGAGCATGCGGTATCAAGTTGCTGAAAATTTGAGGGCGATCAAGGTAGAGTAACAAAGCCAAATTAAGGCTTTAACTTAGCCACTATTTCAGGTTAGAGTATACTATTTTAGATGATCAAGAAAATCGTATTTTGCATGATGACTTTTGGGTGTTTGCTATCTCTGGCCGGCATCCCGCATTTTCTGGTTTTTCGGGAAACCGTACCCGCGTTTGGCTGTGTGCTGGAAGCCCTAGCGGCATGGTAAGTTGATATCTCAATCCGGGAAAAATGAAGCTCGGCTTACAAGACTTTGTCGGATCTGGACTTGGACTTGGGCTTGGGCTTGGATTAGGCTAGGACCTAGGCTTGGGCTTAGGATTGGTTAGGCGTGGTTTAGGCTTACTATGAAGGTATCTGAACTTGCCATCGAACCTTGGGAAGTCAGATACACCATTCGACGCGCCTTGATGAGAGGATTCCAGATATGTAATAAAATCAACGGGAGCGCATAACGGTAAAAAGTTATGAGGGTTCAAAGTTCACCAAATCACGAAAAATCTTGCTTTGAGACCCTGTATCATCCCGCGGCATGGAATTTAGTCTAAACTGATTAGTGCTTCTGGTTCAACAAAGAAAGCTCTTTCAAACGAGCTATATTACATATGGCTGCCAAAATTCCTCAGAAAACTTTTCGGAATGCGGTGTAAGGGTAGGGTAGGGTGATTCTGACGAAGCCTTTTGAGGCTTGGGCTTAAGCTTAAGCTTGGGCTTGGGCTATGGCTTAGGGTTAGGAATGGGCTTGGTATTGCTACAATTTGAAATGATAATTCATAAACTTTTAGCTACTCTCCCCTATTCCTAATCGTCTGCCTCTGGGCCGTCGAAGAGTGGAGGGAGCAATTTTTCGATGCTTTTCCCTCATTATCCCGAACCTCACAAGTGACGACCGCCAGGTGCTCGCCGGTCCCCTCCATCGACCTAATGGCCGAGACAAATGCTTATTTTCAGTATTATCGGAATTCTTGGTGATTTAATAAAAGTATAAAAACCGTTGAAATTAGGATCTAATGGTGTATAAAACTGTACAAACCGTTTAAAAAACTCTGTGTTTTAGTTTCTTTTGATGGAGTATCTGTTTTTTTCTTAAGCTTAAAATCTTATTTTTACGACCAAGTAGGTATCAGAATTTTATGATGCATTCCATCACTCCTACGTATAAACAAATATGTACATTCGCAATCACCGCCGCACTAATGGCTATGTGGATAGAAATCAATAATTTGACTCTTAATACTGCTGCCCATAGCTGCCGACCATGTTGACAAAGTTGTTGGCCTGCTGCCCCAGCTGCTGCATACGGTAGAGGATGTCGGTGAAGAATCGGTCCATTGCAGGCATTTTTGAGCCCTGGAAATTGGTATTTAAAGTGTTTTAAACATTTGTAGCTTCAGAAAAAAATGTAAGTTTTTATTTTAATGGTATTTTTTCAAACGGTATTTTTTTAGAAAAATGAATCATAAAAAATGGTATGTGTTTCTGAGCGTGCATAAAAATCAGGTTATTTCTAAAGTTTTGATTTCAATCGATCTAACTGAAAATCGTACTATTCTTTTCTTTTTTAGCTTTAATAAATTAAGCACGAAATCAGATTTGCGTTAATTAACTTAAAAAATCAAAATAAACATTGCAAATCTCACCTCGCGGTAGATCTTGTTGCACAGATCCTGAATATGGGCAATGTGCGGGTTCTCGGCATCAATCGGGAAGTTGAGGTATTCGCCAGGAGTATGGTGATGGAATCGGGCCAGGTAGACGATGGCCGCAACTTCTGGGTGCAGTTCTTGGCGTCGAATATTCGCATTCTTGCTCTGGAGTGGCAGCCACTCAGCGATTGCCTGGAAAGACGGCGGTTAAAATCGTTTTTTTTTAGATTTGATGGATTTAATTTTGAATTCAAAGCCTTAGTTTCTACTCCACTTTTTTTTGTTCAAGCTGTTGTGTTTTAATACAAACCATTCAAATACCTACCCGAATGTATCCAACAAGTGAATCGCAACCCTGGATGATGTCGATGTACTGCTCGTTCATGTCATGCCACACCGGGTATTGCTCTGGGTCATCTTTCATCTGGAATTCCTTGTTGTATAGGTTAAAAGATACGATTGGTAAAATGAAAAACTCTACAAATACAAAGCTGACCAAGGCCACCAGAAGTCGGATATTCCGTTGGAGGAGGGGCTCAATCTGATGCAGCGGGATCTCGCAGTGGTTTCTCGCGAGGAGTGCGATCTAAAAAATTATTTTTTAAATGATTTTTGGTTATATAAAAGCCTAACCGGCTTCTTACGTTAAACTTTATTATTTATACTTGGTTTAAATGCCAAATTTCAAATTTAACCTACTAGAAGCAAATTTAAGGTTAGTTTACAAGCCTATCATAACAAATCCAAGTCTTTAAAATCATCTAAAGAAAAATAATTATCAATTTTTAATCGTTATCAATTTTTGATTTTATGCAAAAACACGATCGTGCTATAACCAAAAACCGACTTATCTATAAAAGAAGAAAACACAAATCGTAACTACGAAAAAAATGCTAAAACATTAATTGAATTTATAAATTTTGACTTAAAAATTAGATAGCGTAGAAAAACTAAAAAATTTGGAAACTAAAAAATCCGAAACTTGATAATCTTAAAAAACCCACCATATGCAACGACTTGTGGTGCTCCCCACCCAGCTGCTTCTCGCCATGCCGTACCGCGTATTCGGGGAGTACCGTATGCAGTGGGGACGGGTCCTCCGGTTCCGAGTCCTCAGAAAATTCCGTGGACTCGACGACGGATTGTGGGGGCGGGGAGATGGAGCTGGGTTTGGCGGCTTCGGCCTGTTTGGCCAAGTACAAGTCCAAATTCGGGGTGTTCGGGTCAACAATAAAATTGGTGGGCGGGGCCAGGGAAATTTGTTGACCCTGGGCGCGGGCGTCAAAATGGGCCAGGGAGTGGATGCGTGCTCGGAGGGTTTTGGCCAGGGCCGAGTGGTACTGTAATGAGGATTGTTTTGGGGTTGGGGGTAGGGTTTGATGGGCCGGAAATTGGACCGGAGAACCGGGTTGGGAAGAGAGAAATTCGAATTGGTTGGGGTGGAAGGTGTAGAGTTCGGGCGGCGAGTAGGTCATCGTGGCGGCGGAGTACGGTAGGTTGTAGTTGTAGTGAGGCTGGTATAAAATGATCTGAATGATTTTTGGGGTGACTATATATAGGTTATCAGGTTGTAGCCTGTAGCCATCTGCCCTCTGCTAGTGAGGAAAGCGCATCTGGCGGCCTCGTGCCGGGCGCAGCAGATCAAAGGAGGTCGCGACATTAATGGACACAAAATTGCCATTCGTTACCTTTCCTGGTAATTTGGAATTTTATCGATTACTAAAATACTGACCGGAAACACAGGCGCGACCTGAAAACTTCAACAATTTTGAGGTAACTCTATCGATGCATTAGAAATCGGTTTTTTCCTGCAAAAACATGTAAATTTTTACTGCTTTTTAGATTCAGTGCAAGATTTTAATTGTTTGTTTTGCTAAATTTCTGAAGTTTTTTAGATTTTTTCTGCAATTTCGGGTATTTGGCGTTTTTGCCATTTCCTCAGCTGTTCCATTTTCTCATTTTACATTTTACAGAATCTCCAGAATTTCTGACGACCCCGAATGATCTCGCAAAGCAACGGGGGCTCGGCAGCTGTTCTGTACCCGAAAATGAGTGCCTTTTGCGAGCACCTGCCAGACATTGCGTTTTTCCCAGAAACTGTTGATCAACACCACGGAAGCGCTTTCTGTTGAACTGGGTGGAAACGTTTTCTGTTTCCGTCAGACGGAAACACTCGCGAAAACATGTCTAGAAAAGTGGCATCCGGCGTCTGGTTCAAGGCTTCATTTCCGGAGCTTTCCTGAAAAGGGACTAGCATCACAACAGCGATCAGGTAATACAATTTTAGTTCCGGGCGGCCTAGCAGAAATTTGTTAAGGGGATGGGCAAGGCGGAGCAGCTAATCCCCTACGGTTTCCACGACTTTCGTGGCACCGCGACAACGCGTAACACCCGTTAACGGATGTAACGTTTATTATTGCTTTACGTGTGGTAATCGGACGCGCTGGAAAAGCGGAATGCGTCGCGTATCGCGAATGCTGGAAAATTTCATGGTGTCCACAAAAGATACCAAAGGTCTTCATAGTAACGCCTGCTTCGTAACTTTAAACTCAAAAACTGTGGGGCTAAACAAAAAAAAACCCGAGCCATTTACCTATTTATAGAAATTCGATTTATGATATCTTCTTGACACTCGACCCTGTTGTTGCCTACGTACTCCCAGGTGGCGAGCTACCTGACTTTTACCAGATTATCCCCATTCGAGGCCTATAATTATCACAAGAGTTTACTTTTTCCGTTCGTTTACTCTCTACTTCGAATACACTATAATTTTTTGGTCATTGCAGACGTTTTTCCATCCGCGTGGCGACCAGCCAATTTTACTATTTTTCGGAACAAACACGCGAACCGTGAACTTCGATCGGTTGCGCTGCTTGAAGCGGTGCGGCGCCCTTTTGGGCCACACCGCCAGGTGGAATGCTGCAGGGGTGTCACAAGCTCTGTTGGCGGTACAATGCATCAGTAGACGCATAATGGTGCCACTATACCTTTTGAAGAATTCGAGAGCCATTGACTGTCGTAAAATTTCGTGCCAACGAATTCGAGCAGTTTAAAAGTGCTGGATCTTTCGCTAACGGTTTTCCAAAGATAACCTTTGAAAAGGGCCTAATATAACTTAAAAACGTAATTTCGGTTTTTTTTTTGCCCCAATACGATTTTCGAAGATAGGCTATTTGTTCACTGGACGAATTGGTGTTCATTGGCTTATTCCGGGCCCAATTTCCGTTGCCCAACATGCTCGCTCGCTAGAATTGAGTTACGATAGTCTGCCCCAGGTGGCGAGTAGTCGATCATAAATCTACACGTCTTTTTGATCTAACTTTTTGAAGGTTTTGTTGTTTGCTATCTCATTTCTTTTAATAGCTGTTTTCTTTCTATTTCCTTCCATGAATCGTTTTTTGCCAGTTTTGCAATTTTTAAACGTTATTATCGAAGGAAGCCTTGCGACTTTTAAAAATTGACACTAAAAGGGCCGCGGATAAAAACGTTAATTGTAAAAGGGCCTCAGATTTCCGAGTTGCCGTTAATAAAATGCCGACACGATCTTACGTTCAAAACAATATTCTAGCTTCCGCTGGAAACTGCGCAGTTTTCAGCATTTTGGTTTCGGCAATAAAGATAAAAAGAGAAAAAGAAAGAACGAAAGTCAATTTCACCTGCAGCTAATGCCTTTGAAAGTTACCGCACCTTCTTTCCGTTGCAACTAGATTGTTGTTGAAAATTTAATAAAGAAACACAACATCTTTCATTTCTGTTATGACGTCTGTCTAGGCGGATTTTTTTGGTCTGTGAACTTTCTCACTCCATTAGCTTCCCGAGGATCGAAGTTCTCGTCTTTTTCCAAAATTTCTCGAATTATTTTCAAGTTATACCTCAAATTTTCAGAAGTTTAACTCGCTATATTGTTGTATGTAACGATGTACTACTTTTCCAAAGATTTCCAATCACCCTATATGATGTCACAGTTTTGCGAGGCTAGGAATCGAGAGGTAAGCAATTTCTGGATGGCTGATGCTGTTTTTAGGATCTATCCTTCACCATCTACGTCTATTTCGTAACAGCTATCGAGTTTATTTCATTAACAATAACATTTTTGCTATACATCCCTTTTATCCGAATTTTGCTCCACACTGCTCAATTCCACGAGAATCTGCGAAGAATATTTCTACTGATTGCTCTGATTTTCCAACTCAATTTCATCTGTCGAACGATATTGGTGCTGTACGAGTTTGATGTGATAAAATTGACGGGTAGGTATAAAAGTACGACTACTTTTATTCACGCACTAATTCAGCCAAAAATAGCAGCACCGCGTAACGTCGAGAAAATTACCTATCGTACGCTTTAGCTACTATAATTTTAATAAACCGTAGTCATCAACCGTAGTCATTTTAATTATAAGCTAAAAGCCTTGAATTTTTCAGGATGGTTCCGCGACGATTTCCCATTTATGGTAGCTTGCTTTTTGCGGTACTACTTGGCCATAACTGGTATGGGATGCGTGGCCAAGATATTGATTGAAAGGTACGGCAACGCACTAAGTCAAACCTTTTACTACGTTCAATGGAAATTTTTCTTTTCATCTTAAGCAATACGACATACAAGACTCAAAAAATATACCTTACAGGGTCTGCGCCTCAAAATTTATCGAAGACTACGAGCACACCAAACGCTCCTACATTTTCTCGGTGGTGCTTGTCATTAATGTAACACTAGGTTGCACCATCGCGACCAGCATTGGGTTTTGTAAGTTTTTGAGTTTAGGGATGCTATTATCAAATCAGTTATAATAGGGTCATTTTAATCATTTTTTTAACAAAATTCGTTAACTACAACCGGTTTTCCAGTGGTCGCCATCGACGAGGAAAGTCTCTACCGCTTCCTCATCAACTTTTTTCTACCCTTCTGCGGGTTACTGTTTATTTGCCATGGCTTGGTAATAACGCAATACTTAGAAGGTTATGTCAGCTAAATTTAGGCCTACTTCTACCTAAACACTTTTAACGTCAAATTGCTGAAAGAGCTCTCAGCGGGTATTGTCGGGAAAAGAGGCTACAATTTGAGCATGAGGTTTCAAGTGGATGAGAATATTAAAGCAATTAAGGTATCCGGGGATACAAATTAAAATGATTTTCAAAAATAATTTCAGTTGTTAAATCGGGTCATAATATGGATGACTTTCTACGGCATCGCCACGGCTTCAGTTGGAACCTTGCACTTCGCCGTTCTGGAAGAGAAAAACTTGTGGTTGGGCTGTTTTATGGAAGTGTGGATATCTGGGTAAGTACTAAGGTTTAAAGCTTTCAAAATACACCGCGCTCTCATACTTGAGAATGCGAAATAAACGTAAAAATTTCAAGCATTTTTGAATTCTGCAAAAATCGTTGGTAGCTTACCCGCGTTTGGCAAAATTCCACAAATTGTCACTGCTAGCTTTTGGCAGAAGTTTTCTTAGTTTTGCATTTTTATATTTGGCACTATGGCATTGCCCGGGGGAATTTTTTTATGTAAGGCCGGAAATGCTTGGTAACGTAAAAACTAATTTTGTAAAATTTAGCGATGCTTAAGCGAAAAATTTTCAAAAAGCGTAATCTAAACAACTTTCAAAAATACAAAATTTGGATCTTGCAATTTTGATTATGGTCATTTTTCGTCGGGAACTCGATAGTTTTTATTTATTTGACTAAATTTTGTAGTGTGGGTGAACTGACACATTCAATAAATGATGGAGATTTTAGCTACGTTGCCTTCTTTCTCTTCATTTGTTTATGGGCAGTCTCGGAATGGCGCCGCGAATTCTACGCCTATTTCCGGAATCTATTCGGCACCGTCCAGACCGGAAAAGTCAAGCCCATCATCCACGACATGGTCGCCGAATCCAACGAGTACTTTAATTATTATAAAAACGAGTGGTAATTCCAAAAAACATATAAATATTTATGAACCCAAACAATGCTTGGCCAACATCGCAGCAAAATATACCCAGCACAAGGTTCAACAATGCAAAAACAGGCAAATTCGACGAAAAATAACCGGGATAAAATAATCTAAACATTTGAGAACTTTAAGGCCCTGAATCGGAAAGAATTATGCGCATAGTAATGACACGGAATAAGAAGTGGAAAGGAAAAATTAGGAGTAATTATTTATTGCTGGCATCCATCGTCAGGCTTTTCCCGAAACGGGACAGTCGACGAGGCATCGAGCGCATCGAAGCCAGCGAGATTTTTCGGCTTGTGGACTAAAAAGAAGTTATAAACATTGCATAAAATTTGGAAACAAATCAATGAAAAGGCTTGAAACTTAGTGCTGGTTAAAGCACAAAATTTGGAGTTCAAAGGAGCGTAGCGGACGAAAACTTGTGCATCGCGACGTAGCCCTTTTTCGATGAATTCTTCGATCATCAGTTTTTAATGAATTATCGCCAGTTAATGGCTACCTAGAGAAATAGCCGCACAAAAATACGATGTTGAAAGGAGCGTTCTGTACTGGTCTGTGGGCTACGTAACACTCCTATGCTCATACCAACAAAGCGCGTTCTAAGCAATTTGCTACGTTACCCTTTAGTTCTTTTCAATGGTTATTAATTTTTTAGACTAAAAAATGCGTAAAGAATTTAAAAATAGCTAAGCAAAAATCACCTGCTCGTTCTTCTTGGCAGCCGCAATTTGTGAGTGCTGTAACATCGCAGCCATGGAAACTGTCGGGGAACCGTGGGCGCTCGAGAGGGCACCGACCTGAAAAAGTTTTGGTAATACGTTCAGCCCCAAAACGCCTCTAGAAATTTCGAAAAAGCGGCAAATTTGAATGTTAAAATCATTGGCACCATTAAGTTCGATACTTACATGCGCCATCCTCTCAAGCGAACTCGTAGTTCCATGGGAGATTCGTCGTCTTTCCAAGGTGAATCGGGCAACGTTCTTCCACCGCGACTGCACCTTGAAGACGTTCTCATCAGGACGTAGCGTTCGGGCGCTGATTCCGGCTCGACCGCCAACTAAAAAGGGATGTAATGCCAGGCTGTTCAAGACCTACGATCAGAACTTCGCTTCCGGCAGACCGAGACCTCGCGAAGGGCAGTGAGGACTGTGCCGGAACCTAAAAGAAGTTTGCTGCTTATGGCTAGACCTTGATAATAAGCGAGGGGTTTTCTCGAGAGGTTCCATACCTGAAGGCGTCGGATTAGCACTCGGCCCTGGTTGCTGCCTGTCGCTGACCTCCTCAACGAGCACAAAGTCACTCTCGTCTTCATCGAGTCGACGGGCTTTCAGGAAGACCTGGAAAACGGATGGTTGTCAAAATTTCACTATCTTTTGAGGTATCGTGTATGACAAAACGCACTTGTTTGATAATGTCCTTGGCCGAGCTGTTGACCGACGCTCTTAGGATAGCATACGGTTGCTCCTCCGAGATGTTATGGACACAAACGAGGAACGTATCGCCCATCGACCGGGCTCGGGGTTGCATACCTGAAAGTACGTATTATGGGTTTCGCATCTTTCTCTGACCCCTAGAATCATTAAAATGCTATGATGATAATCCTCTCAAGTCATACTTACCTGGCGGCTCCAAGTCCCCGCCAGCCGAATCTACATCGAGGCTCCTACCGCCATGAATCTGCTGGGACGACTGGGATTTCATCGCGTGCGTCACGACCTGAAGCTTTATTACGCCATTAAATTTTAGCGGTTAAGGCTCACCTCTGGCACTTTCTCGAAGATTGTCGTTCCGGAGCCCATTGCAACTTGGGGGTTAGACCCCGACGCTCCATTCGAGTTTGACGGGCCACCCTTGATGATCGAGGTGATCCAGGCGCGGGATGAGGGGTCCTAAAGTTATGAGTTAAATGCGGCCAATGAAAAACAAAGCATTACGTGAATTTTAAGTTTCCCAAGTACGCTTCAAAACTTACCGTTCCCTTCCTTTTGACCAAAAATCTGCGTTGCCCGCCATTCCAAAGCGCTACAGCGTCCATGATCGGCTCATTGGGGGGTAGGATACGGTACCTAGGTGCGGAATAAGCATTCCTAGGTTATTTCTTACTTTTGAGTCTCCCCATCCTCCCCATCGTTCCTCAGGCTCTCCTCGAAGAGCACGTAGTCCTCCACCGCGTCTCCATTCTTCCCGGCGTTGATCAGGGCCTGATTTTGAGAGAAAGATTTTACAGTCATGATAGACCTACCTGTTGCACAACGCTCTTCACGGTGCTGCTGCTCTCTCCATGTACAACTACTGTAGAGTCGTCAGTGGTGATTCCGGAAATGCGCAGCACGAAGATTTGCTTCTTCAGGATCGGCATCGGCTTGCAGACGTTGTTGTGGCCCTGAAAACGCCGGAAGTTGATTGGGATGTCTCGCAAAGCCAAGACAATATTTTTAACAAAATTTGAGTACAGATCAATAAGCTTAAACTGACCGTATCATTCTGATATGCCATGGCATGTTCAAAGGTGCCAGCGGCGGCTTGGCTGTCCTCTTCGTGCAGATAGATGTGTTCTTCTTGTTCAAACCGGGAGCGGATGAAAAGCGCACCGTTTTCTAAAAATAAGAGGTGGAAAATGACGAGGGTTCGTAGGAGCAGAGAATTTATCACTTTTCCTAATGTAAGAACCATACCGGTCGGTTGATTAGCCGGAGTCCTTAGCGGTAGGTGTCGATATCCGGGTCGCAGGCATCGAACTGGGATGACACTAAACGACGAGTTGATGCTCCATTAAAAAGTGTCATTAGGTCAAGGATTTGGCACTAACGATAGTAAAGAGAAGTCTTTTTCAAAATAGATAAATAACAGTGATTTTAAAAACATACCGTTGAGCTACTACTCTCCCATTCACAGCCGAGTCGCAGACAGCTATCCTCAAAAATGCCAGCTCCACGAAAACAATCCGGAACTGGACGGTGTGGTTCCACACTGGGTTTACCTAAAAAAAACAAGATATTGGTGTTTTTTAAGTCCCGAAGAAGTTAAAACCCATCAGCCATCTACCCACCGCATTCCTCGGCACAAATTTGCTCTTCTCTTTCTTGCAGTCGACCGGCAGCCCGATGAGTTCGACCTCAACGAACGGCGAGCCGGAATGGGCGTGCGGGAAGACGTATTGACCGGATAGGACCTGCAATTTGCAATCGATAAGCTAAACGTAGTAAGTAACGTACAGTCAACGTCAAGATGAGCGCCGACTGATTGGTCAGCTCCTTGGAGAGGGGATTGAACTTGCGGTATAGTGGATGGTTATCTTCCCAAAGGACGCGCGGCTTTAAGGTGTACCTTAAAAATAATTTTATGAGATTATTGACATAAATGAAATATGGCTAAATTCGGCTAAGGCATGATTTGTAACTACAAAATACCAACCCGCTATTTCCGGTCTGCTCGAACATGGCGGCGTTGACGGCCATCATCACGTCGGTGGTCTGGAAAAAAGCGCAAGTTTTTGCTTAAAATCAGCAGTAGATAATAAATAAGCTAGACATATAGTATAAACCAGTGGAAAAAGACCGCTTCGCGGCCATTTTCCACTGGACCCCGTCTAAGAATCACGAATTCTAATCCTTTCCTTTCTTCAAGCCTGCGGCGCAAGTGCCGGAGTCCCCGGAGCCATTCCTCGGCCTGAGGCGCGAGCGCGGGCTACGTCAAAACCTTGAGCCTGCGGCGCTAGCTACTGACTTTCTCTCCATATTGGGCCCGGCCTAGTTATTGGTTTTTCTCCAGGCTTTGGCCTGCGGCGCAAGAGCCCGGGTGCAGGATTCATTCTTGGCCTGCGGCGCGAGAGCCTTCATCCAAGGACCTTTTTTGGCCTGGGCGCGAGAGCCTTGAGCGAAGGACCGTTTTTGGCCTGCGGCGCTAGAGCGAGGGCCAGGCCTAACCCCCGCACACCGAGAGCCTAGAAATATGTTTTGTTGCTGAACTACCAAAAAGCAAAAAGTTAGATCCAGGCAGGATCCGAACTCACTACACGCGCGTGGCAGACAGACGCAAATGCACTGCACCACCGTGACGATGGGTACAGGCAGCGGGAAAGGCCTCTTTCTCGTGGGGGGGTGGTGGAAGCAAAGAGAATGGCGACCCAATGATCCCGGAGAGAGGCCTACTGGTCACTTTACAAAATTCGGTTTTCTAATCTGAATCAGCTGAAAATTTGCAAAGATAATAAGATGCGCGTGACCCCCATCATCGAATACATAAGTGGCCCGAATTCCAGCCCGGAATTCCATCAGGGCATCGAGTTATGCCCCGGACACCACGGCTCTTGGCCCATTTTGTTAAGGACTTTTTGGAAAAATGCTCATAAAAATTTTAGATTACAAAATCTGCCAAAACCCAGAATTATATCACAGGAGAATGTAATTTTCAATCTGCCCTCCAAAAATTAGCGCCTAATTCCATTTGCCTCGGAGGTATCCTCTGAACAAACCTTTTTTCGGCCAAGATGTTAAGGATTTTTCACTATTTTGCTTGTAAAACCGTTAAATGAAGGAATTTCAAAAACAAAAAAATGCGTCACTGACAAATGTGTTTCTCCACCTCCATGCCAAAAATCAGCTCAAAATTCGGCCTAACGGCCGAGAAATCAGGCTGTACAGAAAACAAACATACTTTTCTCGCTTATAGGATAGGATAGATAGAAAATAAAATAAACAGTACCTGAAAATTGAGCGCAGCCATCTGCAACCCGAATCCCCAGTACAGGATTGGTTGAAAATTTGAGCTGTCGATCCGCATCGCCCCCGGGTAGGTGCGCATCAGCTAAAACAAAATTTTTGTAGTAAATCGAATAATTTTAGTTAAATTTTAACTTTAGTTTTTAATTTCCACCGGTACGAAATCTAACTTACATGATCTTTCGTGTACTGGATCAACTTCAGCGGGTGCTTTCGACAGAGTTTTCGGGCTTGGGTCTAAATGGATCTTATTTTATGATCGAAATTCATATAAAATAATTACGATATAAAAGTATACCTCATTCAAGCTAGTAACTTGATAGCAAGAGGCATTGACATTGGCTCGCCGGATCGAGCCATGATCACTTCCGGTGGCGTCCAAAAGGTCAGAGATGTGGGTGGAACTTCGTTGTCTAGACGAATTGGTTCAATCCATTTTTTCTAGCTTTCTCGCTCTCTCGCTCTCCCCTTTTGTCTCTCTCTCTCGCTCTCTCTCTCTCTCTCTCTTTCTTTCTCTAGCTCTACCTCCTCAAGGGCGATGGTGTCGACAGCAAATTCGTGGAACATCTGCTCCGATTTGTCGAGATGGACAAACTTGGTGGTGGGAACCCAGCGACAAAAATGTCTGTCTCCGCGTTTCGGACCCAATCGTTGGTGGTGAAGCCCTTAAATTGCATGATTACTTTTTTTAATGAAATAATGTGACCCCACCTTGAACTTGATGGCCTGGGTGTAGATGACAATATCGCTCAGCTCCGGAGCCAACAACCCTTGGCGGCCCCTTGGGCGTTCCGTCGCCAACGAGAGGGCTGAAATCGCTAAAAATCGTGAGAGTTTCGACTTAATAAAGAAAATTATAGCATTTTAACTCAAATTAAATGATTCGAATTTGCTTTAAAGGATGAAAAACGAGACTTACCAGATATAGCATCATCCGCATCTCTGGTCGTATCAAAGGAGCAGGTGGTCTAAAAAAACAAAAAATTAGCCACAAAATTGTGCTTTCAGGTTTTATAACCCTTTCATTACAGATCAAGGCATCGTTTTTTTCAAGATCAACCTACCAATTCACATACTGTCTCCACGCCTTTAGCCCCCTCAGAGTGGTCGCTGCTGATCGAGTCGGGCTTCGAAATCCGCCTCTTGCTTCCGCGGATGATTTTTGGGGAGTCTTAAAGGGCTTTTATAGACCGGAATTAAAAATTTTTGTATATTCTTTGTTAAGGTTTGGATAATTTTACAACATGTTCTACAAAAGCTGTGTTTACACGATACCCAAACTCCTCCGCGAGAATTTTCGCTGCACCTCGCGCTGTGGTAGCCCGAGATAAACGGCTAGTACCAGCCAGGTTGCTAAAAAGAATCTGGCCTGATTTTTGCAATAAACGCTATTCAAAAATCAAGCTCTAAAGGCATTAAATATAACAAAGCAGGCAAATTATAAATTTTAATAATTTTACCATCATCATCCTCCTGATCCTCGTCATCCATGTAGTCATCGAGGTCGTCATCTTCCACCTCTTCGGCGGTGCTGAAATTTGGGGGTCAGATATTCTAGTTTTTTAAGAATAAAAAACTATAATTTTCGCAAAATAGAAAGCTTAAAAATTTCATAAAAACAATTGTTCTTACCTGCTCTCATAGCTATTCTTGCTGATTTTTCTGGATAATTGCATATCCGTCGCCGCTCGGCAGAGGGATCGAGTTTCTAGCAGCCCAACCGACGGTTCGGAGATCATCTTTTTGTTCTAAAAATCAGGAAGTCTTTTAGGGTATTTTTTCTATACCTTGATCAAGATCTTGCCCCTCAACTGAAGTGGCGAGGGCAGCTTCGGGTTTTCGGTAAAATCCGAGTCGAACAGGAATGAAGTGACGAGCCGGTCGCCAAGAATTGTCTAGAAAAAGAAGAAAATTGAGATCAAAAGATATCGGGCTTATTATTTACCTTGAACATTTGTGCCATTTTCGCCTGTACATGGACGGAACAGTGGTTTTCGATCGAGAGAATAACTGGCAGATCGCTGGCGACGAAGGCGGAATGCTTGATGATTTCGACGACCTGGAAATTGAAGTTTCCTCGCCTTTTCGAATTCCTGATTTGAATAAAACAATATTGCACGGCGAGGTGTTGTATTGCTATAAGGCGCACCGGTTCAGTACGCGCAAAAGAGCGTCGCATAGCTCAGACGGACGGGACGCAGCCTTCCTATGTACGCCCTCACGCTATGCGCGCCTTATATCCTGCCAATCAAACACTTTCTGCATCGACCGAAACCGAGAACTCACCCTCCGGAATTGAATCTTGCTCGTGAAGGTGTGACCGTGGTAGATGAGCGGCAGTCCATTGTCTCCATCCCAACAATCCAGTTCCACGCATCGACATCCGGTTAAGAGGACCTACAGAGGCATAATAGCAAAGTATCGGGACGCGCATAGGCGTTGCTCGTAGTGTACGCTAGACTCTTATGCGCGTTCCAACTCCATGCGCCATTTACATTTTTTGTTGTGCTTTCCAAGTATTTACAGTATTTAAAATGATAGACGTACTTGTCTATACATCTCTGCACTGCTTTCACCCTTCAGCTGATGCCCGGTCAGGTAGGTATTATGCGAGGAGTTGATGTAGTAGTGGGAAAGTGGGTAGTTCAGTTGGCTCTCGTCGGGCTAAACGGTTTGAGGTAAAACACCCTTAAATCCGCTCGCTTGTTATGTTAAATTTAAAATTTTTCAACTTCGATACCTCGACCGTCTCTGGCACAAATGCATAATTCGATGGGTCGGTCAACCATCGAACAAAACCCTCAAAGGAGAGCTGCTGCTTTTGGCGAGTATGCGGATCCGGCTCGTGCTCCTTAAATACAAATTTAGGTAATTTTTAGGTCTTCGACTTTACCATAATCACTTGAATACAGTACGCATCGTCGACGATCACCATCTGATGGGTCGCCAGGAATTGCTTGATCATCGCCGGGGTCAGCATAGCTGTTCGGGAGGTATCCATACCTCCCATTGGTAAGCTGAAATCATCGTTGTTAACGGATCTCCTCGAGATAAGTGCTACGATTACGCAACACACCTGCTGACACTGGCAATCGCCAACGCGTTGTAGATCTTGCTCTGCTTCTCGCTGAGTCCGAGCTGTTGGAGGGCGACGTTGCGGGTGAGAAAGTCTGGAAGAAACACAATGTAATTAATGCTGGACGAGATCGTGGGTCGACCCGCAACTTCGACATGGTGCGCGATAAAAACAATAGCGAGATTGTAGCACCTGACTTTCGCATATACACCGCAATGCAATTCACGATTCTGATACCTCGACTTCGCCCGATATTTTTAAATGGTGCGTAATAAAGCACTACACTTACCGATCGGCAAGAACTCCTGAGCAGGTGCTCCGCTGTCCAAGCGGCTCTGCATTCGGGGCGACCCGCGGTCTCGCGCGCTCTTCGGAGCATGAGAGTGGGCTGGGGTGGATTGGACGATGTCGTGAAATACGTCCCTAAAACGGAAGCCTTTTACCTACGCATATATATCGATACTCAATCGCTAAAGAATGTAGAGTTTGGCGCTTCCAGGCACCCTTAAAATTTGCCGAATCCGATTTCTTTGAGAAAACTACAGCGCCATCCACAACCCCGCCTTTGATCAGGGAATGGATTCGTTATGAGGGTGGTACGTAATTTTACGACCTGCCTGTCCCCCTTTGGTGATTAGGCGGAAACACAAATAATTAGGCTGACTGCCGGGAGGTGAAGACGTCACTACTACGCGAGCTTTTTGCCCGTTACGCGGTTATGGCAGTGGCGGTGACAAGTTGATCAGTGGGATGAGCCGGATGTCAGAGTTAGAGAGAGGAAGAGAGAGAAAAAAGAAAATTTGGAATTTTGATAGCGATCTGGTTCAGCAAAAAAAAAAAAAGGGCTGAAAAACTACTGGAAATGCCTTGTGAAAGCGTAGAATACAATTATTTCTAAGGTTCTATATCTGAAAAACTTCAAGATCTCATTTTGGAAACTTTTTTGGTCGAAAGCATCATAAAAAGTTGCAAAAACAAGTTCAAGAAAATTGCTAACTTGAGATCCTTTCGCATTCGGGTGTTGAACAACCGGAACAGCTCGGTAAACTCGAGCAGGGAGAGCGGCTTCTCCTGGTATTCTTTACCGGATGGTCCATTGAGGCTCGAGATCTGGAAAATTGATATATACAGGTTTTATTAATTTTTACCATAAGCTACATTACGATGTGTACTGTCCACCGGGTTTAGTTTAATTGGAAACTGAGTAAACTAGCGTAATTTTCCAAATCTTGAAATCTTCAGCCCTTGAGAGGCTTGACGTAAAAAACCTCAGCTCGTATATGTGCATTACTGATTCGTAACTGGTTTAGGATACGCTGTATCATTGGTGCAAACAGTAGAAGAAAGATATCACACGGTACTCCATTCATCACGACCTCGAGTCTGGGTTTGAGCGAAAACTTTTACGTCATGACGATGAAAAGCGCGAAGTTGGTTTTATATAGCTCTTCGCTTTCTACACCTTGACCTCCCCGAACTTGCCTTAGAAAAAGCGCGTGTGAGGTGGTGGACGGAATGCATAAGCGTGTGACTGACACATAGTGGCCCTCCTCCCCCCTCAACG
Source organism: Mesorhabditis sp. LJ9110 (assembly GCA_038088335.1). Taxonomy (NCBI): domain Eukaryota; kingdom Metazoa; phylum Nematoda; class Chromadorea; order Rhabditida; family Rhabditidae; genus Mesorhabditis; species Mesorhabditis sp. LJ9110. The sequence goes on from JBBGBA010000008.1 coordinate 285,144, forward strand.
AGAAGAGAAGCCGGGCCCACAGCGATTCAAATTAGGGCCACGATCCAATCGGCGTAGATGGACACACCAGGATTTAGGGGCTGGCCCGTTTTTCAGAGGTTCGCTCTTTCTCTCTCTCTCTCTCTCTCTCTCTCTCTCTCTCTCTCCTCTCGCCCCTTGTGCCCTTCACGATAATCTATGGGCCCGTGAAAGAGGTCCTCTCCGGATATCCACTTCTGGGTCGGAATTTCGACCCGATTCGTGTGTTCCGCTTGTAACCAAGTAACAGGGAAATGAACCGCCGCCCCGGGTCCCGCAACGATCTGCAACGGCACGTCAACTCGGGGAGATTCGGGGGGAAAACAAGGAAAAAGCGAGTCGAAGTCATGGAGTAACAGCCATTGGCAGCAACTTTTTAGAAAACTGGAATCGAGAATTTGCTAGTTCGAAAGTAATAATGTCGAAATATCCGAATGTTGACATTACGTCTCAAATATGGGTTTTCCGGGAGATTGCTTATCTAAATGTCGACATTCTGAAATTTCACATTGTCGATTTCAACATCATGATTTTCGACACTCTGAATTTCGAAATTAAGACCGATGGGGGGGATGGACCAATGGAAGAATTCTAATCAATTTGCATTAATTCTGTAGCTCGGGTAGCTACCGGCAATCTGAGGAAATAGGTGTTTTAGATTTGGAGAAACAAGCTCACTGCAATAAGTAAAAAGCTGTGTTTAAGACTTTTATAGTAAGTTGTTTAACAGTAGTTTATAATGCGAGTCGAACTTTGACAATGCTTCCAAAATTAGATTAAAGGGCCATAAAAGTCAGGAACCTAGAAAAACACAAAATGGTCAAAATGTCACACTTCCTGTTTCAGAAGGCAATGCCTCTCATTAGTGCTCGGTTGGTGTCACTTCCGCTCCCGTTTTTTAGTGAAATTGAGATAAAAGCTCAAATCCTAGACGAAAATGACCGCACTAACCAGGTCGGAGAAGATAGGTTTTCGATAAAAAACATTACTGTTTACGGAAAAACCCTCATAGTAAATCAGTGATTTCTGCTTTTCGAATTTCTGCAAAAAAACCTGCAAAAACAGGTGAAGTTTGAAAGTCTAGAAATCAACCCAGCACGTGGGGCGTCGACTGGTCATCAGAAATTTCGCGGAGCGCAATTTTCCAGAAATAGCTCCCCTCTCCATACCACTTCTCATCGCTTGTTGGGGTCATTAAATTCTGGCCGGGCGGTGGCTATTTCCCGTTGACGACACACCAAAAAAAGTTGCAGACCACGAAAAAATTGAGATAATTTTTGGAGTTACGATAACTGGGCGTAGTGTGGAAATTTGGCTACTTCGATCCCGGAGAGACCCTAAAAACGTATACTAGAGACGTTAATGAGACATGGGCTGTAAACAAAAGTAATTTTGAGCAATGAAACTAAATTTTAAGGCCGAAAACGCCAAATAAATCACTAGAAAAATTCATATTCCTGCCATTGAAGGTTGAAAATTCCCCGCAACCGCACACAAATGGCAATAGTAAATGCCATTTCTTAAATCCTGAATTGCAACAATTTCAATAAATTAACTAATTCGCTAATAGGTCGACTTTCGCCCTCGGAGACGTTAAAAAATCAAAAACCCATGCGTTCTTTCCAGGCTGCTAGGACAAGGCATAAAATGAGGGGCTGAACAAGCTGGAAGCATTGTTATCTCAAGGCGTTGCTCATTTATTGCCTGTGACCCCGAAGGGGGACCTATGAGCTCTCAAATAATTGATCTTGAAATCAGGTTAGAATAATTTTCACAGGAAATTGAGAAAGAGAAAGAGCGGGTGAGAGAGAGAGCGAGCGAGAGCGAGAGTGAGAGCGAGATAGAGAGAGAGAGAGAGAGTAAGCGCGTTTCTAAGAGATTGAGAGATCAAATGCTTAAGAAAAAAGGGAGCAGGCCCTCAAGCGAGCCATACAAAGGAGAAAATTAGAGATAAAGAGCAACAGACCAAGCAAGAGGGTTCGTGATCTCCTGAGAGAAAGAGCGGACTAAATTGAAGGGGAGAGTGACAATTTAGTGATACGATGGCTTAATAGGATTCAAATCTGGTCCAATGTAGCCAGGAATGGAAATGACGTTTAGGTTTTCGGAAAAAAGGAACTGACGGACTGAATCCCGTCCACCGCCACGCTGTTTATTTCACCCGGTTGGCTTTCGGCTGAACTATTTACCAGCAATCCCTAATGAGCCTGTTATACAACCCATTAAGTGTCACCTAAACATGGCCGAATCAGCGGCTTATCATCCCCTAAACCCCGTCAAAAACACACCTGTCCGCTGCTGGAGATGCTGCCCGAGTTTGGTGTTTCGCCACCGCGTGACCGCCATGATTTGGTCGATCGGCCGCCGACGGAACGGCCTGAAACGGGGTTTTAAAATTAGCAAATTGTCTGTCCGTACTCTCCATTTTTTATGAAAAAGGTCGAAATTTCATTATGTCAAAAAATCGAAAAAATTGAAGCTTTTGGAATTTGTAAAAATATGATCAACGGTAGCGCAACGTGTATCGTATCGCAGGATTAAACAAAACATCATTAGAACGTCTACAAAATAAAAGGCTTACCTCCATGACTGTAGCTAGTCGGTGTTCGGCTTCTGGCAGAGATCCCATCGATTCCGGCGAAGAAGGAGCCTATTTAATGAACGTTAAATTAAGATTAAATTGATGCCTTGAAGCGGCCAGATATTATTTTACCGCTTTAAAAAGCTATTTAAAAAGCTTTAGAATATTATCCAGCTAATCAAATACCAAAATTTTTTGAACACATGCATTTGAGGTGTTTTTCAAAGTCCCCTACCGCCATGCGAAGAACTCGTCGGCGTTCGGCTTCGCGGCGTGTAGAGACTGTCAAGGTCGGCTGAAAATGCAATACTATTTTATTATAGGCGATAATTTCATAATGCTTCGACTTTGCATTATATCATATCGGCTGCTTTTACTACTGCTTTAGGTTGCTTTCAAAACAATAATGAAAGGCATTTGCATATTAACATACTAAAGCTGGCTTTAAACCCACCATTATCGCTCAAAGCCGTCTCTCCTCTCGGCTTCAAGTAGTACCCAGGGGAGTTCGGGCCGGCTGGACCGGACTGGCACGACATTTGTGACTTGATGGATGGAGGGCGGACCTAAACATAGCTTTTTTAATCTTTGAAAATGCCTTATCGATCTCCCTTTTTGATATTACTTGCAAAAGTCCGAAGCCCACAAAATTTGTGTATGATAAAGTCCTAATGGTATCCCAAAACCTGAAGAATTTTCGAAAGCAATAAAATCAAAAATTTTCAGATCAGACGCTTACCAACGGACTCTGCGGCTGCGGGCTCTGAGAGCGACTTCCGTCCCTTGAAGTACCGCGCAACTTGATCTTCATCGCGTTCTTGAAGTTGATCAGACGATTCCTGGCTCCTCCCAAGTCACTGCTAGAGTTGGAGTTCTCGGCCCGGCCAGTGCAAGGCGTATTTTGAGGAATTCCAGGCACTAAAAACACGATTTTTTCAATGCTAGCATTCCGCCGGCCGTACCGTAACCCGGCCACTTCTCTACTCTGCTTCCGAAGGCTTGTAGGGCATCGAAAGGGCGTGGTCCCATCGCGCGCTGGGTGGCTTCGGCGTCGAGCTGGCTTTCCTGTAGCCAAAAGATTGGGCTCTCACTCGCTCTATCTGTCTGTCTCTCTCTCGCTCTTGCTCTCTCGCTCTCTCTCTCGCGCGCGCGATCTCTACTTACGCGGTACAATTGAAGGTATAAATTCTTCAGCCACATCATCCGCCGATCCGGGTTTTTCTGCTGAACATAGAGTGCATCTACCACCTAGGGCATTTGAATGTGGCGTTAACTGGCTTAATCTACCTTCTGGAGACCATGAATCCAGTACTGCGCGACATGTTGTGGGGCCAGAAAGGAGAGGCACTCGTTCTCGGGGAGTACATGTCCGTAGGATACCTATAACAATCAAGAGTGATAGCTTCAGAGCCAGAAGTGGCATTTTTGTAGATTGTTATAGCAAGCAAGTGCAAGGCAGTGTCAGATGTGGTTAAGGCAAGCGGGCAGATACTGTACCTTCCAGCACTGCACTGGGACCGACATCTCCTCACACGAGTGCCTTCGGTAGATGGCTTCAACATCCACCCCGTAGCTGTCCATTGGCTCGATACCTTTGACGGTGGAGAGGCGGAGCTCACCTTCTTCTAAAAATTGTGTAATTGAGGAGCAAGAGAGGGAGAGAGAACGAGAGAGAGGGTGAGCGAGGGAGTCGTACCTGAGAGTCTAGGTCCAAGTGGTTGAGGCGACCTCGCCGTTTCGATTGGATTTGAGGCCTGGACGTTGGGTAACGCGGAACTAAATTGATCCTAAAAACAAAAATGTGCGGTTAGGTGCCTTAATTTACCTTGGCCTTGAAACTATCCCTATTCATATTTCCATTGACTTTGTTCCACTGTAGCATACCGCAAGACGGATCCAGCCTCAAAACACATAAAACCGAGCGTCCGGAATCGGCGTCGTAGTGGATTACCTAAATAAACCGATATATCTCCCCTCTCTCTATCTATCTCTCCACTCACGCACTCGCTCTCCTCTCCCTCGCTCTCTGCACATACCGTAGTCCCATGTTGCAGCCTCTGAATGATGTCGAGGTCGAATTTCTGTGTATCCAAAGGTATCATCGTAACCCCGTGACAGCTCCCGTTGACGGCAATAATTGGTTCGTAGCCTAAATGATGACCTAGTTTCCGTATGACGTCGAATTCAATACCTTTGATCTCGAGCTGCACTTCTGGTTTCCCGGTTTGACACGCGTCTTCCAGGTACGTCATCATGTTTCGGCTGAAATTAATGCATAAGGAACAGTATTTTTGTTTCTATTCTTAAGTAGAGTTTCATAGCTTGTAACTAAGATTTTACCCACCTGTGCCGATGGAACAGTTCCATGTTGTCCAGAATAATCGCCACAAGGTTGATTTTGTCTGCATTGAGCAGCCCACCGACGCCGATTTTTGACGAGAAATGGTCCTCCCCATTTGGGTCGTTGACGAACTAAAGTGTTTTTAATTAAATGGAGTATTAACTCGTCGATTTGCATTTATAAAAAATTTAGTTGTCAAAGCGACAAAGCTTATTCAGCTATTTTATTACCTCCAATCGCTCCTTGTTCCCCTCATGACCGATCAGTACGATGTGCGACATTTCACTGCTGATGGCGTAGAGATCCCTGAATGTATTGAGTGCATAGCAATGCTTAATAGTTGTAATACTAACATTAGGCAGGTTATAAACATATGAAACAATCAAAAAAATTATTTGAACGTACTTTAAAAACATTCCAAAGAACGGGATCGTCCGACATTGTGGCATCCGCAGAGCGCGTTGCATCGCAGCAATATACTTTTTCGACGGGTTTCCCTTGTTCTTGTCGGGGAGCAGGATTTCGCAGAACTAAAAATAATTTGAAAATGATTGGAAAATTGGAAACAAGCGAAGTGCCTAAAAACTAAGTTTGCAATGTCTTAAACATAGATTTTCTGATTCTGTCTTTTTCTGCTTGGCAAGCTTTGACCCCCAAAAATCTGGCAAGAAATAAACTATCGGCTGTTTCGATTGAAGTATCAAAAAATTCACCTCCTCAAACTTCTGCTTTTCGTCTGGCCTCAAGCTTAACCAGAACGGGCCCAGCTTCTCGTTGTTCAGCCCGGTGAGAAGTTCGATGGCACCGTTGAAGTTGCCTAAATAGGATATTTCTAATTCGTTCTCTTTCTCTTTCTCTTTTTCTGTCTCTCTCTCTCTCTCTCTCTTTCTGTCTCTCTCTTTCTCTGTCTCTCTCTTGCTCCTCTTACCAATCTGCCAGCACGTCTCAATAATCCTCAAAATCGACGCCAACGCAATTTTTCGGTCATCGTGTGTGGGCTGGGAGATGATGACGTGCGTGATCCAGGAGGAGACCTAAAACATAGGATTCGAAACGCCGGAAAACGAGCTCTACCTCGCTCAACCGCTTCACCAGGCTGCGAACCGGACTGGAGTTCTCGAGCACTCCAACCCCAGTTAAATCACAGATAACGTATCGAACGTAGTCCATTGGTTGAATACCGTAGAAGAGCTGGTACTCGGTGTGGGAGAGCTGAAGGTAATAGTAAGAGTAATAATCCTATACCAAAACTACCTGGTAAGCCACTTCCTCCGGAAAATGCAAAATATACTGAAGTCGCTCGAGCTCAAGTCGGAAGAGCGTGACGGGCTCTAGTGAAAAATTCCCGGCCAGAATCGTGGAAAGTCGCGAGATTGTTGAGCCGGAGCGGGAGCTGCCTGAAAAGGAGAGAAGTGAAGTGAGAAAGAGCGAGAGAGAAGGGGGAGAGAGGAAGAGAGAGAGAGAGAGAGCGAGGGAGAGAAAACTCACTGCTACTCGCAATCACGCTTCCACGATGCCCATTCAAAGACTTCTGGATCGAGTTGCTGACTCGATTCTGCTGGATCTCCCACAAGGTCATGGATATCGACTTCAGCGAGTTGAAGGAGGGCGCTAAATTACCATCTCGCTATTCTTTGATGATTAGCTATATTTTTCACGCGTTACGGTCACGTCTAGCTTTTTTTAGAGATGCCTGCTCTGTGCGCCCGCACGCGCTGCATTAAAACAACTTCCAAAAACATACCAATCAATTGCCACTTATTTCCGCGGAATTCGAGAAGAATCTGGTGCTTCGAGACGCCACCACCAACTCTCCATTGCTGTAGGGTACTGGCATTCTGGCGCTTGAGCACCAGCTTGCTGATCCCGTCGAGTAGACAAAGTGAGGTGGAGCTCAGGCAGAGGAGGCGAAGGGTCTAAAATGCGTTTATGAATCGTGAATGTAAATACGGTGCGGGGTAGGAACTACAAAAAAATTACCTTTCGAAGTGTCCTCCCATGTAGCACTTCCTTGACTTGAAAAACTTTGCAGCCGTAAGAGGGTAGCTTCTTGGCGATCTAAGATAAAAATCGTTGAGATCAATACTTTTTTAATGCCCTCAGGTATTGTAAACTTACTTGTATATACAGCTTCTTCATGCCGACCTCACTTTCGTAGACTTGCGAGTGGAAGAGCTTGCGCTTACGGTCCTGAAACGTGGTTTGAACGGTAACATGACTAAACAGATCAATGAATTCAGGATATACATATATGTAGTCCATAACCCGGAAACCATCGTTTAGGGTAAGTTAACTCCCGGTTAAAGGTATTACTCACCCGCACCAACTTCAACGTCCTTCTATCGCCCCTCAAATCCATTGGCAAGCACTGAGCCTGAAGCTCATCGCTCATCCGAGTATCGCTGTGAGGGATACAGCTAAATACCGTTAAATAATTCTTATAGCGTGACAACCACCGTAACAAAAAGCCGCGTCGATTCATGTCATCGCTGTTGACCCTTGAGGCGTGTGTCGTTTTCCGCATCACGACTGCTGCACCGCCTTCTACTTCACTTCTAAAAAGTGCCAACGTTAGAAACCTTCTCTTGTTCTCTCATTCTCTCTCCCCCGCTCTCTCCCCCACTCTCTCTCGCGCTCCACGTTTCTGTGGCCTCCTCCTTACCGATTTGCGTCCGAGGCCCTTGGAGGTGTACAATACAGCGTCTGATCCACTTCCCAGGGTGTGATCATGATCTTGAGCGCCAAATCTCGAATCCTCCCAAATTGCCCCTTTAGCAGATGCCGGCGAATCGTCTGGGTTCTCCTATTGTGTGGCCACTGCTCTTCGACACAAAGTTGAATTGCTGCCAGATAGGCGGCTTCTTCTTTCGGGCAGGGGAGTCCGCCGGAGATTACTTGGTCTTGGACCTAAACGACGTAATGAAGTAGCTTTATCGCTTTTATGAATTCCGGAAATTTCTGGACGGACAATTTGCAAAAGCTTACTTCCAAGTACTCGTCATTAATCGCGTCGCTTTGCGCTTCGTTGGCTTGCGTTTCCATGTGCTCCACCGAAGCGGAAACGACCTGGATGATGTCTGCGCACCTGAAATGACATTAGATATAAAAATTAATGAATACTGTACCAATTCTTGACCGTCGGATGCTGGGGTGAGTTCAGAATTTGGCGCAGGACTTGGGAGCACTCTTTCATGGTTGCCATTACATTGTCGTTTTCCTAAAAGGGTTCGTCCGGAAATTGTCAAAAATTTTAAGCCAGTAAAAACGTTGACAATATTAATGCGAAAATACCTACAGATCAACTAGTCCGTTAAAACTTACTTTTGTATGCACATTCAGCAAAGTAACGACCAGCTGGCGCACGCATTGAAAATCCGGGTTCATCTCGCCCATACTCAGCAGCAAAGGGCTCTGAAAAGTTCCGTGTTAGTACGAGTTCCAGTACGTTTTGATACAGATTACGTATTCAGCACCAAAACGTATAAAAAAGGCAATATAAAAACGCAATAATATAATAGTTTTACCTCACGATCCGGCACCCTCAAGGAATCGCCACTCGTCCTGGAGCCAACTCTTTTCGGAAGCGGAATCCGAGTTCCGATAGTTGAGGCTCGTTTTCTAAAATTTGCTCGTAATGCTACGGTATGATCGATTGGTAATTATTAGTATTACTATGATTTATATCATTATTAGCTTGAGACAATAATAACACTTACCGTATAACAAAACTGAAGAGAAACGGCCCCGAGTTGTCCGAGGCGATACTCGTTCCGGCACTGAAATCGAAAATCTGTGTGTTTTGCCGTAATCCCGTTTGGCGGAAAACTACGATACTCGTATTGTGTTTTGGTGACCGCGTGTGTGACTCGACGTTTTGCGCAACAAATGAGCAAGTTTTTGGGATTACGGTAATCCGGAGTAGAACACACATCTCTGTTGTTTTAATCTATTTTTAGCACCCTACGCGTTGTTTTTCAAGGCAAAATACGCTCTCAATTTGTCGATCTAAGTTTTCCATTACTTGTAAATACTAGAATTGATGTTCTTCTAAGAAATATTCTTTTTGAAATAATTTTTCACCATGGTTTTGTGCAATCTTCATTCTCGAAATTTAATTTTTACAACAAGTGCGCGATTTTTCTGTTTCTAGCGTTAATATTTGTATTTTTTATATTTTTAATTTTTAGAGTAGCAAAGACAGGGATCTGGGAGAAGAAGTGCGAAATTCTTCTCGAAAAATAAACCCAAACCCAGCCGAGGAGCGCGAGCTTCTGTGCGAGATGACGGACGAGGCGCGGGAGGACCAGTCACCCATCGAGGATTCTAAAATGCAGATTGTTTTGGGATCCGAATACAAACAGTTTCTTGTTCGTGAAGTTTATGAAATTTCTAACCTTCCGAATCTTTCCGACTGCCATCAGCGTTGCTGGCCGGGTTGCTGGCCACCAGAAGTGGGGCGCAGTCGGAGGCTTCACTGCCGCTACTGAAAATGGAAAACGCTACTGTAAAAGACAAATTCGAACGAATCAAGGAATGAAGAACGCTATAAAACTACACCGAAAAGATGACAAACCTATATGATCTTATCCAAAACTGAAACAAACCGATCTGGCGAGTTGACAAAGTAGCCAAACTCGAAATGGGACATGGCCGAGGGGCGACGAATCTCGATTTGAGGGACTCCGGGGATAGCCTAAAGAAATCGAGTCATTTTGACGTTAAAAAGAGTATTGTTAGTATAACAAAAATTGTATAAATTTTAAAATTAGAGAGACAGAAGAAGAGAACTACCATGACACTGACAAGTGGGCTGCTTGGCCGGCGGTCGTAGAGGGCTGGCGGCGAGGTTCCTTCATCTTTAGAACCGTTTAATGGGGTCCTAAAAGTACGTTTAATTCATAGCAAAAGGCATCCGAAGTCTTATTCTCTCTCTCTCTCTCTCTCGCTCTCTCCCTCTCTGTCTCTCTCTTCCAACCTACCTCGGCGGACTAGCCCCCGACACTTCCACATCCGGTAGATAGGTGTACGGTATCGGCCTAGCTCCTTTGCCAGCTTGCTGTGACGGGGCACTATCGGCAGATGAGTCTTGTTGTTGACGAAAACTAGACGCTGACTGGACCATCCATTAATGATACCTGGTGCGGTAGGCCTGCTTCATCTCCTCGCGTTTCGTGGGCGGGTAATTCTGGAGTTTCTTGGTGAACTCGAGCACCGGATCCGAGCCGGAGGAGGGGGACTCGGGGCTGGAGTCTCCTAACAAATAAGATGGATAAACCAGAAGTTTTCAACAAAAGCAATAAGGCAGGAAAAAGCTCCGGAATAAAAAAACAGGCTGAGCTTGCAAATGCTAGTGTAAGTTGGAAAATTTGTACTTCTGGTATGTCGTTTGCACGGATCCGTTCCCATCCTTCCTCGGAACAACGATTGGATGTATTTTGGGAGATGCTTCTGGACGGAGGAACTTGACGAAGTCGTTTTCTTTGAGCGATTTGAGCCGCTGCTCGTATCGGTTCCAAGCCTAAATTTTTTTATGAAATGGCTTCAATAGCTGGTCCAACTCCTGCAGGTTTTGCACCGGAAAATTTTCTTAGAATCGGCTGGTCTAGGGCGCTTTAAGGTTATCCAAGTTCGTACCTTCGTCTCCGCTCCTTATCCTTCAAATCCTTGGCCCCAGAGCTGAATCGTTTTGGTCGGATGATCTCAACGGAGCTATAAACATTTGCATATGGTTCTAGAAACTCATGTTCACCTGGACCTCCTGATCTTCACCCTCTTGTTCGAAGACCTGGAGCCCTGGTGAACTCTCAGAAAATTCCTGTCCTTATCCTTCTTGCTCAGCTGGTCGCGGCGGTCGAAGGACTGTGATGACTTGACGAGGCTACTGAAGAACTTTTGCATGCTCTAGCAAAATTGCATACGTGGTTGCCCCCAAACTCAAGCTGGATGTCGCTCTGGGGTCGGTGATCGCCTTGTGCGGCATCGAGTCGATGGCCTGGAATTCGGAACACGATATACCTCTCGCGCGGGTTCTCTCTCTCTCCCTCCCTCTCTCTCTCTCACCCTTTCTCGACGATACTTACCTTCAACTTTGGCAACGCCTTCTTCTTCGCCACCAGCCCAAGGTCCCAGGAGAGCTTGTGCATTAAGAGTCGGAGTAGCAGAACATTGTCCAACACCAGCCCCAATTTGCATAAATGCGCCTCAAGTGATTCTAGGGAGAAAATGAGTTGAAATGAGGTTGTCTTGTTCATCAGCTTCTCGTGTGCCGCTTCGCGGGCTTCGACGAGCTGGAAAAACTGGTTTATGAGCTTTTTCTTCTATCTTTCTCTCTCTCTCTCTCTCTCTCTCTCTCTCTCTCTCGCTCTGTCTATCTCTCCCTCTAATTCTCATTCTCTGTCGCTCTCTCCGCCTCGCTCTTTCTTGCTCTGGACCTCACCGGCGAAACAGAGGTGTGCCGTGTAGCATCCAATTCTGGAGGCGGGGAGTCGGCCTTCACCTCTTCTTCCTTGATGGGTTGAGCAGCAGATAAAGCAGGGCAATTTTTCGAGAGCTAAAAATATCTCATAGCGATATTTTAAGATTATTTAACCTCAGTAACTTCATGCAACAATTTCAGCATAAACCCCTCGACGCTCATCGCATTTCGGCTGAACGTTGCCATGCTTCTAATATGTATTAATTATTAGTAAGAGAGAGAAGCGATAAAGACCTAGAATTCAAGAATTACCTTGGCGTAGCGCACGTATGACAAATATACTCGTCCTCAATTGGATAGTTCGATTTGCTGGCCTTCAAGTCCTTCAGGCTACAGTCCTTCCCGTCTTTATCCAATTTCTCGTCATTATCTAAAAGTGGTTTCATGTTTATCTGATTATCACTTGCTCTCTCACTCACTCACTCTCTTTCTCGCTCTCTCTCTCTCTCTGTCGCTGTCTTTCTCTTGAAAGCAAAACTATACTCACCTAGCATTTGAAAAATGTTGACCCTGCTCCCAACCCGTTCGCCAAGTCCGACATAAATTAAAATCCTGGCCGCATGGTACTTTACGAAGTGCCCAAATTTTGTCGAGTGATTTGTGTAATACCTGAAATGAAGTTTTTACTAGTAAAATATTTTCGAGATTTTAATAGATTCTTGTGTTCTCTTACCAATCATTAGAAGGCAACAACATTTGCATCAAACAATCGTCAATTTGTAAATCCATTAGAACGGTGTGGGTGGATGAGTCGAGAGCTACGAGCGCCATAACTTGGAGCAGGATGCAGAGGAGTTGCTAAAAGAGTGGTATATACCTCCGGCTCTCTCTATCTCTATCCTTCTTCTCTCTCTCTCTCTCTCTCTCTCTCTCTTTCTCTCTCTTCTACCAACCGGTTCCAAAGTCGGTTCCAACAATTGCAACAAATTCTTTAAGTTCTTTCGATAGCTGAGTCTTTGGCGAAACGTGAGCATGTGTGTGAGAAACAACAATAGACGAGCAATCAGGATCTAAAAATACATAGATCTTCAAAAATGCAGTCCTTACCTGAGTACAATGACTACAGTATCTCCACCGATGCGCTGGACTGCACACCGACCGCATCCCTGCCTCACGCTTTCCGAGCGTCATCGCGTTGTGAAGGCACATAAGGACTGAAAAACGTTGGTATAGTTTTCTCACTAGAAATGGTCTCTTGGAGACAGAATAGGATAGAATTAAACATCATGTGGCTACCGTAGTTCTCCGCGGGTAGGCTTACCTTGACTAGGATCCGCCTCCTGAAAGGCCAGAATCAAGGCGTCTGGGGGGATCGATGAGGGGTTTGGCGAAACCGCTCCATCTCGCATCGGGTAGATGTAAACATGGTCCACTGTCGAGCATTGATCCCCCTGGGACATGAAGGGGCTTTCTGAAAAGACAAATTAAATCGATACAGATGATCCGTGCAAAAAGCAAAAAGTAGCTTATGAATAAGAAAGTGCTGCTTCCGTAGACACGGCAAATACCGTACCCATGGGACTTTCTGGAGCAGCGGAATCAAAGGCATGGGTTCGGTTGAGCAACTTTGAAGACATGAAGGCAAGGTCGGGTTGTGTGAAGAGCTCGTACACCATCCCGGTGTCAATGATCTGGAAGTGGATATAGTATTTTTACTCTGAATTATTTGCTTTGGGCCTAAATTTCAAGGGTGATTTCCGGTTTTTGTACGTGCTTACCTTATTAAGCGTACTCAACGCTGAGAACTGCCGGACGGTTCCCGTCACTTGCACGAACTGGAAGCAGAACTTGGCGAGTGAAGAGAGGATTCCGATGAGCTGCTGTTTCCGCGTCTTCCGGTAGGTCGGGGTGGCAGCGTCGTAAAACTCGATTGCGGTCTGGAAATGGCTCTTTCGTTATGCTCTTCTCTCTCTCACCCTCGCTCTCTTTTTCTCTCTCTCTCTAACCAACCAGTATCAACTTGTGCAGCAATCCGCCCAGGTGCGATTCGAAGGCCTCGGTGTCGACATTTTGAGCAACGTTCTCCAAATCTTTGGCACATTTAATAAGCGAATTCTGGAATTTGGGCACGTTAAGGCTAGGTGGTAGAAACGACACATACCTGAATCACTTCCAAGCATTCCGGGTTTGCAGCCATTTTCTTCAATAGTTCCCAAGCCTGTTCCCAACTGACGTTGTCAATGACGGGATCCAGGGCGTCTAAAGGAACATTTCGGAAAAGGTAAGCTTTCATCATTGCGTGACTTCATTGCCGTGCTATGCACTTACTTCGATGATGTGCAAAACATCTCCTAGCTGCTGCTGCCAAATCTCGGTTATCCTTGGTGCCGCGATTTTTCCGCTGAAGTTGTAACGATACGAGTGACTTTCGTCTCGCGTATTCTTTCGCGGACATCGTTTCTGAATACAAGGTTAGTACGGTAGATAAAGTAGCGTTAACACTAATAATACAAAGTCGATAGCAAAATTTACCTAACAAAGAACATGTCGATACCGACGGGGCGGCGGACGGTCTTGGCGATAACGGTGCCTTACTCAGCGAGCCGCCTTGGGATACTGTAAAATTAGAAAAATGGTAATGGTACCTCGGCAGAGAAAGAGAAAGAAAGAGGGGGAGATAGAGAGTAAGAGAGAGAAAATGGAAGCGTACCATTGTCCACCTGAAGCCGATGGTTATGCAGCGATTTCGGGGTCGCAAAGCCCAGCCCTTTATGATCCTTCTCTTGACCAGAGCAGGCCACCTAAAAATTTAGTTTTTTAGAAATATGTAGTTTGTAGCTGGCCTTGAACAGCTCCTCTACGCAGGTCTGCTGCAGGCTTCTCAACTCCGGGGCCAAATCGAGCGGGCAGATCCCGCGCATGTTTTTCTTCTCGATTCTGAAAGAAAATTTTTGGGAAGTAAGAGAGAAAGAGAGAGAAAGAGAGCGAGAGAGAGAGAAAGAAAGAGAGCGAGAGAGAGAGAGACAGAGAGTAGCAGAAGATTAGACTTACTGTGCTCCGAAGAAAATGAGCGTATGCAGACAAGTCCAATTCAGGGGCGAATCCCTCGCCGCAAGGAGGAGTGGGGTGTTGCCGTCCTCATCACCTTAAATTCGGTTGCACTAGATGCGAGAGAGCGAGAGAAAGCGAGGAAGGGAGAAAGAGAGAGATAGATAGAGAGAGCGAGAGAGAGAGAGAGAGAGAGAGAGTGAGAGAGAGAGAACACCAAAGCTCACCCAAATTCACATCAGCCCCATAAGCTATCAACAGCGCGATAAGTTCAGCACTCTGCACCCGAACCGCTACTCCAAGGGGTGTTTGATCGATGATGGTGACAGCTCGCAGTTGCGTGCAAATTGAGCAGATTTCAGGAGTCATCGAGTGGGTTCTGAATTGGTTGTATCCCAATTTTTCCAGACCTTCTTACCTTGGTATAATTGTCGTCAACGGAATATTCCCACTGGCCGTACAATTTCCCTTACAGTGGCACATCGCGGTAGCGTTCGGGTCGTAGCCACTTTTGAGGAGTAGCTCGGCAATGTCCTGGAATTAAATAATTAGCGTACTAACCTGTTACCTCCCTCTCACTCTCTCTCTCACTCTCTCTCTCTCTTTCTCTCTGTCTCTCCCTCTCTCCCTCTTACCTTCTGTTTATGCGCCACCGCCATATGCAGGGTGTTCAAGACGGCGCAGGTGGACCTGAAATATTATGTTTTCATAAGTTAGATTTTTTATTAATTAGTAAACTGCATAAATTTTGCTATATAACTACTTACTTTCCGCCGGAATGCGTTGATACGGTGCTACTAGCATTTGATCTCCGATGATCTTTATTGCCATGTCTTCGCTGCGCCAGCTCAGTCAGGGTGTTTGTCGAGCCTGAAAATTGGTGTAGTTTGTAGCTAAGAACATTTTATTACGTTGTTATAGTGTTATATTATTACTGATTGTTGCGTGTTTTGCAATGCCCCCTTAAAAAACCGTGACGATACGCACCTATTGATGGCGATGTCGAAAGCGGCTTGTTCATACTGTGCGCTACCAGCAGTCGTTCGACCATCGTCATGTCCTCGTAGTGGATTGCCTGAGTTAAGGTTCACTTGGGTTGTATCTCTCTTTCTTTCTCTCTCTCTCTCTCTCTCTCTCTCTCGCTCTCTCTATCTGGCTTTTTAATTTTCATGAAAACAAACCTCCAGCATTTGTTCACTCAAATTCTGGGTCATCGATGGCTTCCTGTCCTCTTTGATCAGGTTCCGATGAACGGCGGTGAACGTGAAGGAGCGGCCTTAAATTGTTAGAAATGGCTATATTAAGCCGTAACTTGTTACAGAGTAATTTTTATGGCATCCTGCTCAATTTTTACCTGTATCCGTAGGCGTCCCAACGATCGACGACCCATCACTACTCTCTCCAGTATACCGACGTCCAGATAGGCCTAAAGGTATTGGAAGGCCAACTGGTCGCTCAAACCAGACTGCCCACTTTGCTGTCGTTGAAGCCGCTGGCGGAGGCGTTTCGCGGTCGACACGGTGCTCTCGTGATTAGCCAGTTCGGAGGAGTAGCCGAAGGTGTACCTGGAAATTAGGTGATTAGGCTGATTCTTTAAGGGGATCGGCCGATAAACGGCCCCTGGAAAATCCTGATCGATTCAAACCCCGGAAAATTCAATTAAAATAGGATATTTCGTAGAAAAAGATGAACCAAGGTAGAATTCAATTCCATTTCCAGACATCGTCCAAAAATTCTCTCACGCACCGGTCATTGTGCTCCATGGATGATTCCCGGGATTGGGTCATCCGCTGAATCGGCGGCGACGAGCCGTAGTGGCCCTTGCCCGAAGAGGACATCGCCGAGGGGGACCTGCAAATATCAAATTACAAATTGTTAAAAGGGCTTTTGGAAAGAGGAATGGGAATAGGTAAGAAAGGGACAAATAAGGAACAAAGAGGGGAGAGAGAGGCGCAAATCTCAAAAATTCCAATCAATATGGTGACTCATCCAAAAATGAAGTATTTTTTGGGCTCAAAGATGGGCGGCCGTTATATCCGAGACAAGAGGGCTGAGGGGGGAGATAATCCGTTGTTGAGGTAAGTCCCCCAGACCTTGCCCTCCTGGCCACCGAGGAAGGGATTCGGGGCCCAATTAATTTCGTATTATACCTCGTTCTTCTATCTTATGGTGTTGCAAAAGCGTATCGGCTCGTAGTCGAGGGATCTCTTTGGTTTTTGTGATTTTTGAAGTCAAGATTTTCTCAATTTTCACGCACCTGGATTCCCAGGAACTGGACTGTTAGAGGGGGGAAACAATTTTTGTTCTACAGCAATCTTGTAGGGCGCTTTAGCAAAGAGCGATATAACCTTTTTATAGCATTTTAAACAGTTTTTATACATAAAAATTGCAAATTCTTGGAAAAGTGCATTTTTGACATTGTTTTCATCAGAATCTTTGAAAAATGACCAAAAAAGCTAGAATTCTCATTTCAAACATTTCCTAGATATTTTTTATGGTTTACTAATAAGCATAAACTATTCACAAATGTTTACGGAGCTTTCACAGTTATCTTCCGTTACGATACACCCGAAAACTTGCACACAGTGAACCTACGTCGATAGGATTTCCGGATTAATTTTGGCACGTGCGAGCTGGACGAGCGATTAGAGGAACAGGAAAATTCATTGAGCTATTTTTACCAATTGCAAAACGATACCGAAACGAACTTTTTGGTAAAATCTGAGTTTCCTTGACGCGGATTTCAGCTGAATGGGCTTTCTTAGAAAGAGGGCAAGAACTGTGCGCTTTTGCATGATTACTTTCCTTTGTCAGCGTCGTTTTTCCCGAAATCCGAGGCTTAGTCTTTCTCGTCGAAATGAAAAATGTAAAGGGGTGATGAGTGTGAGTCAGACAAATATGGAGGCGAACAAGTTATCGCATTTGAATTCACGATCCAAAATCTGACACGTTAGGGCTTCGACTAGTAGGATTGAAGAGAAATAAAAACAAAACAAAAAGTTGGCTTCGGCGTCAAACGGCGCCCTTTCTACTGTCTTTGTCTACTGAAGGCTTCAAAATCTCGCTAAATCGTAGAATATTATTAACAAGATTAACAGATCGTCTAAATCCATTCCTGAGGCTTTCTGGAGCTGAATGGCTGCCCTTCTTTCGTTAATGAGCCTCCGCCAGATGCATCTCATTTCGGGAGTTGGGCTAAGGAGGAGAAGGAGAGCAGGAGAAGAAAGCTAACAATAAGTAGACTCAATGGCTATTCCAAAGAGGGGATCGGATAAATATGGAGCTCATGCTCGATTTCATGATCCGCAAAATTAACGCCGATCATCAGAATACACGCCATCTAATTTACGAATCCACGAATCTGTAATAATAAGTGCTGAAAACAAATAGATTGGTAACTTTCGATACCAAGGCCTATTTGACATATCTGGCTGCTTTAATTTCATAGATCCCCGCTGATCATCTAATTTAAAAAATGCGGAAATTGCCATTCAGCGGGCGGAAGCCTCTCAAAAATATCTCTGACTGCCGCGACGCCATCTCGGCCCAGGATGGCCTCAGAAATCGTGCAGGCGTGAAACTTTTTTTAATTTAGAAGAGGAGAGGGTGGTCGGTTAGGGTTGGGCGGACGTGAGGGTGGAAAGCGAGCGGCTTCTTCTTTCATTTTGCGATGTGTTGCCATTTTGAGGCTTTCCCTGGGCAGAAGGGACGGAAATAGAGTAATCGCATTTTTGTTAAATAGGATTGTGATGAATTTACTACAGTTTCATTAATTTTCAAGAATATAACCATCATAATCAAAAATATCATACTTTATAAAGCAGCAGACATCTGAAAGTCATACCCCGAAGTCCTACCCGAAATTCTCTTCGAAATCACTACCCCGAAAAGTCACTACCCCGAAATAATTTACATGATTTTCATAGGAAAACCGCATGAAAACTGGATTTTCCCGGGAAAAACAATGCTATCATTTTTCGGGGTAGTGACTTTCGGGGTAGTGACTTTTCGGGGTAGTGACTTTTCGGGGTAGTGACCGGACGCCCAGCAAACGACACGCAAGTAAGGCTCGTGATTTCATTAGATGCGCCCCCCATCCTCCTCCTCCCTTCCATTTCTGGCCTAACAAAAAAGTCGGTGTGCCATCATATATGCCTATTCAAAAGGGTGGGCAAGGGGAGGAGGAGAATACCAAGAGAAGAAGAATACGACAAAGATGCGTAGCGGATTAATCTGGAATTCTGCAACCCCCCGGAAAATCCTGCGTTGTAGCCTTGGGGGATAACGTGAAGGTTTGCTGGAAGAAAAATTGGATTGAATGGACCGATCGATTTTCAAAATTAATGGATTTGCAAAATTCTGAAATTCCGAGCCAACTGTCCTTCCCAAGTTGTTGGAAAATGGCCAGAAAACGAATATCCAGGGTTTAAAGGTATCGTAAAGTCCTTTTTCGAAAAGTCTAAAAATTCTAAGAGTTTTTTTTGTTAGCCTTTACTGAGCTTGCAACTGCCACCATTATTTCAAAAACTTCATGTTTGGCACGGCACTGCAACCGGAAAGTGACCAATTTTCGCCATTTGCGCAGCCAAAATTGCTAATTTTAGTAGGAGGTTCGGAACGGAAATGATGCCGGGAAATTGGCAGGGCTTGTGATCGCTTGTTTCAGTTGCTAAGCCATGAAGAAGTCCATGGTATGAAAAAACTAGATCCTCGCAACAAGCCTATAGAAAAAAATCTTAAAAAATGAAATCTTTTCGAAAGATAATTTCGAATTTTTTACCGAAAATTAATTTTTTTCGCTAGTTTGCATATTAACGAGGTGTTCGTAAAAAAATTAATTTAATAAACCAAGCGCTTCTTGAAAAAACATTGATACCTTTGACATGAATAAAGGGCCACCTGCAAAGTAAAAAAAGTGTTTTGTCAAAATGCCACCTTGTCGAAAAATTCTATTGTAGAAATTTGATCTTGTCGTATTCAAGGCGCTTAAAATTTACGTTTCTTTAAATATTCCAGATCAATAAATCTCCACTCATTGAAGTTATGAGAAGATGATTTTAGAAGTTCTGATCGAAAATCAGTTTTAAGATGCGGAAAGCGTTTCAAAAACTATTGTAAAAATCCAAAACTTCATAATCACCAAGAAGCAGTATAGCAAGTGCTTCTCCAAGTCACACTTTTTACCCAAACACACAAAAAAATGGCCGCGTGGATTAGCAATTTCCTGGGCCGGCCTGAAGACCCGGGGATCGATCTGGGGCCGCGGCAGCGGATTTACACGTCTCCGCCAACCAGATTAACACCTGAAATAAGCAGTAAGACGAAGCCCACAAGAGGGACACCTCGCCCATTTTCTGGTTCGTTTGGCTTCTATAGTAGACGTGCCGCGGCGGGGATCGAGATCACGGGAACTAATCCGAGCACGAAGAGAAGTAGCGAAAGTAGCAAAGGAATGGCGAGGTATAGCGATAAATGTTGTGAATGGTGCTATAAGTACAGACAAAAATGATAATAGGTAGTTTAAAAAATACATGAAAAGGCATTGCGATAAGTTTCAGTGAGGAAAAACTAATATTTATATCCTACCAGGGCGAGCATGAGCTGAAATTAGCAGAGTGAGAAGGTAGAGCGAAAAGTAGGACGGATGGTGCTAAAGCATCTGGCACCAGGCAAGACTTTCGGATTGGAGACAAATCATTTCTGATGTAGTCGACCCTGCTGATTCTGAATCAGCTATTGAAATCGGCCGAGAATCGCGTTTAAAGGACCATTGAAGCCTAACTGCCCTTTTTCCGGAAATGGTATCTAGACACCCCATAAAAATCCGGAGAACATTCATTCCGGCTCATTTGACAAGGGAGATTACGAATAACATAACGGCGCACCTCAAAAACGTCACACAAATAAGTTAGTTTTTGACCGTATTAAGGTGAAAAGTTATTCGCGATTCTGGCCCTCAGAATCAGATTTGTTGGCCTCGAAAGCGTTAAATTCAGAATCAGCCTGTAACTTTACATCTAGTAAATTGTAACTTGGAAGTTTTGTGACCGAGGATACCTGGGAAATCGCTTTAGAAAGTCGAAAAACGGTGATAAACTTTTGCCCGTACTGTACCCCCGCACACGGATTTGGGGTGAAAAGCTAGTGTCGTCTTTTTTTTGCAAAATTTCTTTTACGACATTTGATAGGGAATGTAATGTTATACAGGATGAAAATAATAAATATACACATGGGATTGTAAGGTCGGTTTCTTTCGACTTCACTGCGTTTTCCTGACATTTTTGTCGTGGCTTAGCGGCGCTGGTAGATGCGACGGGATTTATCCACGTAAAATCGTAGTCTCCAAAAACCGATTGATATGATAGTCCAAAATTTATTGGATAAACGATGGTAAAATCAATTTCTTTGTATCGACTGAACGCGATCATCAGGTGGTGGAGCATGCAACGGTGTTGACGATACCCGAACCCACAGTTGTCCATTTTCCAGCATCGTTGCAGATGATGAATGTGTCTGCAGCCCCGGTGACGTCTTCGCTGGCGACCACCATGCCATTCACCTGTAATGAAAAGGAGTTAAAAATGACTTGCCGCTTATCAGGTTGTCGAGACGTAAACTACGATTTGGAACTGGACCAAAATAAGCTAGAACCAAGCTAAGGTTTATCAAAAAAATTCCTGCACCTCATTTGCAGAGGCCAAATCCTCTTACGAGGAGTGCTTTTTTGAGTCATCGGCAAAACCTTACGAGACCTAGCTCATTCGATAGAGAATTCACTGAACAAAACCCCGTGGTTTGCAGAATGGTTATCCCTGATTTTATAAAATTTTAAAACTGCACCCAAAATCCTTTCTTTTGGCTCGAAAGGCACACATGGTAAGAGACGGTCACTAGTATTTTAATTTTATAAAATCAGGGATAGCCATTCTGCAAAAAAAAAAAAACAACGAGGTTTTGTTCAGAATCAAATTCTCTATCGAATATAGGTCTCGTAAGGTTTTGCCGATGACTGAAAAAAAGCACTCCTTGTTAGCTTCCCGTTTAGCGCGGCGGTTTAATCATTCCTTTTAATATTGTACATCCCTATACAAAGGCTCAGTTAGGCTCTCTCGCTCTCCCTCTCTCTCTGTGGTCTGGCCCAAAACCGTTCTCACCAAAATATCGGCCGTAGAGGTGCCTTGGCACTCAAAATGGTGGGCTGCGCATCCATTAGACCAGGTGCCGGTCGAGGCTGAAAACGCGACTTCGATTCCCCCAATTACCTAATTGAAAATAATCTAAACTTACCCGATCCAAACCTGTGGCGGAAAATAGCTCTGAGATTTTGAGCTTTTAGTAATCTGTTCCTCGATAAATTTTTTTTCCATTTAGCCTAGTAGCCTAGCGACAAAATAAAAGGTTGCATAAATTTTAAATTGATTTTATGCCTAAAAAATTGCATGAATGTTTTGCCTTTTTGAATCGGTTCGGTCCGGCCGTACGTTAGATGGTTCGGGAAAACCCACAATCTGAAAATGCCGTGGAGCCGGGCACCGATGTGTCGACGGTGAAGTCGGAAGACTCGCAGGAGTTGCAATCTGGACTTTGGAATGTCGAAATTTCAGAATGTCTTGATGTCGGCATTATGATCGTTGGAATTTGAAAGGAACCCGGCCATCAGGAGCATCCAAAACGTTCGCCGGGTTCTGCAGAGTAAAAACGAAATTTTTCGAAATTGCATCTTGTCATGGAGGACTATCGAAATGTGGTTTTTCAAAATGTGTTGCGAAATCGCGCACAGGGGGTCCCAATAAAAAACACCCCCTCTAACTCGATGTAGAAGTATCGGATCGGAATGGTAGTTACACGATTCGAACGCCCTTGAAACGGCCAGTTTGTAACAATCTTCAAAACCAAATTTTGAATTATACCCGCAAGTTTACAACGCATTTAAAAATGTTAAGGTACGGCCTCTGCATCTAATTGCTACTTCCGGCAAATTGAGGCAAATTAGCTCGTATGCAACCTCGGAAGACTGGAAAATTTTGCAAAATGGCTTGTAAACTGGCGGGTTTAAATAAAAACATGGTTTTGAAGATTGTTACAAGCTCGCCGTTTCAAGGGCTTTCGAATGGTGTAACTACCATTTCGATCCGATACTTCTACATCGAGTTAGAGGGGGTGTTTTTATTGGGACACCCGGTATGGGAATCTTGCCAAACTGTTACCTGCGCCTGCGGTGGTGGTGGTGGGTGCTGGCGTCGTCGCGGGTCGAGTTGTCGGCGCTGTAAAAAGCTACGAAATTCTTCAATGTACACGTTCCTGAATAAACAAAAATATAATCTGATATAATGCACTCTCGCAATTCTGAGCTATCTATCTGCCGAAATGAAAATAAATCCTAACCTCGCGTGACGACGACTGGCGGTGACGACATTCTCATGCAAGCATTCGAAATTGTGGCAAAATATAGTATAGAAAAGCCAAGGTAATAAGACCGCATACTGTAGCGACTGGATTTATCTTGCGGACAACGACCGGTTTCTGGCTGGCACCAGCCTTATATCCATTTTTTCGGCCACCTCCGGCGGACGTTTTTGGCAGTGCCGTCGGGGATCCGGCAGACTGATAAACCGGGAGATCGCGCGACATCAGGATCAGCCGGGTGGAAGAGAAGCTAAACACAACGGACTCGCTGACCCTAGGATGCACCCATGGCGCGCGCAGCTCCAGGGGGTAAACTAGACGGGGGCGGGGGAAGGGGGCTGGGGGAGGGTAGATTACACTTTACAAGGAAAGCGCAACTGCACGAAGTGAAAATTCAAAAAATGCGCGCGGCTACCCATAGGTTATCGACTACGGGAAAGACAATGCTGTTGGCAGAATTTGCGACTGAGGCCGGGGAATCGAGGTACGATACTTCCGGAAAAGGGCACAATTGAATGCTTTTTGAGGTTTATTAGGGCCATCCCCGTCTCTGCTATCAGATGCGAGTTAATCAAGTGCCAAGTGATTCGCTTTTTGCACTAGCTAGATGGGTTCGCATTTAATTTGTGCTTTTTGGATGGTGGTTCTACAAGCTATTAGCCGCGTTTTCCTTATGGATGAAACAAGCTTTTATTCGAAATTCAAGGCTCAATAAGGAATTATAATCTACGGGTAACAAAAGCTGCGCACAAGCCGTGGCACATCCAAATTCAAAACCAAAGTAAAAAGAAAAAGATGGATCTACGGATGGATCCGAACCCGATATCGCCTTTACACTTGACCAACTCGCAGCTGATAGCAAAGACGGAAGACCCAAATAAAGCATTCAAATTTGGCGTATGCAAATGAGCCCTTTTCCGGAAGTACCGTGTCTCCATTTCCCAGGCCTCGGTCGCAAATTCTGCCAACACTATCGTGTTCCCCGTAGTCGATAACCTAGGGGTAGCCGCGAGTTCATTTTTAATTTCCACATCGTGCAATTGCCCTTCCCTTGTTAGCCTACAACTAGGGTAAACTACAACTAGATGTTTTTATTCAAATCAGAGCTAACTCGCAAGGCAAAGGCAACGGGTCGAGGTGGAATTTCAAAATGGGACCAAGCCCAGCCTGCGCAGAATCTTGAGCTGATCACGAATCCAGTCTTAGATTTTTGGAATGTTTTTTTTGTGGTTTTTTTTTTGGGAATCCAGCTTGTACAGTTGGCTTTCGTTGGAAGGCTGGCAGGATACGGCTTGGCGATGTTCATTGGTTGTGCTCCCCCACATGCTCTCCGGACCAGGAGAAAAAACGGGTTTTGATCTGTGCGCTTTTCTTTCTTTCCGGCATATCATGCGAAGCGGCGCCAAGTGATGTGAGGACAATCGAAGAGCACATCGCCGGTGGGACCTGAAAATGTAGCATTACAAATTTTGAAGGGTTTCTGATACCTGGAAGAAAATCGATGCGCAAAAAAAGGAGAGAGAGAGAGAGAGAGAGAGAGAGAGAGAGAGAAAAGAGAGAAAGAAAGAGACAAAGAGAGAGAGAGAGAGAGGGAGAGAAAGAGAGAGAAAGAGAGCGAGAGAGAAAACTTGAATGAGAACTTTTGTCTTGCGTAATTTAGCTTCGCCGTTTGTCTTGGTTTCGTAGGAAACGCTAGAATTTTTTCTGAGTTTCGCATGCTGTTTTAACTTGATGACAAAATTGTTAAATATTCTAGAAAATTTTCCATTAGCCCTTCCCGATTTTCGCAATTTTTCTGCGATCCCGGGAATACCAGACGAGGCGCACGCCACGTCTTCTCATCGTTTTTCTTTGCGAAACCGTACAGAACACAGACGGCGCTGGTTTTCGGACTGCTTCTCGTTATCAGCAAAAAGGGAAAAGGTGGCCTCTGGGCGAGACATGACCCTATTAACAGCAAAAACCCTGGCCCCGGCCCCTGGCACCAGAGCACGGAAGAATAGACTTTTTTTTACTGGAGCTGATTATGGGGCCCGAATTTGGGTGTGCTTTGGTGCATGGAATGTACTAACGTTTTGGGTGATTAGAAATTACATCGGGTCGAGGAAAAGCCTTTGCACCTTGTACAGGGCCGTAACAAACCCAAATTTCGGGAGGGGGCGACCCCAAAAATTTTTCACTAATATGACTAACATACAGCGCCGCAGGCAAAATTTTTAAAACATAGGGGTTATGAAAACTAGTGTTAAAAATAACCAAAAACAGCGCCGCAGGCAAAAAATTTTTTGGAAAAATTAAATCATAAGGGTCCCCCCTTATGTACTTTTCGGCCTTCGGCCGATTTCGGGGCGGCTGCCTCGCCCCCCTCTTACGGGCCTGACCTTGTAGCTGGAGTCCGGAAACACCATGGGACGAGGCTAGGAAGGGCTGGAGACTTTTTCGCAATTTCATTTTGAAATCATCTGAATTAAATGATTCAAATTACCACAATGGCTTTAGATTTAAAAGGGGGACTCAGGACCTTCGTCGTGCCGCTTTTAGGTTCATAAATCTCTTAATCGAAAAAAGGAAAGTACTATAACTAGTGCTGGTTTTTTACCGGTACCGAAACCCAGTACCGGCACCGACAGCCATTTTTTAACGACGCCGTTTTTACCGGTACCGGACCTCAGGTACCGGTACCAAGTATGTACCGAGAGGGTCGGTACTTTTTCGGAACCGGTACCAAGTGAGTACCGACCTATCGGTACTTTTTCCGGTACCGGTACCAACCGACCGGTAACGGTACTCAGGGCCGATACTGACGGGGGCAGAGGGGGCCGGGTTGCATCCTGGCAGT
This sequence comes from Mesorhabditis sp. LJ9110, assembly GCA_038088335.1. Lineage (NCBI taxonomy): Eukaryota > Metazoa > Nematoda > Chromadorea > Rhabditida > Rhabditidae > Mesorhabditis > Mesorhabditis sp. LJ9110. Next base: position 310,792 of record JBBGBA010000008.1, read on the forward strand.
GGGCCAGACGCGTGGCGTGTCGCCGCGGCGACAGGGGAGGGACCGCCGATATTTATTTTCGAATTAAACCCTATATAAATGAAGGTAAGAGCAGAATTTAGAACAGATAGCAATACAAAACCCAGTATAAATAAAAGGAGGAATGTGATTTATTTTGTAAAAAAAGGTACGCCGCGGCGACACGCCACGCGTCTGGCCCACTGCGGGGAAGCAACCCGGCCCCTTGTGCCCAGGCCAGTACCGGTCGCCAGTACCGTTCCCGGTCGGTTTGGTACCGGTACCGGAAAAAGTACCGATAGGTCGGTACTCAAAGAGTACCGGTACCGGAAAAGTACAGAACCTGTCGGTACCAACAAATTACCGGTACCGGGATTCGGTACCGATAAAAAACCAACACTAACTATAACCCATCGCGGTTCTCAGTCAGATTTTTACCCTCTTACCAACCCTTTAATTTACCATCCACGACTCTAATAATTTTATGATTACATATTCACCTATTACATCTTTGGATCTTGCGCGACGATTTCTGTTATTCGTCGCTTATCTACCAGGATCTTCCTAAATACCGTAGTCGCCGGTGAACAAGTCCTGTTTTTGACTCTTCCATTTTGGAAAGGCACGTAGGTTGTGTTTTCCAGAGTTCCCGGGGCCAAAGATCCAGACTTTCTTTGCCTTCGTTTGCCTCCAGCATCGGCGATCACCCCGGATTTTTTGCACACATTTTGTATTGCTCTGGGAACAGGATGTGGCCGGGGTATATAAAGTGCGGGACCGGGCGGCGATGAACGTTATTCGATGGACTTAGATCATTAAGATGGGTGTGGCGAAGAGTACAGCGTAGTCGCAGTACCAGACATCGCTTTTGAGGGGCCTCGAAAACTCGGATTTATGATCTAGGTACAATAGAAATCGCAGATCGTCTTATTTTTGCTATGTCGGTGTTTCGATACTAAAACTAGTCAAAACAGGTAATTCTTGGCGACAGCGTCCTTCTAAACCAAAATCTAGCCTAACTAGGGAAGTGCAAATAAAAAACCCAGCAAACCGCTTAGCAAAAATATGGGTCTGATAGAGTCGGCGACTGGGATTCCGAAACTGCAATCAGAATTTGCTAAACGCTTAATACAAAAAAGTTATGAGCATTTTAAGTTTTGCAGCACTTATACTGCCCTCCCTTATGAGCCCCTCCCAAAGAGCGGCGTCCACCTGTCGAGTGGTGTAGTGGCTAACTAGCCTGCCTCTGGGGCGGAGGGACTCTGGTTCGACTCCCCGGTCATGCAAAACTTTTTGCTTTTTGGTCAAAGTCAACAATTTTCGACTTTTTCAAAGTTTCAAATTCGAAAAGACCGTTCTCTTAATTTTTAAATTCTATATAATTATATTATAATAACCGCCCCCCGATAACCTGGAAGCACCCATTTTCTTTATTATTGACTGCGTGTAGGCTTACCCTACGAAAAAACAGAAGTGAATTTTTTTACTGCCCTACCCGCAAGAGTACTCCCGCCACCACTTTGTAATCGGTTTCAAGAATTTAAAAATTAAGAGAACGGTCTTTTCGAATTTGAAACTTTGAAAAAGTCGAAAATTGTTGACTTTGACCAAAAAGCAAAAAGTTTTGCATGACCGGGGAGTCCAGAACCCTCCGCCCCAGAAGGCTAGCTAGCCCTACACCACTACGGCGTCACCCTTTGGGAGGGGCTCATAGGAGGGGAAAAGTGCGCAAAACTTAAATGCTCAAACTTTTTGTTTAAGCGTTATAAATTCTGATTGCAGTTTCGAATCCCATCGCCGATAAGACCCATATTGCTAAGCGGTTTGCTGGGTTTTTTATTTGCACTTCCCTAGTAAGCCGAGGCCTAAGCCTAGACCCAAGACTAACAAGGGAACCTCAAGTTGGCACGGTGGAATTTCGAAAAACGCTCGCGGCTACCCCTAGGTTTTCGATTATGGCGATTCCAACGGTCTGGTCAGAATTTCCTTAATGGACCTGTGGACAGAGATACAGCACTTCCGGAAAATGATAATTTACATCCGAAAAATTAGATTAGCGATAGGTTTATGAGGCCCTCCCATCACTATGGAATCACCAGTGGAGTGGCCGAGTGGTAAGCAGCTCGCTTGATAGGATGCTGACCAGGGTTCGAACCCGCTCACGATTTTTTATTTTGCTTTTTGACCGGAACTTTCTGCCCAACTCCCAGTTTTGATTTTTACTATAAGAAAAAATTTTGTTTATGGCCTAGGCTGATTACTCCAAAGAAGCCTCAAAAATTCGCAAAAATTATGCGAACAGCTGGGTGTTCCCAGCTCCGTTTTTTTATATATGGTTCACTCGAATGAGATTTTTTAATTTTTTTTGGCTCTGCTAACGTTTTTGGACGTTTTAGAAACAGAACGAATTTTCGGAAAGTAACCAAAACGTGGAGTTGGGCAGAAAGTTCCCATCAAAAAGCAAAATAAAAAATTGTGAGCGGGTTCGAACCCTGGTCAGCATCCTATCAAGCGAGTTGCTTACCACTCGGCCACTCCACTGGTGATTCCATAGTGATGGGAGGGCCTCATAAACCTATCGCTAATGCTAATTTTTCGGATGTAAATTATCATTTTCCGGAAGTGCTGTATCTCTGTCCACAGGTCCATTAAGGAAATTCTGACCAGACCGTTGGAATCGCCATAATCGAAAACCTAGGGGTAGCCGCGAGCGTTTTTCGAAAGTCCACCGTGCCAGCTTGAGGTTCCCTTGTAAGCCCTAGCTTCAGCCTTGGCTAAGCCTACCCATAAGCCTAAGCCAAAGACCAAGCTTAAACGTAGGAAGAAGCTTAAACTTGAACCTTAAAGTAAGCTTATGCCTACGCTTTAGCACAGCACAGACATCTTGGCTTAAGCATTTTTCAAAGCGAAAATTTTGTTGAGTTATCGTTGGATCCCCGTATTCTGCTCTTGCAAGAAGCAAGCAGGAAGCTATTTCCGGGTCTCCACGCATTTCTCCTGCCTCCATCGAACGTCCTCGAAACGCGAAATTAAAAAAAAAAAGAGTGAAAAGGAATTTGCTGATCAGGGTGATCAGCAACCAAATTAGTATTTTGGAGTCTTGCAAATTCTCTTTCTGGAAGGTGTTAATTTTTCTCGTTCTCTCACGCTCCCTCGCGCTCTCTCGCCCTCTCTCTCCCTCTTGCAATCTCTCTCAATCACCCTATCTCTCTATCTCTCTCTTGCTCTCAATCAGTGGCTCTCTCTCTCTCTCTCTCTCTCTCTCTCTCTCTTTGAACTCTAGAGCTCTTTGCATTTTCCACGTCTTTAAAATTTCGTTTTTTAATTTTTGAGTTTTTTAAAATCCCGATTTTTAATATTTTTCGCTTAAATTTTCGAGTTTTTGGCATATTTTGCTCCCTTGCCACGCCAAGGTACATATTTTCCACCCCCGTTCCCGGTATGCCCTACGATTTTCCGATTTTGCAAGGAGCGCTACACGGAAAATAAATGCAAGGCTCCCCGGCAAGACTATTGACGCCCCGTGGCACTTGATTTTTGCAAAATTATTACCGTCTCACCCCCCTGCTGCCGCTACTCGCCGTGTTTTCCTGATTTCCCGGCAAACCAAGTACCTGGCAAAACTCCTACCCCCAGGCCAGGCGCCATTATTTTCCGCATTTTCCGGGCGACTACAAAAAACGACGCCTCCGGGCCCGGCGTGCAAAAGTCAAAAACTCGTACCTCAGCCTCAGGGGATGTGTTCAGGCAGGCAACGCCGGTAAATAACTCGCATCCCGCTGGGAGCTGAAGGTGAATGGGCTGTATTTGGGATGCCTATTATAATCGAAGAAGGAGATTTTTGCAATATTGTGGAGCCTGAACTTGGGGGTAATGGGGAGATACGCAGGAGACGGAGAGCCAATTGAGGCCCAAACTTCAGGAGGCGGTTTGGGATACGGTAGCGGTTTCTTGGGCCCGAGGCGTCGCTCTGGTGTATTAGCGGCGAGGGGGCGTTTGGCTGGGAAACCGGTTTTCTCCACGAACCTAATCTCCACGTATACGGAAATCTAAACGATTTTCATAACAGTAGCCTCTGCTTTCGGACGTAGTGAAAAACACATCACATCATACGATTAAAATTTGCGAAAAGTTTTTAGAGGTGTTTTAGAGCATTGTGGTCCAGGTGGAGACGTAACATTTGATTCCGCCTAACTGAATCCCCCGCTGAGGAATCAGAACCTGGACGCCAGCGGGCCTGCTCAAGGTACCGTAGCGATTTACCAGATTATCCACCTGGTTCTGCTTCATTTGCGGGGGGGCAGTATTGCAACTAACTTACCCACTCTATCTTTTCTATCTTTCTTTTCCAATATTAGCGGTTAAACATTCCTTAATAATTTTATTTCCGCTATTTTAGATATCAAATCCAAGAAAAACTCCATTAAAACTTGCGAAAAACTACCACTTAACTACTTAACTTATAAAACATACCAGCGCCCAAAAACCGCTTCGCGGGCCTTGGGCGCTGGAATGGTGCGTTTGCATGAGAAATTTGACTTTCCGGTAGCCCCCCCACCACCGCGCGTGCAACTCGCAAGAATGAGGAAATTTGTATTTTTTCACATTATGCAAATTAGCCCTCAGGGACCCCCAAAAATGAATAAAACCGGTTTAACTTTGTAAACTTGTATTTTATCGAAATTCTGAGTACGCCATCGGAAACAGAAGAGTCGATTCCCCCAAGTGAAGTGAGAATTAGGGCATTTTGGACACGGGAAGGCCCTCAAATCCGGCCTCGAAACTGACATCCACACACACACACAAAGATACACACCAAAATTATAAAAGGTAGGATCTTTTCTTGGGCCGGAAACTGCTAAAAACAGTATGCAAATGGTCAATGTTTCATTACCATTCAGTAAAAAATTTTTATACAACCGTGACGATAGAAATGAATTTTGATAGTGCATGATTTGCATTTTGCGATTACTTCATCGTCGATTTTTTTTCGCCGATTCAACTTTTTCGCCGATTTCTACAGCAAAATTCTCGAAATTTAGTTCAAGCCCCACACCCACTTAATTTGCAGATTTTCACCGGATCCGCAGTTTGACTCCAAGGATCCAGAAAATCTGTGTTTTCCCACAAAACGCACATGAACCACCCCGGCAGCACGTAGTAGAAAATGTTTTTTGCCGCTCCCAGGCAGTGAATCACAGCTCAATTTCGACAATCGGTCCGCCGGGTGGGAAAATAAGTACAAATTATGCACCTCTGGGCGCACAAATCCCGAGCGTCAGCCGGCTGTCCACGTTTTTCGCCGTGGTCCCGTAACCAAATTGAGTCCATTGTTTGAAAGAAAAGAAAGGGAAGAAAAGAGGCACGCAAATACGCCCAGACTACGGTAGTTGAGGGCATGGGAAAGGGCCGGAGAACAAAACCGGGTCCCTAGGCTACATCGTTTATGTATTGGTACGTACTTTTGGGGGTGAAATGAGTGAGTAATAGTAGACTGCTGTGTCACTCAATCGAGTTGTTTGCTGTACGATTTAATTGGCATAAAATACCTCAAAATTTTAAAGGCCTTTAAATTATACTTTGCATAGGTCGGCCTTCTTCGTATCCACTGTTTTTTGAATATGAATAAAGTTTTAAGTTTTAGTATAGATAGTTTTGAGTTTCTAAAGTATTTTTCCTATTTAAAACGGAAAAAGCGCCACAAATTTCGTCACAAAAGACAAAAGTGTCCGTTTTTGGAAGAAAAATCAAATTTTGAAATTTTTTTTCGCAATTTTTTTAGGTTGTTGAATTAGATTTGAATTTTGCTTAAAACAACTTGTAAAATTTGTTAGAACGTTACTGGACATTTCTAGACTAACAGAAAAAATTCTGATCTCTGGCTATTTTGACATCGTTATTTGGCTCCCCTTCTACCGTAGTCCTTCCCGCTCGGAAATTTGTTTTCGGTTACTTCTAGCTATGTAATTAAACATGCTGTACCCTCCAAGCTAGAGCATCTTTACAGTAACCCGCAATTTCTGGAAATCACGCCCGGAACTTTGAAATTACACGATTTCCAGACTACATTGAATTGATCGCTAAAAAATGCAATAATTTTAATGTGGATATTGCATAGAAAAAGCCTAAATTTCAGGTTATCGTAACCCCACCGTAACCCGGAATTTTTCAAGTGCTAATTAGGTTTTAAATTACACTTTTCCAGACCACATCCGATTTTTTTCGCAAAAGTGCTCAGTGCCCTTTTTAACCCATATATTTTGACAACGCCGCTATTAAAAAATTCCAGATTTCGCCCTTGCACCCATACTCTTCAAAGGTGGCCATTATACCCCCTGTAGTCTCCACCTTCAAGTTAACAGAAAATTTCTGTGGAAACCCCACAATTTTTGCGGACCCTGGGAACCCAATCATTTGCTTTTCGGGGATTAGTGGGTATTACTTTATTTCGTTGTAGTCAGCAAGAGGTTGTACTTTTTGCCAACCCTCAACCCTCAATTTTCGTATGCCCTGTACTCGGGAATTTGGGTTGGTCCATCGAAACTACACCTTTTTGGCGCTGGTGTGGCTTGGAAAACGCGTGCGCGTGTACTCAAAACAACTTCTTTACAGTATCCAAGCGTACTAACGGACTAAGAAGATTTGCACATACCTCCCAGATACCGTTAAAATACGGTAATCCTAATTATGGTATTACGTTTAGCAATAAATATTAAATTTCCAGTTTTACAAACGATATGAAATCTCTAGATCTCTCTCTCGCTCTCTCTCCACGCTCTCTCTCTCTGTCCCTCTATTGTCTATATCTCTCTCTCTCTCTCTCTCCCCGCTCTCTCTCTCTCTCTCTCTGTCCCTCTATATCTCTTTAGATATCTCTCGCTATCTCTCTCTCCTCTCTCTCTCTCCTCTATTCTCTCTATCTCGCTATCTATCTTCTCCCCGCTCTCTCTCTCAATCTCTGTCCTTCTATATCACTCTGTCCCTATATCTGTATCTCACTCTCTCTCTGTCCTAAAAGCGGCTTTAATAACTTTTTTTGCCGGTCCCTCAAATTCTCCAAAATTTTCCCGGCTTCCGCTTCGATTTTGGATCCCTGGCCCCAACTCGTATACTACCTATTAGACTGGAAACGAAAGGATTACCTCCCCCAAAATTTCGGGGAACTTCGCCGGTCTTCCGGTACGCGGATCACGTTGCGAGTAGTCAAGTGGAACAGACGGCCCTGTTATTCCGTTTCCCCGCCGACTTACACACTGGACGGGATTTAAAGAATTCAACGAACGCAGGGATTCGCGTTCATTTCAAAAACTTCAATCCGCCCAATGCTGGGTGCAAAGTATTTTGCGAAACAAAACTCATGGCCTTTTTGGACGTACCTCTTTTGAAGGGATTCGGTTCCGGATAACAAGTTTTTGCCCTGCGAAAACTACTCATCTACTCATCCCCCGATGAGGATTAGGATTTTCCGGTCTGGGTTGTGGCATTTTTGAGTTTTTCTATGGAGTATAATGAACTTTTGAAGGGATTTGCGGGGCTTAAAGAGCTAGAAAATAGTCGGGATCAATAGGAAGTCAGAGATTTGCAGAGAAATCACTAAAAAAATGTACTAATGCAGAGAAATGACTAAATAAAAAAAAAGGAAATGAAATTATAGCCACTTCAAGAAGCTCGTTTTCCGAATATTTTGCAGTTTTTCATTCCGATGACTTTTTTATAAATGACTGCACGAGCTAAGGGTACCGTACTTCCTGTCGCCGCAAAATCACAAAAAATGTAAAATTTTTTTGCTTGATTTTCGTTCATATCCGCAGATTCTCTGAATTACTGTAATTCTAATTAGGATAGAAAACTAATTGTGCTTTCGCTTTACGTTTACTTAGTTTGTCCCGCTTTGAAATCACCATTAACTAGGCCAAAAAATTCGGCTAGTTATCCGAATTTTGTAAATTTTTTCTTGCAAACAGTTTCGCAGCAGTGATCATTCGTAAGATGTGTCCTGTTCTATTTTCCTGAGATTTTAGAACCGCGCCCTGCAACTACTGGCAGAGAACATTGGGTGTCATTTACACAACCGCGTACATACCGTCCTTTCCGTTTTGTCTTATTTAGGTCCCGAGCACCGTTTCCCCGCATTTTAGAGCTTTTGGTATACACTCGCAATTTTCTCGCTCAAATCCAATCACCGGGTCCGGCGCAAAAGAATTTATTCATGGCCCACGACGGCCCCGGCTTTTCGTTCAGGTCCGCCGACAGGTGGTTGGCAAGACTCGATTCACGGCTTATTTTTTAGGGCAGGTGGAAAGAGAGTGAGAGAGTGGGAGAGAAAGAGAGAGAGGGTGTGAGAGAGAGCCAGAGCGAGAGATTTGGGTTGAAAATATCGGCCTGGGCGGAGCACCGCGGATAAGTTTACGCGTTGTGCCGGGTGGTGTGTGCAAATCGGGTCTTCTGGTCGTACCCCAGCCAGGCGTGGTATAACAACAAGCCACACCAGGAGACGCCAAGTACGGTAGAGTACTGGCGACGGGGCAGGGCTTAGGAAATGCGTTGAACTTCCTGGGTTGTCGATGTGAGCTTAGATTTTCGAAGATAGAGGAGAAGTGTACATCGAAACTTGTGGTCTTTCTCTCTCTCTTTCTCTCTCCTTCTGCTCTTTCTGCCTCATTCTGGCTCTCTCTCTCTCTCTCTCTCTCTCTCTCTCTCTCCTTCTCTCATTCTTACGATATATGTTTCATTCTCTATGGCTCCTTCATTAGTTTTGAGAATGCAATAGAAAGGCACAGAGAGAGACAGACAGAGCGAATGCGAGAGAGAGAGAGGGGGGAGTGACTCATACACAAGAAAAAGGCAAAGACCAATCTAAATGTAAATCCTCTTTTTTTCAGACATCTGGGTGGCTACCGTATCCCAACGCCAGCCTGACCCAGTACGCCAAGTACAATGGAGCGGCTCGTAGTCTAGTTCGCCTACACAATGACAGGGCACAAACAGCAGCTTTTCAAATGCAGCGAGAGAGAGAGAGAGAGAGAGAGAGTAGGGAGAGAGAGAGCGAGAGCGAAAGAGAGAGAAAGGTGAAGTGTATTCGCGTCTGTGCCCGGCTGTACCTGGTCATTTAGAAAGCGTACAATTATGCACCCAGGTGCCCACGTTGATGCCAATACTTGGTGGACCCCAAAAGGAAGCACCTAATTTAGATGTTTTTTTTGCTCCGGTACTTTTCGTGCTGAGTTACGTCGATCAAGCCGGCTTTTACAGTACCAGCTTTTGACGACACTACTCCTTTGAAAGCTAATTGAGGACATTTATTGAAAACATGGGTTTTGATGCGGGGGGCCAGGGACCAACGACGCGGCACGCGAACCTCAACGCGAAACGCAACACGTTGCATCTGAATTTGTTTCGCAATGGAAACACAGGACATCCGTTGCACATCCAATGCTAGGATTGAGTGCCCTCGATGTTCCTTTAAAACCCGGTTTTTATTCGTTTTGCATCGATTTACTTGCAGCTTTAGAAAACGGTTTAGCTATCGAAGACGAGACAGAAAGACCTCTTCAATGTTTGATTTAATTTGAGCTCGACCATAAAGTTTACACCTCTTAAATTTTTTTTGCTAAATTCCATAAAACCAACCCGACAGTTCTTTGGTTTAGAAAAAAATAGCATTAGACACGTCCTCATGACACCATGTTTCGGACTTTGGAAATTTGTGTTGCGCTTCCAAAGCCTATCATTAATAAAACTACCCTTCCTGTCGTAGAGCGGAAATAGGTGTCATTTGTACAACCAGATTTCAGGGTTTGCCCACGCGTTTTGACAAAAAATTGGAACGATACTTTGAAAAAAAAGAGAGAGAGTGAGAGAGAAATTGACGAGAAGCACGTCTTAAAAATATGCTGATGTTGCGGCCTTTGTAATTTACGTTCCACTTGCAAAAGCCGAACCCATTAAAACTACTTTGCCTGCCGTCGTACGGAATTAGGTGCCATTCGTACAACTAAGGAGCAGTGATTGCCCATATTACCAATTTTCCCACTCAACATATGTACTCGGCGCACTCGTTGTGACCAAAATTAGGTTTCCCGGCCCGATGTCGAAAACAACGTAAAGCCGGGGGCATTCCCGAAAAAACGCTTCTGGATTAGTGACCATGTGGTTCCTGGGAATGGCCAATTTGTACCTGAAGCTGGCCGGCAGGATAAGCTCTAGTTATCAGGCTTCCTGTCCAGGCTTTCTTACATACACGTGCTCGAATTTTCTGGATCGGATAGTCTTTGATGTTGGCATGATGGTGATTTTTGTAGGTTTCCGGTTGGGAAAAATCGGGAAAAAACCACAAAATCCCGACATCAAAAATCCCGACAATCCAAGTTTGCTTGGGCCATAATTCCGACAGGAATAATGCCGACATGCTGAATTCTGACAAGAAAAATGCGGAAAACCGATAATGCGGACAGCCAAAATCAAGTGAGCCATATTCCGCCTGCCAAAATACCGACATGCAAAATGGCTGTCGGGCTTTTGTCGTTCGGGATTTCGGGCTTCCTGATTCGGGCCCGTCGAGATTTTGTTTGTCGGGATTTTTGATTCACACGATTTTAGCTGCCGAGATTTCGGTTCCAATTCGTACCTATTGACGAACCTCAAAATTCGTGCTCACGACGCCCCGATCCCCCAATTCTTGGCACCACATTCAGGGGCGTAGCCAGAAAAAAATTTCGGGGGGGGGGGGCGAATAAATTTTTCCAAAAACTCGAAACATTGGCGAAAAAACAGCGCCGCAGGCAAAAATTTTTGAAAAAAGGTTACATAGCTCTACAAATAGCCGTAAAAACGTGAAAAAATAGCGCCGCCGGCAGCAAACTTTTTAAGAAAATAAAAATCATAAGGGTCCCCCTTATGAATTTTCGGGCCCCGGGCGATTTCGCGGGGGGGGGGGGGGGCCCCCGGGCCGGTATTACGCTACGTCCCTGACCACATTTTCCCAGAACCATCACTCTGTATCCTCCGTTACCAGGATCGTACAAGTACGAAAATACCGGCGGATTCGGAGGGTACGGTGGCCCTACTTGTGGCCGCATAGATTAGCCCGCCTTGAAAACCACAACAATCCAGTCGAATGTCTAAGCCTCTTTCTTGGTTTTTCCCGCCATGGATTTCATAAATGATAATCCCGAAAAATCACGCTCTGTACGTTTTTCGACCACCCACCCCTTCTTGGCTAATGGATGCCCCTTTCTGCAAAACCCTTGGTACGCCCCGAGAAGAGCCGGCGGATTTACATAGGATTTGCGAGGTTGAGAGGAGTACTGTAATTTGTGTTTGTCTGATCAAGGGGATGTTTGGTGTCATTTTTTGGTTAGTTAAATGGTAGCTACAGTACGCTGGCACATTAGGCATCTTTGGGAAGGATTTTTTGGATTTAAGTGATTGAGAAAACACAGCTGTGCCATGAATGGATCGGCGTTTTTTTGGCATTTACGACCCCCTTTATCGGTATTTTGTGTATGCTATCCATTCAAAAAATTGAAAAATTTAACTAGGGCTCTAAAACCGGGGGCCAGCTTTTTCCGCTTTTCGCGATTGTTTAAAAATTGATGCCTGAAATAAAACGTTTAAGAGTATACCAGGAGCTTTAATTATAACCTCGGTTTCAAGTCTTAGTTTTATGAGATATTTTGTTGCACGAAAAAATTTTATTGAAGAAGGATCGTTTAATTTGAGTTTTTCGGATTGCAATTCATACTAAGAACAATTTTTCACGCTCCATTCGACGGTATTTTCAGAACAAATATTTTACAGAAAACTTACAAATATAATTTTTGCAGCCTCCCCCCATATTGCTGGTTACAGTTTGCTTCCGTACTTTCCGATTCTTTGGCCGAGGGCCTTGTGCCATGCAGTTTCTTGTTCCTTCCCAGAACGTAGCTCCCAGATGCCCTTTTGGGTGCACCTTTGCTCCCTTGCTTTAGGATTGGCATTCCAATTCCGTGACCTTGAGACTATTTCCAATATCGTTCCTAGTCTACGAAAAAAGCATATGTTTCGCTCTGATATTTCCGGGGAAATGCTGCTCAAGGAAGCCAAGTACCGTACCCCACAAGAATCTTCTTCCTTGAATTCCGTCTCCCGAAACCTTATTGCCGACGATATTTAACAGCTTATATCGCAAAATTAGGCCAATAATCTCCCCGGAGGCAGCCTTACAGCAGACCCCCAAATCTGAATATCCATTGATTAATAATTCAGGCTCACGAATGGCCACCCCGTGATATTATTATTTCTATGGCGGTGATTCCATAAGGCCGCTGCAGATGTTTTTGAGCTTGACGGGGCACAGCCACCTGCTGGCAGTTTTTCGAAGATTTGATGATGAAGATGCGCCCAAATTTGTTGTGGTGACAGAAAATAGAAAAGGAGAGCGAGAGAAGGCGAGAGATGAGAGAGGAGAGAGATAGAGCAAGAGAGAAAAGTGGCAGGAGAAAAAGGGCTAGAGAGTGAGAGGCAGAGAAATAGAGAGAGAGAAACCACTCAGGATCAGGAAACCTAGACAACGTTTTAACCTTTCCGAACAACCTTTCCGAATATTCGAATGTATAATTAAAAGGCCGTCTGCCAGCCACCCGACCTGTCCCCATTATGCCTTGGCACAGTTTTTTTCGACCGCATTTTTTCGATGCCATCGGAAAGAGCATGTTCGAATTAGTAGGGCTGCATAGTTTTGAAAGTTCAAAAAGTTTATTTTTATGGTTTAAATGGGCGTTAAAGTTGCCAACCACGAAAAACTATCTTGGAAGTTCCTGAACAGAATTGGCTGAAACTTTCAGAATACACCTATTTTGGGACGGGGATCATTTCACTAATACATTGCGAAGCCTGAAAATGACCGGGCGACATTTTTCTGCGTCGAATGACATGTCCATTATGCGGCGCTCGGTCGCCCACATATCTTTAAAAACGCGATTTTTACGCCGTAAATGGCGATTTTTAGTCGAAATCTGGGGCGGGTACGGTGAGAGAGTGTGGCGAGCGCAGAGGGCAGAGACGGCTAGCGTGGTCAAGTTGGGGGCTCTCTGGCAGCACCCGACTCGCTCCCCCAGGGCTGCTATCTGCCTGTCTGGACCCTCCCCGCGCCCCCACTCTCTCGCCTGTTGAGCCTCCGAAAACACGCAAAAATCGCCATTTTAGGCGTAAAAATCGCGTTTTTAAAGATATGCGGGCGACCGAGCGCCGCATAATGGACACGTCATTCGACGCAGAAAAATGTCGCGCATCTTTTCCTATCACGTATGAGTGGCGCTCGATCGCCCGCATAGTCGAAAATCCCAAAAAACTGTTTTTAGTACGCCATTTAACCATGTCCCGGTCATTTTCAGGCTTCGCAATGTATTAGATAAATGATCCCCGTCCCAAAATAGGTGTGTTCTGAAAGTTTCAGCCAATTCTGTTCAGGAACTTCCAAGATAGTTTTTCGTGGTTGGCAACTTTAACGCCCATTTAAACCATAAAAATAAACTTTTTGAACTTTCAAAACTATGCAGCCCTACTAATTCGAACATGCTCTTTCCGATGGCATCGGAAAAATGCGGTCGAAAAAAACTGTGCCAAGCCCTTTTTGGGTCCCTCGCGAACGGCCTTTTAACATTCGGACCAAAATACCGTAGTCGCTCGGCCGGTAATTTGTAGTGTTGTGGAATTTCTGTACTTTTCGGTTTGTCCGTCGGGGTACAAGCCAATAATTATGTGCGAGTGCGGGGGTTGCACTTCAAATGCGTTCCAAACGTTCCTAGGTAGGCGGGGGTACGGTAATTGCTTAGCCGAAAAATCGCGATTTTTGAGGCATACTTACATGTGTAGCAACTCCGAAAATTGGCGATTTCTGGAAACAGACGAAAAAATGGTCTGAAGACTCAGAGCACATTTTAACCTTTACAACCCGCCTACGCGACTGCTGTTTTGCAAAGCGTGGAAATCATACCCCTCTTGGCTAAAGTAGTTAGAGTTGAGGATTTTGGGAAAGGCGGGCGGCTTCGAAGAGCGCCGTAAAATCTGGAAAATTGGCTGCTTATCTAACTAGACTCCTTGCGTACAGTTCGGAGATCGTCTGGGGAGTCAGGTCTTTTCCTGGAAACAGCAGCTGCAAGGCTTGCTCAGCCCCTTTCGATGCAGATGCTTAACGTCTTCTGACACCTTAAAGATTTCTAATTTCCTCTTCGGTCGAGCCTCTGCTAATCCTGCTGAACTTTCCCTCCCAAAATTCTTTCTATGCCTATGTATGTGAACTTATGGGCGAAATTCCGTGCTGAACTTTTTCGTATTCAGCTCCAATTAACAAATCGAGCACAACACCGCCTGGCAGGTGGAAAATCAGGGAATTTTCCTTGATTAAAAAGTTACCATTCATAGGGTTGGCTCTAGCGCTGGCTCTCTCTCGATCTCCCGCTCTCTCTCTCTCTCTCTCTCTCTCTCTCTCTCTCTCTCTCTGTCTGTCTGTCTGTCTCGCTCTTGTTCTCTCGCTCTTTTTCTCTATCTTTCTCTTGTTTACCAGGTACATGCTCTCCAAATCAGAATTTTTCCACTTGCAAACCCCTTATCGAATATTTACGTACCCTGATCACTTAGAAGCGGCGAGAAGCAGCCCCGAACCAGGAAGCCAATTTTCGGCACGTAATTCCCGCCTCATAAAGCCCAGCAATGCCAAATACGCCCCGCAGAAAATTATGATAAGGCTTCAGGAAGCCTGCAACAGCCCCGGCACAATCCTCCCTGCTAGCTGCCTTTATTGGCAGCCATGATCTTTTGCTCTTTCCCATACTAACCGTATTTTATTATTAATATATGTTATTATTGGTTTTGATTGTTTTGGTTTTAAAGGGGTCGGCAAGGCAATTTATGGATTGCCGTCTCTCGGTTTTTCGCTCGCTCTCTCTTTCTCTCTCTCTCTCTCTCTCTCTCTCTCTCACTCTCTCTCTCTCGCTCTCCCCTCTCTCTCCTCTCTCTCTCATTCTTTCTCTTTCCCTCTCACTCTCTTTCACTCTCTCTCTCTCTCGCTCTCTATCTCTCTCTCTCTCGCTCTCTCTCTCTCTCCTCTCTCTCTCTCTCTCTCGCTCCCTCTCTCTCTCGCTCAGCTACGATCAGTTATCTCAGCAAGTCCATTCCCATTCACACCAAAGTTCCACTTAGCAAAAAAGCTACCGTATCCTCTCTGCCACTTTTTCTTCTTTTCCCGATTTTGAGATCAGCCCTGGCTTATGGATGCCTGTTGCCGACATCGGTACACATTCCACCCGGCGGCTGTACTTAGGTTTCTCATCGAAAATCCAATTTTTTTTTTGTGTGGCGACTGGAGCCGATTTTCGGCATTAGCGTATTTGTCTCGGTACAGCAAGTGTGGATTTTTGGAGGTTCTGGCAATGAAGGCAACATGAAAAGTTAATTCACTTTACGGGAGCAGATTGTACATGTTCTCAGTAAGCTTAAGCATGCCCGAGGCCAAAATGTAAGCTCAAGGCGAAGCTAAGTAAGCCAAACAAAAGCTAATCAAGCCATAGTTCACCAAATTCCAAAAACCGCTTTTTTTGACTTGATTGTTCCTTGAAAAACATAAATTCTATACACTTCTCTGGTGTGTTTTAGCGCTCAGCTTCAGCCGTTCGCTATTTTTACCGCAGCCAACCTACCGTACCCCCAGTCATTCAGCGGCCATTGTTTTCTCCAGGTCAACCCGCATCCCCGGCGGGCTGAATAGGAAATTTGTCAGGAAATGGGTGGTAAAATGGGCACAATTAGGGTCTTGAACATGAAATAATTTTGTTTTAAAATCACGGTCGTTAGATTTGTTTACTTCACCTACTAGAATTTTGCGGTAATTCAGGATGAAGTTCAGGAGGCTTGAACGGAATTGGCAAAATCAAAAGCCCGTGTTTGGGGTTTAGTTCGGAATCAGCAGATTTTACGATCTATTTATGTTGTTATTTTGCTGGAATTTTAATCGTGAATCGAAGCGGATGATCGTTAAGGTATTGCTTTCATACTTTTACCAGACCTGATACAGCTTTAATTGTTAGCAGCGTTCTAATAGATTTGGATTGTTTCGTTTATTTTTATCTTTCGACCAACTATATACATCGCTTTTTTCTGAATTTCTATGAAATTTATTGAAGCCATACTAACGTTTTTTAAAAGGAAGAGCAAGCTATCCGCAGAGTGAGTGGCTTAATTCTACAAACTCAATTTTTTTTTGCGTGGGTTCAAGCGTATTATGGCGTAACGTCCTCTGCCTAAATAGCCAAAAAAATCTGCAGCAAACACATCGAAACTTTTCACGTCTATTGTGCGATCCGAAATAAGAAATTTCTACTAAACTGGCGAACGGCGTATCGTGACGCACTTAATTCTCCCATAACAAAACTAGATCATGAAAAACAACGAAAACTTCGTTAAATCTTTTCCGGGTTTACTGTGCTACCACGTCAGAACGCAGAACATCCTTGAGGACATTGTACCGTAGCGTACTCAAATCTACCGTAGCCAACCCTTGATGATCAGACTACAACAAGTGCATTGAACTTCCCTCAGCCTACTGTACTATTCTTTTCTGAAATCCCCTCGAACTCCTTTGAATCACAACTTGTTTGCCTGTCTTGCCCGGGGGTTCAAAACACACGAAACGAGACGACTCCGGAAATCTCGTTTTTTGAGACTTAGGCGAATATAGGGACCCACGCCGCTTTTTACACACCGTAATCCGAATCCGTAGTATTTGGATTACGGTAAAAAACGCGGCGAGCAACATATAAAAGCGTGGGAATTAGAAGCAGGAACACTTTTCAGTGGGGATTTTTGGGCTGATCCGAGCCGCTTGACTACAAAAGTGGATTAATTCCGGGTAGCGGCATTTAAATTTCATTTTGATATGTTTTGGTGCGCGAATAGCATAATTTGGAGTTCCGGGAACCTATTTTTGGGGAAAGTTGTTTTCTCGATTGGCAATTGCAAATTTCTAATTTTTGGAATTTGTAATTTCTCAAAAAATTTTTTAGTATTTGCGTTTTCATTTGCAGCATAAGTGATCAAATTAGTTTTGATAAATTACGTTGCACAACGGCTTGGAAAAGTAAAAAATTTCAATGAACATAGATTTTGTTTCGTCCACAAAATTTCCACAAAATTTCGTTTTTGCTTTTTTGTTATTTCCATGGAATCGGGCCTAATTCCAATGTATCATGAAGTGATGTTTCTAGTCACGTTCATTCAACCCAAATAACGGAGTTTTTAAAGTCCCAAAAGACCCAAACGCTCACATGGCACCATTCAAGAATTCTCTAATTTGCAAACACATTTATGATGTTGCTGTTTACAGGTGTCTCGCGGAATCCTGGCTATTTAAAGCGAAAATTTGACTCCCCTGTCATTAAATTACTCTGTTAGCGTCGTTACAAGTTACCAAAGAGTTATAAAATATTTGCATCAGAAAATCCCAATTCATGCGGAAATCACGCTTTTTTCAAATCCAGAAATGATTTTTCGGAAAATATGTTTTTTTTCCGGTTCGCGTCATTTATCGTTTCTACCTCTGTTTCGAATTGAGGCGTAATGAGGCGCATAGTCTAGCCGGAGGGCAGAGCTCCCCCACATCGCGCGCATCGAACTTATCGGGGCGATAGTACAATTTTCTTCCGTTTTCCGCTCGACCTGGCTGATGGGCATTGAAGGCGCGTTTGACTAGCCCCGGGTACATTTTTTCCAGTTTGAAGTTCTTTGGAATCGTCGCCGCCAGTCGGGTTAGCCCATCTCTCTCTCGCCCTCTCTCGCTCTCTCTCTGCCTCTCTTTCTCTCTCTCTCGCTTTCTCTCTCTCCGTCTCTCTCTCTCGCTCGGTCTCACTCTCTCTCATTCTCCCTCTCTCTGGCTCACTCTCACGCTCTCTCTCTCTTGCCTTCAGATGTTAATTTGCAGCCGCTTTCCTTCTCCTTCAAATCCGATTTTTTACGGAACACAGAGTAACTAATCAAATTTCCCTGAACTGCTCGAAGTCGTCGTACAAACAGACCCCTGTCTCTCTTCATTAACCCCAGCCAGCGCAAACCCTAAGCAGCAATGATCACTTTCCCTTGCCCCAGAAGCGGCGCGGGGGTTGCGAAATTCGGTGCTATTTTTTGCCCACCCGAGTGCGCCCCCATCAGGCAAACTGGCTGATAATCGACACACTGCGGGGTTTGCCCGGGGTTCTGCAAGTTCGCGCTCAACGGAGGGAGAACGAGCCAGAGAAGGAGAAACCGGAGAAGCGCAGGAAACAGGCTTCAAAGGCGAGGAAAAGCTGTTTTTGCGGAGTCACCTGGCTCGGGCTGTGTGCTGGCGGTGAGCGAACTTATTTGTACGGAAATGTACGTGCGCTTGGACTGTCGCTTTGAGGAGAACCAGCCCTGAGGGCATTTTGAGGGGGGGAGGGAGAATAGGAGCGGGGAGAGAGAGAATCGGTGGATGAGAGACAGCGAGCGAGAAAGAGCGTGATCCCGTGGGATGATAGAGAGGCAAAAAGAGAGGGTGGCAAAGAGAGATCGACGGAGAGAGGGAGATAGAGAGAGAGTGCGAGAGAGAGAGAAAGCGAGAGAGAGAGAAAGTACGAGAGAGAATTCAAGTGATTGAGCATGAATCTCATCAAATGAGGGCACACAGAACCCGGTGAGCACATCGCCCGATAAGTTCCGCAAGGCTCCAAATTACGGCTTGATGTCAGTGGCTGAGGAGCACGAATGAAAGTGAGCTCGATTGTGCCGAAGACGCAGCTTTTGATGATGATCATGACGAGAATTATACACTTTTTCGACGTTTTAAAGTATCCTAAAAATGTTTCTTTTGTGAACTGTTACCACCTTTCCGAAAAAAATTTGTAATTTGCTTGGAAAATTGTTGTTCTATTTGCCCCATTGCCATTTTATGTTTGCTGAATTCTTCCAATCTCTGGGCTGATATTAACCGGTATAGCTTTGGTACCGTACCCCGGGGCCCCATCCCGTTGCCAAGTAGGGTCGCCGTTCTCCAGTAAACCGTCCGCTAGGTTTATCCCCGGCCTGAAACGCACTTAGAAGTACAGTACGCCAACTTAACTCGATGCGTTAGAACAGTGATTGAATTTACATCCCATGCCCGGGGGTTTTGTGCTGGATTCTGACGGAGTCGCCCAGGCCTGACAAGCTTGAAAATGCTGGTTTTTGATGCAGTTTTTACACTTCCTCGTCGGGCGGTTCTTAGTGTGCCTTTATCTGATGGATTCCTAGGGTTTTTATGCCCATAGAACTGAGGAAGCTGGAAGCTGGTTTTGGGCCCGGATTGCCTAAAATCCGGTTTTTAGGGATTTGCTATCCGGATCATGACTACGGTGCTTTTTCCCACGGGGAATGGAATGTCGAGAAAGCCCAATTACCTTAAGGGCTCTCTCTCCCCGCGCTCTCTACCCCATCTCTCTCTCTCGCTATCTCTCGCTCTCGCTCTCTCTGTTCCTCTCTACTTTAGCTTTCTCTTTCTCGATCACTCTCCATTTCTCTCTCTCTCTCTCTTTCTCTCTCTCTCTCTCTCTCCCGCTCTCAATCTCAGTCTCTGGGTGTTTAGACTTTCTCGCTCTGTCTTTCTTGCTCTTTTCCTCGCTCTCGCTCGCTGTCTCTGGTTTTACCTGATTTTTTCGTAAAAACGGGATTCTAGAGGAATCGGAAATCAAAAACCTTAAAAATCCGGCCTGAAATAGATTTTTCAGCTATACAATTCTGAAATTTCACCCCAATTTTTGATTGCTATTTTCCAGGCGTCCAGACGGTCATTCGGTCATGCTGTAGCTGCTTTTTGAATCCGCCTTTCCTTGACGCCCACACTCGTGCGACTGTACACTTTGGCATCTTGTTTCTTAATTTTCACCTGGACCACCGTACCCCGCGTGGGCCAACTCGGCTTTCGTCTCATATTTTAAATGAGACCGCGCTCCACGAAAAGTTTGTGCGGCTCAGGGCATGAATGAAAGTATAACGAGCAGCTGGTGAAGGTCCGGTATGGCACCCGGATTGATAAATTGATTACCATGACCACCCAGCGTTATCATACCCTAACGATGCTACCGTACCCTACCATATCCCTTCATTTCAGCCGACCCCTTGATGCACCACCTAAGTACGGGACGGACTCCTTGGCCCTGATCTTGGCTCCAACTGAGGCAGGGGAATCCCCCTTCTAATCCTTGTCCGTCCCCTGAATATTATGCCATGCCCTTGGGAAGGGTGTGTACTCTGTTGGAGTGGACGTCTCCCCTGTCCCTAGACAGGACAGATAATCTGACACCTCCTATTTGTCAGCCCCAAGTTTAATCGCCGTACGCCCCGGGGGAACGCTAAGCCGGGGGTGATTTTATGGTTAAACCGCGATTGGCTTCGAGTTTCGACAGGGGTACTGTAGCTGGGGATGGATGGGTTACGGTAGCCCGCGATTCAGGCTTAGGTTATGTCCAGACTTCGGTTTAGGCTCAGACGTATGCTTAGACAGAGGCTTAGACTTAGGCTTAGGCGTTGGTTAAGCTTAGTCTTAGGATTAAATGACTTAGGCTTAGGCTTAGGTGGCGTACACGCAATTTCATTTTTCGTATCCATTTATCTTCAAAATTCCACCGTATACCGCAAATCTATGATCCTATTAAATTTTTTCGATATTCCTAATTCCCTGTACCAAGATCTCAACTCTCGTACCAGATTGTAGTCTGTTCTCCTCGAATTCATCTACCTGATTATCCGCTCTCCCGGTACATCCGATCTCAATCCCCGTTTTGCAGGCCTTCTACACTTGATGAGGCACACCGCGGCGCTGTCTGTACTCCTCGTCTCTGTCTCGGCGTTCCTGCTCGGAATTCCGCCGTGGTACAGCAGACGTGTTTTTTCGGGCGACTATTACGGCCCGGCCAAATGTACCACGCGAAGCCACCGGTTCCCTGTCAATCAGCCAAAACGTAAAGATAATGGCTGAAGAACGGGGCTGGCCGAAAATTCAGTCGTCTGGGCGTATCGAGGCCAAATGTAGTAATTCCGGTCCGGTAAGCCATGCTGGTTTTACCTTTTTGTAGCAATTCTTAAATGCTGGATATTTTTAAATTTAATTCATCTATGTTATATTTCGGCATTGCCCAGATTCTAAAAATTGGCAAGTTCTTTGGCATTATCGGGTGGGGGAAGTGTCTCAGGGCGCAAAAACAACTGTTTTTACTATGATATTTTTCTACTGCTAGTTATTAAGTTTTTTAAATGTTTTATTTTACTCTTAAAAGGTATTAGTACTTCATTAAAAAATAAAAAAAGAATAGATTTTTTTACCATAATTTCAGTTTTTCAGATTTTTTGCGGTTTTTTGCATACCCCTTAAAATATTGCTAAGCTTTCACGTAAGGTGTTGTTTAGTAAAATCTGTTATAATACCCGCTATCGCGCTACTAGGCATCGCTGAATTTATACAACAGAATTTCTGGACTCGGCATAGGCGACACGATAAAACAATGCCGAAAAAAATTAAATTTCGACAAAATCAATTTTCATTCCGAGTTTTCGACAAACAGAATTTCGACATCTAATTTTCGACGAATGTCGATAGTAGCTTCAAGTACAACCTTACCTAACTTTGCACAACATCAGTGAACCAAAAATCTGACGCTAATTCCCGTCAACCCCCCAAAAACCCAATTATTCCCGGACCTGCACCGTAATCACATGTGTGTGGAAAAAAGTTCCGGGCGGGAATTTGAATCTGGGAATCAGTTTTTTGAGCCGCGTTCAACGAGAACAAGATTTTGGCGGAGCACCAGGGAGGTTAGACCTCTGCAGAGAACTTGCCCTGATGCGGAAACTGGGGGTCCAGGGTGCGGAAAGTACAGGCTGCGCCAAAGGACGCCCAAAACCACCGGCCGAATGGGGGGAACTTATGTGAAGTTCTATTCAGCTGGCTGTTGCCGCCTCGGTGATGTGTGTAGTGGGAGCTTGCTAATTTGGCAAAAAATGAGGGTGAGGGCGATTTGAAATGGCGATCTTCGGAACATGTGAAACGCGAATTCAATGACAGCTGGGCATGAGAGGGAGAATGCAAATGAGAGAGAGAGAGAGAGAGAGAGAGAGAGGAGAGAGCTGTAAATATGGAATATAGACAGTATGGTGATGCCAAGGCAGCTCTCTCTGTCTCTCTGTTTCTCTCTCTCTCTCACTCTCTCTCTATCTTTCTCTCCCTCCCTCTCTCGCCCGCTCTCACTCTCTCTTTCTCTAGCTTAGCGAAAGCAAAATCATCCTGAGGTTTTCAACAATTTGAAATTTTTTGTATCTTGCAACGATATCAGGTTTTTTTAACTTTTTTTTAGATAATTCAGGTTTTATTACAAATCGGCTCTTTGATTATTATATCCCGGTTTTTTCTATTTTTTCGGTCGCGTCAGGTCGTTTTGCTTTCACCTACCGTATCCCCTCGGGCGCTTCGTCACCCTGTTTCCGCCGATTGGCGCGGGGTGTCTATTCGCGCGCGGGACGACTCCCAGCGCCCACGCGCGCCGGCTTCGCTTTCAAGTTCAAGGTTCGCCCCTAATGCGCCGTTGCTTGGGCTCGGCTCATCCGCATTGTCTTCTAGGTTCGCCTAGTTCGGCTCCTGGTGCTCTGCGGATTCGCGACGACGGAAAGTTCGCATCCTGGTGCGCTGGGGCCTGTTTTATGGAGCTGGATTCTATTTCCTTGCCATTTGGAGCAAGCTTCCTCGACTATTCGTCTGGCTTTCGCCTCCGAGAACTTGGCTTTTTGCCATAATTGGCAGGAAACCGGATCTTATCGGATTTTGTCGACCATTTGCTCCAATGACGAATTTTTTGGGATTTTGCTTCCCAACTAGTCGAAGTTTCATACATTTATTTATTTACAAAAAGATCCGGGAATTTATGGTTAGAAAACATATTTAAAAACAATTTTTGACCCTGTTCTGCCAAAAATTTGTAATTATGCTCTGGAATGGGCGCTACGTTACGCAAAAAATTGCATATAATATTTATATTTATTTTTGTCAAAATTTCATGATTTTTTTTGGAATTTATTTAATGCATGTCATTAAATTTATTTAATGCATTAGAATAGTTATTTCTTCCCTCTGATTATATATATCCTCCGATTTTTCCCGTTTCAATTATTGTTTTACTACTATTTTTTATACTATACTATTTTTTTATAATTATTTGCTTCTTGATTTCTGTTCTCATACTTATATGTGCACATTTTTCATTTCGCTCTACCGATTTCCAGACAAAATCGTTCTTCCCATACTGAAATATGAGTTTTTTGCTGCCCTCGTACTTATTTTTTTGCACACTAAAACTCGGCAGACTACCGTAGTCCCCAAGGTGTGCTTTGACCATCAAAAATTCCATTAATGCAACGAATTTCCCTGGGGAGTTGACGATTTTCTGAATCATCCATCACGACAAACGTTTCCGTTTCCTTGTCTTCATTCCAATTTGAATGCGGGTAGATGTGAAAAACAATCATGAGAAAATCAAAGCACAATTGGGAGTGCGATCAAGCAATTGTGTCATTTGGAGGGGGAAACCGAACCGGGCGCGCCTCGGGCGGTGTACATTTGGGGCGAACAAGTCGGACAAATCACCGAGAGAGAAAGAGAGCGAGAGAGAGAGAGAGAGACGGCGTGAGAGGAGAACGAGCGCTAGCCGATCGTCTGCTGTCCTTAGCCTAGGACATTCGCTATATCCCGCCCGCACCAGGCGATCCAAAAAACTTGCAAGAACAGCCCCTGGTACGGTAGTGGCTTGGTGTGGATCATCGGAAGGATCGTCGTATTGGAAAAACATTATGGATGCGAGGAAGCAGGCATTGATTACTGTAGAAGCGTAACTTCTAGAAACTGCCACTCAATAAATTCCGGGTGCATCCGTACTTGTTGAATGGCAATCGTATCGGTACGTACAGCTGGCTTTCGGCACGTAAACTACAAGGGGGAACCCTACGCGCTATTTGAAGCTTAATGACCGTATTGGTCACGTTGCTTGGACGTACCGAACGCATCGGTTTCGGAATTTACGTACGTAAACTTAGGATTATCAAAGCCTACCGGTCAGGTTGTACCTTTCCAAAGGCCGTTCAGCGATTCCCGTCAAACGGAAAAATGGAAGTCAGTCGTACTTAAATGCCTTTACCGTCACCTCAGGGCACCTGCTGCCATGCCAAAACTCGTACGTACCTAGTTGGGTATACGGTACATACCATCCCATCAGAACGCGAACATCCACACCCAAGATAAGTGCACGATACCTGAATTGCCAACTGAAGAGTGCTGGTATACCTGTATCTGAGGATACGGACGCATCCAGACGTACTACGATGAACTGAACCTACTCTTCAAGGCAACTGCGATATCCGGCGTCGAAAAACTGCTGCGCAGGCCGTGCCGCACCGGGAAAAGCCGTCAGGGCACGGAACGGCGTACAATGAGTTCATCGTCTGGGCTCGGACTCTTAGATAGTTCTCTGTCTCTCCCCGTCTGTCGCTCTCTCTTCTCTCTCTCTCTCTCTCTCTCTCTCTCTTTTTCTCTGCCTCTCTCCTGCGCCGCTTCATCCTTCGACGACATCAGCACCACCACTTGGTACAGGCAGAATCGAAAATGAAGCTTGCCTTGGCGGACCATTGGACTTTTTCCCAGCGCCTTGTCCTTTCCATCGAGGATGCAGAAGAAACGCAAGGATTTCTTAGCATAGCTTGAGACCCGGCTTAGACGAAGGCATTGGCTTAGGCTTCGGCGCCGATTAGGCTTAAGCATAGGCCTAGGCTTAGCTCACAATTGGAGGGTGATCTCACTGAGGCTTAGCTTAGGTTAGGCTTAGGCGCGGGCTGGGGCTTAGGCTTGGCTTAGGCTCTAAAACAGCGATATAAATAATCGCTCCCAGCCGCCTATCTTTTTCATTTTTTCTCGCTTCCGCTAGCCATCGAACATTTTCACATCATCTATTGAAAGAAATGCACTAATCATTACCCGCACTCCGAATCTTTTCTCGTGATTCACTAGACCCGAAAGTACATCAGTCAGCCACGTGTTTGGACGACGGTAGGAAAAGTACTGTCTGTCGTCTAGAACACCTTTTTTAACCAACACAAATGATTCTAATAACGTAATAATCCAGGACAGCGATTTCCTAATTGGCTACCGTATTTCCCCAAGGGAATAGACCGTATTGTAGAGTTTTTCCGTCAATTATAAAGCGAACTCGGATGTCTACAGTATTCTTTCGGAAATTAGTATTTTATTAGTTAGCGTAATTTTCAATTCTTAATGATTGTAAATTAAATTAATGTCAAATATCTAATTTTTAGTACATTTTTGCATTTTGGTTGCTAACGTTTTTGTTGCTTTTTCGGTGTCTGCAACGTTTCGCCTGTTTTGGCGTCAAAAATCGCGCTCCAGATGTTAATTTTTTGCTTTTTTGCTTTTCCGGATGCCGCCTCTTTACGAATTCGCTTTCATCTTGTTCTAATATTTTTACAAGCTGCTGACTTTTAATGCCACCCCCGCCCCCGCCCCCGATTTCCGGAATCTTCCCTTTTAATCGGGGTACTTTCTGGCCCCGAGAATCCCTTTTTGCTAAAAAATCCAGCTCTTTCTCTGGCCGGTACGGTAGGCTTGTTTACACCGGCGACGTCGCGCCCTAGGCTATCATTAAGTTTTTGGAAAATTGCCACTTCTGACTGGGTTCGGTCACCTGTTTTGGAAAATTACGTTTCGAAAAGGGCCGGAAAAATGTTAAGTACTGGGCTGAGGCTGGTGTGCAAAAGTTCCGATTTTGCGGAAGGAATTGGAGTAGTTTCGTATCTAGCGCAAAAACATCACAACGGGCAAGCTAGTAGCGGTTAAAGAAAAGTTTAAAAATCTAGGCATGCTTAAAAATCTCCAAAATCGAGAATTGGTGCTTCGTCTAAACGTTTTTAATTAAGTATCGACAAAGATAAGTAGCTCTCAAAGTTCATGCTCCCCCAAGTAGTGTAGTAGTTTCCTGTGTTCTTCCCCGCTGGCTAAAGAACATTACTCACCTCTAGAACTCGGAAACTTCGTTCCTATATCAAGCCGGAGCTTGCAAGACTCTCAAAGTTCGTGCTCCCGCAGAAACGCGATCGTTACCTCTCGCTGCGTTCTGAACACAGCTCAACTCTAGAATCCGGGGAATCCGCTTCTTATATCGCTCCGGTTACCGTTAGTCTTTCTTTCTTTAGTGACGTTCGGAGCACAACTTCATTGCTTCGGCCGGAAAGTCCGTTTCTTACAACGATCCGGAGCTTCCAAGGATCTGAAAACTTGTGCTCCCCAAAAACGTAATCGTTTCCCCGGGTGGCGTTTGGAACACAAATCAACTCCCAAACCCCGGAAAAACCGTTTCTTGTAGCGTTTCGGACTTTGCAAAATACTGCAAGTTCATGCTCCCCGAAAAACGAAATCGTGCTGCCAACAAAAATTTTCTGGTGCCGCGCACCCGGTTGCAGCCGCCGTCAATGTCATGACACCGACATCGCCAAGAGCCAAGCCGGGGTGTGGGTGGGAATTTCTGCCTTTTGCACTTTCCCATCCCCGCATCGGTCGTAGTCTAGAAATCGCCATTTTTCTTCGCCCTCATCTTTTTCCGGGTGTGGTTGCATCTATCACAGCCATTGTCACGCAATGTAGTGCGTATATATTACCGCAGGTATAAACGAAGGTTTTTGCTAAAAAATTGGCTTGTGGCTCTTCTGGCATTAGGCTGTTACTGGCGGGAGTAACTATTTTTTTCTCAGCGGCTCTTTAAAGGAGCTACGAAATTCCAAAAATTGAGTGACGGCCCGAAAATCGGAGGCCTGTACGTCGGAGGCCTCTGTACGCCCAGGGGCCGGGAAGCTCGCAAAATTTGAAATTGCCTGTTTTCACCTCGAAATCACGTTCTCGGCTGTTTCTGGGCCAAATTTGATGATTAAAACCCCAAAACTATTTAAAATTGAGTGAGGGTTTCAAAAATGGGCTCAGAATGCGCGAATTATAGTGTTTTCACAAAGAAACCGGGCAACAACAACTTCGCGGAAAATCGAAAGCGTGAGGGCTCTTGTCCCGCAGCGCCCGCTGGCAATCTGCCAGAAATCGAAGAGCCCTTGCAAAAAGGCTTTGATTTGGCAGTTCGAAGCCCCTTTAACCGCACGAAATATAATATTTAGGCGTTTTTATACATAAAAATACATAAAAATTAGACAAAATCTACCAGTTTTCGGAAATTGTTCTTTTTGAAAATTCTATGGCAAATGAATTTTTGAAAACTTTTTAAGACATCGTTCAGAACTTCTTAGCAATTAAAAACTACTAAAAATTTTACCAAAATTTATTAAATTTTATTATTAACAGATCCGCGAAAAAATCAAAATTAGTTTCCCAAGCCAAAGATCTGCCCCCCGCTAACAGACTGGTGCCATTTTTAGTATAACTTTTTTTAAATTATTGAATACGCATTCACGATACCTCGAGGGCGACTTTCCGCTCTTGGCTATAGTGTAGTCAACTCCCTACTCTGCTCCACTCATCTAAACCACAGTATTCCACCCCCATTTCGTGCATGTCAAAGTTCCCTCCAAACCCTCGAACCTCAAAAATCCTGTTTCTAGGCACGAACTAACCGTACTTCCTGCTTCTTTGCACTCCCCGCCTCGGGCGCCCGCGCTCAAGAGCTCGACCCCGCGGGAGAGCATGAGCGGGGCGGGGATAACGGGGACGGCCTTTCGAGCTTTTTCAAGCCTTCCGAGGTGAGCATCTTTGATGCGCGCACGATCCTCAGCGCCGCGGCTGCGGAGAAATCGGGTTTTCAGCCTCCGGACCGCCGGGGCGTACGCAAGTTCTCGTGCTCAGGCTTGTCCGGCTCTTCCTAGTTCGCTCTGTCTCTCCCCCTCTCTCTATCACTCTCTCTCGCTCTCTCCCTAGATCGAGCTCCACCTCAGCCGACGATCCCAAAAATCCCTTCCTCATTGCCCTGCTGCTGCCCGCCCTAGCACATCGTACGGAAGAGCAATTCAGATTTTCCAAATCTCCTCAGATTCTCCGAGGTGTCGACTCGTGCTCATTCGAGATCTTTGCAGCCAAAAGCTCAACCCGGAATTTGGAGCTTCCTGCTTCGGCTTTTTTGTACACTACCGTACCGGCCGCATAAGCGTATTCTTGCGTACTACTCCATTTTGATTACCCAACAATTATTCAAATCTTTGCTAAGCGTCACTACCGTAATAAGTTTTTCCTTTGCGCCCCCGTAGTCCAGCAGTGTAGTTAGTATTCATGCGTACTTCTCCGATTTTTATAAAGTTTTTTTATGTATTTTTTTTGATCATTAGTACACTGCGTTAGCAACCCGATTCCGCAATTTTATATAGCTTTATGGCAGTATGGCGACATTAACGCATTTAATTTGTATTTCTTCTAACGTCCACTTCCTCTAGCCTTACCGTATCACTTCCTGCATTTATTCATACAATGCTGCAACCATTTTCCGTTACATCTATTGAGCACCAGCTCGATTTCTTGAATCCGGTCCCAAACCAACTGATCGATTTCGAAAATCTTCATCACCCGATTTCGTACTTATCCTCCGTACACTGAAATACTTTGATGTGCGGTGCCGCAAAGTCGCTTGTACTACACCGCGCGGTTGCACTATTCGATCCATCATCACCTTTTTCCACTCGCTCTCCCCATTCCGGGGTTGATACTCCTTACCCTGTCCTGAGCAGTCCTGCTACGCGACGTCACACTGGGAAAGGGAGATGCCCTAGCGGGTCGGGTCAGCGAGAACTTATCGGAGATTGGGTGGTGATGGTGATGATGATCTGAATCATGCACAGATTTGATGGCAAAGCGTCGTAATCGGCGATACCCTCATGAAGTCTTGAATCTCAAGTAAAAATTCTGTCTTACTTGATCGTGCGCTGTAGATGACCATGGGTTTTTTTGCTGAAATTTAACGCATTCACGGCAGGCCAGTAGTCTGAGAGATTGCGCAGATTGCGTACGGATTGAGATATTGCATCGCGCTGGGCAAATGAACTGCTTGATTTCGGTGATGTAGATGATCCGCGAGTTGAAAACTTTTTTCTGACGTAATTGGGCTCGTTTTACCTTAGGGCGTTGTTAAATTCGGTGATACCTCAAAAAATGATCAAAAACGAGGTGCATTTGAAGAACGCGCTGGACTCTGGGCTGTAGATGATCATCCTTCAAAGTTGCATTTTACTCGATTTAATTTTAGTATTTAACGCATACATGAAAGTTTCTGAGTTCTGGACCGGATCTAAAAATTTTCGGAAATTTGGATACCCAATCTGATCCGCGACTTGAATCTATAGTGAACTTCTTGAAGTCGACGGCCCTAGTACAGAATGCGAAAACCAACTTTGAAAAGTACATACAATATTTATTATGTTTTTAACTTGTGCGTATATTAAGTTCAGTTAATTTCACGTGGCGATAAGCTGCCACTTTACATCAACATGGCACTTTCAGAATTGTGCATTAATACGGGGCTCAGCAACTCCTTGTTAAGCCCCTCAAACCACCCAAAAAACACGTTTCCGGTTCGAACCTTCCCCGGCGTTAGTACGGCGAGTACGAATCGGTACAGTGAGCGGTGAACATCGCCGACAAATTGCCGGTCTCGACAACCCGTAATTCCCCCAAAAACGGGCAGGCTCCGAAAAAATGGGGCGCCCCGCGGACCGTCGAGCTCAAATTTGTCCTTGTACTTGTCGCGGGGGCCGAGAGCCGCACTTTTTCGCGTTGCCATTCGATCAGGTCTGGTAAATGTACGCAGCGAAGCTGGTGCGCCGTTTTTTTTCGGGGAGTGGCAGGAAATTGTGATCGATTGAGGCTCGTCTGGAGTACTTTTGGGTGATCAAAAATTCGGATTGACAAAATTGAACTGTTTTTAACGATTTTTTTTTTGGATTTTGCAACTGGATCTATGCTTTAAATGGGTAGAAACAGCAAAGATTTGTAGTGCCCACGCTTAGAATGTTCAAAATATGTCGCGTGTGCGCGCCGTGCTGTGTGCTGCGTCGCGTTGTGCTTTGCATGCCCTCTTGCGTGATGCGTTGCGTGATGCGTGGCGTGCTGCGTATCGTGTTGCGTGGCGCGCTGGGTTGCGTGATGCGTTGCGTGCCGCGTCGGTGCTGCGCGGCGTACTACGTAGTACTACGTAGTACGTACTCGCGTAGGGCGTAGATGAAATTTTTACCCCATTCGAGAATTTCATATGTGCAAAGCATTCCGCGCTTGTTTTGTCTTTCTCACTGCAATCCGATCTACCACCCTCAATTAGACACCGTAAAAAAACGTACATTAGAATACCAAGTACAGATTCTCCTTTTTTAAAGCTTTCAAAGCTTGAATTTGCGCCAATTGTCAATTTAAATGAAGCATTCCGCGCTTGTTTTGTCTTTCTCACTGCAATCCGATCTACCACCCTCAATTAGACACCGTAAAAAACGTACATTAGAACAGATTCTCCTTTTTTAAAGCTTTCAAAGCTTGAATTTGCGCCAATTGTCAATTTAAATGATGTCGTTTTAATTTACAGTTGTAAATTGAGCATTAGAAATGTTCAAAACTCAATTTAAAGCATTTGCAAGCCTAGGGAAGAAGAAAGCGCGAGACACGTACTTTTCATTCCTACGCACCCCCTATTATCTCAATTGCCCAATTTCAAGTTCCGCTACTTACCGTTTTTTGGTTCAAATTTGCCGCTATAGGACGGTGACATCCAAATTGAGCACCGTAATCTGGCCATTCAGGCAATTTCGCGGTGGGACACCTGCTTGCCAATATCGTTCCCCTGATGCTAATTAAGTTCCAGGGTACGGTAGCTGGGAATATTCTTTTATTAAGCGGTGGTGTACTGTAGTCGTTATTAGTTTATTAGTAGTAGTCGGTTGGGGCTACGGTAGATTCCAACTAGCGTGTCCTATGGCATCAGCGTCAGTATCAGAATTCCTCAAGCGTATTTGCTTGATTTTCCTGAAGTAAAACACATTTTGTAAATTTTAATGGTCAGGTCGGTACGAATTTTTTGAAAGTACGGTAATTCCGGACCCGTTTTAACGTACTATACAGAAGTTATAAAAAAATTGGTTTTCTCGTTTTGTCAAATTTTAGAGTGATTTTACTCCGGCTACCGTACTCCAAGCCTGAACCGTACTGAAATTTCCGATACTCCATGACCTAAACTTTCCGCTAAATTCCGCTTTATAGACATACTAAATTACCGTAACCCGATTCGCCGTATTACAAACCCATTCCTTGAATTCCTGACCTTTCCACCAATTTTCCGTTTTTCCGTCAGGATCGAATTGACATCCCAAACTACCGTACCTTGTAGCGGCGTGGCGCATTCCCTCGTAATTCACTTTTTCGCAGCAAATTGCTCCGCTCATTCCATAACCAAACTTTAACGACGTTTTTTGTACTTGTTGCTGGTCGTAACCCACGTTTTTTGAGTGGTGAGTTGCTCTTTCCCGCGCGGTGCAGTAATTGAGCGATAGGCCACACACCGGGGGCGTTTTTCTGGTTCTGAACCAGCGGTATGAATACACGAAGTACGTGTTGCTGCCCCCCGGACGGGACTGCCGTGTGTGCCCGCCCCAGCAAGCCACGCCCCCATTCGGGAATTCAGACCTGCGCCCCGCACTCACCCCGGAAAAATCTTTGCCCCGATCATTGACACTGTGCCCGGTCGCTGATTTTTTTGGGAAAAGCGGCTGATAGGATTGTCTCTTCGAACCTTAAAGGAATTAGGAAGACACGGAAAAAATTAACACGAGCTTTATTGTTTGACATCCGCATGAATCTCCTCTGCTCCATCCTGCCTCGCACCGCTGTTTGCTGATTTTTTTACAGTAGCGTTTCCGGTTGGCTCTTTGCCAATTATTGATGACCCCTGATCTACTGGGCCTTCCTGATCCCTATAAAGGACCGTTAAATCGGATTTCAAGTGAAAAACTTTTTGGAATGATTGCTGAGGGTTGCGTCCCAATGTCATAGATTTTAAAGGACCATTCAAGGTTCAATCCAATTGCTTATTCGGCAGATCTGCTTCTCAACACCTAGTTTACCTAGAATTTGAAATGTTAATAATTCTAACTCGAATTCGAAGCCCCTACTATTTTCGGTTTTCAAATCTTCCTGATTTTTTGCATCTAATTTGGCCATTTTATAAAAGTACTCGCCTCCAAAAATTTGTCCCCGCTCACTGGCTGACACGGCGTTCAGGGTCTTTGGTTTTTGGGCTGATTGCTGATAGGGGAGAGTTCAGACCAGGGCCTTCAAGCTGAAGCATCCAACTGAAGTTCTTTTACTATACAAAATCTACTTTACTATATATTTTACTTCATTGCTTGCATTACATCAATTCTGCAGGTACCTGAATGATCCGCTAAAGCAAAATTTGAATTTTGTAAAAAAATCTAATTTTTATTTTTTACTCTTTACAAACGCTTAAAGTTTTAAATGCACCCGGTAGCTGCGATTTTTGTCAAAAATTTTTCGGAATTTTAACGCCCCGATTTACCTCCATTTCCCTGCTTCAAGCTCTTCGCGAATCCCATCTCCGATTTTGGCGCCGCGATTTCCTGTTTGCCCTGATAATCTGATTCAACTTGTCGCGCTCAGATTCCACTCCCGCACCCTGCAACAGTAGTTGAACCAGGGAACATATCCGGTTTCAACAGAAAACCGGTAATCTGTAAGTTCAAACCTCTTACACCTTTTTCGTTTCTACCCTGGTGCCCCGGGGATAATCGCGAAAAATCAGTTGTATTTGATGAACTTTGAACAAATTTTGACCGGATTACGGTATCCATTTTGCATTTGAATGTCATTCACAGGCCTCCTGGGAACGTTAAATTAAAAATTTTTAACACGATTTAAATAATTGTTTTCACGGCTGTTGAAATTGAAGTCGAAACCATGATTTACAAAGAAACGCATTTTGTAGCGTATTTTTTGGATTTTCTCGTAGTCATATGGTAGTAGAAAGTTCAGGATAACGAATTTAGTTAGAGCTTTTTGGAACTGAGCATCCAAATTCCTCAATGATCTTTGATGGCTTGTTCCTTTTTGATATTTTTGTGTTTTTTTTCCGTCTCTTGGCTTTCCAGTCCCTTTAAAAGTACTGATTCACGTTTTCCTGTTTCTTTTTGGTTTTATTTTTATTTTCCAAGTTCTTCTAAATTCTATGAAACTGTTAGCATATTTCATATATCGTAATCTTTTCCAGAAAATGCACTCAACAAGCCCAACCCCATCCACGTCAAGTATCAGCTCATTTATTTCTACTGGAACCCTGGAGTCGCCGACCGATTTCTCACCGGTTAAGGTATGTATGATACTTAAACATACTCTACTAACCTTAAAAATGAAAAAAGTCATTTCTTAACAAATTAAAACAATCCTCTTTAGTCTGGCTCCCCTACTGTCGAATTGTCCTGCCGGGTCTGCGGCTCCGTCCCGGCAATTCACGTGTATGGATCGTACTGCTGCGGGTATGTTGTTTCTTGTTTTCTAGCATTCTACGACACTCTATGCATTGGATTACGGTAGATGCATTTTTATGATTTTTTAGAGGCTGCAAAATCTTCTTCCTGCGCTGCGCCGTCGGCGGCAAGCCATTAATGTGCACAAAGGGTGGACGCTGTGAAGAAGGTATTTCTATTTTCGTTCTATTTCATTTTAATTGATTTTTATTTGTAATTATTCTAATTCGACTGCTTAACTTTATTATAATCCCGAAATTATATGCTTTTTCAGCCTCCGAAGGTGGCCTGAAAAAATGCCGAGCCTGCCGTTATCAGAAGTGCATTCGGGTTGGACTACTGCCAAATAGTGAGTAGTTTTATCGTTTTTATAAACTTTTTAAGTACCTTTAAGTACTATTTTAAGTATTTTAATTAACTTTGAAGTATTTTAAAATGCCATTTAAATGAAATGAAATGAAAATTAAATGAATTCCGACGTTTTTATCCGGCTAGGTTTTAATTGTAAGAAAAACCGTTGTTTTTCTACATCCTAAATTTTTCTGAGCCCTACCTTTCGCTGAAGTCAAATGTGCAAGAAATATCGTATCCTTCCCAGCCCCCCCCCCTGAAGCTATATACAGTATTCAAGACGTTTTTAGCCGCAGCAACAGCTGAAACAGCTGAAAATTGCCCCAAACCGGCCCTGAATGCCGCAGCTGCTTTTTGATGAATAGAAACTGCTAGCATGTTGGCCTCCTTAGAACGACCGTACCTCTTCGTATCTAAAGTATGGTGTATACTTTGCAACCTGTAGTGAGCAAAAAGTGGCATAGTAGCGAAAACCCATTTAAATTCCAGATTAAATGAATTATTTTTAGTCCCCGGCCAGCGAGCGCAACGCCGAAAACTCGGCGAGCAAAAGCCGCAACTCGTCGGAAAAGTTGAGCATGTTCCGCAGGTAATAATCGTTTTTATCTTCATAGTTTGGAGCCTTCATTCGGTCTTGCAAATTAAAGTATACTTTTAGCCTTCAACACCCTGCACTCCTGCTCGATCACCACCAAACTTTTGCCTAGAGCCTAACTACAAGGCCATGGCGATGACGCTGGCAGAGTTGGAGAGGTGAGAGTGAGAGAGAGCGATAGCGAGAGAGAGAGAGAGAGAGAGAAAGGAGAGAGACAAAAAGGGAGATATGATGAGCGAGAGTAATCCCCGGTCCCAAATGGTTTCTTTGAGCATTCGTCTTCTCCTACTGGTCTAAATAAGTCGTTAATGCGCGTTGAGCCAAAAAATCCCAGCCTGGTGTCACCGCCCCTTTAAAAAATCTCTGGTTGTGGAACAGCACCTAGTGTCACTGCCCCTTTAATAGTGAAAAATGGGCTTCAAACGTGCAAAAACAAGGCCGACACGGTGAACGCTTGAATTTTTCCCGTCAGCATCCCTTTAAATTGCAGTAACCGTGCTAGATTCCAATTTCTATCGTCGTTTTTTCAACTTCCCAAACTACTCTCTAACAAACCAAGGATCGTGTGTTATCGTCCCCTCCCTGGTGTGCCATATAGACACAAACAAACAGTGCCCCGACGAACCCCGCCGGTATCGAGCCTCCCTTTGCTCTGGTACGCGATAATCCGCTGTACACTCGGCAGTTTTTCCGATTTTTCCCGACCCCGCAGTGATCACCGCCAAAAACGGCAGTGATAACGCGGAAGTACCTGGCCCCGCTGCGAAATGCTGGTGTTCGGTCGCTTATTTTCCGCAAAGCTCCTCACGGAGTTCAGCTTTTTCCCCGCGTGGGAAAGCCTCGGAAATTTCCTGCATTTTTTGACATCAACGGGAAAGAACAATGCCCCCTGGATTTCCATGCTAATCAGCGGGGTCGGAGGGAATTAAAAATTGGGAGTATGTAGCGTGGATGGGATACAGTGTAGTGGGAGGAGTAAAAACCGTATTTTATACGAGTCTGGAACTAAGAACTCAAAATTATCGCTGATTTTTAGGAGTTGCGGAGCCAATGCGGATGAGCTGATGCAGAACTGGAAGCTGCCGACAAAGTTGAGCCAGGTAAGGCTTTTTCTAGGCTTTTTAAGTACGTGATCGGCAAAAATCCTTTTCGCTTTCTCTATCAAGCACTGTCTCGTTCGTCTCCCGGTCTGGCTCACGCTATCTCTTGCTTTTTCTTTTGTCTCCCCGATCTGGCACTCTTTCCCTCTTGGCTCACTATCTATCCCCTTTATCTCGATATCTTTTAAAAACTGACTCTCTAGCTCTAGCTATCTCTAGCTACGTCTCTCTCTCTCTTTCTCTCTCTCTCTCTCTCTCTCTCTCTCTCTCTCTCTCTGTCTCTCTCTTTGTCTCGCTCTCCCACACACCACACGTCCGGGACGCGTGTCGGGTTCCTAAAAAGTTTCTTGTTCCCTAAAAATTGTCCACCTGCTGGACCGGGTACGTTTGGATACACTTTTACCTACGGTCCCCCGGGGGCATAAATGTAGGTTATTAGGGCAAAATAACACTTAATTAGGGGTTCTTAGCCAAATGTGGCCACTGAACCACATCTTTTTGGGGGCGCCCGGACTAATTGTAAGTTTACTCGGAATGGGCAGAGTTCTCAACCCGTTCTTCCAGTATTCCATTAGTACTTTGGGTCCGGGGAGACCGTGCAAAATACGTGAAAAAATTCGAAGAATTGAAAGGTGAAATAAAGGTGTAATAAAGCGCTCCAAAATACAATAAGCAATTACGACAGGAAATTCCGGTAGAGTTTTTCGTTTAAAAAACCGCATTTCAAAGCGTATCAAAACATAAACTTGCCATATTTGGCAAATACGGCGGTTGTAGGCTGAAATTCTTTAAATTAATTTTAAAATGTGAAATTACGAGCTCGATTTCATGGCGTAATCCGAAGAACTATTTGCTTGAGAAAGAATCATAAGACTAAGAATTCAGATTCGTAAAATTACCAGCATAATTTTATTCAGCAATCAATTAAACACCCCGATTCCAGGTCTACTTCTGCTCCCGGCTCTTCCCGATGCTCTTCCCGCTCCAACTTTTCTACTGTACCTACAAGCTGACCCGCGACGGGATGTTGAGCTGGCAGACTGACTTTTTGGCGTTGTATCCTGAGTGAGTTTTAGAATGTTAAACGAACCGAAAAACGAAAGTGAGTTCGACAAAAATTTTGACTGTTCGACTTACCAGATTTGCCGCGAAAACCTCTGAAATGACTTTTGCAGTAAAATATTTCGGCTATTCCGGTACATAACAATACTAAATGTTGGCATCCCGAGTCTTCTAGCTGCTAAGAATTATTTAGACAGTTTATACTACTATTTTATGCATTTTAGCTTTTTCAGATTCGCCGAGGTCCTCTCCCCGGGTGCCCTGAATCTGCATGCACTCGTGATGCGCATGTTCCGCGAGCTCGGCCTCACCGATGAGGAGTACGCCGTCCTGAAGAACGTGATCATCTTTAGCAATGGTAAAAATATACCTAGAAAACAGTATAATTGCTTAATTTTAGCCCTCGGCTTCTCCCAAGCCAGCGCGGAGATCGTCCGAAAAGCACGCGTGAAGTATGAAGCGATCTTGGTTCAGGTAAAAGCGTTCAAAGTATATCTTAAACTATCAAATTTTTAAATTTTAGATATCTCAAACTTGTGAATTTTGAATCATATGGATTTATATCTTTAGCTAATCCGTGACCGCGTCCCGGACGACAGCACAGCGCTACGGTACATGAGCGACCTGCTGACTTTGAGGCAGACGTTATGTGTAAGTTTTAAGAGCTTTTGAAGCTTACTGACTCTTCTGGAAATACCTGACAAAATATTTAAAAAATAATAGCTAATTAAGCACAGTATCTTGAAGTAAACGGATTTTTTGTGCATTACTGAGACATTTAAATTCGATTTAAGAAATTTGTGAACTAAAAAGCTGGAAAATGTTTTTAATTTTCAACATTTTCAATTCATAATTAATTAGCTTATTAAATTATATAAATTGTTGAATTTCGCAAATTCCATTCTATCCAACTTTTTCAGAGCGGCATGCTGAAAGAAACACCCTACTACACCCGGGCAACCGTCCTCAAGCACCTCTTCACCCCGCAAGACGGCCAGATCAGCCCCGAGATTTTTCTCGCCTCCCTGTCAACCTAATTTGCATCTATAGATACTCCTTAAAAATCAAATGAAAGTTATTTCATAGCTGTTTATAAGACTTTTAATAATATGACCCGAGGTGATATCAATATTCTTTCCCGCTCCCCCAAAATCCGAATGCATCTCATATCCCGATTTTTCGGTGCCATACAATTTGAAAGTATTTCTGTATGTCTTTTGTTTATTCCGTGACATTAATTAGATAAGCGTATTTTCGTGTCTGGTGAATTTTCGAAGCGGTGGCAATCAATTTTGTGCATCATAATCATGTGGAAATAAATTATTCCAAAGCTTACATGGTTTTACAGTTTACAAGGTTGCGTTTTCCACAAGCATTTGATAAACCGCTTCGCGGCTTTTCAAACGTGGCACCTCTAGGATCTGTGCAAGCCTGCAAATTGCATGGTTCTTCCCGACAAAAAAAATGAAAAGCGCGCGCCCTCCCGCTTTTTATAAGCGACATTCACTTGCGGCTAAGACTAATTGCTTTCGAACAAAGAGGATGGTAGATAATTTTGCAAAAGAAACCTAATTTTATTGTCACAAATCGAAATTTTTCGAAAATTTGATGTGTGTGCGGTCGATTGCCGCCCCTTCTTAACCTAGTGACGTCTCCTCTCTAACCAAAAAGGCCCTAGGTGCGGAACAACGTTAGATTAATCGGTGGCAATGCCGTATTTTATACCTTCAGAAGGATTTTGAAAAAATCAGGTCTGATACAACATTTACTGGTTGTCCAATTCTTTTGTCGACGTTCACTCGGCAATTGAAGGTAGGGTCCTATGCGACGCGACGGATACTTGGTTGTTGGTCGCCGATGTTCGTGGAATAATGCTATACTCATTATTATTCGCTGAAAATCTATGCTGACCCGGCCATTTTCGCAAATTTTTCACGCATATGCCTACGGTAAGGCTCGGTGGTTATGGCCATGACGATGGATGCGACCAGCGCATGGCACGAGTTGATGAACGTGCCAGCATTGACAATCGCTTCAAAATGTTTTTGTTTTGTCGAAAATCACTATTTCGAGGATCATCTTGTCGAGAAATATTATTTTGAAAATAAAATCTTGTCGAAATTTCATTTTGTCGAAATTTGAATGACTTTTGACCTCGATCGTTTATCTAAAAATTTTCGCGAGTTGTAATTTGATCACATGGACATTTCGACAAACCGAAAATGCATCAAACTGATTTTTGGACAAAATGAATTGATACTTATAGCCAGGGTTGTTCATTTTGGTCCGGTCCGCGTCCGTCCGGCCCGGGACGCGGACCCGTCCCGTCCGCGCAATTTGCATAAAAAAATGCGGAGGGCTGGGACGGGTCCCGGACGGGCCGGTCGGACGCAATGCGGGCTGGGGCGTCCGCGCGTCCGCAATGCAAATGACCGGAAGCACATGCAAAATCAGTGCAAAGCAAATTAACATCTTAGCTCGATTGTTGCCTTTTCTTGATCCGCTTTACTTCGGAAAGAAGGCGACAAACGGTCATTTCATCAATTATCATGCAAGTTTTGGCTGCCCGCGCTTTGCATAGAGGGCTTGGCTACTTCCTGCGTCCGAGCCCGTCCGGCCCGTCCCGGACCCGTCCCAGCCCGTCCGCTCTATCGGAGAAAATTATTCGGACGCGGACGTGTCCGGGCCCGCGTCCGTCCGAGACCGTCCGTGAACAACCCTGCTTATAGCAAATTTAAGATCGCCATTTTACCTGGGTCCCAGGAGGGCCCGAACAGGACCAAAAAGATGTTATACGCCCAAGGCCCGCCAATGGTACCAATCGGAAGAAAGACCTAAAAAACGAATGACCTTCTAGAAAAGACGGAAAAACCTGATACATCAGCGAGACAATCAGTTTGCGATGCAGCTTCTTGGTCTTGGAGCTCATGAAAGTGGAGGTGCGGAGAATGGAAAAACAATGGGTGATTGTCACCAAGCTCTGAAATACTGGGGTATTACAGCATGTAATTCACGCCCGAAAGTCGATTTTGGGCCAAAAACATTTGGTTTTCTCAAATAGTTTGCCTTTCTCGTCAGGAAATCAATTTTTCGGTTTTTTAGGTAGTATATTTTCGTTTTCCAAGATTGGTTCGATTCCTGACCCATCGATTTTTGATTTCCTCGGCCCTTTAAACATTTTAAACCCGTTAAGGAAGGTTTTATCAATCGAAGACGTTGAAAACGGCAAATACTAAAGCACGGATGCTCAGCGATTTAGATTTTTTCGGTTTCGTAAGCTCTTCGATGGCACACAAAATATCCCTTTACGACCTTCCCCCTAGAGAAGATATAGAAGAGCATTTTTTTTCGTTCTGCAAAAGCTTATACCAGCAAAAAAAATTGAAACTGACCAGTATCAGTGCCTCGAGGATCATGAAGGTGATCAAGAGAAAACAAGTATGCTGCGCCGGGAGCCCAATTATCGGAAGTGGCGGGCTGTACTTGGCCCAGAAGCCCGGCTTGGCGTCTGCGACGAAGGCAAAGTAGGGGAACTTCTGAAAATCGGCGCCCGGTTCCAACTATTCCGGGAAAGTTCCCGAAATTCCTCAGGGCACGCCGGAATCTCCGGTTACCATTCCGGGAATCCGCTAAAAAATTTCCTGGAATGAAATTCCGGGATTCCCCGAATAGGCATTTTTTTTGCCGGGTTAAGCTTCCGACAAGTCAAAACGTTATCAACTTTTATTAAAAATGCCAAAAATCCCGATCTTTCGACCAAAAATTAACCAAACGCCAAAAAACCAAATTTCTATTTTGCAATAGTTTTTCAAGGTTTTTAACTAAAATACAGCTTAATATCGCCACAAACATTATGAGAATACTTCCGATTAGGTTAATAAGTATTCTAAGATTAATACAACCCCCCGATAATGCGAAAAAACCGAACCGGTACGCTACCTGTATATTCAGCTGCATAATCGATCCGGGCCCAAATTCCTGTTGCATGTACGACGCCGATAAGGCAAAACCGCCCTGGATAACTACGAGATGGACCGCAAAAAATAACAGCCATGTCTCGCTTTTCAGCCTAAACGGGACGGGGTGAAGGGGTTGATGGGATTTTTTGATCTACAGCGCGAAACATCGCCTAATACGAAAACTGAAGCAACCTTGCTCGATGTTCGGCGCCAAGGATCAGACGGTGTCGGTAGATGACGCATTGAAAGATTGCCAGGGCGACAAGCATTATCAGCTCCCCGGTGACAACCTAGGGGGCGATACGGGTAAGCCGATTTGTGATCATAATGTCGAAATTTAGAATGTAAAATTTATTTTGCCTGGGATGAAAGAGTTTTACCCGAAATATTAGCTAATGTAAATTTCGACATTTTAAATTTCGATATTCCAAAATTTCGACATTCCGAAATTTCGACATTATGAAATTTCGAGATTTTGAAAATCAGCCGGGCCAGATCTTGTATCGCACCAGCCGGAAGGTTTGAATTTTTTAGGATTTTGTATGAGTAGCCCTATGGTGCAGCTATCTCCCCCGGATGGGCACTGCGAAAAGAGACTAAAAACAACATTAACCCACATCACAATTTAATTATTGTTATGGCAAGTTGACAGGTGCTTGGTTTTGGTTCTTTGGTGAATGCAACCTTCTAACAAGGAGACGTTTTTGAGTGTCGGCGTGACTTTGAGATGGGACCAAACCTATCTTGTGCAGAATTTTGCGCTGTAATAATGCCAAGCATTGCATCTTGTTCCTTGAAAATCCTTGAATTTTTGAGGCTCGGGGCGAGGCATGAAGTAAACGGTTGCCGAAAGCTAAACTCTACAAAAAAAAACTGACAAAAGCCAGGATCAGGTTGATGCCGAACACCGTATAAAAGGGGCCCCAAAGCCTGGCCATGAGGGCCGGGTAAAGCATTTCCGCCGTCACGCCGTGTAGCATCAGCTCGGTGGCCATCGACCACGTCTGGAAAGATAGGCTTATTTTCAAAATGTCGAAATTCATAAGTTCGAGTCATAATGTCGAAATTTCGTAATGTCGAAATTTCATAATGTCGAACTTCAGAAAGTCGAAATTTACATAGGCTAATATCCCAG
Organism: Mesorhabditis sp. LJ9110; assembly: GCA_038088335.1. Lineage (NCBI taxonomy): Eukaryota > Metazoa > Nematoda > Chromadorea > Rhabditida > Rhabditidae > Mesorhabditis > Mesorhabditis sp. LJ9110. The sequence goes on from JBBGBA010000008.1 coordinate 352,567, forward strand.
TGCAACCCCGGGTCCTATGCAAAAAAAATTGGGCATTCTGAAATTTCGACATGAGATTTTTGAGATTATGATAGGAATTCGGAAACTATGACGCTCTTACGAATTGCCATTGTCAATCACCTGAAACCACAGCAAGAAATATTTATATTCCCTCATCGATGCCGGCGATGCAAACAGAATCAAATAAAACGCAAGCCCGTTAAAGATAAACCCGAGATACATCGACACCTGCATAGCAGCGAGAAAGAATGTGGGGTCGCGATCCATCAGAACTTTTGCCGCTTTCGGGCCGATACGATCACAGGAAACAATAGCATGAAAATAGCCAATGTTGGATATGCCGGCCGGTGTGGCCAGGTGCTTTTGGGCTTTTGAGCACTTAGCGCGTCCTTCATTACGGGGTGCTCAACAAACACCCGCTCCAATGCGACGCAGAAGTATCGGATCGGAACGATAGCTACACCATTCGAAAGCCCTTGAAACGGCGAGTTTGCAAAAAGCTTCAAATCTATGTTTTTATTTTGATACGCCATTTTACATGCCATTTTTTTAAACTTTCGGATCCATTTTTTCTCGGAACAATAGACCGGAAGTAGTTGAAATGAAAGAAAAAAGAAAATTAAACAACAGTAGTTGTGTTTAATTAAATGCAGGCGACGTTCTATAATTTTTTAGATGCGTTGTAAAATAGCGCATTTAGATAAAAAAAAATGGTTTTTGAAGACTGTTGCAAAACGTCGTTGCAAGGGGTTTCGAATGTTGTAACTATCATTCCAATCGGATACTTCTGCGCAGAGTTAAAGCCGGGTGTCTTTTATTGGGACACCTTGTATTCTTCTAAACCACTTTCCGACACCCACACGGGTATCATCTACCTACACAAAAAGTCAGACGGAACAGGTAGAGCCAATTATTTATTCAAAAGCTTGATTACTCTACTTCCTCGTATCGATTTAGACTCTGATATTGATGGTGAACTGCCAAATATTCGCCCGACGTCTCGGTTGCCGACGGCTTCCGATTTGACAGTTCTTGTAGTGACTCGACGCAATCCTAGGTCAAAGTCAGCAAGCACTGGCCACAAAACCGTACCTTAAATTTGGGCCGCCGCGTGGGCTCCAGGTTCCAGCATCGTTGCATGAGTGAATAACTGAAAGTGAACTTGGCGTATCGGTTTGAACATAGTGTCTCAGATGCTTGCTTGTGTCGCAGACTTTTTCAACGTTGGCGATACTTAGGCCACGAAATGATGGCGCAAACGCCGTCGCACCTATCCTTCAACCTACAGAGTATCATCTGCATATTGCGGCTGAGAACATTGAAGTCCAGCTTGCAGGTCTTCTAGGTACACCTCCCTGCCAACGTACGGCTGCGCGCCAAGCGAAAAGATTTCGTAGAGCAGGACGCCGAAGGACCAGACGTCGGACTTAATTTCGTTTTTGAAAAATTTGTACCACCCCTGAGAATTTTAGGGTGTTAGACAGGCGGCTGCGCGTTAAAATCTGCGCTACAACTCACCGCTTGCGTGTAACGCTTTGTCTGGATTGCTTCCGGGCTCATCCAAAGCCAAGGCATCGATTCGCCCGAGTTTGGGGCTTTTCTAGAAGGATTTTTGGGATAAGCTCGCACGTAAACTAGCAAAGATTGTTATCAATTACTTGTAATACTCGTTCCGCATCCGCTTAGCCAGCCCGAAGTCGGCGATTTTGCAGATCTTGTCCCCCGTCACCAACACGTTCCTAGCGGCGAGGTCGCGATGCACGCACTAAGAATTACCAATATTGCGATACGAAAGGAAAAGAGAGTGAGCGAGAGAGAGCGAGAGATAGAGTGAGAAAGAGCGAGAGGAGCGAGAGAAAGCGAGAGCGAGAGAAAGCGAGAGCGAGAGAAAGCGAGCTAGAGAGAGAGAGAGAGAGGGAGAGAGAGAGAGAGAGAGAGAGAAGAGAGAGAGAGGAGAGAGAGAGAGAGAGAGAGAGAGAGAGAGAGAGCAGCGAAAGACAGCGCGGGGAGCGAGAGCTAGAGAGTGAGAGAGAGAAAAAAGAAAAAGTTCGGAAAAAGCTAGTTGCGGTATCGCCTACAGGAACGTCGCTGAGAAAAGCCATTCCACAGGCGATTTGGTTTGCAAATGAGTACATTTCGGCTACCAAGCCGTGACCCTAAAACCTTTCTGTTTTTTTTCGGCCGTGTAAATATCACGTGTGAATCCATTAGCGGAGACGCTTCCTCGAGGCCGTCGGCTGGTTGCTCATTTTTTGCAGGCTGCTAAAGAACGTTTCGACCCAATTTCAGTGTTAGTACCACGCGAAATATCGTTCGAATCGCCCGGCTAGAAGATTCGTAGCGCGGTGCCTAAATTGAAATGAGTTGAAATAAACCAATTAAATTGAGTTGCATATTAAGATAGTGGAAAATGCGTTCATTAAGGTACCATCTTAAACAGCGCGGTAAGGCAAAAAAAAATGTCCAAATTCAAAATGAAATTGCGCCACCTCTGGCAGTATGCGTGAGTCCATGCCAATGTTTTTCAGGTACAGCCGAAGACTTCCAAGTTCACAGTACTCCAGCACGAGGTAAAGGCGACCCCTGAGCAACAATCACATCAAAAAAAACTCGAATTCCTAGCACCAGCCCATATTCTTGGTGACAGCCCCGACGAGCCGGAGGACATTTTCGTGCTCGCCGATAGCGCCCATGATTTTCAGCTCGTCGCGGAGCATCTTCTGCTGCACCATGTCATGCTGGCTTCGGGCCATCTCAAACAATTTTCGATGAAACCTTTAAATTTTTGAGACCTTGACGGCAACGGTGACCTTAGCGTCGTCTTTTGCGTTCCGACGCTTCAACCAGCCACGCTTGACAATCCCGAAATTGCCGGAGCCGATCTGCAAAGTAGTGATTTGATCGAGATGTCGTCGTCACCGACGCTACCTCTCGCCCGAGCACCAACTCCTCGGGCGAAATGTCGAACCGTTGCGCCTCAAAGGCCAAGTTGTCGACCTGTTGATCCAGGGACGCATCCGGTTCATTTCGCAGGGTTTCCCATGGCTCTCCTTGGTTCCAGAGCGCCAGTCGCATTTTGGAGAGTTGCCTAAAAAGCGCTTAAATCCTTCGATTTTCCCATTGTTTGGGCCTTTGGATATCAGGAGACATCTGTCCTCTCTGGTATTTTACGATTTAAGTATCAATCGAAATCTCTTGACGAGCTGAGAAGATACGTCCTCTTGAATTATCGAAATTCCCGAATTTTTAGCTCGGTTTTTGGGATTCTTCATGCAAAAGTTACACGTGTTAAACTTCATTTTGCGTTTTTAACCGGGATTTTGCGGGAATTGAGCCTTGAAATTATGGCGCAAAGGAAGCGCCGACCCTTTCTTACCATCGGAAATTTTTTACTTTACAAAGCATTACTCTGAAATAGCCTATTTACGTATTTTTAACAAGCCGTTCTTAAGAGCAGAGCTTCAGTTTCGAGCCGGAAGTTGATGTTAATTCCTGCAAAGTCCAAAACGTTAGCCAAAAATGAAGTAAAAGTGTTGGAAAAAGAGCATTTTTGCAATAACTCAAAAACTGCTTTACGGATCGGGCTGAAAGTTTTTGTGAATATTTTTAATTCCCTTCCCCACCTCCGTTCAAAATTTTAAATAGGTCGGTTTTGAAATTGGCGAAATGCCAGCGTGACCTTTTTATTGGGACACCCTGTAAACCTACAAACTCACCGCGAGTGCACATAGCATCTTACGATTAAATAACCGATGACACACAAGAGGATGAAAAACACAAGTGCCGCGACGATCAGCCAACCGCGGCTCATCGGCACTGGGCTGTGGACAACCTGTAATGGACTCACATGAGGTGTTTGCGCCATTCACAAGAAGCGTTTTCCGAAGCATTTTGGCGCCGCGACTTGTTTTGCGACGCGCTTTTTTTGCAGCGTCTGCAAACCTTGGCTAATCCATATTGCTGAAAAATGAGATATTGCCGCTAGAGCTTAGGTCTCCTTGGATCTGGATAGAGCGCGTTCAGAAACCCTCAAACTAATCAAGAACCGAATATAAAAACTCCTTCTTCATATTTAAAGATCGATTTTTGTAATTTGGTAGGGAAAACGGTTATTTACACGATTTTGGGCCTAGTGAGCCAGGCCGCGCGCGTTTCGGCGAGGGGGAGGGAGCGCAGGGCGCGCAGCCCAAAGTTACAGCGCTTGCAGCCGCTGGTAACTTTATCAAAAGCTTACTTTCAGCGTCAGCGCGGCCTCCTTCACCACGCCTCGATGTTCCGCACTACATACGTATTCGCCAGCATCATCAATGCCGACTTTCGAGAAAACCAGGCGCTGCGGCTGATCCGGGTCGTGTGCTCTTGGTGAAACCCGTTCCCCGTCTTTCTTCCTAAATCTACCATTTTTTGGATTTTTTAAAAATGAATCCATTTTATCTGTTTGACCTCCTGACCAAATTATGTTTTCCTGGTCGACGTCGGTGAGGTTACAATGCAAGCTGCCCTTTTGCGCATAATCGAGGAAGTGCGTCTGATTTAGTGTGTTGATCACTTCAGGTGCTGTGGGTGTGAATACCTAAAACAAGGCTTTTTAAGGTATCGTTTAAGCATGAAGGGTTTTTTACAAGCTTACTGCTATATTTTCCCGTCCAACCAACGTTTTACTTTCACCATGCACGAGAAGGCACTCGTAGAGGACCTCGTCACTTTTGGAGATGTTCTAGAATAGGCTGTCCAATACTTTTTTCAATCTCACAATCAGCGTGATCGTGTTCAGCACCGTCAGGGTACCGTGCAGGGTCCCCGAATCGATCAACGTCCCGTTTTTGGTCCATTCTAGACGCCTAAAGCAGCTTTGTAGTATGGGCAGTCGGTGACGTTACCAAAAAAAGGATTAATTTCTAGAATACTCACTCTCCGGTGTTTTTGGGCACCTCACAACTCAGCGTTACATCATCACCAACCTGGATCCTACCCTAAAATAAAAAAAACTGTTGATGAAGTGTGCGTGGCTATTTACCGTATCATTCCTGGTGGACCTAGAAGCATAGCGAGTAATGTTATGCCAGACCCGTGGTGAAGGTGCTTTTCTCCTCATTTGTTCGGGGTGCTGAAATCATCCTCGTGTTAAGTTTTAGTCTTCAGTTTCTCCTATTACAAAAGGCTTTTAAAAAGTTGAGGTACTGAGACTGACGTCAAGCACGGTTTCCATGAATCCCAAGATGCTCTCTTCTGCTAGCTAAAATTGTGGAATTCGTGGAACCAAGCGCTAGGCCTAACTCACCTGCCGCGATTCCTCAGACTCCTGTATTGCTGGAAGAACCTAGAATTGGCCTTAAAGGGGCGTCGAAGTGCAAAAACAAAGCCCCGTTTGAGCATCTTCAGCAGCCACTGCGGCCCGAGAGCCTCTCTCGATTTTTGCGCGCAAATGTTTTTGATGGATTTTTTTTTGCGAAAACACTAGAATTCCCAGATTCTGAGTCAATTTCTTAAATCTACTATATATAAATTTCTAATGTCCGTCCGTTCGCGCGACCGGGAATTCAGCCAAATCCGGCATTCAAATTCCAAATTCAAATTTTTTTCGGGGGGGGGGAGGGCCAGCGCCGCGTAGCGGGGAGTCAGCGCTGGTCCTCACTAAATTTTAAATGCTTTTGGTGTTTTAATCCTCGAATTTAGCCTGAAAACACCCAAGAAAGTGATTTGCTGGTGACAACGGGGATTTTTTGTTTCCCGCACTTCCCGCGCTCTGCGGTGTGCAAAGGCCTTCGACGTACCGGATTGGGTTTCCGGGCGCTAACTCAATTTTTGGCGCTTCGGACCCCATTAAAATTGTAGACCGCGAAAAATGGCACCGTGATATTGATCCTTCCAACAGGCGCGAATTTGCCCGCTTCGCGGTGATAGCATTCGTAGTTACCATTGTCCGCCTCGGCAACGCTCTCAAAAAAATGGGTCCAACTTTGTGTTCCAGATACCTTTAGAACGATCGAACTGATCTGGGTCACCGTCGCTGGGAACGTCTCGGAGCGGATCAGCATCTCGTTTTTAAACCAGCGCAAGGGTCTGGAAATTCGGTACCTAGTTACAAGGACCGCTACTTAACAGTTCTTACAATTTTAAAAAATTGAAACCTACTCCCGATTGATGCGTGGAACTTCGCAGGTCAGCGTCACCTCGTCGCCAACGTGGATTGCTCGCTAAAACGCACCCAATCACAACAGCATGCATGCAAATCTACCGTGTGGTTTCGACCATGCGCCGTCGCTTTTGCTGTAACGTTGAACCAGGCGCGTGGTGGTGGCGCCATATTTTTCATTTTTCGCCGGTGCTACATAGAAAAAAATTACAATGTTATATGATGTGGCTGTGTAAAACATCTAAATTTCGGGAAACTAAGACATACCAGGGCCATAGTCGCTTCTGAAGCTAGCATCACGGCCTCGGGTAACTGAAGATGATAAAGATCAATGAGGGTGCTACCAACTTTACCCTTTGAGGCATCGGCATGAACACTTGTTCGCGATCCCGACGAACCGTTTCCAGTTCCAGCGTGTTACAGTGGTGCTCAATCTGCAATGTTGATACAGGGCTTTTAAACTGGTGAAGCACACGCCTTGATATACGGATCCGGCCGGTCAGTGATGAACAAGAAATCTGGGTCCGCTGCACAGCCATAGACGCCAAAGTGGCCGTCGGAGTTCGTGAGGGCGATTCTGAAAAAAGCCCTGAAGGACAAACGTAGCCCTGTGGATCAGTTCGCCATTACTTTCTCTGGGAATTTTGATCATGGTACGCTATGATCTTGGCCAGGCCCAAAACAATTTCCGCAAAATCCCAGTTAGGAAACGAACGAGGGCATATATTGCCAAATTGCGATAACTTATAAAAGTGCGATACGCCGCAGAAAAAATCTTACCCCATCAGGGTGTCCGCGCCAAAAATGTTCATCCCCAAGAACGAGTCCGAGTCATAGAGGGTGACCTAGAAGGTAAAAAGAGTTTATGCTGTTGGGTTGCTATGCGGCTCGACCACGCTTTTGGAAAAGAATGCTCAGTAAGTACCATGGTCGTACGCTTTGTGTGTTTTTTTCTGAAACCTCGAAGTTCGAGAACTATCGGCAGCGGCACGTAGTGAACACGTGCTTGATACGTACTGGCGGCTGGCACGGAAAAATTTGCTTCGTCACGTTTTGATGATGCCAGAAAAGTGCCGCCGAAGAAGAACAGCTTTTTTCAGCGTCACCACAGCGAGCGGACCCCTACACAAAAATACTCTTCCGCAAGAAAAATAGCAGGAAGTATTTTTCAATGATTTTGAGTTTTTCGAAAAATCGGCATTTTTTCAACCCGATTCTCAGCTTCCTTTAACCTTTTTTTGCGATACCTTCCAAACGGCTTCAAGAGAGACTCTACCGCAAATTTTATATTGGATGCATTTTCATTAATAAGGCCCACCTTAACATTATTCTCGAGCGCCGGGTCATGTTCGCAGACGACCTGCCCGTACACAGTCACACATTCGTAGCTAGCGTAAGTGACGCCGAACAACAAATGCAGATAGCCTAATAGCAAAACGGAACGCATTCGACTGGTTGACGCCGGAAAGGGTTTGAAAAACTGGGTGGCGAGACTGTTTGGCCGGGAGCCGTCCCTTGATAATGAGAGCGCATTTTTTGGCGTCACAATTTGAGTCGCAATATAATGAGGTAAGAAAGACGTGATGTAACGACCGCGCAAGTTTGGCTGTTGATGCGAATGGGACGATAATGAATGAGTCAGTTTTGATAAGGTTGCGGTGGTCATTTCACAAGCCCTGCTGCCTATACTAGATTCTCCTTGAACTGTTCCTTCCTTATTTAGCTTCTACCCGGAAGCATCGTGGTGAAGCATTTGGTTGCGTGATAAGGAATACAGGGTGTCCCAAAAAAGTACCCCCCTCTAGCGGTGCGGAGCAAGCTCGGATCGGGCTAATTTTTACACCAATCGAAAGCTTTCGAAAAAGCGAGAAAAAAGCGGTTTTCTTTTTTGAAGGTTTCAGCTAATTTCATCGCCTTTCAACGTTTTTCAAAAGCGGGTAATTTTTCAACAGTATTTTCGCAATTTGGATGCAAATCTTGCATAAATCAGTGGCTTTCATGGTTTTGGGACGTGAAATGCGCGAATAAAAATACAATCGATAGATACCTAAATCGTGTCAATCGGACACGACTGTACGCCGCTAGAAGGGGGTACTTTTTTGGAAAAAGTGTAAAAAATGATGACGAAAGAACAAACACGAAAATTTACGACTTTTCATGCAGACTTCCGAGCGGAACTATCATAGAACTTGTTTGCTCAAAATGCAAAATGATTCCTTCAAACGTGCTCAAATGATTCAAACTTGGAGATGACTTTGGCGCAGAGCAAATAAGAAATAAAAGAGCCATCAGATAAAAGGATCACAAAAGATCAAAGACCCTATCAATTAAAAGAATATCAGGGTTGAAAAGACGCTTTGATACTTTCCGACTCCTCCCAAAACCGAATGCGTCTTAGATCCCGATTTTTCGTTACCAAAACTTTTTTTTGGAAGTATTTTGTATTTTTTATGTGACTTGACGTTAGATAAGTGGATTTTCATATCTGCTGAATTTTCGATACGGTGGCAATAATTTTTATGCATCATATTTATGTGGAAATAGATTATTCCAAAAGTACAGATAAAAATGCGGATCACTAAACATTCATGACACAAGAAAAACCGCAAAGAATATGAATTTATAGTCTGAGGTCAAGAAAGGTAAGAAAACATATTTTTAGCGAATTAAAAAGATGGTAATCTTGCTTCAAAAAATAGATGTCATTCTATATCCTCGTATGGATTTTCATGGTGATATTGGTTTTGTTCTGCCTGGCCTGCGGATGCCATATCTCCCATCGAGGAAGTCAGCTTGGACAATTCTTGTAGAGACTCGACGCAATCCTAGGGGCAAGTTATCTAACTGGTACAAAGTACAAATCATACCTTAAATGTCGGCCGTTCTGTGGGCACCAGCTTCCAGCAACGCTCCATAAGTGTGTACCTGAAAATAAACATAAAATGCCAGTTTTGAGGACGGGCGTCGGTTGCTTGAAACGGTTCCCAGATGTTGCCAATCAGAATTTCCAAACCCTTTTTGCCGAAAGTTAAGTTGGTCGAAAATCATAATTCCAAAACTTCGCTAATTACGCCAGCCACCCCTTTAGTTGCTGAAAAATAGCACACAAAAAAGTGAGTTTATGGAAAAAAGTTCCAATTTTCGACCAGGGTAAATTTCAACAAAGGGACATTTCGGCAAAGTAAAATTACGACAAAATGAAAATAACAGAATGAATCCAACATTTGCGATACCGGGGCCTCGAAATAGCTTTTGGCGAAAACGAGGTCTTATCTATGCTTGCAACCTACATAGCATTATCAGCGTGGGGCGGACGCGAGCATCGCAGTCCACCCTGCAGGTCTTCTAGGTTCACGTCCTTGCCAACGTACGGCTCCGCGCCAAGCGAAAAGATCTCGTAGAGCAGGACGCCGAAGGACCAGACGTCGGACTGAAATGGATCTTGAAGAGTCTCTATCATCCTTGGGGCTTTATGCAGATGCCATCTCAGCAGAGCGTCTCGTTTGACGTTTTCGCACCAGTGGTAGTGTAAAACTGAGCTACGATTTACCGCTTGCGTGTAGCGTTTCGTCGCAATCGCTTCGGGGCTCATCCAGCGCCAGGGCATCAATTCTCTCGAGTTTGGAGCTTTCCTAAAAGGATCATTTTTGAAGGGAAGCTAGCTAATACTTGTAGTATTCATTCTCCATGGGCTTAGCTAGCCCAAAATCTGCGACCTTGCAGATCTTGTCCCGGGTCACCAGTACGTTCCTCGCGGCCAGGTCTCGGTGGACGCACTAAAAAACATGAAAGCTATTCCGTTGCGGAAAAAGAGAGAATGAAGGAGAGAGAGAAAGAGAGAGAGAGAGAGAGAGAGAGAATGAGAGACAAGAGGGAGACCGACCGGAACATCACTCAAAAAAGCCATTCCGCGGGCGATTTGGGTTGCAAATGAGTAGAGCTCGGCAATTACGCCGACATCCTATAAAAATATGACTTCGGTTTCAGCCAATAAAAGTCGACTGGGTAAGAGTTTACTTTACCCCCCCACAGCCGAAGGGTCTCAAAGTTGTCGGTATTTTCGCTTATTTTGTCGGGATTTTTGCAACGCCATTCGATAGAGCGTCGAAAAATATACTAAGAGTTTTAATTTGAGCCTACAATAATGTAAAATAAAAAAGTTATAGCCAAAGACTTCCGGCTGGGGGGGGGGGTAAAGTAAACCGTAGCCGTCGACTGACATGCGCTTTCATTAGTGGAGCTGCTTCTTCAATGTCAACAACGGGTTGCTCGGCTTTTTCCGGTTGCTAAAAAGTGTTTCTACTAAATTTTCGTGGTGCTACCTCTGCGAAAATTGTCCGGAGGACTCTCGTAGGCGATTGGTATCGCGGCTAAATGTATTAATAAAGCTACAAAACGCTGAAAAATGATTCTATCTGCGTTTCTGCAAAGGATTTAAATTTCGACCTCTGCCTGTAGGCGCGACTGCCTTCCAATTTTCCTAAGGTAGTAGAGAAGGTTTCCGAGGTCGCAGTACTCTAGCACGATGTAGAGTTGCCCCCTAGACGCCCATACAAAATTGAACAGGTGGATGTACCTTCCCATGTCCTTCGTTACGGCACCCACGAGCGGAAGAACATTTTCATGCTCGCCAATGGCACCCATGATCTTTAGCTCGTCGGCGAGCATCTTTTGTTGCTTGGTGTCGTATGGGTTCCGGGCCATCTAAGGCCATTTATGATCAAACGTGAAATTTTTGCTACCTTGACCGCTACTGGCACCTTAGTGCTATCTTTGGCGCTTGGACACCTCCACTGGCCAAGCTTGACAATGCCAAAGTGGCCGAAACCAATCTAAAAATCGGGACGTGATCGCGTTGAGCCGGAGTTCACGTAGAACTTGTGGTAATCACTTTTGATATTAAAGTTACCTCTTGCCCGAGCACCAAGTCGTCGCGCGAAATCTCGAACCGCGCCGACTCATAGGCCAGCTTGTCGACCTGTTGATCCATCGGGGCGTCGACCTCCTTCCGAAGTGTCTCCCACGTGTCGCCTTTGTTCAACAGCGCCAAGCGCATCTCGGAGAGCTCACTAAAGACGTGTTCGTTTAGGTATATTAATTAAAAAGCGCGGATTCAGACCAAAAACTCACAGCGACAGATTGTTGAGTCGACGCTGATGCACATAATGTTTCCCGATTAAACACGCGATTAAGCACATGCAGGAGCAAAACACCAGGGCTATGGCGAGCAGAGCCCAGGGGCCCATTGTCATCGGAGCACCCCCCACCTAAGATGGGTTTAGTGTTTAGCATTTGCCCCTAACTAAAGTTCATATCACCGCTGAAAATTAGTGCCTCGTATGTCGCGCGCGTGACTAATTGTAACATGTTTTTATAGGATAGAAATTCCATTTCGGATCGATCGTTTCCTGCGCAGAATTTTTCCCTGATTGCGGATTCGCTGATTCTACAAGTTTTTTAGATGGATTTAAAATCACTCATTTTGGGCTAATTGGTGACAAAAACCATTTTCCCTTGAAAGCGGACGCTTCAGCGAATTTGCTAAAAAACTTCGGAACCAGCGAAAAACCCTACACAATGAGGTTGGGTACTGAATAGAATTTCCAGGTCGTATAAAGAGCTTTACAGTAAGCTCTAGCCCACCACTAACATTGCGTGCATTTACTACCGTAACCCGCGGGCCCGATGGCTCCCGTGATTCTCCGGGATTTTCCTATAACAGAATAAGAAAATCGCGCACCGCCAGCTTCATAGCAACTTCCTTGACCATGCCTCCGTGTTCCGCATTGCATATGTATTGACCCGCATCATCGATGCCGACTTTGGAAAAGACCAGACGCCGAGGATCATTGGGGTCTTGCGCCCTGGGCGAGACCTGCTCCCCATCCTTGGTCCTAAAGTCGTCAAGTCCTTTAGCCCCTCGATTTGGCTCACCAAATGATCTTTTGTGGGTCGACGCCGGTGATGGGGCAGAACAAGCTACCCTTTTTGGCGTAATCCAGGAAAAACGGTCTTTCAACGATTTCGGGCGCTTGTGGTGTGACAATCTGAAGAAATATGAAGATGTGACCAAAAAGGAATACGCTTTTAGCTTTATCTAGGATCAAAATCTCAGTTCCCGGAGTCTTACTTTAATATATTGCGTGCCAATCGAAGTTTTGCTGCCACTTTGAACCAGTAAGCACTCGTAGATGTCTTCATCGCTTTCGGAGACCCCCTATCAGAAAATTTTTATAGTTTTCCCTGGATCTTACTGTTAAGGTGAGACTGTTAAGGAGTGTCAGCGTACCGTGCAGGGTGCCAGAATCGAGCAGGGTGCCGTTTCTCGACCACTCGAGTCTCCTGAAAACGCAATAAAGCTAAGTTCATCACCCATTCTGCGGGGATAGCAGATGACCTAGGTCTCGAAGCCGGCTGAATACCCACTCTCCTGTACTTTTTGCTGCCTCGCAACTCAAAGTTACATCATCGCCAACTTGTATGATCTCCTAGAGTCATAATAGATTTGAAACAGTCTTTTTTTTACTTACGGAGTCATTCCTCCGCGACTGCGAAGCGTAGCGAGTAATGTTAAACCATGTTCGGGGAGCTGGCATCTTTTTTCGCATTTGCTCTGGGTGCTGCAAGTTTTTATTTTTTATTTTTTTTTTTTGAAAACGCGCAAAGCCGCTATTGCTGAATGCCTCGGCCAACCTCAAGTACCGCATCTACGAAGCCCAAAATGCTCTCTTCTGCCAACTAAAATTTTCCGCTCAGTGGGCCGAAACTTCGTAAGATAACTCACCTGAAGCGATTCCTCAGACTCATAGTTTGGTGCTACCTATAACGTGCTCATTAACTCGTCATAGCTTATGTGAGTGCAAAAACTGGCTTCCGCGCCGGGATCTATTAATGCGTGGCATTTGGAAAAGCGCTTGTCCCTGACGTTCCAGGCCTCGATGGCGATAGTCATGAGATGGCGTTTTCCATGAATGAATTGACGGAGGGCATCTGCGGGGTCAGGAACAGGGGGAAGCGGAACCCGCCCCGAGGGGTCGCGGGATCCAACGCGCTTCGCAACTAAGCTATTGGTAAAGGTGGCGAAATTACTGCGAAAGGCGACACTTTTAGCGGAGTGGCTATGAGAGCGCGAACGGGAAGCGCGTTCGGGGTGATCGGGACGCTGACGCCCATGAGAAAGTGAGCGTGAGCGAGAACGATCGGAATCAGAACGACCGTAGTCCTGGTGGCGGCGCTCCCGAGAACGAGAGCGGCCGGAGGTGTCAAAACTATTGAAAGAGTGACGGCTAGAAGAGCGATTTCGGGAGAAGCTACGACGGCTATCAAAGGAAGATTGTCGGCTATTGCCCTGACGAGAATCGTGAGAAGAGGATGCTGGGGGTGGCTCTTGATTAGTGGGTGAGGTTTCGAAATTCTCTTTACGGCTAAGCCGCTTATTCCGAAAGCAAACGACTTCATAATGATTACGGCTATTGCAAAGGCGACACGAGCCGGAAAGGCGGCATTTGCCAAAGTGGCGGGAGAAGCACTTGGTACATTTGTTAAGTTTTAATAGGCGCTGATAGCGGTCATTACTATTGCGATAATCGCGACAACGATATATGTCGTGCTTGCTCGAGCTGCACAGCGGACAGCGCGAGCTCGAATCTTTGCTGGAGCCCGAGGAACGACTATTGGAGTACTGTTTATGTTGGGAGCTATTGACGCGTGTAGAAGATCTATTGGATTGGGTAGAAACCTCATTTTCCTTAGTGGTCAGAATTTCATTTAAGGCTTCAAAAGTTGGTCGACACGAAAATGGTCAAGTCCTTTCTTTTGTCGAGCAGTATTAAGTTTCTCTTGCACCCACGAAGGGAATTTTCCAAGGACAGTCCAGAGGGTAAGATGACTGTCCCAGCCTTCGGTATCAACGAATTTAAGGCGATTAACTAATGCTAAAGCTTTATGGTAGGTTTTTCAAATGTCCTTGATGAAGTCAGAGGCGGGATCTAATTTTTGGAGTTCGGTGGTAATTTGAAAACTATTATGGAAGGAGTTAAGGTATTTTTGCTTTAAGTCACTAATGACGTGAGCCAGGAAGCCCTTTTTTAACGGATAAGCTTCCACGATCAGTTCGGCGGAAGTACCAGCCACGGCTTCACGAAGAACTTGGAGGCGTTCAAGCTCTTCGAGACTATGACGGTCAACATAGTGCTCATAAGTCTCGAAAAAATATTCAAAATCGGCGGATTTACCGGAAAACTTGGTCAGTTCTTCACGGAAGGGGCGCCATTTTGAGATTGCCTGGGTAAACTGAGCAAAATCGGAAGAGCTTGATGGCACGGGAGCTGCACTAATCAGGGTGGGGAAACCTTGGGGCGGAATTGGGCTATTGGTGAATTCGCTGTGCTGCGACTCGAGGCGTACGAGTAAATTGCAGAGGGTGTCCGAAAGTTGATAGGATTTCTCGAGTAAGGCACTAAATTCGGTCTGTTTTGCAGCGACGTAGGTCTGGGCGGCTTTTGCTACTTCTAATGTCTCGGCATCCGCAAGATAAGGCAGGATCTGGATTTCGAGATTAGCAATTTTATCGATAACGCGTTGTTGACCAGCGGCTAATGTTTTTCGGCGCAGGTAAGATCTAATTTGCGCTGGCTATAAAATGGGAGCCAGTCATCTTTGGGATCATAGGCTACTGCTTGACAAATCGCTTCGGCTTCGGCTAATACTTTGGTAAAGTGAGTGAGGCGGTAGTAATGGCTGTTTTAAGGCCGGCGAAACTCCTAGTGACATCCCCCATATTAGGCGAAGAAAACTAAGGAGAAGAAGGCCGTAAGGGCGTAAAAAACTAATAAGGAGTTTAGAATTGGAACACAAAGAAGAAATTAAGAGACGAAAAGAAAAACGACTTACGATACCGTAGACGGAGGTAGCACGGACGGGGGAAGGAATAAGAAGAAAAATTATAGCCGGTGAATAGAAGGAAAAAAAAACTTGAGCTGCGACTGGAGCTCGAGGACGGGAGAATGAGGGGGAGCTCGGGCCGCGTTGATATATATGAAAAATTGGGCTATGGGGAAACGCTAATGGATGGCTGAACGTGCGGGCGGGCCGGAGGCCTCGGATGTTGACGCTCACTAATGAACGGTTGGGTGGGCTGATGGTGAAGCTGGGTTCAGGGTCCAAAGGATTGGGGAAGGTTGAGAACGGAAATCCGGAAAAGCGATAGAAGGAAAAAAGAAAAAGAAAGAGAAAAGAAGGACGGGAAGGCAGAATTGATGAAATATGTTGGAATGTACGGTGAACCAAGACGTGATGAAAGAAGCGCAGTGGGTAAAGGCCTAGCAACTGGTCTTACTGTATGCTGGCGTTTAAAAGCACAGCTTAATATGACGGAGGGAAGATGAAGAGGGTGATCAGGCCGCGACATCCCTGTCGACCCATCGGCCGCGTATCGGCTATAAGATCGACTGGAACAAATTGGTTCCACCTATAGTCGGGTTAGGTTTCTTACCTAACAAGGCTGCCAGTTGATAACTAGGTTGCTCCTACCAGACTGGGCCATGCATTTCAACGTAGTTCGGCGTACTTGTCGAGGAGAATATGGTGGTGAATAGCTTGTTAGGGCAAGAAGCAAGGCAAGGATGACAGAAATGTTAAATAAGAGAAAGTAAGGAATGTAAGGGGAAAAAGGAAACAATTAAGAAATAAAGAAAACGAAGATATTCAGGTTAATTTTATTATGAATTTATGAAGGCTATTATGCAGTGGTAGAAACTAATAGGCCCAGGGACGAATTCCCGGCCGACGCACCATTCTGTGGCCCCGTCGGGTAGGCTCACAGTGATATTATTCCCCTTATATGTATTACTGTTATGTTATACTATTAGACGTACCGTACGGTTGCGGTTTATTCCTATTACAATAAGATAATACGATATACATATATATACTTAATATATAATAAGATAATAATAAGAAATAAGACAAGATAGGCCTAATCGTGGTTCTCATTGTCCTGTTGGACGACTGAATGAGAGAGACGGACTCATAGGAAAAAGCCCCGCGTGCCATCCCGAGGGCACTTTATATAATCTAGCGGGGAGGGGAAGATAACGGGCTGCTCGCCCAAGGGTGCGACAGCGACGGTAGCGCTCTAAAGCGATGCCTTTGCAAAATCTTTCACCCATTTCTACCTGCAAAACGATTGAGCTGATGAGGGTTATGGGCGCCAGTAGCGTTTCCGTGAAGACGTGTTTCCCGTTTTTTGCCCAATACAGAGGCCTGGAATTGGAGTGCCATGTATTTGCTTGTTGCTTTCAGGGTAGGCTTTCAATGAATAGTAGATGGTAGTTTAGAGTTAAATTGGCGGGCGAAAACCCACTCGCGGTTGACGCGCGGCACCTCACAGGTAAGCGTTACTTCATCGCCGACTCGGATTATACCCTGAAGCCATCACCACTGGTTACCGGAACTGTCGTACCGTTTCATTTCTGGACAACCTCGACGCGTAACGGGTGATGTTATACCAGACTCGTGGCGGCGGCGCCGTTTTCCGCATGTTTTCGGGGTGCTAGAACCATTTGGGTTTTGGTGCGCCCACTACCACCGACCTCAATTACTGCATCGAAAAATCCCAGAATACTATCTTCAGCCAACTAAAATACCGGGATTAAGAGGCCGTTTGCAGCAGGTCACTCACCTTTCGAGATTCTTCGGATTCGTAGATCGGAAGGACCTAAAAAAAATGTTATGATCGCTTTCATGCCGAGTGCCCTACTATAATATTTTCCCTTCCAATCCTCACAGTTCTACCGTCCTCGGTATGTGAACATTCGTAGTTACCGTTCACGGCATCGGTGACGCTCTAAAACGACTTTTTCAAAAGATTTTTACGGCTTACTTTCAGGACGATTGAATTAATCAACGTCACGGTCCCTTGGAACGTTTCTGAGTCGATAGGCTTTCGGTTTTTTGTCCAGCGCAGCGGCCTGGGAATTTTAATGATATGACTTCACAAGGCGCTGATATTACGCGTAATAATATAAATGTAACCTTGCGGAATATCCCATCCTTTTTCCTTCTCCCCTGCTTATTTGGGCCATTAAAAAGTGCTGTTGCACATGGAAACCTACTCGCGGTTGATCCGCGGAACCTCGCAGGTCAGCGTCACCTCATCACCAACGTGGATGGAACGCTAAAAACTTTCTAAACGACAGGCAGCCATCTCACCGAATGATTTCGGCCCTGCTTTGCGGCTTGCTTCGTAATGTTGAACCAGGCACGTGGTGGCGGGGCCATGTTCTTCATTTTCCGCACGTGCTGTAGTGAACAGATTGCACATAAGTTTTGAAGCCGCCCCGCAGCCGAGCCACTCTTTAAGAAACCTAACCCACCAAGGCCATGGTTTCCGCTGAAGCCAGCTTCACTTCGCCTATCTAATGGAAAACGGTTTCATGATCTTTCGAACGACCCTACGTTCTGGGTGGCGGGCATGAACACTTGCTCGAGGCGCAGGTCCATAGTCTCCGGTTCAAGGCTGTTACAACGGTGCTCGATCTGGAAGGGGGGTCAAGTCTTGCGGCAGTAGAACAGCCCACCACAATGTGTGGATCCGGCCTGTTATAGAGGAAGAAAAAATAATCAGCATCAGCGCCGCAGCCATAGACTGTAAAATGGCCGTCAGACGTTGTGTGCGTGACCCTGCAAAATTTACTGCAGAAAGAAGAATTCGCTAAACATCACGTTCGTCAACGAAGCAATTCCACGAAGTTGTTCATATATCTATGCAATTTCGACTAATGAGGCTTCAGGCTTTGCCCAACACGTAGCTAAAGTACCGGCCGAATCTAATTTTTTGAATGGTAATACCCCACGCTGCGAAAAAGGCCAAAGTTGCAAAGATAAATTTGGTTTACGAAAATTCATACCCCATCATTTCGTTCCGATCGAAGTCGAAGGGATTGAAGAACCACGAAAATGTGTCTGAATCCAAGAGAGCGACCTGAAAAGATGCCAGTCAAAAATTTCCCGACTCTGAGCGAACCAAATCACGGGTTATTAAACGACGGCGCACTGTTGCTATCTCAGAATATTAGTAATCGACCGCTATGTAAATAAAATCAACCGATACGGACTAGTGACGCGGCACTATCACGGTTTTTATGAGAACAGAAAAAAAACAGCGATTTTGTCATAACGTCAGGTTTTATTAAATCCTCCTATCTCAAAAATTGGGCCCGTCTCCAGGATTAAGAACATTCTACTCTCAAGTCTGATTTTGATACTAAAGATTTCATACTCCATCTTTAGAAAATAGCCCCAATTTTAATGTATAGGCTTATATGGACTTTCTAGCCAAAACTTTGAGCCTCTTGACACATCCACTAAAGACGAGTAAGAACCAGGGTTGAAAAGCCGCTTCGCGACTTTTCAACCCTGGCCCCGTCCAATCCCATAACATTCTTCACTCTGCATGCGTCTCTCGAATTCTCTGTATCCTACTATATATAAAAAAGTAGTGTCTGTGTGTGTGTGTGCCACTTTGCATGCAACTTCGGTCAGGTTGTTCCAGGCGTATCTCAAGAAGGAGAGTAGTTAGGGGCATGTTTGATACGTCATTAGGAGCGTAATGGTCTGGCGATGCCTGCACGTATATCAGATTTATGAAATTCGCTTATTTTCGACGTTCAATTTAAGTTTTTGTTCAAAAATCCGGGACTCTCTTTGTTAGGAAGCAATTAGCATACACCGGAAGTGGCGGTAGCCTATATAAAGGAGCGGAGAGAGCATTTTTCACTTTCTTCGGCGTGAGTCGGGCCGAATTATGCAAAGTGCAAAACTTTCATTGGGTTGGACGGGGCCAGGGTTGAAAAGTCGCGAAGCGGCTTTTCAACCCTGGTTGAACAAATGAAAAATTCCGCCAATCCCGGGGTATGCTAATTTTTCCTAACAAGGATAGCGGCCAATTTTTCAACAAAAACTTATTTTTAAAGTCGAAAATAGCATAATTTACAAAATCTGACATGCGTGCGGCCATCCCAGAGCCATTACACACCTGATGACGTAACATACGTAGCCTACGACCCTTCCCCTCTTGAGATATCCTCCGGACACGCTGACGGAAGTTGCATGGAAAGTGGCACACACAAACACACACAGACACTATTTTTTTCTATATAGTAAGATTTTCCACAACGACTCGCCTTCACATTATTTTCCAGTGGCCGTTCCGGTTCGCAGACTACCTTCCCGTGGACCGTCACGCATTCGTGTGTAGCGAAAGTAAGGCCGAACAAGCACAGATAATATAATATCAGAAAAATAGACATTTGGTACATTGACGCCGGTAGGGAGTTTGAAAAACTGAGTGAGGAGTCGGCTTGGCTGCGGGCAGGGGCCCCTGATAATGAAAGCGGATTTTTTGGCGCCACAATTTGATTCGTAATAAATGGGCTAAGAAACGCCGGATTTATTGACCGGACGGGTAAACAGTTCAATGTTTGATGCGATTATCACGCTCATGAATGAGTCATTTTTGATGTTTTCGGTGGTAATTTCGCAAGCCCTGTTGCTTACACTTGGGTCTGGCATTGTCGCTTACTCCTGTAGCTTACGATCGGAAACTCTGCGGTTGCTGGCTTGTTGGCAACTGCTGATAAGGGATTAAGGGGGAAAAATTTATGACGCAAGAAAAAAACCCAGGTTATTTCATAAGTTTGCTTATCGACGGTCTTTTGCGCACTAGCTGATGCTGAAACGTAGATGATTGGTTTTATCTGCCAAGGTCACGCAAAAGTTGTGCGGTCAAGCTATAACAATGGCTAATTAGTAGTAACAATAGTGATTTGACTCCACAAAACTTATTGAAGGTTTATTACTGTCAGACGGGATCACACAAAAATGTACAAAGAGACGGAAACGCTTCAGTAACCCGTAAGAGTGCAGCTGCAAAAATTCTATGATATTGATTAGTTCAAGCCCTCAATGGTTTGATGAAGGCGGCGAGTCACGGGTTCCTAAAATTGATTGGTTTTGAGTGATTTAATAGAATTTTTTTCCTCGATTCACCTGTATTTTCGGGGCCTCTAGTATGCCAGAAAAGACTTGCGTAGTTATCGTGGGTGTTGGCCGAGCCAAAGTAGATGCTATTTTGCACTTCGAAGATTTCGACTTTTGGCTTCGGGTCTTCCAATTCGAGCTGCTGTTTAGCGAGCTCTTCGAGAGCCATGACGCAATGCTAAAACTCGTATTACCAAAAAGCAGAAAGGAAATTACCTTGAAATTCGGACGTTTTGCTGGCGATAGTGCCCAGCAGTCATTCATAAAGGCGTAGCTGAAAAAAATACGGTTTCTTCTGTCGGCACATCTACCCTACTAAGCTACATATTAAAAACAAACTTACAAAGCATTTGTAGCATATTTGGGCCGTGGACACCGTAGCCCGTCTTTGATCTTCCCGGGAAGCACTTCATTCCCAACGCCCGGATAAGGCTTTTCGCCCAGCGCAAACATTTCGTAGAGCAGGATACCGAACGACCAGACGTCAGACTGGAAATTACCTAGTTCATTCGGATCAACCCGTTACGCCAGGTAAATCTTAACGCTTGAACCACAGCTGCCCGGCTCCTAATAAAACCTCCGGTAGCTTTGGAAAGGAGGGAAGAACGCAACGCGTGCGATGGACGCGTCGCGCAATTGCGAAAGCAGGCCTGCGCAGCTAAAAACCGGTTGCTATCCCGTGCACCCGCACGCGACTAGCCAAAAACACGCACAGTACGCCCTTTCCCTTGAACCATCTGGACCGAACCCATGGGCGGTTGTGGAACTAGAGAACTAACCGCTTGCGTGTACCGCATCGTCCCTAGCGCCTCCGGGCTCAGCCAACGCGTCGGCATCCTCTCGTCGGAGTCGGGGGCTTTCCTAAGTCACACAACGGTTTTTACGAGCTCGTATTTGCTACCGGTAATAATCGTTCATCATCCGCTTGGCCAGCCCGAAGTCGGCGATTCGACAGGTTTTATCGCGCGTGAGCAACACGTTCCTTGCCGCCAAATCTCGGTGAACGCACTAAGGATATAGAACTCGGTACCCCGTTTGCAAAGCTCACCGGAACCTCGCTCAAAAAAGCCATTCCTTGAGCGATTTGGATGGCAAAATCGAGCAGTTCGCTGATGACATCTAGATCCTAAAGAACAAAGCTACAATTTTTTTTTTTGCTACAGCGGATGTGTCGTCGGGAAAAGCGATTAGAAGAAAAAGATCTAATAGAGTCGCACCTTTTGTATATCTATGTGTATTCTATATATCAATCCTTGGAGATAGAGATCCTGTTAGTAGCTAAAGTAAACCCTGGGACTTGCCTGGACCGTGAGTAGTGATTCCATTTCTGCGGATGCGGCGTCTGCGATGATTTTCGGAACCGGGGGCCCGCTTTCGGTGGAACTCTTACGAGATTATAAGATAAAACAATCTGCGATTCCCGTTACCGAATTGAAGATCGATTCAAAGACCGTCGTCGGCGAGGGGTAGCGTGGCGACTAAAAAGCGAATGGTTCAAAGAGCTTTTAAGAACCGAATGACGATAAGGTTGCGCAAAAGAAACCGTCAGTATTTTATGTTCCAGATGACCCATCATCAGTATATTGCCTCGTAACCTACCTCAATCGAGATCCGCGACTCCTTTCGAAGCCCTTGCACGTAGTGTAGTAAGCTGCCTCTTTCACAAAATTCGGTGACGATGTATAAACGACCACTAGAAAGCTGTTCTAGACATTATGATTCCTATTACGTGCGCATATCCTTTGTCACTGCCCCCAGTAAACGCAAAATGTTTCGATGCGGCCGAATTGCGCCCATGATTTTCAGCTCCTCGGTGAGCATCTTCTGCTGCTTTGTATCTTCCAGATTCAGGGCCATCTGAAAAGGTGTCACAATCGGGATGCATGAATCGCGATACCTTTACCGCGACGAGGACCTCTTCACCACCGCCTCCTGATATTCGAGGTTTCAGCCATCCCTTTTTGACCAGACCGAAATGGCCGGAATCAATCTGTCAAACCGGTACCGTTGGGACAATGAGTGCCGAACCGTGTCACCGATCCTCAAGTGGCGGGGCGGGATCTCGAAGAGGCTGGCTTCATATGCCAACTTTTCGACCTGCTGGTCCATGGGCAACATCTCTTTGCGGAGTTGATCCCAGGAAAACCCTTTGTTCAGAAGAGCCTGTTGCATCTCATATAGTTCCCTGAAATTTAGTTAATTTGGTTGGCGGAAGCTCCCAAGCCGATGAAGAAATCACCCCTCACCCAGTTCGGGGGCACATACAGGGTGTCCCGAAAAAGCACCCCTCCTCTTGCGGCGCGCAGTCGGATCCGACTGTCACGATTTAGGTATCCATCGAAAGCTCTCGAAAAGGCGAGAAAACAAGGAGGGTTCATTTTCTTTATTATGTCTTTTTGGTTCTGTTCTATTTCGCGGGGGGGGGGAAAAACTGTGCGGGGGGGAAATATGCTTCGCGGAATTTCATCTTTTCGCTATTTTCTCGGGATTTTTGCAACGCCATTCGATAGAGCATCAAAAAATATACTAAGAGTTTTTGTTTTAGCTAAAATATTGTAATATAAAAAGTTATAGCAAAACAAAAAACTATTGAAACTGGTTCCGGAATGTTAGTTTTTGGCATTTTCGCCATTTTTTCGATATTTTGAACCAGTCATTCGATAGAGCATCAAAAAATATACTAAGAGTTTTAATTTCATCTAAAATATTGTTTTATAAAATAGTTATAGCAAAAACAAGGTTTATTCGGTGTTTCCACATGGGATCGTGGAGTCGAAAGCTAGTTTTCGACATTTTCGATAACTTTCAAAAATTTCTTGAAAGCCATTCGATAGAGCGTCAAAAAATATACAAAGAGTTTTAATTACAACTCAAAATAGCATCATGTAAAAGAGTTATAACAAAACGAAGAAAATTTCCCCCCCGCACAGTTTCCCCCCCCCCCCGCGAAATAGAACAGAACCGTCTTTTTATTCACGCATCTTATGTCCAAAAACCCTCAAAGCCGCTGATTTAAGCAAGTTTGGCATGCTAATTGCGCAATTCCTGTTGAAAAATTACCCGTTTTTTTGAATGTCGATGGAATGAGAATAAACCTTACAAAACCAAACCCGCCTGTTTTCTTGCTTTTTCGACAGCTTTCGAATGGTGTAAAAATCCGTCCGATCGGAGCTTCCTACGCGCGGCTAGAGGGGCGTACTTTTTTTGGGACACCCTGTGGACCTCCCGATTGGTACAACTTTTACCAAGGAAACCACACCAGTGGTGATGGCTGTTACGGTGCGAGTCCAAGGAACCTACACCGTCAGATTTTTGGCGCGTTTCTGGTGCTTCCGGCACTTCGCGACCAGCAGGAAGATGACGAACAGACAGACCGAAAAAGTCGTAAAAGCCACAATTATCCAGTGCAATTCTATGGGCGGTGGCTTGATGAACTGAAATCGAAGTAAGACTGTGGTTTGGGGATCGGTTAAATCCATTTGGAGCCATTCACACAGGAATTTTCGAGCATTTGGAAAATATAAATCCCGAATTTTCGGAATCTCGAGTTTGCAAAATCCCAAATTTTCAAAGCCTCGAATGAAGCGCGAAATTCAGAATCTCGAAATTTCAGTATCACAAATCTTGAGAATCTCAAGGTTTCCATAGCCTGACTCAACAGTAAGAGCTTCAGGAATTGCACGCTGGCCTGCATCCAGCCTATGCAAATTTTGAAAATAAAAAAAAATCGATATTCTAATTTGCGAGATGCTGAAAACTGAGATTCTAAATTGCGAGATTCTGAGAATTCGACATTTTGATTTTTGATATTCTGCTAGTAATCCTGTGTTTTAGTAGTAGCAACTACTTGCAAATACTGCCCCGGAATTAATTTCAGTTTTTAAAATAGAAATGCTCGGACAGCCGACCAGTAAACGGAAGATCGCAGGAACTCCGGCAAGTTCGCAGGTGTAGTTCCCCTCGTGCTCCTGTGTGAATGGCGTCAAAAACAGGAGATGGCTCTGATTTCCGGTGTGGCCGAGATGTTGCCCAATGGGTCCGCCATCTTTTGTCCTAAAACTTTATCGTTGACTGTTGTGACCGTATAGCCATCGGCATATCGATATTGGTAACCTACAACGTACCACACTATTTGCTTCTTTGCCGCGCCAGGGATTGGACACCTCAGATTTACTATCTGGTCCTTCATGTGCGACGACGTGTGGGAGAAGGGCTCGATAGGCTCCCGTGCATTTACCTGAACAGGAAGAGGTCTGGTTCAGGCTTAGAATTTAGAGGTTTCGGCCATTTAGCCTTCTCGAGCAATTCCAATTCGAGGTCCCAATCTTCGCTTGTCAGTGACGCAAGCCTCACCGTTAGCGTTTTCGCACCGACAAGTGTTAGTCGGCCTGCCGTATGCTGATGGCATTTGTAATTCCCATCGTCGGCCGCGGTAATGTTCTAAATGTTTTTCACCGCATTGTTCTGCAGGGTTTCTAATCTAACTCAAGACTTCACATTATCCCCCCACAGCCGAAGGGTCTCAAGATTTTCGGTATTTTCGCTTATTTTGTCGGGATTTTGACAACGCCATTCGATGGAGCGCCGAAAAATATATCAAGGATTGGAATTTGAACCTACAATAATGTAAAATAAAAAATTGATGGCCAAAACATTTCGGCTGAGTGGGGGGGAGGGGGGTGGTAAAGCAAAGTGTAGCCTTACCTCCAACCGGATCCTGTCGCTTCGCGAACCCTGCTTCAGCGGCGCGTCATTCTTGGTCCATTCCAGGTTGGCGCTCAAACGTGATTTTGTTGGGCTACTCTGTCCGTCCGGCTAGACCTTGGGACAAGGTAACCGAACACTATACGAAAAACGTGGGATGAGGAATTGATTTCCCTCGAAATTGCCCTTACCCTGACGAAGATCTGCAGGTGATTACGGCGGTGTCGCCGGCTCGAATTTGTTCCTGAGAATGGGTTTACGTTTATGTTACCCCGGGCGCCGAAGAAAATTGACCTAGGAAAACGTACCGGATCCATCCCGGGAACCAGGCCGCCGTCATGGAAAACCGACAAATCAACTCCTGCCGGCCCTTGTTCCTGTTTCTTCCGAGCGTACTAAAGGAGGACGATCTCAAAATGATTCAAAATTCTTTTTGTGCCTTTTGATTCGCTTTCTATGAAAAATTCTACTAGTAGGGTTATAAAAGCGCGCTAGGATCGTCAAAGAACAACTCTTCAAGGAACTCTTAAAAGCACACGAAAGGAAAAGCCGATCTGGACCTACCGCCTCCAGCATTTGCGGCGACGACAGTTGGATGTCCAGATAAACCTATAAAATTGTAAGTTTGGCAGTCAGGCGAAGACTTGCTAGATGCCATTTAAAGGGATCAGGAAACCCTGAAAAAAATTGGCCTAGAACGGGCTTCAGCTCTAAAATTCGCATCAAACGTCTCTGCTCCCTTCTGTACGCCCCACCCCCGGCTCAATTTTTGCATCAGCATTTCCGGTCGGCTCGTTGCCAGTCAGGGGCGTACACGACCCCGATTTTTGGTGGGGGCAACTCGAGATTTCTGGACCCCCGTACGCCTCTGTTGTCAGTTATAGATGAGCTCTGGTCCACTGGTCCTTCCTGATCCCCTCGATGGAAAAATACCTTCACTGGTTCGAAAGTTTGATTCAGCGGTAAGGTCAAGGTTTCGCCACCAGCCACGCCATTGCAATTATGTTTTATCTAGGAATTTCCTTATTTCCCTTCTTTTCAATTTCATTCTTTTCAGCCGGATCGAGGTCCAAGCTAATTAGTCTAAACTAACACCTCACCTTTAGATAAGGATCCGGCCGGTCGGAGATGAAAAGAAAGTTAGGATCCATCGCGCAACCATAAACTGACAAATTGCCGGCCGCATTTGTACGCGTGCTTCTGCAATATGAGAAATTTTGGAAGGCGGAGAGAAAGAGAGAGAGAGAGAGAGAGAGAGAGAGAGAGAGAGAGAAAGAGAGAAGCTTGAAGCAAGTAGAGTCAATTTTTTAGGCACAACGTGTCGCTTTCCAGCCGCTTACCCCATTAAATCGTCCTCGTTGAAGCTCTGGATCCCCAGAAAACCGTCGGAGTCCCAGAGCTGCACCTGTAAAAATGATGAATTTCAACCTGGGGAAGTCCACGCCTTTCGGTGAAGTTTTAGTCTTATTCAGGACGTCTTTCAGTTGAAACATTTTGTAAAGCTGTAAAGCATAAGCGAAATTAGGCGCCACATGCCCCGCCTTCAGCGATAAGGGCCGCGTCCAGGAAGTACTAAAGAGCGAAGTATGCCTTTTCTAGCAGGGCCCGTTCACCACTTAAAGTCAACACTGGCGTCGTAGGAGGCGCCGTAGGAAAATTACTCCGATTGCGATAAAAAAATTGGCTGTTTACCAAACCCCACAAACAGGAAAAACTTTTTCCATAGAGTTAAGTAAGCTCTCGCCTCGACGTTAGCCGCCCGAGCCTCGTCATGACCGCAGCCCACTCTTCCGTAAAGGTCCACGCATTCGTAGCTGGCCCAGGCCAGGCCGAATATTCGCAGGAATAGCAGGCATATTCGAACCATCGGCCGAACAAGGAGGATCGATCCGGGTGAAGTGACGGCTATACTGCTGATAACGACCCTGCCGTTTTTTGGCGTTCGCCATTTTTTGGCGCAATATTATGGACTAAGGGATAGGCTGGTCTAACCGGATCAATCGATACAGTTTTGGGTGCGATAAGACTGATCGATGTCCGGCACGTCATTTTGTGTTTTGAAGCGGTTTGGTATTGTCGATGCGGAATATTGACGTTGAAACTAAGAAAGCCCAGATGAGCCAAATGCCAGGCTAGACAATTTTTGACGTTTGTTTCCAGATTTGTGGGACCCGCCAGCCTTTCCGACACTCAAATACGTTAAGTTCCACCTGATACCAGCTTATCAGCCTCTGACAGCTCTGACTCATGAGGTGTTCGATTTTGTGAATTGCTACGCGTCTTTTAGTGATAAATTCATTACGAGCGTTTGAAAACTAGGTGTGACGCATTCCGTATGTGTCCTGTATGTTTATCATATTTCGGCGATGCATTTGCACAAGGTATCACAATACCTTGGCACATAGTGTTCCACGATATTTTCAGAACGCTTGACACCTAGTTACTCTAGCTTTATGGTATACCCAGGGCATCCGGTTTTACTATTGGGGTCTCGAATACAGGCCACAAACGGCAAGGGCATTTCGGGCGCCGGGTTGAGAAAGAGCGTGCCGCGCACCTGAAAAATGTCTTTAGTAAAATCATGAACTTCAAATGTTTCCATAAATTAGACATCGACTATATGGCAGCATCTGGCAAATTGTGAAAATTTCGTGTTGAAAAATTTTTGTGGCCGGGACTGAAAAGACCCGCCGCCTAAAAATTAGCCGCGAAATGACCTGACCTCCTGTTTATCACCTAAGAACTGTTGTAGTAGGTCCATGCGCATGACTTGGCCCGGACCACCGCAATTATGATGGATCTGCAAGTACGGTGTGAGTAGATGGTGCAACTTGGATAACGGACACCGTAGTAGAAGTAACGTTTACCTTTAAGTACGGATCGGGCTTATTTTTCCCGAACAGTCCGGGTAGAACGTCGGTGTCGCCTGCGCATCCATACAGTTTGAACTTGCCATCCTCGTCGGTCAGCGTCTCCCTAAACAGACGCTTCATCAAGATCTAATCCGAATCCGTATTAATAATCCTTATTCGACCTCTAATCGTAGGAATAATACCTCATCAAGTCGTCGTCTGTGAAGCCGAAGCGGTTGATGAATACATCTGCTTCCCAAAGTGCATCGGAATCCCAGAGCTCGACCTGAATTACAAAGTTTCCGAGTGTTACTTATGTAATTTGGACTCTTAAAGGAAGGTTCGCACGATTCGATGTGACATTACCTTCGTCCATATGGCTACCGTACCGCTCGTAATCTCTCAACCTAAATGTAATACCATACCTTCACCCCAGCAGCAGCTCCCGCATCATTTAAGCAGCCCACTTTGCCGGTTACCAAAACGCATTCCTGGTTACCGAATACCTGGGCTGCACCCAGCATAACAACCAGCAAGATCGATAGCATTCTTGGTACGAGGGGAGCTATTGAAGCCAGGGAAGTGAAGCGGCCGATAAGAGGGACGAGTTTTTTACCCAAAATGCGATTTCCTTGCTAAGAGAACGGGGAATCGTGTTTTCGTCAGAAGACCATGATAGAAAGGTTTAGAAAAAACCACGAAATTGGTAATTAGGTCTTATTCACGTCGATCCGTCAATAGGGACCAAGAAGGTTTCAGGTTTCGAGTTATTGACGACAACGCAATTCTTTTCTTGTTGAGGGGGTAGCAGTCGAGTGCTTATCAACGTGTGATGTTTTTTCGGTAAATGATACCTTGAGATTGTGAGCCCATTCCGGATGACGATGGCATGAAACCTTGCCTGTTACAAGCACAACATTCATAGCCGGCTAGCACCGGTGTTGCGGCAAACAAAAAATCGCGAAAATTGAGAGCATTTTGTCACCAGGAGATTGGTTCGCCCAAAAACTGACTGATCTGAAAAGAGGAGAACAGCTTCTAGATCGAGCGATTTTTTTTTTAATCGTCTGAAAAAGAAAACATCGGCTGCCGCCAATGGCACGCGAAATCAGCACTGATTCTTCCTGATAAGGAAGGAAATGGTCGTTTTACTGAAAGGTCTGGCAATAGAACGAAGCTGATCAGTTGTTTTCGCGAATTTCATGAGCTAAAATAGCGAACACGAAATTTTTCTGAATCACCGCCCGAGTCCGCCGGAAACTTGGGATACCGTATTTCCTCAGATATAACAAACGTCTTTTCACGAACGTCCAAACCGTGATTCGTTTGGGCCAACCATGAGCTCAAAATCCCAAAGTGTCAGTCAAGAATTTTTACGGTCGGGGTTTTTCCAGCCGGGATTTTGTTATTCGAGATTTTGTGCGTTGAGGTTTTGTTATTTATGATGCTAATCGAAAGGCGGTGAAAGTGATCGATTTTAACCCATGACAACCATTTTCGTATCTTTGCCGCATAAGCCGATCATATCCAATCTTGTAATATTTTTCGGGGGGTTTGCTTTTGAACCACTGATCGCAATTACCGTATAATGAGTTTGTAAAATGAAACGTTGAATGAAACGCTTTTTTATGTTTCTATGAATAAATTTCTATGTCTTCAAGTTTTCCTGCTATGTAATACTTCATTTTGCCTGAATGCTTTTAAAGCTGCCATTATCATTGTACGATTCTCTTTATTCCTATCAACAACATTTACAGGGTATTTTCGCCTCCGTCACACCAATTCTGTGTTCTCGTTGGACTCGTCGGTGTCGTCGTCCAAGTCGAGGAAGATGGGCCTCCGAAACTGAAAGTAATTGGTAAGCCGTGGCACTTTTATATTTTGCAAAGCTATATTTTTTAATAACCTAACAAAAATAGGAAATTCCTGACTTTCTGCTTTTTAGGCGAAAACACCCGCGGCAGGTCAATGCGCGTCATTTCGTCGTCGTCATTGCATTGATGATAGATCTGAAATTAGGATTGTACAAAAGCTCAAAACCGTAGCCAGACCTTTAGATACGGATCCGGTCGATTGTCAGGAAGGACGCCGGGTAGAAAGTCGTGATCGTCACCGCAGCCGTATAATGTAAAATGGCCCTTGTCCTTGGTGAAAGCGGTTCTAGAAACTTGGGTACCCATTTCGAAAAATTCGTGGTTCCGTACGCAATATAGTCGTCGTGATGGAATTTCGACCGGTGCCAAAGCGCGTCGGAATCCCAGAGTTCCACCTGAATGTCGCAGATTTTACTACTGTCAGACGCAATGTTTCATTCAAAACAGTTTCCATAGTTTTGTGTATTTCCGGATGCGAAGGTTGGCTTTTAACTTGTGACATAATCAAAATATAACCATTTTTATAGTCGTTCACACCTCAAAAAATGAAATAAATTGTGAATTTTGATCCAAAATGTATGCGAAATTACCCAAATATGCGTCCAAAACTGTCGAATTTCCAAAATGTTTAAATATTTTTTGTACCCTTCTAGCAATTAACGACCACGAAAAACACCATTTATTATTAATCGGCCGGTATCTACCGAAAGCCAAAGATTATCTAGCATCCCCCTGCAAAAAAACGCCCCCGCTAACGGGTCAGTGCCGACTTATATGTCCCTTTAATGATCCTATTCCAGACTGACAATTTAACGCGTTTTGAGAGTACCATCAATTTTTAATATATCGACGAAAACCTATAATTGATTGAGTATCATACCTTGACTTGACGAGCCCGCTCCGGATGGCGTTCGCAAAACACCCTGCCGCTCACATGGATGCACTCGTAGCTGGCCAGCACCGGGACGCCGGCAGCGAGGAATATGAACAAAATAAAACGCATTTTTACAGTGAGTTATCGTCAACAAAAACTGACTGCCCGATCAGCAGAAACCATGGCTTTATACCGGCCCTCCTGCGATCCGCTTCCTAAGAAAACAACCGTTCCACAAAGCTGATATAGCCAACGTTTAGAACAGGTCACGAGAAATCCTCACTGATTCACCCTGATAACAAAAGTCTTAGCGGAAAATATGTATATCCAAAAGGGTCCTCATTTATCGTTTTCATTAGCTAAAACAGTCGGTCGCCAACTGGTGGCCAAAAACACCGACCGGATGCTCGACGTATCATAATTGGGAATCACGGTCCAGAGGTCGCTGGAATTCTCAAGTAAGGCTTTTTCTGAGAATGAAGAGAAAAGAAGAGAAGAGAAGAAGGGTTTTTTGGAACCTTTGGCACAATGATACTGGATAAGCCGATTTAGAACGCGACGAACAACATCGACATCAGTGTTTTCCAGACTTTTTGGCACTAGAGTCGAAACTTATGACATTTTTCCGGCGGATTGACTTTTCCACCACCGATGGGATTGCTGGGTAAAGAGAGTTAGAGAATGAGAGAGCGAGAGAGAGATAGAGATAGGGGAGAGAAACTAGAGGAAATACTGTATTTTATTTCTCAAACAGCAAGACTTTTAAAAGAATTTTACGAGCTACTGACAAGCTTGATTTGGCGGCTGTTGCCCGAAAAACGAAGCCCGAGCTTTTCGGCACCTGGCACTCTTGAACAAATGTAGAAAAAACTCTTGTAAAAATGCCATGAAATCTGTCATTTCAGCCCTCGCGTTTATTTCCACAAATTCAACCGGATATCTGCGACTCTGTCACTGCCCATTGACTTCATCGATAGTCCATTGATTGTTATGGTTGCCAGCGTCGAGGTAGATGGGAGTACGGAACTGAAAGTGCTTTATAACACGGAAATATACTTTTTATAGCTAAACCGTTATAAATATTAAAACTTTTGGTGTTACTACTTAATTAACAGAACTGTAATTTGTAATCTACAGCTGATCTACCTCCTG
Organism: Mesorhabditis sp. LJ9110; assembly: GCA_038088335.1. Taxonomy (NCBI): domain Eukaryota; kingdom Metazoa; phylum Nematoda; class Chromadorea; order Rhabditida; family Rhabditidae; genus Mesorhabditis; species Mesorhabditis sp. LJ9110. The sequence continues at coordinate 384,199 of JBBGBA010000008.1, forward strand.
TTTGGTAGGGGTAAACACCTGCGGCAAGTCAATGCGCATCACCTCCTCATTCTCGTTGCAATAATGGCGAATCTGAACGTAGTGCTTAGCTCGAGGCTACTTTAAAGGGCCCGTGAAGGCCCAGTAGATCAGGGCTCATTTATAGATGGCAACGAGTTAACCGTAAATGCTAATCTAAAAAAAGGCCAGAGAGTAGGGCAAGGCACGAGGGAGTGAGAAGATTTCTGCCAATTTTAGAACTCAAGCAGTTTCTGTTAGTTTTGCCTGGGCCTTCCTGATCCCTTTAATTGGGTATAAATTTGGACGATAGCATCTATACCAGGATATACGGATCCGGTCGATCAACCATCATTAGCAAGTCGTTATCATGAGCACAGCCGGCGATGGTAAAGTGGCCATTAGCCTTGGTCTTGTTGGTCCTAAACCACGCGTTTTAATTAAAGCGTTTTCACATAATCTGGAAATTCCAGTCGCGGCCTGCCTTACTTGCGCCAAATTTTTGGGCTGCTCCGGAATCTTTGTACTAAACTCGCGGGGGCCCCGATTTTAAAGTTACAGCGGGATTTCTCTTTTCATAAGCCCGAAAATTCAAATTAAATTCAAAAAACTGAATGCAAAAAATTCAAGATAGAAACTGAGTCAACCGAATTGGTTTACAAATGGGCCCCGTCCCGAATCGAATTTCCGACCTCAATGAAAAACTAGATTTAAAGTATAGTAAACTTAACGGATCTAAGTTAAACTACATTAAGAAGATTGTAGGGCAAATGAGAACATACGTAATGTAGTCGTCGTGATTCCAGCCAGACCGGTGCCAAAGCGCATCAGACTCCCATAGCTCCACCTAAATGTGGCATGTGTAAATACGATCACCAACGCCAAAAATTGAGCTATTAAAGGGGCTCCGAACTGCCAAATCAAAGCCCTTTTGGGAGGCCTCTTTGATTTCTGGCAAAATGCCAGCGGGCGCTGCGGGACGAGAGCCCTCACTCTTTCGATTTTTGCGCGAAGTCGTTATTGCCGGCAATTAGTATATAACAGCCGGTACAGCCGGTACAGCCGGTACAGCCGGTACAGCCGGTACAGCCGGTACAGCCGGTACAGCCGGTACGGCCGGTACAGCCGGTACAGCCGGTACAGCCGGTACAGCCGTTTCGCGGTATATGTAATTTACGCATTTATTGGTGTTATTTATTAAAATTAAAGTTAGTTTTTACTATATTATGTCGTAATTGGTCAGCTAACGTGCCAGAGAGTACTTTATAGGTGAATTGAGCTATTTGGGGCCGTAATATCTGCATTATACACCGTTTTTAGCATAGATTCTTTGATTCTTTTCATTCAATAATTTAGTTAATACATATTATTGATTTCAGTTTCTTTCTGTACTGTAACAGAAGCTTTTCTAGGTAAGCATCGCTTGTCGGAGTCCAGTTGCTGCCCTTTCTGTGCATTATTATTCATTTCCAGTGCAAATACGTTGTAATCCTCGCAGAATAATTCAATTATAGCAGCTAGTTTGTTCTTGGCAAGCGTGTATGCGTTGGGGTAGCACTAACGTGGTTAGCTACGTGACCGACTTAGGCGGCTTTGCTTTGTGAAAGAGGTTGGCTTAATCTCAGCCGAATTTCCAAGCCTAAACACCGTTTAGCTGCGCTACAAGCTTCTGGAATTTATTGTTTTCTTATAACTAGGTTTAACGCAGCTTGACTTGGTTGTCAGCGAAACTAAGCCACCGCGTAGACTTGGCTTCTATTGGCTCACCTTTAAAGCTTTGATTTTAAGGATGAAGTGTTAAACTAAACTGAGGGAGCCTATTCGCTATTTTATTTGTAAGTTTATAACTTACTAGCTAATTCTGCTCATCTGTTTCCGCTTTTCCCTTTATGAGCACAGCCGAGCAGCAACGTTTTTAGCAGCCAAGAAACTTTTAGCTCGTCATGCAGAGCCAATTTTTCACGCAAGTATCTTCAAACGATGTTTCTAAGCTCTAAGCTTAAGGGAAAACTAAGCTAGCTTCTGCCAAACTCTAGTATGACCAAGTCTAAGCGTCGCTTAAGCCACGTTGCGCTGGGCTGTACGCGAAGCTCGCCAACTTACTTGTTTTTGAGACGAGCGGTATATTAAAGCTAAGATCTGCTACGCTAGTGCTTCAGTTAAGCATGCTAAAGCAAAGCTAAGCCTGTGCTTCAATTAAAACCCGAGTAATTTCAGCAAAGCGCCTAGTAAGCTTCTACCCTGGAGCCAAAACCGCCCGCCACGTGCGCCTGCGTCAACAATTGATCTAAGCATACAATTTATAGTTTCGGAGTTAATAGCACACTACAATGAAAGTCTGTCAACATTAACTTAACGATAAAAACCATAATTCAACCTTCCAACAGTACTACCTTCGAGAAACCATTGTTAAAGGACTAAAAACGAGTAATAAGGCACAGAAACATCAAAACTGGGCTCCGACAAGGGATGCTATAATATAAAGGCTTCTGTAACCTTGAATGAAGTCAGTGAAATCAATTTTATGTATTAACTAATTGTTTTAACGCTCAAATCAAAGAGTCTCTGCTAAAAACGGTGAATAATGCAGATATTACAGCCCCGAATAGCTCCATTCTCCTATAAACTGTTCTCTGGCGCGCTAAATGACTAATTACGACATATTATAGTAAAATTTACTTTAATTTTAATAAATAACAACAATAAAATCCGTAAATCACATATACCGCGAAACGGCTGTACCGGCTGTACCGGCTGTACCGGCTGTACCGGCCGTACCGGCTGTACCGGCTGTACCGGCTGTACCGGCTGTACCGGCTGTACCGGCTGTACCGGCTGTACCGGCTGTTATTTACAAATTGCCTTATTGCCCGGTTTCTTTGTGAAAAAACTATAATTTGCGCATTTTGAGCCCATTTTTGAAATCCTCACTCAATTTTAAATAGTTTTGGTGTTTTAAGCATCAAATTTGGCCCAGAAACAGCCGAGAACGTAATTTCGGGGTGAGAACAGGCAATTTCAAATTTGCGAGCTTCCCGATCCCGGGGGTATACAGAGACCTCCGACGTCCAGGCCTCCGATTTTCGGGCCGTCACACAATTTTTGGCATTTCGTAGCCCCTTTAAGTAGCGGCATGTAAGACACCTGACCTTGACCCGGCCTTGCATCACCATTTCCGGGTCGCGCTTGCAAGCCACAGTCCCGCTCACATGGACGCATTCGTAGCTGCCCAGCACCGGGGCGGCGACCATGAGGAAAACCAACAAATGTGAGAGCATTTTGCAGTGGGTTATCGTCGTCGGAAACTGACTGCTCCGATAAGCTCAACACCAGGTTTTATACCGGCCCTCCGGCGATCTGCCTCCTAAGGAAACAACCATTCCACAAAGCTGATATCGTCAAAGTTTACAACAGGTCACGCAATTCTCCCTGATTCATCCTGATAAGGAAATCTTAGCGAAAAATATATGAATTCAACGGAGCCCTCCTTTTATCTGTTTTCATTAGCTAAGAAAGCTGGTCGCCAGCTGGAGACCAAAAACACCGACCGATGGGAAACGCTTGATAATTTGGGGATTTGTCAGAGGTCGTGGGTTTTTTGGCTTTCTGCAAAACGATCCCTTGGGGTTCGATCCCCGTTTTGACAAGCGCCCTGGAACGTTTGCCTTCCAAGCCTAAAAATTTTGAAACTTTTCTTTTGAAAAGAGGTATGGATTGTCGATGTCTTTCTGTATTCTTTTTCTGTTATCCGACCTTATATAATTTGGTCGCGTATTCATTAATATTTCCGAATTGAAAATAGCACTGATTTTTTATTCGTTAATTAATTATTTATTATTCCTTCCAAATTTAACAGCTAGGATTGATTCAATTCAACATGTTTCTGTTTGCGATGACTGAGTGCGCGGGCGAAACGGCCACTGATTCGAACCTCGTTCGACTCCAGGTGGATCACGCGTTGGAACTAAATAACAACAAGAATTCAGGATTTCCGATATTACTAACCTCTTTGCCGGACACGTAGTCCGGAAACACGGTCAGCGTTTCGCCGCGCCCCGTGTTGCAGAAGTGGCGGATCTGAAAAATGGACTAGAATAGCTACAAGTCGCTCCGAACCGTCAAATAGGGATCCGGCCGGTTATGGCCCATAAAATCCGGGTCCGACGCGCAGCCGTAGATCACGAACTCGCCCTTCTCATTGGTGTAGGTGAGTCTGAAGGGCAAGAGTATGGGGGTCGCTAGACCGAATTTTGATTGCGCCTAAACCTTCCCCTAGAAACGTCATTCGAATCGAATTCGTCAAACCGAAGCCTACCCCATCACCTCATCGGCACTCAGCTCATCGATTCCCAGGAAGGTATCCGAATCCCAGAGGACCACCTAAATAATGAAAGACATATACAGGGTGTCCCAATAAAAAAAAACATCCTTCTCTAACTCGACGCAGAAGTACCGGATCGGAATGATAGTTACACCATTCGAAAGCGCTTGAAACGGAACGTTTGTAACAATCTTCAAAACTATGTTGTTTTTCAAAATGCCCTATTTTGCAAGCCATTTTGGAAAATTTTGTGGTTTTTCGGGCTTGCATACGAGCTCATTTCCAAAAAATGTTAGAAAAAATACATTTAGGAAAAATGAATAAAAAAAACCCGATTATTACTTCTCAAGCCCCGCCTCAGGAAGTACCACGCTTTCACTCCTGTACTACTACTCTCGGGGTACTGTAAGCAACGGCAACGATGTGTAAAACATTATTCTTTATCCAGTTCTTATTATCTAATTCTATTTTTGCTCTTAATTAAAAAAATTTTAATTCTAGTTCATAATAATAATTCTAAATGCAACTCCAACCTCCACGTGATGATGCCGCTTGGGATCCTTCGCGCAGGAAAGCTGTCCCTTCAGTTCGACGCAGCCTCGAATCCCGAATGTTGGGGCGAATATGCAAAAAAACAGTGCCAGCACTAGTCTTTTGAGCATTTTTTCGCCGCAAACTCGCAAGAAACTGAACTAGCGCCTCCGACGACTCTTTTTATCATCGTTTTTTCGGTGCCCCGACGAAATTCATGATTTCCAGCCTGCTCCAAGCAGCACTTTGTGTGTCGTGCTGATAAAAAACCATTTTCAGCGGAAAACCGTTGGCCCGATGAAAATAATTTAGCCCCGGCGGTGGGCGCGAAATTTCCTTCCGCAGGATTATAGATGCCGAATACGTATGGCCTAGCAAAATAATTCGCGAAATAGGTTTAGCAAGAAAATTCTGCGAAGAGGGTTGCTCGTTGTTTCGTTCGAAGATTTGGGTGATGTTGCAATTAGGCATCTGGCAAGCTGATTTCGCGGGAAATCAACCTTGCCAAATCGTTTTGAATTGTGCACCAGAAAAAGCAACAAAAATAATACCGAAAAAGGCTTGCTACAAAACGTGGGAGACTCTAGTGTAGGTGCTACGATTTTTCGAAGTGTTCACTTTTTGTCGTTTTGGAACAAAGGGGGGTTTGAACCAGGTCGATTTTTCGAACATTCGCATCAGCCGGTTGAGCTCGTCAGAACTGAACTGGACTCATTCGAACCGGCTTGGAACGCTGATTCTGATGTGCTTACTGGCTCGAAAACTCTACTCGACAATCGTGGTTTCGTTGATTTTGTTTTTTCTTAACCAAGTTCTTATTTAAAGGCGTACTTTAATAACAAATTTACGAACATTAAAGAACGGTCAAAATAAAGGTGTTCTAAACAAAATCGACCCCCTCTAGCGGTCCGGAGAAAGGTCGAATCTCGAAGATTTTTTGAATATTCGAAAGCCCTCGCGAAAATTTGAAGAATGCATGGATTGTCGCCGTTTTGCTGTGTAATTTTTTGTTCTTCGTTGTTAGTTCTGAGTTTAATATCCGACACTCTTTTAATTGACTGTTTATTATTATTTACAAATTTAACAGCTAGGATTTATTCGACGTGCTTATGTTTTCGATGTCGCAGAGCGCGGCTGAAGCGGCCACTGGTGCGGATCTCGTGGGCCTCCAGGCGAATCGGGCGATGGAACTAAATAAGACCGTAAAAAATTTTAAAAATCAAAAGGGGTTTGCTGGAAACTATAAATAAATTTATTACAAACCCTCTGTGCGCCGGGCATGAAGACCGGGTGCAGCGGTTCGGTCACGACTTCTCCTAGCCGCGTGTTGCAGAAATGGTGGATCTGAAACCGAACTAAAAAAGCTACAAGTCGATCCAAACCCTCAAATACGGATCCGGTCGATTAGTAAAGAACACAAAGTCCGGGTCCTCCGCACAGCCGTAGATTTCAAACTCGCCTTTCTCGTTGGTGTAGGTGACTCTGAAAAATTGAAAATTACTTTAAAAGCAGGCTATACGTTTTTCAAAAAACAATAATTTTTCCGAACGTCGTTTTCTCAAAATCAGTTTATTGAAAAATTTGCAGAGCTATTTCATACAAATCAATTTAACAACAAAAAAAGCTTTCTATCGTGATTTTCATAATTTTAGAAGCGACATTTACCGAAGTTGTCAAACCGAAGCCTACCCCATCACATCATCGTCGTTCAGCCCCTCGATTCCCCACAAGGCATCCGAGTCCATAACGGCCACCTGAAAAATGGAATACATCGTAATTGCCAAATAAATCTCAGTAATTGACAGGCAGCGTGAAATCGTGGTACCGACTGGCTTAAAAAAGGTACTGGACCGTTAGCGGGGGGACGTGCAGAGTGTCCCAAAAAATCGACCCTCTAGCGGGCCGCAGTCATGTTCGCTCGTAACGATTTAGGTATCTACAGGGTGGTCCATAAGTATTGTCGCGCGTCTATAACCGTCTGTATCTAATCGAAGCCGTGAGCAATCGGCTAGCGAAGCACATGCTTTATGCAGTTTTTTCTCCTCTATCCGATGGTAATATTGGCTGGCTAATTTTTTTTAGATCTGGGGTTTCTAGCGCGCATTTTCCAAGACGCCTAGACGCCTCCTTCCAATCTAAGCTTAAAAACAGCTTTTTAGAGGCTCCGTTGGTCACAAAACAACGATATATTCGCTACAATTTTTATTTCAATATAAAGAGCGGATAAAACTGTACAAACGGAACCGCCAACCACAATTTTTTCCAACTTCGTTTTTGAGGGAGAGCTATTCAAAAATTAGGAGAACCGAGTGCGCCGTGCTCGGCCCACCCGTCAGCAAAATCGAGATTGTGGCTCCTGAAAAGCCAGGAAAGCCGTGCCAATTTTTCTGGAATGAATTAATGCTGTTTCTCAAATATTCTGAAAATTTGAGTGCAGATGGCCAGCCGCCGTTCAAAAAAATTGAGATTTTCTGTCTGATGGCAAACCCCGCATAATTTTTTCATATCAAAGGTTAAAAATCGACAGCGCCTAGTTCAAGCGTCCATTCGAGACAAATGGTCAGGAAGCATAGCAATATGATGCCAGGTTGCGGCCTGGTAGCTCCAGTAAGAAATAAATCCAAGAAAACTAAAAAATTGCGGGGACGCCTCTGATGCTCACATTTTCGCCCCACATTGCGGACGCCATAATTACTTCAAATCGCAAGCTAATGAAATTTCGATTGGGGACAATGAAGAACGAATTGGTAGCTACCTGAAACCAATCTCAAAAGCAATGTTCTCCCTCTATCTCTGGAGTTACGGCCCTTCTTCCAAAAATTGGGACACGGCGCACCCCAACTTTCTGAAGCCCACTTTAAGCAACCTAACTCGCTCAAATAGCATTATTCCAAAAACTTTCTAAAGCAAAGTGGTTTCTAAAGACTCTCTGAAGCTAGCTATTCGGGCGAAATTGGTCTAATTGGCCCCTCGAATAAGATATGACGCTTTGAAAAGCGACAATACTTCTGGACCACCCTGTATCGAAGGCTCTCGGAAAGGCGAGAAAACAGGGACTTCCCGTCTTTCAGTATCGGCATTTTAATTTAGTAAATTTAGGACCATAATCCATGAAAGTGCATTTTACGCTTTTGGCAAAAATTTTTTGAATACCAAGCGCAGGCTAAAAAGTTTTGTAGAAGGAAATGCGCTTGCTTTCTGGCCTTTCCGAGAGCTTCCGAAAGGTGTAAAAACCAAGCGGATCCGACCTTTCTCCGGACCGCTAGAGAAGGGCCGATTTTTTTGGGACACCCTCTAGACAATGACAGCAATGAGCAAATCAAAAAAAAATATGTTGTGAGAACAACTCGCACCTGAACGTGGTTATGCAGGGTGGGATCGTTCTCGCAGGAGAGCTGTCCCCTCAGCTCGACGCATTCATGAGTCCCAAATACCGGTGCGAATAGACCGAAAATCAGTGTCGGCACCAGTTTGTTCAACATTGTTTTCGCCGGAGAACTCGGAAAAAACTGAAGTTTCCGCTCCGAGGGGCCTTCTTATAGCCGTTATTTCTGTGTCCCCACAAAATTTTGGATTTCCAGCCCGCCCAGGCAGCACTTCATGACTCATGCTGATAAAAAACGATTTCGGCGGAATCGGTTGGCCGTGAATAAAATTCTGATATCATTTCAACAGTTTCCTTAGCTAAAGCGTTGGTCGCCAGCCAGCGTCGGAACACCCGACCGGATGCGGAACGCTCGATAATGCTGAATCACGGTCCAGAGGTCGCTGCAATCATTACATCATCTGCAAAATGTTTGAAAGTCCGTGCTTTTATTAGAATTTTCGGGCCTCTTTCTTGACCTTAAAGGGACAAAGAAGTCAAGGTTCTTGTGATCAGGAACCGACGTCTAAAAAATTGAGGGGAATTCCGTTTCCTTTTTATTTTATTACGGTGCGAAAAAATGCAAAATATTTCTCAAAAAAAAAGGGAAACTAGCGAAAAACTCTCGTTTGTAGATGTTTTTCTGTATTTTTTCGTTATTCATTTTTATTTCCGATTCTAATATTAGTAATTATTGTTAATTAATTATTTTTTTACTGTGTACAAATTTAACAATTCGGATTTATCCAACATGCTTATGTTTTCGTTGCCTCAAGGCGCGGCCGAAGCGGCCACCGGCGCGGGTCTCGTTCCGCTCCAGTCGGATGACGCCCAACTAAACAACTTAGTAAATAAGTATAAATTAATTTGAAAAATGTGTTAATTTTACCCGAAGGCGCAAAAAAGGATTTTAAAGGCTCTCAGAAACTTTCAGCCCGATCGGTACCAACCTCTTGCATGGTGGGCATGAACACCTGTGGCAGCTGTAGTTTCACCTTTTCTCCAAGAAGCGAGTTGCAGTAGTGGCGGAACTGTAAACGAACTTAGGAAACTACAAGTGGATGACCCGCACCGTCAAAAAGGGATCCGGCCGGTTATTAATGAGGACCGGCAAAAAGTCCGGGTCATCCGCGCAGCCATAGACCAGAAACTCGCCTTTCTCGTTGGTGTAGGTGATTCTAAAGTATGTAAAAAAGTTTAAAATTTAATTTAAAGAACAGGGATCCTTTTTTGAAAAGCATTTTATGTCATTCAATTAAGACATGTTTTCGAAAAATCATATTTTCGGAAATCGGCTCTGCGAGAGTCGGTTTTCGAAAACCAGCATTTCGAAAAAATTGCCACCTATTTCGATTTCCGTTTATTTCGCATAACGCCATTTCGCATGGAAGCCGATACTTTCAAACCGAAGCCTACCCCATCATGTCATCTTCGTTCCACCCGTAATACCCAACCGGATTTAACAAGAAAAAATCCGCGTCCCAAACGGTCACCTGAATACTCAAGAATAATCAGAATCTTGAATTTTTAGGATCTCGAATTTTCAGGTTCTCGAATTTTCAGGATCTCGAATTTTCAGAATTTCGAAATTTCCATAGTATGAATCAACTTTCCAAGCTGCAGAAATTGCAAGCTAACACCCTGCATCTAGCCTATTCAAATTTCCAAATCCTGAAAATTCGACATACTGAAAATGCAAGATTCTGAAAACTCGGGATTTTGAACATTAGGAATTCGTATTTGGAGATTCTGTAATTCGAGATTCTGATTTTCGAAATCTTGACGGATCGGGTAGACTAGTGATGGTATTATTCAAATCTCAAATCTAATTTGCATCCGCCTAATCAAATCTGACGGTTTGATTTGAATAAGGTTTCAGCACTTCAAATCAAATCGATTTGATTTGGACTTTGAGGTTTGAGTTCAAATCTGAAGATTTGAACGAGGATTTGAAAGGAGTCGAAAAAATCAATAGCTCATTACGCGGATGCTAATTGTATGATGGCATGCATAATCAAGGTCATTTCCGGCTCGCGGCAGCTCGGCCATAGCGATTTTGTTATGTTTTGCATGCCAACATCTCCATAGGATTTGATTAAGAACCGGAAGCTTAATCAAATCCTCGAGATTTGATTTGAACTCGTCCACGGGATTTCAAATCAAATCCGCCGATTTGAAATTGAAATTTTTGCCTTCAAATATTCAGATTTGAGCTCTGAGATTTGAGTCAAGATTTGATTTGAATAACCCCATCACTAGGGTAGACCCTATAAAAACCACGAAGCGGTTTTTCCACCCTAGTGCGCCATCCAAAAATTTTTGCAAGAACCATACCAACCTCAATGTGCGCATGCAGCCTGTGATCGTTGGCGCAGGAAAGCTGTCCGCTCAGTCCGATGCATTCACGCCTCCCGAACGCTGGAACGAATAGGCCGCAAATCAGTGACAGTATGATCAGCATTTGTCGACCGAGATCTCGGACAAACCCGAACTCACAGCTCCGACCCCGCTTCTTATCACAGTATATTCGGTGCCACGACGGAACTCTTAATTTCCAACCCGCCCAGGCAGCACATCGTGTGTTTATGCTGATAAAAAAAACCATTTTCCGGGAAATTCGTTGACCCGATGAAAAGAATTTAGGCGCGGCGGACGACAAAAAATTTCTTCCGCCGGACTATGGATTGCTGAATACGTATGCCTAGCAAAAACAATTTGGGAAATAGGTTTAGCAAGAAAACCGGCGCCAAAAGCCTTCCTCTGACGGTTTAGGGGTCTTACGGTACAGGTATACAGAGAGGCCCAATAAAAACGCCCCTCTACCTCGACGCAGAAGTGTCGAATCGGAATGATATGTTCACCATTCGAAAGCCCTTGAAATGGCAAATTTGCAACAATTTTAATAACCATGTTTTCATTTAAACGCGTGTTTTATAACTCATTTAAAAACATTAAGGAACGGTCGCCAGCTAATCAACGGTAACTTCAGGCCATTTTGTTGGAGAAACCTGAGGCAAACTAGTTCGCAAGCACCCCGCAAAACCGCAAAATTTTACAAAATCGCTTGTAGATACGCCATCAGGCCCGTAGGGGAGGCCTGGGCCCCCCCCGAAATCGGTCGAGGTCCGAAAAATTCATAAGGGGGGACCCTTATGATTTTTAGTTACAAAAATTTTTCTGCCTGCGGCGCTGTTTATTACTGTTTTTCAAACAGTTTTTACTTATATAAAGCCTATTTTTCAAAATTTTTGCCTACGGCGCTGGTTTTTCATTAGTGAATCAATTGTTCATAAAATTTTTGGCCTGCGGCGCGTTTTCTGCCGTGTTTTCATACGAATTTGAGTATAGCAAACGCTTTTTTGCTATTTTTTTTGCCTGCGGCGCTATTATTGACGCGATTTTCGGATGTTTTAAAAGTGGCGACGGGGAGGTCGCCAAAATTTTTAGCCCCCGAAATTTCGGTTCCGCTACGGGCCTGTGCGCCATAATCGATAAAAACAAGCTCATGAAGATTGTTACAAACTCGCCATTTCAAGGGCTTTCGAATGGTGCAACTACCATTCCGATCCGATACTTCTGGTTCCAGTTAGAGGGGGTGTTTTTATTGCGATGTCGTGCCGTCGGTTTGAGAGATTCATAACGGAATTTCTTTCCTGAATTTAGTTTACGACTTTTTCATTTTTAGACCTAGGAAACCATCCCTGACCATTTCTAGGCAACGCCGAACTTGTTTACTCCACAGAAAGAGGCGATGAAAAGACCGGGCGCCCCACGCCGCCCAGGAAAAACAACCCGCCTTGCACTATGCGATGGGTCGATCGAGACTGTGCTTTGTATTTCTGTATGGATTTTTGGGCATGAGCTTTGCTTTTATGCGGTTTTGAGGTTTGCGGACTTCAATAGAAATGGTCATTTTATGTTTTTAGATAAAAATTGCAATTTAAAATATTTTCTTTCTTATATATATATTTTACAAAAGTTCAAGGATTTTTACAGTTTGTAGCTACTCCCCTGCTCAATTTTTAGATGCTCCGCTCAAAAGCCATCCCCCAATGCTTTCTGCTCGCCCGGGGCCTATCCAGCCGACATACCCCAGGTGACCTACCGGTCCCATCTCACCCGGACGCCAAGAAGAAGACCGTCGATTCGATTCTGGGAGTGCAAGATGAGAGGGAGGTTAGGCATCCTTTTTTTTATATTCCTACACAAAGTTTTAGAAAAGGTTTGTTGAAGTTCGTCACGAATCCGCGGCAGAAGCTGCTAGCATCTCGGGGGTACCGCTAGAACATCTGGTAGGCTTGACTCTTCTTTTTAAGGCTTAAAAATATGTCAGAGACTTTTTAAATATTATTTTTCCCGTTTTTAATTGGCAAAATTTATTTTGATTCCTGTACAGGCTGGGCGTACCGTGCGCATCTACCGCCCGGCGAGAGGGACCTCACAGGCGGCTTTTGGCAGGTCTACTGATGTAGGTCATAGATATAAACTGTTTTCAGGCCTTTGCATAAATATTATATAAATATAGTAGTAATAATAAATAATAAAACAAGCGAACTAATTTTTAGTTTTTAATTTATCGAATCTTCTCTCTTCCAAGCGTTTTTCAGGTCTGGAAGATTGAGTTCGACTCGCGGGAGCGCTGGGAGAACCCGTTGATGGGATGGGCTTCTAAGTGAGTGTTAGCGGTAGCTTGACATAGTAAAATTGCCAAAATTAAAAAATATGATGGTCAAATTGATAAAATTATTTAGCGGCGACCCCCAATCAAACACCAGCATGATGCTTACATTTGCATCCCGGGAAGACGCCATACATTTTGCCGAGAAGAACAGTTGGCAATGGGAGGTCGAGGTCAGGCTCAGAACTTAAATTTTTCCTCATTAGTTAAATCATAAAAATTCCTGAAACACGAAGGTAAAAATCGAGTGTGACAAATCAAAAATCGCTGATATAACAAATTTTTACAAAATTGTTTTTAATAATTTTTAATTAATTTACGTTTCTTTAAAAAGTATACAAAACCGACTAAGTAAATTCTGTACTTGTTTTAACCATAATAAATTATTTAGAAAGAACAACTCCGCGAGATCCGCCCAAAAAGCTATTCCTGGAATTACGCGTGGAATAACAGAAAACGGGTCTCAACCAAGTAAAACATTTTTTTGCGTTTTTGTGATAGCATTTTACATTCCATGCATTGTGATATTTCTTAGATTTATTCAAGGGTAAATATTATAGAAAAATAATAGTACAAGTGGAATGCCCTTCATCGGAAAATTCTATAAATTATCGGCAGTTAAACGACAAAACAAATTTGGCTTTCTTCACGGCGTTCATTTCACAGCTTCTCCTAGAGTTGCGGGGCCCTCAGAATGAGGCGTCGGCCCTAAAAATGTAATTTTTTTCATGATTTTTTGTAGTTTGAGGTCTATTCCCAATTCTAGAAAGTCTAGAAGAACATAGAGAGGATCTGGCAAAACTTACCCTTCTCGCCTGGGAACTAGAGAATTCTGGTAGAGTAAGGAGGCTTTGAGAACTGATTTTTAGGACATATTCGGACGCTAGGCTTTTTAAGAGAATGTTTTATAATGGTTTTAGCTATAGAAATAGCTTTTTTAGTTTTATATAGATTTTAAAGAGTTGGATGTCATTGTTCCTTAAGATTGATCAAAAAAATGGGAACAAAAGCTAGAATTCTACCTGGCTTGATACCTACTGGAAAACCAACCTTCCCGGTCCATGAACGAACTCTCCCTCAGTGGTGGGAGAAGAACGTTATTAGATATAGAATACGGTCGCTTAGAATCTGATTATTACTCCAGTTAAAGAGATTTTATAGAGATCCGCACAGATCACAGGTTTCGCACGGCACAAAATATTGTATAGTACTTACGATTGGGGTCCGGGGCTTTCCCTATTTATTCGGCCTGGCCGTAATAGGTGGAACGGGAGCAAGACCGTGCTAATTGGGGATAGGCCGGGAGACCGGTCGCACTTGGCTAGCCGAACCCTTACATAAAAAGCCCGCAGGGTAGACAAAGAAATCTCACCAAATTCTAATTTTCTAATCTAATTTTGGTAAGACTCTAGTTTACCCCCCCCAGACGCCCCTTTTCTCTGCGCCCTCTCCCCCAGGCCTACTATCTCTTCGCCTGCGCCCTCTCCCCCAGGCCTACTATCTCGCCTGGGGGGGTAAACTAGAGTTTAGCCCTAATTTTTAAGGCCACTGGCCCTTGAGAACCACCGGTTTTTAAAGCTATTTAAGCTCCCAAGAAATCATTGAAAAACTAGCTTCCCGGAAGTCACTCTCATATGGAAAACTGGTATTCACCGTCCTCATAAAGTTAAAGTAATTTGTAGGTAATCTTTTTTCTTTCTTGTAGACTATTTTTAATCGCTTGTTCATGATTTTTAACCTTTGCTTCTTTTAAGTTAGTGTCACTGTCCCTTTAAACTCACTGATCATCGATCCGTACAGCTTCTCCCTCACACAAAATCGTCCCAAACGACACGCGCCGTCCACGGTTATGCGGCGCAGCCAGGGAATTTGTCGTTGGCGAGGAAACTTTCCCGGACGGGAAGGAGCCCATCTGAAAATTATGGTTTTCTACAGTATCTTGAGAATTTCACAACTCATGGGACCAGGTCCCGGAAAGCCAACAGAAAATAAATGTATCTGCCACTCCATGCAATTCAGATTTCGGAAAAACTGAGGATATTCCTTGGGGGAAACGCATAGCCTTCAACTCTAGCTTACCCCGGCTATGCTGAAGCTGCGGACCTGCAGGAAATCGGGAGGGTTTCGGGTAATTTTTTCAAAGTGTATTAAAATCTATGCATAGATATTTTAGTTTTTATGATTATTATAAAAATTAATTTTTTGTAAATTCTTTTACGTTTTAAGATATCATTAATAAAAGTTGGTTTCACCTGTATTTTTCTATAAATCTCCCTAGAAATTCATAGATTTGTCAAAAATATGATTTTACTTGTAATAACCTGAAAATGCTGGAAAAGTGCAATCTATGTAATACAGTCTTGTAAAAAAGATCTAAATGTGCAAAAATAACGTGATGTGGTGATTTACAAGTTTTTTTGGAATTTGCTTACCTTTTCCGGGATCTGTGCCGACATCCCACCGTTCAGCTTCTCAAAGTGGTTGGGTGAGGGTGGGGTCTGCGAGCATAACTCGTGCAGATTCGAGGGGACGTATTCTAAAAATCATTTCTGCGATAGTACGGATACTACCAACGATTAAGGTCATAAGGACCATCAAATGCAATTTACTCACCCGGGAACAACGTCTTCACCTCGACCTCATGGATGATCGACCCTAGCCGGAAACCGACTTTGCCGAATTTTTGAAGGGTGCTCATAAATAGCGTCAGGTCAAAGACGCGGCAATCAACTGGCGGTATGAATAATGAGCTTCCGAAGGGGATGAGTTCGATCTGAAACGGGCAGCAGTTAAACACATCTTTTGGGTCTGAATAGTGGGTTTTAGACGCTTGCAAAGTGAGAATTCCTGATCAGATAACATAGAAAAACTCACCGAGTACTGGATATGTGGGTGCCGTCTCAATTCTTCTCGAACATTCCGCGTCACCATCGACAAATAGGGCCATACGCTGCGAAGAGGGTCCTCGGCGTCTTCACCTTAAATTAAGGTTTACGCGAAATCTTCCAGGTTCAGCCGCTAACCAAGTATATTCGAAAAAATGAAGGTTCAAAAATTGCTAATTTGAGTGGCTGTATTGAATCCTTACCTTCTAACTCATCAACAGCAACCCGGGCTGCGATCTCCAGCCGTTGTGGGGTCAGGAGTTGAAGGTGTACCCGCACAGGCTCGCAGTTCATAAAGATCCCATGTGTCCAGTGGTAATTCGTCACGAAGGCGCTTTTTGAGGCATCGGCTGCTGCTCGGAGAACGCTCATGGGCGGACCTAAAGTGGTTTTTCCTTCTTCTATTCCTGTGTTTTTAATTGCGTATGGATTTAGAACTGCATGTTTAGAATAAATTAGAGTTGCGAGTCAGCTTACCGTATAGGGAAAAACTGAATCGGAGAATTAGTTGAAGCTCCTCTTCCAAAGGGATGGCGGTCCAGTGAAGCAACTAAACGAATGAACATTATCTCTCTTCCCTCTTTCTCTCTCCCTCCTCTCTCTTTCTCTTTCTCTCTCTTTCTCTCCCTTTCCACTCACCGGCGGTTTCTGCGCAACATTCCGATCATCGCCTTGCTGCACTGTAGTTTCCGCAAAATATTTTTTCAATTGCGACTTAAAATTGCAAATAAATACGATTATTCAGCCTCCAACTTACGTCTAAATTCGATCCATTCTGGAAAGTGGCGTACTGAATTGAGGGGATTGTTCGCCATTTCTCCAACTCCTTCAAACGGTCCGACTTCCAAGCGGAATCCGGGAAAGTTCTGGAACGGAATTCTTAAGCTAGCGAACGTCAAAAATCGATAAGGTTCCACTTTTCCGCAAAAGGTTTCTGCTAGCTTATCAAAGACAATTTTTAGACGACTTACCTCGTCTTGTCAATCTCCGTCAGGTTGTTGTTCTCGGCCCGTCTGTATTCGGTTCGGATTACCTGGAAAAAAGAAATCAATAAAGAGGCAGATGAACAAACCTGTTCAAGCCGCTCGCCCTGCACCTCGTCCCACATTTCCATCACTATTGCCAGTTTGATTGGTTTTTCTGCCTAAAATTCTGTCTCTGTAGAAAATTTGAAAATTCTTACATTGGCAAGCATATACCGGAGCGCGTATTTCAAGTTGTTCTCACCGATATCTTCTGAAGAATCACATGAGATCGTTTTGAAGATTTTTGACTCACCAATAGCTACAACAACATTATCAGGAGTGTCTGGTGTTCCGAAAAACTGGTGTACCGAGTTCGCCGATCCGGCCACTGCTGAAAAGGATTATTCAGAGAAAGAAATTTAGCATAAAGGACTTAAATCGTATCTTAGTTGTATCCAGGCCCGTAGCGGAACCGAAATTTCGGGGGGGGCCCAAAAATTTTGGCGACCTCCCCCCCGTCGCCACTTTTAAAACATCCGAAAATCGCGCAATAATAGCCGGAAAAAAAACAAAAAAGGTTGCTAACTCAAATTGTGTGAAAACACCGAAAACGCGCCGCAGGCGAAAATTTTTTATGAACAATTGATTCACCAATGAAAAACCAGCGCCGCAGGCAAAAAATTTTGAAAAAATAGGCTTGATATAAGTAAAACTGTTTGAAAAACAGTAATAAACAGCGCCGCAGGCAGAAAAATTTTTGTAACTAAAATCATAAGGGTCCCCTTATGAATTTTTTCGACCTCGACCGATTTCGGGGGCCCAGGCCCCTTGGGCCCCCTCCTACGGGCCTGGTTGTATCTCTTACAAATGCTAGAATTCTCGGCATCGGCCAGGCAGAGGCGATCTGCTATCTGAGCTCTTGTATGCGGATCTGCACAGACGACGTGCATTCTGAAATTAGCCGTTGGGCTGCGATAGCATAACCGATAGCATAACCGAAAAGAAATGGTAATTTGACAAAAACCTAACTAAGAAAAAAAGGAAACGGCTGTAGGGAAAGCCAGAAAAACTGAGAACGGGAAGAAAAACTCAGCAACCAGATGTTTTAACATCATTGCTTAAAGGCGAAAGCGCCTTTCTTCCAAACAACGGCCAAATTAGACTTGATAATTCATTCCTGGTTACAAAAAAAATGAAATTAAAGAAATTTGTCAGTAGTGACCTTTATCAAATTAAAAAATAATGGGTGCAGCCCTCGAAAATCAGGCGAATAGCAATATTCGATTAAAAATAATCGCGATAAACTTT
Source organism: Mesorhabditis sp. LJ9110 (assembly GCA_038088335.1). NCBI lineage: Eukaryota > Metazoa > Nematoda > Chromadorea > Rhabditida > Rhabditidae > Mesorhabditis > Mesorhabditis sp. LJ9110. The sequence continues at coordinate 402,248 of JBBGBA010000008.1, forward strand.
GAATCACTAGGCTTGAAACGAAAAAGCGCTTTCAGGCTGCATGTACCGCTATTCAAGCCCCATCGGCTTTGCATTGAAATTTGGCGGCGCCCATAAAGGGCAAAAAATCCAAAAAACGAGCGAACAGGGGCGGCGACAGCAACTGGGGGAGCATTTTGTTTTCCACGTCCATCCTGTGAACGCGCCAAAAAATTTTGTTGGGCCCACCTCGCATCTTCTTTCGGGGTTTTGCCTCAAAAGGCCTGTTTTTGGGGCGGAATCAAGGCAAGGCAAGAGGACATATCGATGATTCGTTGTTTTTGCAGAAAATTTGGATGGTGGGACGTGGGAGAAACAAACAGTACAGACACAAAAGGAGGCTGAGAGACGCCAATAAATCGCGGCAATAAAAGCCGCATGGGTAAAGAGGTTTCAAAATTTGGAGCGCTTTCAAAAATTAGGGATTTTGTAAGAAGGAAATTCAAAAAACTTTTCTTATCGCTAAATTCATTTTAAATTTTATGTCAAGGAACTTAAATAACATTTATTTAAGTCCTTTGCATAATTAATTGTTATGAAATTATTTCAAGGTCATCAATACAAAAAGAAGTAAGAAGAAGAAAAGAATACAATGAATATCAACAACGCAACGAAATAGAAATTTCTAGAGAAAACCAAATGACATATGTAGATTCGAGTAGTCAAATGAAGCCCAACTGAAAATGCGGCATTTTAAATGGTTCTTCGCATCAATCCCTATTTTTCGCATTTTTTCATGACCTACATATAAGCCATTATTTCAGCGTAACGCACTAAAAATAGGCAAACCAAAAATAAGTCTTTTCCCTATCAAAAAAAGCTTGAAATTCGATGCCCAAAAGCTCAATAAATTCCCGGAGCCGAGAAACATAACAAGCCTTCTCGTCGGCCCTAATTGCGTGTGAAACAGGCGGATTTTTTGATGGGTATCTAAAATCGCGAAGCTAAAAATATAAACCACAACATAGTCGTTATAAAAGTTGTACGCAAGACAAAAAAATCTCAAATGTAAGTAAGGATGCTATTTTGAATTGCAGACTCTATGCTGACCGGTCGGTGCTCTTTTCATGGATAAGCCGGATTAAGCCCAAAACATTATATCCGTTTACACTTTGCTGAAGAAATTGATTAGAGTTTTTTACGAACTTGAAGACAAAATTGCTATCGACGACCTTTATTTTTGAAAATTTAAAGGATTTAACTGGTTCTCAAGATCAGAAGAGGAGAAATAGACGAGAAGAGAGAGAGACAGAGCGAGAGAGAGACCCCAAGATCCGAACCACTACTTCGAATACAAATTATTTTCCTAAGAATAGCTGCCCCGAATTCGAACTCTAATGCCAAGGAAGAGGAGTCAGAAAGAGCCAAAAACGCGATGGGTAAAAGTAATTATTTATTCCCGAGATGCTGCAGAGAGTAAAAGCAACGGGGCTAGGGAGAGAGTGAAAGAGAGAAAGAGTGAGAGAGAAAGAGTGAAAGATAAAAAAGCAGCTCCGTTTGAGCCCGAGCTACTCTTTGAGTTGGCCGGGGATCCATTGGAAAAGCGGAGATATGCCCCAACCGGGAAACCCATCCGGGTGATGCAAAAAGGGAAAAAGGCAGCAGGAAATTCGATTTGATGCCCAAAACGATATGTCAACTCACCGCAGAGTAGATTGATTCTTGGGAACGGGGAGAATGGGATTTTTCCTCTTTTCTGATTTTTTTTACGCTGGCCTGTCTAGTCTGAATTCCGGGACCTGACAAAAAAGGATGAGAAGCTGACGCATCAGAAGAAAATTGTAGTTTTTTGATTTTAGAGAGAGAAAGGGCGATAAAGCGAGGGAGAGAGAGAGATGAGAGAAAGAGAGAAGGGGAGAAAGCGAGGAAGAGATCGTGCGAGAAACGGAGAGAGAGGGAAAGATACAAAAACCACCAGTTTCCAACGAGCGCCAAATTAATGAATTCATTCGTCTTGCAAGACGGATTCAATGAACTTCATCAATTTTTCAGCATCGCGCGGCATCGACGATGAAAGACCAAAGACGGTAAAAAATCAAGATACTCTGGAAGTTAATCATAAAATATTGATTTTACTAAAAATCGCGTCTTCCAAAATTAATCAACGCTTAAACAATCAGGAGAGGTAGATTCCGTAATTTTTTATTTTAGTCTTCAGGTGCAGTTTTTGCATCCATAATTCTGCGGTCAGCTATTTTTCTAGGGATACCCTGCAAGCCTTACAAAATCAAATCCAAAAATCATTAAAATCGGGTGCGGCAACTTTAAACAATTTTTTGTTAACGGAGAAAAGATCCTGAGAATTCAAAACTTCGGAAAACTTCGGAAAACTTTATTCAATTTCCGAGTGACACTATAATTTCCTGCAAACCGCAAAAACGTGAGTCGATTACCGGAATGGCGTCCGGATCGAGCACAGCTATTTTCCGGCCGGGCGGCCAGCCACTAATTTGGGCGGGTGCCTGGCTGAATAGCCAGCCAGCCAACCCTCCCACTCTCCGGGGCAGCTCACTTTTCCAAACTGCCAAGCCGAAAAATGGGCCATTCCGGCAGCCAGAAAAACGGACTCGAAATTACTGGGACCATCCAAATCGGATTTGTTCTCTAGTCCCAACGGGGCAAAAATTGTAAACTCTAATTAGCCGTGTTTTGAGGCTTCGGTGGGGTAAGAAAGAAAAATTCAAAGAGTTCGAAAAACGAAAAACCTAAAGAATTTTCGAAAGTTTTGAATGAAAAGCGTGAAAACTAGCAGCGATAATTCTTGATATATATTTAGTCTGCCGGCAGTTTAAGAACCGACTGATTACTTTGACATTTTGCTTAAGCATTTCCCGGGAGCCAACCAATAAAAGCCGCAAAATTTCCATTTTTATATACACGGGAGAGGTAGAAAAGACCGTCACAGAGATTTGTTTTTCGCAAAAAAAAATTGAACAAATCTCATTCAAAAATATAAAAATCCATCATTAAAATTAAATGGAGAACCAGCAAAAATTCTTCGGAAATTTCATCAGCAACAAGCCCTTTAAAACGGTCAAAAAGGGAAATTCAAAAAGCACCTAAAAACTTCGAAAATCATATTTTCTGAGATCCTTCAGGCCGATTTCTGAGATCTTTTTTTTGCTTCTACTATATAACCACACAAGGTGAATTTTCGCTGTTTTTGGGATGTTTTCGGATATACGCGCGTGCCAAGAATGGGAGAAGATGCCGCGGCGTGGGGCCATATTTCAGCCATCCTCACCCCCGGGCATGTGCTGAATGGGGTGCTTGCCCCCCTTCCACACACAAGTTAGCAGGGTCCCGAAAAAAGGGCTGAAGCGGAAGAGAAAACGAAAGGAGGAGCCGAGAGAAACAAAGCAACATGATGATATATGACATCCCGTGCGCTTCAAAGGTCTGGAGTTTTGCCTAGAAAAAATGGAGCGTGAGAGAGCAAGAGAGAGGGAGAGAGGGAGAGGAGTGAGCAAGAGTAAGAAAAGGGTGAGCAAAGTAAAAGAGATAGCAAGAGAGAAAGAGAAAGAGAGTCCGAGAGCCTGAGAAAGAGAGAACGAGAGAGAGACAGAGGGAGAGAGTGCGAGAATGAGCTAGAGATATAGAGGCAGCTAGAGTGAGCGCTGGATTTTTTAGCTTTTGAAAAGAGAATTTCAGCGAAGAACCCCCGGATTTCTGATGCTTCTAGGTGTTCCAAAATGGGGCGACCCCCTCGAGACATCGCGCCGGAACCCAAAAATGGCCCTTTTCACACATGAGCTTTCTCGGCTAGCCAACCCGTCCTCACGAAGGGGCCGGCTAGAGCCCCCTCCCGACCCCAAAAAGGCGAGAAAGTGGTAAGCGAAAGCAAAAAAATCGACCTCGGACCCGCCGGACGGCCAGCAAGCCATAGGCCAGCCTCAATTTGCCACCCGAGCCCCCCGGCCTCCGGTCTGTTGGACCAGTCGACCGCCCCGGAAACGGCTGGTTGACGCCGCGACGGCCGGGAGGAGGACACAAACAAATTCGGCTCCCAAAATTGGCGGCGTTCGCTTTCCCTATTTTCCGGGTCGGATTGCATTGCGTGATATTTGAGCATATATAGTAGTTGGGATTGATTGCTAGGGACAGACTGAGATCCTAACATTCTAATTTTTGTGTTTGAGTCATTAAAAGCAAATTTTCGGCTTAAGCAACAAGAAAAATCTTGAAATTTAAGACTATGTTCGAGAAAATTCCTAAAATCATGCGTTTTTACGACATTCTCTCAGCTCTCTCTTTTGCTTCTCTCCTTTATCCAGTCTTCGCTCTCTCTCTCTCTCTCTCTTCTCTTCTGTCGCGTCTCTCTCTCTCTCTCTCTCTCTCTCTCTCTCTCTTCTCTCTCTTTGTCCCTCTTTCTTTCTGTCTCTCTATCTACCGGTCTCTCTCATCGCACATATCCCGGCTAAGGCGCCAAAAAAGATAACAATTACGAAAAAACATGGAATATCGCTAAAACCCAAAAATCTCATAGCTTTAGTTTTCGCAACGGCACGCGCAAGGAATGAAGTGTCTAACGAGGGTCCCGAGCTGACTCTCCCTCCGTGCAAGCCGTGCGAGATAGCGTGTCCCGGATGGGAAAATGGAGCAATCGCATTTGCCATTGGCGGCTCACGAGAATCTTTGTTTTTCGATGCCTCACTAGTCGCTAAGGATAGGGATGCATGAAGCTTGAAGAAAGTGGAGCGATAGCGAGCTTCTAGCAATCCAAGAGGGCAGGTGAGAGTTATGAAGCTAAAAAATAAGCTCACGACTCGGGAAAATCCAATTTCACAGATTAACGAGGGAGACGCAGGGCAGAAAACACGGCTTGTACTTTTTCATAGGTTTTTGTAGTTTGACGTTATGCATGGGATTTGGGGAGCAGCTTGAAGGTTGGGTTTTCTAGATGAATAAAGCCGGAAAACGACGCGAATTCGAAAAAAATTTTTCTGGCAACCCCAAACTCATCAAAATCTTGACAGCGCTACTCTTTTTTCACCTGCCAAGACTCCAGGCGTCTTGACAAGGAGAGAAGGGAGCGAGCGAGGGAAAGAGAGAGAGAGAGAGAGAGTGAGTGAATGAGACGAGAGAGGGAGAGAGAGCAGGAGCTAAAAACACATACATCAGAAAAATATTTAAAATTACTAAAAATTTACAAAAAAACTGCAAACGTAGACATGCTTTGGAATAAACCCTTTGCTCCAGATAAGTCCGATTCTGAACTCTGCGCTCTCTGTCTCTCCCTCGCTCTCGCTTTCCCTCTCTAACTCCCTCTCACTCTCCCTCATTCTCTCTCTCTCTCTTTCTCTCTCTCTCCCGATCTCTATCCATGCGATACCTATACTCCACTTTTTCCACTACATCCCCTTTCTCAATCCCTCTTCGGGGGGCCAAGACGCTCATTTCCGATTCGAGGTCGCCGAGGCCCGGGGGCTAAAGGGCCCTGCAAGGGCATCCAACCGACAACATCCCCAGGTTTTCATCTACATCCACTTTACGGATATCGCGCCAAAAAAAGTGCATTTTCTTGCAGGAAAATAGAAGACAAAATTACTGAACGGAAATTATTTACTGGTCTGGATCGCTAGACTTAAAAATCGGAATGCCGTTTCTAGCCAAAAAAAACAACTTGAGAGACGAGGATGCAATCGAAAATAATTTTTTGTTATGTGTCGCGTCTGACTCGATTTCGACTCCCTCTTGCTCTATCTCTGGTTCTTTCTCTCCACTTCTGGCTCTCTCTCTCTTTCTTTCTCTTTTTTCTCTCTTTTCTCCGTCTCTCTCTCCATCTCCCTCTTACTCTCTATTTCTAGCAAACGAAACGAACGTTGGAAACGGAAAAACTAGTAAGTAAGGTGCAATTGCTAAAAAACACGGGGTAGGTAGATACTGTACGCACATCAGAGACATCAGTGTATGCAGATTTCTAATCCCAGAATGCCAAGAAAGCACCACTGCCCCCCCCATAAAACTTGATCTCCCGCCTCTTGACGACCCGACCTCTAGCCAATAAATTTGTGGTGCCATCCCATCGCGGAGCGTAAATTGAGATGGGGCGTTGTTGGGCGAGAGAGAGAGAGCGAGAGAGAGATGGAAAGAGAGAGGCATAGAGATTACGCGTTTCATCTGAATGCTCGTCTGTGTATGCTCCGGCATCTTCTCCCTTTTGTGCACCTCTTCTGAAGATAGGGGGAGGAGGAGCGCCTCCTCAGGCTCTCGATCCAATTTCCGTGAAGGGCCCTTGGTCGTCGTTGTCGTCGTGGGCCCGGCTAGTCGTCCCTTTTACGCGCGTGCTCCAATCAAAATACACCCCCTTCTTGGAGGGCCATGTTTAGGGCCCAGATAGGGTCCAGTTGAGATGGCCATCCAGGGATAAGTGCCGTTCTTCAAGCGGGTCTATAGGAATTTTTTGAAAGTCGCGCTATTTTTGGCAGCAAATGGTACTCGGTTTTTAAAGGAACTAGGAAGGAATCGACGTTTCCAGGACACTGTGTCTCGACAAATGCTGCTGGCAACAGTCTGTTAAAGCTATCGCACAGGCGTTTGCCCTTTAATGGGTTGACACGCCTAATCCGTCCCTTTAAACCGGCATGTCTACTATACTAACTTTAGCCTCGATTTTCGATCAACTAGAATGTCATAAGGAAATCGCTAGATCCCTATTTGCGCCCCACTCCTCGGGTGAGACGCTCGAAAAACCTTAGCGGGGGAAACAAAGCCAATTTGCATCAGTAAGCTGGCGGGGGTGAACGAAAGGAGAAGAAAGAGAGGAAGGAGAAATAGAAGCAGGCAATGCCTTTCACACTTCCCTAATCGCTTAGGGACTGGCTAGCTAAAAATGGTGTACTTCCGCTTAAAGGACAAAAAGTCCTTTAAGTCCATAGAAAAATCGGTAAATGCTAACCTCGAATCGCTATCTAGGTTTAGGGCTTCTTACCGTATTTTATCGAAAAATACGGATCCCTCCGAGAACAGCTGACCACAAACTATATAACTCCAAAAATACCAAAGATACGAGTCGACCCTCCTACTTGGACTATCTTAATATGAATCAGGCGCTACCCTCGGCGAACCCATTTTCAGCTGCCATCCAAATTAATCGTAGCGACAGCTGCTGGAAGCTCGGGGCTACGGTGAGCGCCAAATCACGGGAAACGGAAAAGGGCAATGCTAATAATAAATTTATGTGAAAAGTGCTGACGTATAGAACACAATATAGAAAGATTTTTGCAAACTCGCAAAAATAACATTGGGCTTTGCGTTAGGTATGGATGCTTATCACAGCTAGAGAGAGAGAGAGAGAAGAGAAAGAAAGAGAGAAACGAGGTAGCGACAGAGGGAGAGAGAAAGGGAGAGTGAGAGAGAGAAAGGGAGAGTGAGAGAGAGAGAAAGGAAGAGTGAGATAAAAACTAAGGTATTTATAAAAATTTAAATATGAAAAGAAGGTGGTATTGGTATTTAATGGAGATTCAGAGCCGTTTCAATATCGAGCGAGATCAATATCCCAAAGGTACATAGTTCGCTTCAAATTGCTTAAAGGTGCCCTTTGGCCCCAAGGGATCAATTAGTAAGGTTCCGGTGTGCTGTGAGAATCAGTGCGGTGTACCCTTGGCCGTGTATGGCCTCATTCCCAACGCCCCAGCCCGCGCGCGCTTCGCATCGCCCTTTAATTGGGCCCTTCGGCCAGACGAAACTAATTTGACCACCAACACGCAGGGTGCGCGAGGACAGACAAATACACGGCAGAAGAGAGACAGAGAGACAGAGAGACAGAGAGAGAGAGAGAGAGCGAGAGAGAGAGAGAGGGAGAGAGAGAGCAAGCACGATAGAGCGAATACGACCCCCTAATTTGCCTAATTTCAAGCGCCCTCGGCGGCGGCGCCTCATCGGATATTTTAACAGGGCCTCCGACGGCTCGAGCGGTGCCGCTAAACTTTTGTTCCGAGGCAATGAATTCGAGCAATTTTTCAATAGACCCAGATGAGATACCGGTAGCAGAATTTCGGGTTTTTTGAAGATTATGCCCAAAATCCAGACGATCGGACGTAGCTATTATTAATGCACCGACTCATTTAACGTCAGGAATTTTCGCAATCTGCTCCCAGATCCCATCCCTCTGATCGCATCATGATTCGTAAATTTCATAAATTTTCTTGGTTTTTGTCTAGATATCACCACATTTGTTGGATATTAAATCTGCAGAAAAACTGAAGTTCGTGTGCCCATCTTGAAACAAAAAAGTTATTTATTTTACAAAATGAGCACGAAAGGTTGAAAATGAGAAAGAAACATAAAAATTTGATGATGAAAAAGCCAGCCATTAACTGGGCCACCAAACTTTTGTGTCAATGCGTTTCTCAAAGTTTTGGTTATTTTCGAGGTTGACGCTGGTGTCGTCGAGGTGCTTCCTGGAAAACAACGATAAAATTTGTTAAGAATGTCAGGTATTTTAAAATCGAGCCCTAGCGAGTTCCTATCGTAAGAATAGAAGACGTAGACAAAATAAGTCACCCACCAGCTAACCGTGAAAGGTCTGATCGTAGGGAGGGGCAGCGGGTGGCCGGGTTTCGATTGTTTTATTGGTGAAAGGAGCGGGCTCTTAAATATTGAAAATTTGACTTATGGTTGGTATAATTACGTTTAACATAAAAATAAATCCCGAAACACATCTTATAGCCAAAAATTACCTGGATCAGCGCCACGTCCTGGCCATACCAATCTTGGGCGTAGCTATCCTAAAACTTCATTACGGAGAAGCGATTTTACTTACCTGCTTAAAAGGCAACTTATAAATCTTATAGATATATGGAGAGAACTCAAATTCGAAGGGATTATCTTGAGAAAGCACCAGAAGTGGTAGAAGTATTGAAATTATGAATTTTGCCAGCATGTTTGGTGTTGTCGTTGATGAGTCGATGATTACACTGTTCCATCGTGACCTTTGCAGGGGAAAACTGTGAAAAAAATGAGAGAGAGCGAAAGAGAGAGAGAGCGCTCGAGAGAGAGAGAGAGAGAAAGAGAGAGAGAGAGAGAAAGGGAGAGCGAGAGTGAGAGGGCCACAAAGCGGGAGGTAGGAGGAAACAGGTTTGACGTCGGCAAAAACGCTATGCTATGATAGCGTACATAGTTTCCCTCAGGTTCTCTAGTGGCGAGTACAAACTTTTTAGCAAATAAATATGATCGATAGTTTTTGACAAGTTCAACAAGTTCCCTACCTCAAATTGACCTGCTAGAACCCAATTTCCATCTTGAGTTCTGCAAGATTGCTCCGAAAATGTGGTTAACTACAGCTCGACCGGTCGGAAAGCTGCCTGCGCTTTCAGCTTAAAACTTGGCTCCGAAGATTCTCTAAAACAGCTTTTAATCTCGGATTTAATGCCGAAAACCAAGACTACGACGGCAGCTACCACCACTACTACCACTACGCCTTTGCCCTCAATCGATGACGTTGGCCAATGTTACCCAAGGGCCGGGTATTATTCTATGAATCCAGTTGGTTCAAGAGTTACCTGGAGCGGACTTCCTGTGAAAGACACGAAAAATGATCTTATCGAGCCGCATATCGTCGTGTCGATGTTTATGGTATACAATTTTTCGAATTCACGCAAAAATACAATTTTTTAAACATTTTAAGCTGTCATAATCGTTTTCAGGGATGTGCTATTGCGTCCGTCGTAATTTTGTACGCTGCTTGGTTAATTGTACGCCGGAAATCTGTATCGATCGGTGTCAAATTGTTTTTATTGACCGACTGTCTTTGTCGTCTTACGCAAAGCCTATTACTGTTCTATAAAGCGCTCTGTATCGTGACGTAAGCGCACAAACGGCTTTGAAAATTACGAAGGCAAAAAGGCGAAACAAAAAAAACTAAATCATAGATAACTTACATGTTAAAGTCGATCAAATTAGGTTATAAAATTTTGTACGTCAAATGTACTTTCAGCTGGTGGTGCGTCGATACAAAATACGAGCCCTTCAGCGGGTATTTGATCAACTCGGTATTAACAGCTTATAATTCGGGAACGATCGATGTTGTGTGTCTATTAGCGTTTGGATTGGCACTTAATAGGTAAACTTTTCGAGTTCTTAGACATCCGAATGTTAGTGAATTAGTAAAACACCGGATTGTATGCCGTAAAGTATATCTTAAAAATCAGTATAGCGATCAAAATACATGCTACAATCTTTTTAGATTTTCTGCCGCATTTTTGGAAAGCCCACTATGGAAAATTACCGACAATTTCGCAGTCATATTCGTCTTAACCTTCTTTCTATACCCAATCGGGGTAAATGTGGCGCAAGTTGGGAATTGTAAGTTTGATCGATCTTAATGATAAATTATTTTTGTAACCGTATCCCTTAATATCTTTTTATGCAGTAGTAAACGTCGAGCAAGACTACAAATGCTACGGCGGCTCGTACTACAGCCCGAACAACTTGGAGCCGGTGTTGTTTTGGGTCTGGAACGCCTCACTTCTTGATGCTTCGAAATATACCTCTTACGTCGCAAAAGTGCTTTTCATTCTGGCATGCTTAATGAATATGACAACTTGTTATCAACTGTGGAGTATGGTAAGTCAAGTTTTTAAAGAAACCAAGCTTTAGAAAATCCCAAACTCACCTATGATTTTTGCAAAAATCATTCCATCACCATCTTTTTTCCTAAATTTCTATGATGTTCTAAATTTCAGGAACAAGCTTCGAAGGGCGAGAAGAACATCGATCTACATTTGATACGAATGGTAACCATAAGACTAGATGTTGCTATTAATTTTTAACTTTTAGATAGTAGCAACTCATGTTCCTGACATCTTCTACATCTGCTTCATTTTTACATGGCCATATTTAAAATTTATACATTACCCGTTGACCAATTTTCTGGTCAACGAAGTACCACGTTTTTTCGATAATGTCTTGCATGCGTAAGACTCTACGATAAATCGCTCGAATCTTAATTTTTAGTGCGATCCTGATCTACTTCAACCAACCCACTCGCGTGGCCTCGATCTCGACGATGCAGACAAAGTTATAATCGACAAATTAACGGAAAAAAAATCAAATATTGGATATCTTTGAATAAAAATTACTTCAGTCTCCTGAGTTTTTAAGGCAGGAGGATTGAGAGACGCGCAAAACGCCAGAATCGAGCGCTCGTGTGGACCAGGTCTCGACAGATCCGTTTACAACCAAATGACGCTGAAGTATATTCTGATCTTTGTCGCTTTTTATACTCAACGCACAAAAAATTACAATAACTTAAACGAATCAATGCCTAAATATTTTCGAGCTCGCTGTTAGGTTAAGTATCGTTTTTGGAGCGCTACGCAGCTGCGCTTGATACCCAGTCAGTCGAAGAGATCAATTTTTGCCCTTTCTGATCCTCTAAATTGATCTGGTTTTCTGAAATTCTCTATTCTTACTTGACGTTCCCTAAATGTACACTTCGGGCCAGGACGGCGAAAAATACACGTTATAACGCACTGCCCCCGCTCACCGTGATCACTAGATTAGCGGCGAAAAATTTCGGTTACATGCCAACCTTTTGAACAACCGGGGGTGTACCCCCTTTTTTGGGTGCATGGCGTACCCAATATTTTTGTCCTACCACCCACATCATCGTAAAAAACTTACGACGAGATTCCTAATACTGTAAAAATGACCGGATCGCTGCTATCGATTAGAATGCTGGGATCAGACCAGTTAATCTACGACTATGACTATGATAACGGGGACTGTTATTCGCCCGGATCGCCCTATCTGACGCGTTGGATGGAGATGCCCGAGCAGCGGGACCCGAAGATTAACACCTATGCTATTCTGATTTGGATTTTGGTAAGTTGACGGCAATGGGGATGTAGATGTAAATCCGTTCGTTCTACGTCTTGCCACATGCGTCAAAAAAAACGTATCTCTCTATACCAACAAAAACGTTAAACATTTTTGGTACCTTTGTAGCTGCTGTAGCTGTTAGCTGCCAAAGTTAAATTTTATCGCAATTGGAACTCTGGCAAACACAGAGTTGACCGTTTTCAGTTTGGAACGATTGGATTCACATTGTCGACGTACGCCTTCCTGCTCATCTACCGCAAGAAAGCGCTTTCTCTTGGCTCCAAGCTCTTCCTCCTCTCTTCCTGCTACATCCGAGCAACACAATCACTTTTCTGCTTCTTCAAGGCGCACTGCGTGATGACGTGGGTATCTAGCGATAGTCTGATATTGCGTATGGTCGCGTACTATAACATGGTACAGGAATATATGAAATAGATACCCACGTTTTCAGGATGTGGTGCATCAGCTTGCTGCGCGCTCCATTTAGCGGCTTCCTGTTCAACAACTTCATTTCGAACTATCACCAAGGCGTCGCTGATACATTGCGGTGGCTGACGGCAGGGCTTGCTCTTAACAGGTAAGCCCACTATTTTTTTCCAATGAGACCTTTAACTCTCGCTCGCTCTATCTCTCTCCCGCTCACACCCCGTTCCTTTTCGTCCTTTTTCTCTACCTCTCTCTCATTCTCTCTCTCTCTTTCTCTCTCTTTCTCTCTCACTCTCTCCCTCCCTCTCGCTCTCTCTCGCTCTCTTTCTCTCTCTTTCTTGCTTGATCGGCACTGATAGAACTTTGCTTAAGTTGTACCTCAGATTTTTCGCCGTCTACTTGGACGGCTACTTCTACAAGACGGTCGAGAGAACGTCACTGCTTCAGATTTTTCTGTCCTTCTTTATTCCCGTCGCGATGCGGTTTGCAATGAGCGGAAATATTATGTAATGAAATATACTTGCATTCAATTAAAACATTTTGTAGAGACAGGCACACTGGCTACATTTGTCATGGTGGCATCTATTTTAGCCCTGCCCAACTCGCCCTGGCGATCCTATACGTGTGGAACCCGGTTTTCTGGGAGATCATCGACGTCCAGGAAATCGTCATCTCGTACTTGTATTGGGCGACGTTTCTTGTTGATTTGATGACGTTCTGGAAGATCAGGAAGATGGTGAGTCGCAGACACGCCTACGGGTGTGTTGCGCTTGAAGCGCGCTTCAAGCTACGATTAGATCGGCTAGGACTAAAAAAATTATCACTTCTCGCTGCCTTAAAAAATCTTTGCGCTTACTGATGCGTTGCGTATCGCTACAGAGACGCAATTGGCGTGTTGCCTGCGCTTTGCAGTTCGCGGTACGGGCCGCGCGGTTGCATCGCGGTTCACTGGGTTTTACCGACGTTCTTGGCCGCGAGCCGCAACGCGGTAGGGTTTGCCGGTGCGAGCGTGTGGGGTGCCTGGCTGAGAACTGTCATAGTACCTTGTGACTGATGCGTCGGAATTAGCGGGATAGAGAGAACATTTTCGTACTCGTTGCGGTTCGCGGGAAAAACAAGCTAAAAGCTATTTAAGGAAAGTTCTCTGCAAGTCGTGTTTTGATGTTTTTCAGGAACAAGCTTCGCCCGGCAAGAAAGGTGGCGACTTGCGGTTGTTGAAATTGGTTTGTGTTATGTGTACCTAGAAGCAACATTGGCCATTTAGATGCTCGCGGAGTGGCTTCTCAACCTCTGGAAATTGGCTCTTCCCGTTCTTGTTCACTTGATCCATGACTGGAACTACATATCGGTCGCCCGAGTGCTCGTCAACGATGTTCCAACTTATCTAGAGTATATCGTACACATGTAAGCCCGGCAACCGGCAAGTAATTCTTCGAAAAGCTGCAAATTAAAGATGGCATTTTAATTTTAGTAACAATTTTTTGACAAAATTTGAAATTATTTTTCGCGATATTCCATGTTGCATTTTAAAAACATTAATTTGGCAAAAGAATTACTTTTTAGGGCAATCCTGATCGTGTTCAGCCGTCCGCAGCGGGAAACAGTGTCGTCCACGCGACAAACGACAAAACAAACCTGATTTTTATACGCCCTGCCCTCTAATAAAACTTTGCTACCGTGCCTTTGATCACGCCCGATAATCGGTTAATTTCGTGTCAATTTGGGGCAACCTCAATCGGGGAGAGTGTTCGACATATGTGGCTTCCGCCAAAAGCGATTATCACGATCGGTTTTCTAGCTAAAGGTCTCAGGAGCTGCAAAGCTGCAAGCTCTAAACCTTTGCGTGCTCGATTAACAAAATTGTTTTCAACACTGGCCCCGTTTGGACAAATGAAACTGTAAACTTTGCATAATTCAGCCTCAATCAAGCTGACAAAAAAGAAAAGCTTTTCTTCCATCTCTATTTTATGGGCTTCTTCTACTTCCGGTATACGCTAATTGTTTCCTACCAAAGCGGGTTCCCGAAAATTTTAGAAAAACTTGTTTTAATATCGAAAATACCGTATTTCGATAATTCTGTTATGCGTGCAGTCATCGCAAAGCCATTACGCACCTAATGTTGTATCATACGTACCCTAATATCCATCCCCTATCGAGTTATTCTCCGGAAATACACACGGAACTTGCATGCAAATCGACGCATATACACCGACACTACTTTTTTATCTATAGTAGGATATTGCTTCGATCATTGTTGATTTATAAATTCCGACAGGCAAAGATTGCAAAACACACAACGTGGAAAAGGCTCGACAGAAAAATGCCGAAAGGCTAAAATGCCGACAGCCAGAGTCCCGACAACCTGAATCCCGAAATATTCTTGAGGCTCATTTGAATTCCATTTCTTTTTTAGACAGCTAGTTAGAATTCGGGTTATTGTCTGTCGGTATTTTGGCCTCTCGGGATCTTGGTTGTCGGAATTTTTGGCTTTGGAGAATTTTGCTGCCGGGATTCTGGGCTTGCGGATTATTTTTGTCGGGATTTTCGCTTTCGGGATTTTAGATTACGAGAATATGGCTTTCAGCACTTTGTCTGTCGTTTCCCGGGTTTTTCTGTCAGTATTTTGCAGGTCGGGATTTTGGTGTGTAAGGATTTGGCACCTCAGGATTTTTGCTGTCGATATTTCGGCCCACGAGCTTTTGATTTGCTGGGGTTTTTTGCTGCTAATTACTTTATCCGAACGTCCAGAAGATGACCGGCTCCCTCGTCAACATCTACAAGGGCCATGGCCCAACGAGTGACATCGAATACCTCTACTATGTATATGACACAGAAGATGGAGGCTGCCGCTCTCCCGGGTCACCGTGGCTGGAGAACTGGGTTGAACTGCCTCAAGACCGCGATCCAAAGCTCGACACCTACGCCGCGCTCATTTTCTTTATTGTAAGTCTCGCTGTTAAACAAAAGATATTTTTCAGTTCGGCGTCATTGGCTTACCGCTTTCCCTGTACGCCTTCTACATAATCTACCGCAAGAGGGAGCTGTCCCTCGGCTCCAGGCTGTTCCTCCTTTTTGCCTGCTACATCCGGGCGACACAATCGTTGTTTGATGGCTTCAAAGTGCACTGTATTATTACGTGAGTGGTTGCCGATCCCGACGCACCATGTATTTTTTTAGGTGGTGGTGCATCAACGTGGAGAATTCCCCGTTCAGCGGGTTTGTATTCAACAACCTGCTCACCAGCTATCATATCGGCGTGTCCGACACGGTGCGCTTCCTGTCGGCCGGGCTGACGGTTAATCGGTTGGTTTCTAGCTGGAGTCCTGTGTTCAACCAAGCCTAAGCCAAGCATAATCTAAGGCTAAGCCTAAGCTAAGCCTAAGCTAAGCCTAAGCTAAGCCTAAGCTAAGCCTAAGCTAAGCCTAAGCTAAGCCTAAGCTAAGCCTAAGCTAAGTCTAAGCTAAGCCTAAGCTAAGCCTAAGCTAAGCCTAAGCTAAGCCTAAGCTAAGCCTAAGCTAGCTTAAGCTAAGCCTAAGCTAAGCCTAAGCTAAGCCTAAGCTAAGCCTAAGTTAAGCCTAAGCTAAGCCTAAGCTAAGCCTAAGCTAAGCCTAAGCTAAGCCTAAGCTAAGCCTAAGCTAAGACTAAGCTAAGCCTAAGCTAAGCAAAAAGCTAATTATGAGCTAAGCGGAAACCCAGCCTAAGTCAAGCTACCTCAGGTTCTTCGCCGTCCACTTCGACGGCTACTTCTTCAAAAGCGTCGAGCGGCTGGCGATCCGCAGATCTGCTTCTTCTTCATAATCCCAGTTGGATTTCAGCTGTCCTGTTCCGGCGATAGGGTGTAGGCTCCCAATTCAAAGATTAATATTTTCTATGTTCTTAAAAATTCTTTTCTCTCTCGCTCTATCTCTTGCACTCGCTCTCACACTCTCCACCACGCTCTCTCTCTCACTGGCTCTCTCTCGCTTTAACATTACCTAATTTAGGGATGAAGCAACGGGCCACATCTGCCGTGGGGGCTACTGGTTCAGTGTCGGTCAACTGATGATGGTTTATGCGCCCGGTTGGAACCCAGAGTTTTTCCCGATTATGCAGTATTCAAGTACCTTTATTGGATACGTGTATTGGGCCACCTTCGCCGTCGACCTCACAACGTTTTGGAAAATCAGGCGGATGGTGGGTCGGATAATTTGTCATAAAGGCAAAATTTTTTTCGGCATTTTGTGGTCGAAATGTTCTGATTTTGAAATTTCTTAACCAATTGAAATTCAGAATTTGGAAAAGTCGTCGCGCCGAAATTCATAGGGTCCAAATTCCATGATTTCTAATTTTCAGTATGCCGAATTTTCATGATGTCGAAATTTAAAGTTTTAATTTTCATCACCTTTGAGTCGATAATGTCGAAATGGGGTACGGTCATTACTTCTAAAATCATTACTTCTAAAAGTCATTACTTCTAAAATCATTACTTCTAAAATCATTACTTCTAAAAACGTTACTTCTAAAATTTGGTATGCCGGATTACCACTTTTTCGGCATATTTATGCCCAAAAATACGCTTAGAATTTTAGAAGTAACGAGTTTTAGAAGTAATGATTTTAGAAGTAATGACTTTAATAATGTTTTAGAAGTAATGACTTTAGAAGTAATGATTTTAAATAATGACTTTTAAGTAATGATTTTAAGTAATGATTTTAGAAGTAATGATTTTAGAAGTAATGATTTTAGAAGTAATGATGGGTAGCCTGTCGAAATTAATAATGCACATCACAAAATTAATAATGCCGAAACATTGCAAGATCATAATTCACAAATTCTACGCAAAAAACATCAAAATTCACAAATTCTACGCAAAAAACATAAATATTTTGAAATCTCGACATCCTTTAATTTCGACAATACAAAATCTGGAAATCATGAATTTCAGCATTTTGCTTTACGACATTGTGATAGCAAACCCTGTGATTCCCAAACATCTTAATTTTAGGAGCAAGCGTCGCCCGGCAAAAAAGGAGGTGATATCCGGCTGCTAAAAATGGTAAACACAAAAAATCATTTCGGCCACCCGACATTCAGATGATGGTCGACTGGTTCTCCAATATCTGGAGGCTGGCCTTCCCCTGGCTAATGACCTTGCCGGACTGGACGCACATCTCAATAATTCGGATCATGACAAACGACGGCTCCCTGGCGTTCGAACGCATTTTTCAGATGTGAGAGCCAGTTCCCTAGGGCACGGTTTATCTGGCTTCTTTCGAAATGGCCGGATGTCGAAACTCCATATTTTTAAAATCCGAAACTTGATAATGCCAAAATTTCATAACGTCGAATTTACATAATATCGAAAGGCTTAGCGTCGAAAATTAAAGTGTTGTTATGTATGTTGTTAAATGAAAAAGTTTCCATGTAAAACATTTTTATACTTCTCCGGTATTTTCCCGAATATTTTTCATGAAGAAGTCAAAATTTGATTTCGACATTCTAAAAAATAAGAATTTATTGAATTTCGGAATTCTGAATTTACGACACCTTGGTATCAAATTCTCTTACTGTAAAGTGTTTTTACTCAACTTGGAGTTTCGATTCGGGACCAAGCGCATCTTGTGCAGAATTTTTCGCTGATTCCGCCTATGTTTTCCAAATTTGCTACGGACCGTTATTCTGAAAGTTATACGGCAATTATGACCCTAGTTTTCACAAAAATGAAGGTATCGTTATAGTTTTCGATTTTCTTCATTAATTTGACGTCAAAATTGACTAGGCGTTGGCTCGACAAGCATCCTACAGCTCAAAACAAGCATTTTAGATAAAAATGAGATTTTTATGCAAAAAGCAAAAGAAATGATGCAGGGCGGGGGTTCGAACCGCCGCCCTGCGCTTGACAAGCGAGTACTTTGCCAATGCACCATGGTGCCAACTGGGTCCGGTGCTGTCAGAGGGTACTTCAGGGCCCCTAGGAACCATAGTGCCAAACAAGGAATTATGGGCCAGCGTCTGAATTTTTGGCATTTTTCGGCCTAATTGTTACCAAAAATGATTTTTTAAATAACAGTCCGTAGCAAATTTGGAAAACATATTCGGAATCAGCGAGAAATTCTGCACAAGATGCGCTTGGTCCCGAATCGAAACTCCAAGTTGAGTAAAAACACTTTACAGTTAGGGCTCTGCTCATCGTGTTCATGCGGCCGCAGAAGACTTGAGCATCGTCAATTTATCATCTGTGTGAGGAGGCCTACGATTTAATTATGCCAATGGCTACGTATAGATTTTTCTAAGTTGAATAAACGTTTTTCAACATTTCTACTCTTTTTAATTCAACGTCTCTGGGTTGTATCGAGTCAATTATGTCCAGACCAGGTGCAACAGTGTCTGGTTCTGGAGTATGAAGTACCCCCAAAAAACTTTTCCTTCTTTTGGTAATCCGCACGTCCGGCAGAGCCAGCTCTCAGCTTCCGGCCCACTCATGCCGGTTCTTTGCCGCGCTTTCTTTGATCAGAACGATAACTCAATCTGAAGATTACATTACAAAATAGGATCGCTACATTGCAACAAGAATTCAGCCGAATCGGCTCCCGCTCAAACCCATTAGCCGGGTTTTCTGTAACAAAAGGTCGTGCCGAGCGCACTTCTTGGTTTTTTACGCCCGGGAATGTGGTGGTTTCGTTGATTGATCAAAGGTAACTTAGGGAGCTAGAAAATAGAGAGAGTGAGATAGAGGGCGCGAGAGAGAGAGAAAACTGAACTTTCAGGAACAAGCTTCACCCGGCAAAAAGGGCGGCGATATGCGTTTGCTGAAAATGGTAAGCCTGAGAGGTTTTAAAGGATTTAGACATTTAGATGCTGGTAGAAGGTGCAATATCTATGGAGGTTCGCGCTGATTTTTCTTTACAAGCTACACCCTGAATGGCACCAAATCTCAATCGCGCGCCTCTTGGTCAATGACGGGGTGTTGGCAATTGAAGGCCCTTTTCACATGTATGGTTTCTCCCTGTCTGTCTGTTTGTCTCTCTTCTCTCTCTCTCTCTCTCTCTCTCCCTCTCCCTATCTACACGTTTCAGGCTGATTCTGATCGTCTTCATGCGTCCGCAGCGGGCGTAACGTCCGCCTGAAGTTAAAGCAAGCTTTTTTTTACAAAATAAACGATATTATGTATTACTATTAACTTTCCGAAAAACATTTATTCTACGAAAAACAAACTCATTTTCTGATTTTATGAATTCAGGGCACTAAGGAAAATGTGAGAGAGAAAGGGATAGGCAGAGGGACAGAGAGAAAGAGAGAGAGAGAGAGCGGGAGAGAGATAGAGAGAGAGAGAGATAGAGAGAGATAGAGCGGACCTAGACGGACCAAAATGACGATAACCGTGCTGTTTTAATAGGTAGACCCGGATCTCGGCGATTTCGGATGCGATGAGGTAGTGGCAACCACTGGAAAATAGCGTCATTCTGCGAATTCATGATTTGCGCCTCGAAAAAATACCTGTAGAAGCGAGGGTTGATCGTCGTCTCCATTTTTTCGTCAGCACCTTTGTCATTTCCTCGTGTTGTAGCGTGACGAGGAAGACGTTAACGGCTCCTAAAAATGAGTTCTTCTTGTCTATTACGAATGATAGCGAATTTTCCGAACAACACTGCTAGGCATCTTTGATTTCCGTGTCATAATCGGCTTAAGTTCCCTGAGGATCTTTGCTAGCTTGCCTAGAAGTTTCCGATACCGGTTTAACCCAACCTTTCGCCACATGACAGTTGTACCAGACGACCTGATATCTCGCGAGTCCAAAGGGATTATAGTTCAAGAAAATATCCGGGATAACGACCAGGAAAAACTCGGAAAGTATCGTACAACCTACGGAGCACAAAACCTTAAGGAAAAAAATTCGATTATACCGATAGTCCTTGTCGTTTTTATCATTTTCCGTGTATACGTCTCGCCAGTCCAGCCTCCCTTTAGTGCGCTGGTGATCTAAATCTATGGCCTTAATTTTTATTGGTTATTTTGCAAAGTTTGTAATCGACTCAGAGCGTT
The DNA here is from genome assembly GCA_038088335.1 of Mesorhabditis sp. LJ9110. Lineage (NCBI taxonomy): Eukaryota > Metazoa > Nematoda > Chromadorea > Rhabditida > Rhabditidae > Mesorhabditis > Mesorhabditis sp. LJ9110. The sequence goes on from JBBGBA010000008.1 coordinate 422,537, forward strand.
GCTGGTCAACTCTTCTGCAGAAAAACCAAGCGGAGGTTACCTTAAAAATTTTCCAAGTAATCGGCAGATACAGCGAGCTACTAATGACAAGCGTACTCATCCGGAAGTATAACATGTACTTCCAGATACCGGGTGTATAAGCTTCGGAAGTCAGGCAATATGCTGAGCTGACGGTTGGTGTTCCGGTTTGTACAATATACACAAAAATGGCGGCCACGATGGAGACGTAGGAGGAAATACCTTAAAAGAGACTTAATCGGAATCAAATCAGATTTCTGATCGAGGTTCAATTGTAAAAAGGAATTATTGTGTGATAAATAACCAGACTTGGTAGCTAATGGGCCGACGTTTACCTGCAATTAAAGAAAAACTGAAGTTATTTGTGAGACTTCGATACTTCAGCGGATTCATCACGGCAATTACCCTGAAAAAAATTTTAGTTACCGTAATTTTTTTTGTTTTAGAAATCCCTAATTTCCAACCTACCGATCAAAAGAGACAGCCAGTGTGGCGGCCCCCATTAACTGATATGAAAATAGGAATAAGGCAGGAAATACATATTCTATACAATGGGTATTTTGGATCGGTTGACCACCTAAGAAAATAGTACAAGAGAAACTGTACAAAACAATTTGTAAAATACAAATTCTATCCAGAAAATCTTTAAAAATACCGGCTTCATCCAGAGCCACATACAAACGAAAAGCGCCGGCCACGAGGGTAGCTATAGCGTGTGAGGTATCAGCTATACACATAAAGCCGAGCGTCACAAGTTCTTTTTGACTCCTGAAAATGTTTACAAGTCGTAATCGGATAGAATGAGACCAACAACCAAGAATCATTATTGCGTTTTCCGGGTAATAAGAATGAATGCATTAATGAAACTAACCCACCTCAAATGTCGATTGCCAAAAATCATCCCAATAAACGGAATGTCGCATACGATCACGATACTTGCTAAAAATTACTACTCAAGAGTTCTTAGCAAAGGTAGAGCTTTTCAACGCTATAAATACGCGGGAATTATCGAAATTTGCGCAGGGTTCTCTTGCATTATCGGGTGGGGGGATCGATCGCCCTAAATAGTTGTGCGCCATGAGTCTAGAAATGGTCAGTAACATATTAAAAAGCCGTGAATAAGTGAATTTAGTAGATGGTATCTTTGTTTTAAGCGAAAAACTAACAATCCATTTAAAGATCAGGATACAACGAAAAGTCACATTTTAGCCAATTTTGGTTGAAAAATGGTACTTTTTTATTTTTATGCAAAATTTGTGTGGTTTTTATGTTTTAGAATGGTAAAAAAATTTAAAACCATCTAAGTTTATTAGAAAAATGCGATCATAGGGAAAAGGTTAGTTCCTTCGGATAATACGAAAGCACCAAATCGCAATTGTACTAAATTCGCAATCTGATGTTTCACATGGTAAATTCTAGATTTCAAAAGTCACGGGCAAAAAGCCTGACGATAGCAACAAAACGCACCAATTACAATATACAACGTATAGCCGATCACCGGCGGAATTGGGTTGTCCATGTCGTTTATGCCTCGAGCAGCAGTACTTCGAGCTGAATTCAAAAGCGCCAATTTTTTTTTTGTTATGTCGTGAAGGCGGCTGTTTTTTGTGGTGGAATTACGGGAATGGTGCGTACTCACAGCCTAGTGGCATTGGATACATGAAATTCCTCAAAATACAAAAATCACAAGTCTCCTCCCAATGACTCCCATCTCAATGTAAAATGTCATGAATGTCTCGTGGTGTGTCGCATGCTAATATGCATCAAAATCCCACCGTAGACCCCAGTTCCCACCCAAACACCCAAAAAGCAAAGCTCGACGCGTTTTCGGAGTAGTTTTTGTGGAGGGATCAGGCAATTTGGGAAAGTCACGCGTGGGTTTTTCTGGAGACAAGAACGCTGAGAAATTTGTTTCATAACAAATTGATTTTGAATAAAAACCCGCTAAGTAAGTGACTTCAAGTAATCAAAAATACTTTGGTTCTTCTTTATTTTGGGAACATAGTCATCTTTAGAAGTAAACCAGGGTTGAAAAGCCGCTTCGCGACTTTTCAACCCTGGCCCCGTCCAACCCCAATTTATGCTTCACTTTGCATACTTGTCCTGAATTAAGATGGCAAAGAATGAAAAACCACTTCTTCTGCCGCTTTATATAGTCGCGTCCCCACTTCCGGTCTATGCTAATTGTTTTTAACAAAGAAGCTTTCACAAAAACTTAAATTTAATGTCGAAAATCGATAATTTTGTAAAATCTGTTAGGTGTGCAGTCATCTCCAGGCCATTACGCACCTAATGACATATCATATGTACTTTAAAACCCATCCTTTATCAAGATATCCTCCGGACCGGCAGACGGAAGTGGATGCAAAGTGGCACACACACACACAAACACTATTTTTTTATATATAGTAGGATACGATTCGAAAATCAGCGAATATAAATTGGCGATCAAAACTCTCTTAAGGTGACGCCCGTGCCGGAAATTATTTACCGTAGGTGGCGCTTCTTTCCAGATTTGAAAAAGACAGGTTTAAAAATCAGGGCATACGATCTTTGGCACGTTTTTATAACACCTGCCGGATCCATGACTTAGATTCTGCAGGGTACCTAGACATTTTGAGAAACCGTGTTCCACCACAAACGAAGGCGCTCAAATTTGGTAAAAGCTGCAACAATGAATAGCAACTTTTCTTGCAAGAAGAACACAAGTATTAGCGCAAAATTTCAGGCCAAATGGTTTTTCAAAACTTAAAAACCAGAAGTCGCCACGTAAGTTGTTTACACGAACGCCGCTCCTAATTTCCGTTTGTTATTTTGAGATCGAACTTCAGCCAGGAGGAGCTCTATAATTCATGATTACGAGTTCCCGCAAATTTTTTTAGGGTTATTTACCCCAGGGAGCTTGCGCTGTTTATCGAATGTCATTTTTCTAGAGCTTAAATATTCACTCAAAAATACCAGCGTCAGTACTTTGAATAACCCAGTAGCAACGTTATCAAAATTCTGCATTTTTGCGACTTTGCATGTTTCGACTTCAGAAACGTTAAATTAAACACAATGGTTTTATTAGCCCAGACGAGGTTTCATAAAATAGCAAAATGCACAATCAATGGGGCATCAAAAATCGAAGAGTAGACACGAACTACAGTACCACAATTGCCAGACCGGTAAAAGCACTATTCACGGTATATCATGGAGAACGTAAACTGGGATGGCACAGAAAAGCAAAAAATAAACGAAAGTCACTCAAAATAGCAATTGTGAAAAAATGTTTAAAATGGCTACGAGTTTCAGACTTCAACGCTAGGCAAAAATAGTAAAAAACACGCGGAAAAGTGTAAAAATCAGGCCAGGGCGCAGAAAATAGGGGATGGTAATTCTGGCTAGATGATGGAATGCAAAATTTAAAATTAAGAAATTCGCTCAATTATGGATTTAATCAGTCGCGCAATTGAAAAAGTTGGGAAATCAAGACTGAAAAACCGGAAGTTACTTTTTAAAATTCTGGCAAGGCACAACTATGGATTCGCGATTGGGGAAATTATAAAAAAAGCGTAGCCAAAAAATCCATAACCAATATACCTTGCCAACGCCTTTAAAACGCACTAGAAAACCCTAGCCTGACGATGCAAATGTGCGCATTCCGGGACCGAACTCCGAGTGCAGGTGCGCGGGCGCCCTACACCAAAAGGTTCCGGGTTTCGGGGCGGAGTAGTGAAATTTTGGGGCAGCGCCTGGGTGGTGGCTTTTAGGTAAACGGTCATCTCTTCCTCGTCGGTGGGGACGCCCTCGGCAAGGCGCATCTGGAATGGGGTCGAGGTGGAGGGTAATGCGAGCATTGAATTTTCAAAATTTCGAATTTTAGGAAGAAATTTATTATGGAAAATCATCTTCGATGTATCTTCAACTAATTTAAATTTATATACTTACTACTGTAATTCTTTCGTAGCACTATTTTTTTAAGATTGAAAAAACTGAAAAACCTAATTTATGCAAATTAGCTTTTCAAAATTTAAGGCAGATGATTTCCTGCTCAAATAGTTTTTAATTCGGTTTCTACTGGCTAATATGGTTAAATTTATCTTAATTTTCACGTTATTTTACGGGATGGTTGCAGCTCAATTTATGCAAATTACAATCTTCAAAGCAATTAAAATTAATTTTTGGAACAAAAATGCGATTGCTTCACATTCATTTGGTAAAAAAATGGCTGGCACCATCCCTTTAAAGCCATTTTTCCTGTCTTTTCAGTTCTTTTAAAAGTCCAAAAACAGCAGTGGCACTTCCAAAAACCCGATTCTAATTTTTAAGCTACAAAATTGGCCAAAATCCATCAACAATCCGACCTCAAAGATTCAATGCTCCCACCAAACAGAGAGGAATTTTCGAGGAAAGGCCTGGAACACAAAAAATCACAATTTCGAGGAAAAGCAGCAGGTCTAGCAGGAAATCTTGTAGGTGAGATTCTCGTGGGCTGGGTATTCTACCGTATACTTGACGGAGAGGTCCTTCGATTGGCCGGGGGCGAGGGTGACGCTCCACTCGAGGTTGTGCTCCTTGTTCAGGCGGGCCTCCTGGCCCTTGCCGCGGATTTCGGGCGAGACGATGGCGACCTGAAGAAAAAATTCAGTTTAAAGGGACTCAGACAGATAGAATTCCAAAATTGGATTGAAGCTCAAATTCGTGCTTGTTAAAGAAGCTGTGACACTTGGGAAAATTCAAAACGCACCCGAGTAAAACCCTGAAAACCCTAGGGAAGTGCGTAAGACCTAAAGGGACAGTGACAAATGACTCTAAAGGCGCTGTGATAGTTGGAAAAGCCCGAACCAGGTGCCACTGCTGTAAGCTCAAAGCAGTCCTTACTTGAAAATTTAGGGTAACGTATTTAATGCAGCTCTATGAAACGTTAAAGGGGCAGTGACAGGAAGAAAACGTCATTAGCTGACCTTGATCTTGTCGTCATTGCTCTTCGGAATGTACTCCTTGACCGTGAGCTGAACGGTCTGATTGACTTTGGCATTGCGCAGATGGATGATCTGCTCCTGGGTGATGAGCGAGCTCTTCGACATGAAACCGACCTGGAAGAGGATAGGTTTTGGCCTGGCTTCCTTTAAGCCGTTTTCCTTATCGGCTCCCGCTCACTTTCATGCTCCTTTAATCCTATGACTCAGCTCCCATTTCCTACCTGTTCCACGACCCTCGACGGCGATTTGTACTCAATTTTGACGGCGGGGTCCAGCCCCAGGCAGCACCGGAAATCCTCGCCGGGCGCTACGAAATTGATGTGGCTCTGGAAAACAGGAGGTGACGGGGAAAATTAAGCAAATTTTGGACTTGAAAAATAAACCTATTTCTAGAATACCTTTGAGACGAAGCTATTATTCATGTAGACGGAAAGGCTGCCCGGAAGCAAGGGAAAGCCTGACGAGTTTGTGACCATGGCGGAGAGGTAGGCAGAGGTGCTCTTGCAGGGCACGGCTTCATGGCGGAAGAGGCAGCCGAGCTCGACCTGGAATTTGGTCTTGAGTACCTGCTTGAGAAGCTGTTACTCCCTCTCTTTCACTCATCCTCGATCTCATCCCCATTCTTCGTCTACCTCTCTGACTATATCTTGCCATCTCTCTCGCCCTTTTTCTCTCTCTATGTCTCTCACCTGAGCAACCAGAACTTTGTGCTCAATCCCATTCGACGGAATTGTCACCGGCCGCGCAATCGGGAAGCAAGCCGACGATTGGGTCTCCAACGGGGTGGAGGAGCAAGAGTTGGAGTCCGAAGACATGTGAGCGAGTGTCAGTCTTTGCATGGCCGCGGCATCGACGAGCTCATTGTAGTCGAACGACCCGAAGCCCATATCTTCCTCGCTAGCCGCGCTCATGATCGGCTTCCGTCGAGCCGAGCCGTGTCGTTGGCGGAGGCTGGAATTGGATACGATGAGTGCTGTCAAGATTTTTAAATTGTTTTGTATTAAAATACAAGTTATCAAAAGTCTTGCATACATTAATAGAAAATCGAGGATATACTGACTTATGAAAGACACCGTTAAGCCTCTTACTTCTTAGAATGCCTTTGAAGAGTAGCGCTTAGCGTCCCCAAAGCTGGAGGCGATCCTCCTACTGTTGGGCAAGCCGTGGAAAGCACCAAGTCGCAGTCGGCCCACGTATCTCCAGTGTTCTGCTCCACCAGTCCGTAGTAGCAGAGCTAAAGGCAACGTTGGAGTACTACTACGCACTACACTTACCTTAACCGTCGAATTCTCCTTCTCCTCCTCAAGCGTCGAGCAAGCCCGGATGTCGTACGTCGGCTTCCACCCAGCGCAATAGACCTGTAAACGTATTTTTGAGCTTGAACTTTCATTGAGCTATTTCCACTCCAGTTCAAGCTAAATTTTTTTAACCGGCCCAAAAGTTCATAAGGGGGGACCCTTATGATTTAATTTTTCCAAAAATTTTTTGCCTGCGGCGCTGTTTTTGGCTATTTTTAACACTAGTTTTAGTGTTATAAACCCTATGTTTTCAAAAATTTTGCCTGCGGCGCTCTAGTTTTAGTCATATTAGTGAAAAATTTTTGGGGTCGCCCCCCCCCCAAAATTTGGGTTTGTTACGGCCCTGAACGTATCAACGCATGATACGACAATAGACTTTTTTAATGCGGAGGTAAGGTTTCTAGAATTTAATCTCTAGAAGTCCTCTTACCTGATAAGTCACAAAAAGATCGGCCTCCTTGTTCTCCTCCACCTCAACGATGATGGAGATGTTGCGCTTGATCGAGTCGTACTCGTAGCCGCATCTAAATGACCTGGGCTTGAAAAATTACGGTATCGAAACCTGAGCTGATCAATCCGGCGCTCCAGGTGCTCGATTTGCTCATGCAAGCGTTCGCATTCTCGCTGCTTACCGCGCATTTCGGCTTTTAGGGATCGGACGGTTTCGCCTTAAATTTCATGGTCAATGGGATTTAAAAATCATAAGGATTTGTTACAATATTTTTATGTCGTGTTTACATACCGTAATAAGTTAAGAAAGTCGCCAAATTCTTTAGGCAATCCCCGTCCATCAGGAAGTTCATGCAGGCGGCCGGGCTCGGCTTTTGTCCGATTTGGCAGGTGATTTGGTCTAAAGCATCCAGAATTGCTACGGTACTGCTCTCTCTCTCTCTCTCTCCTCTCTCTCTTTTCTCTCTCTCCTCTCTCTCTCTCAGTTCTTACTTGTAGAATGCCGCCTCTCGATTGGACGCTCCATCGGTGGTGACATATCCGGAGAGCTGAAGGGGGAGTTCGAGCCGGATGCAATCTGAAGACGATTCATTACAAGCATCTCAGAGAGGAAGAGAGAGAGAGAGAGAGAGAGAGAGAGAGAGAGAGCTCACGCTTACCTGTCCAGCGACTCCATCCAAAACTTCCGCCCTCGTTTTGAGGGACTCGATCTCGTCCTCCAGCTCAGCCTTCCTGGATTCCAAGTCGAACTTCTCGTCCTCGAGGGTGCGTACCTAAAATTCGCCGATGTTCATGTATCTAAAGATCAAGTCAAGAGCAAAAACCATCCGATGGCGCGGCGCTAAGGCAGTGCAAATAGGCGTGTAACATACTCGCTCCGTCTCGGTAAGGGTATCGATGGGCATCTCCTGGTACTGCACCTCCTGGATGAGTACACCATTGCCATCTACTCTCACGGATTGGCGTTCGATGACCGCGGAGACGTTCTGAAAAGGTTGGGTAAGGTTTCTCTCTCTCTCTGCCTTGCGTCCAAGTTCCTTTAATATTCTTCCAGGCCGAACTCCTTCAAGACGTGTCTCCTAATTTACGACCCCCTTTCCCAACTTCCTGGCGCCTTATTTTATGACCCCCATGCTTCTCCATACCCAGAAGCTATGACCATAGCCTAAACACTCCCTTGTCAACCTGATATCAAAACAGTACCGCCCGGTGCCAGGCCCCGCGTCCACTTCCCCTTGCTGGCTTGCCGCTTTTTCCGCTTCACCCCCCAAATTCAGGGGCCCGCGGCTTTTTCGTTGAAAGCGTTATCAACACTTTGCCGGCCGGCCGCTCATAGGCCTAGAGGCGCCCGCGGGTGGTCATTTTTTAGGGTGCCGCCGAGGAAAAATCTCCGGTTTCAGCTTACGGCGCACAAAAAGAGAATGAAAAACAAGTATGGTAGCGGAACGGGGTGGTGATAGGCCCGCTTGGGCTTTGATCGTTAGGGAACTGGACTTTCAGCGGAGAGATGATGGTCTTAAAGGAACCGGCAAGGGATTGATTAAGTCCTAGTGGCTCTTTATGAAGGGCGGGGGCGCAAGGATGAGATTTTGGCAAATTCCCTTGATTTTACGAGCTAGCATCAAGGACGCCTTGCCAGCAGCTTTAAAATGTGCTCTATGAGAAAAAGTGGCAAACAATTATTAAATTTCGTTAAAAATGCAGGGTACCCATTCGTCACCTCACGTCTCTCACGTCGTTTTCCTTAATAATCTTTGCCAGTTTTCCCGGCATTGTATTGCTTATTATGGTGGTATGCGCATCATTGAAACCTCAAGGAAGTCAAGCAGTGGTCGTCGCTATATTCAATTTTTCAGAATGCAAACTAAGAAGAAGTAACCTCAAAGATATTCTACTGACTGGACCCAGCTCAAAGGATCTCTGCTATCTTGCTATGAATTAAAGGATCCTTGCTAGCTTCCTTCGATGGCTAGCTGGCTTTGGAGCAAATGATCATAACTAGCTAGCTTGCCGGATCAAATGGTCTCCGCTAGCTTGCTTAGGCCTAACAAGTAAGTAAGTTTTCGTTTTATAAGTAAGTTTTCGTTTTCAAAATTTTATGAAATTTTTCAACAAATCTTCTTTGCCACCTCAGAAGCCTACCCCCCAATCACTGCCCAACCCTGTCCACTTTTTCTAACCGCGACCTTCGCAACGTCTCCGTTCCCCTAAGAGTTTTTCTACTTTTACAGCCCCGGGTGGGGTGGCTGTAAAACCAGAAAAAACCCTGCCGCAGGAACCGCATAAAAATCTGGGTTTTCCGAGGGGGAAAAGTGCAAGGCGCAGCAGAATTCCGAGGGCCCTTCCCCGTTCGGGCAGGCAGGCAAGACAACGTGTGGCGCCACCCAATCTCTCTCGCTCTGTTCCGTGAATATTTCGACATTTGAGTCAGCGTGATGGGGGAGCAAAGAACAAGAAATGGAGGGCAATTTAGTAAATCGGTATGAATTGAGCCAGCGAAATGGCCGTTTTTATCAATGGTATTAGGAGGGTCTATAGAAAACGCCCGAAAAGCTCAGGAAAAAAACATTAATGTTAAGGCTTCCGTTAGAGCTTGAAAATCGAGCTTTTGAACAGAAATTCTTGAGCTGGGGAGAGTTTTAAAAATAAAAACGACATCTGGTCCTTAGCGAAAATGGAAAAGTTGCAAAAAGGCACTTGCACTGCTTGAATTCCGTTGAATTCTAGTTTCAGGTATGCTTGTTGGTTACAATTTTCCCTAACTACACTCTCCCTTTTGCCTCTCTCTAGCTCTCCCCCTCTCTCTCTCTCTCTCTCTCTCTCTCCCTCTCTCTCTCTTGCTCTCTTTCCTTTTCGGGCTATTGTCGTTTTAATTTCAGATTTTTAAAAAATAAAATATGACACTTAAAACCCCCAAAAACAACCTAACTCCCCGAATTCCCACCTGAATAATAATCTCATTGGTGCCCTTGGCAAGCTGGGTGTGCACGTGGCGCTTGACCTGGAAAGTACCCAATACTTCTGATAATACGGGCTTTCGTCTAGACACCCAAACAACAATAAATACCTCAGCCCGGTCCGCGTACACAATTACTGTTTTTGTCGGCAGCGCGGCAGCCTCGAAGGCATAGGAGTGCTGCGGAACACCGGCACAAATGATCGGCAGCTCGATCTCGTGTTGACCCATAGCTTGTGGGCTGGAAAGAAGTAGATATAATTAAGCCAAAGGAAAAACCTTTAATAGGAAATATTCATGTAAAAATTAAAAAAAAAAACCCAAAATCTTCAAAAAAATAAAGGCGCAAAAAATTAATAATCAAAAATTAAGAGCACGGAAAAAACATAAAAAACAATCATGAATCAGAGCATACTGTAAAGAATAGCGCGAAATAATTTCCGGAACGGAAAAGGCAAGCCAAATAATCTGCGGAGTAATAATTAGCACATTCTAATGCACTTAATCGAGGTTGAAAATATACGCGAAAACGAGAAAGGCAAAAATTATAGATCCTTCATATAGAAAACTCAACAAAAAATGTGGTCATAATTGGTGACGAAAGGGCAATTATAAAATTAAATTTTTAAAAGAATAAAACAGAAAGCAAATTATTATTTTTTGGGTACTTAATCGAGCAGCGTATGCCAAGACAAAAGTTGTTTAGATTCGATATATCGAGTAAGACTTATACAATAAGATACTGTAAGACCAAAACGTAAGAAAGAGCTTAAATTTAAGTCCAGGACATCTATAATGTTAGAGGCTTTATCTAATTCCGATTAAAAATCGGCCCTGAAGCATACCGTATGACCACGGAGGTAGGACGTCCGAGGTCATACACCCAACTAACGTATCCGGATAACGCCCGGAATCGATAAGCACCAAGTCGAAAGTTCAGCAAGGGCTTTTCCAGAACAACACTTTGCCGATCAAACGTCAGGGGATCGAGAAGAGCGAAGGGCGGCTTCTTCGGCGTAAACAAGCTCGATCTGGCAGCCCGGGGCACCGCTATCAAACCGCCCACCCCATCCTACAGTACACCCCCAAAAAGGGGCCGGCTTTTGAGGGGGAGGAGCGTGGCAGGACGCCCCGGAAGGAGCACGTTGTCAATAAATGCTGAGGTTTGTTTACTGCTCGTTCTTTCTGTTCTAGAAAGAGCGAGAAAGACGGAGTGCGCGAGCGAGAGAGAGAGAGAGAGAGAGAGAGAGAGAGAGCGAGAGAGAGAGAGAGAGAGAGAGAGAGAGAGAGAGAGAGCGGGAGAGAGGCTGAGAGAGTAAGGGAGGGAGTGAGAGAATTAAATAAGCATTAAATAATAAAAATAAAAATGCGCGTAACTTTCAAGTGTCCTTTGCTTAAGAGCTAGGGCAACTCAAGTTCGACCCCGACCCTTGCTAGGTCTCGACAACGCGCTATCTTGCCAAGAGGCCAATTTGGCAAGGAATTAGGATTTGAGGAGCATGAATACGAGAGAAAAGAGGAGGCACGCGATAGCTAGAGCCTAAGTGACCAGAAGATGAGTGACAGAGCGAGAGAGACAGAGTGAGAAAATGCGAGAGAGAGAGAGAGAGAGAGAGAGAGAGAGAGCATGCGAGCGAGCGAGAGCGCGTGAGAACGAATGAGAGAGGGACAGAGTGACGATAACAATTAAAGTTATCGTAGAGCTTAAAAATCAGTTCTTGGCATACGCTATTTTAAAGGAATGGTGCCAGAAAACATCCAGGAAGCTTTAGGCCTCGGTTTCGAATCTGGCATGTAATTGGAGAAGTAAGAAAAAGGTACTTTCTTCAAGTCAGAAAGCGATAGGTCGGATGAGACGAGCTAGGACGACACCAAGCAGTTCAACCCCGGGAACAAAATGCGACTACCGTATACGAGCAATCACCCCAGTGGGAGGAGCTAAAGAAGACAAGGAAGAAAACCGTGCCCAGGTCACAACACATCCGGGCTGTTTACTGGCCGTACCAGATCGGGCTCCGGCTTTATAAATAGGCGATACCGTCGTCCATTGTAAAGATTACCCAGCTAATAAAAGCATCGGTATCAGCCCGAAAACCCGCTGCTCTGCTGATGGTAGCGAAAATTTTGCCACCATCAGCATGGGGGCAGCATGGCGCCGGTGGGTGGGAATGTGCAATAATGACAATGCAGCAAAAAAAGGAGACCAGATGGTAAGCTAGGAAAGATTAAAGGGACAAGGAAGCGCCGGAAGTTAATCCCGAAGCTTGACTAGGTCATGACACCGACAAAATAAACTATATTAATTTTGTTTAAACCTAGGGACATGACCAAAAGCGTGGCAAAAATGTGAAAAAGCGTTCGTTTACGGCTTCCGAAATTACGCGTAGCTGTCGAGACCTAGATTACGAAAAACCCGAGTTTCGGGGGTTTTTTTTTGCATTTTTAGCTCGCTTAGGTATTATTGACAGGCTTTTGACGCGAATGTCACCCTTAGAGCCTTTAGAGCTCAAAAAGCGTAAAAACCATTTTCTTAATACTTCAACCTAATGAACATTATCTTACTTCCTACTATATATAAAAAAATAGTGTTTGTGTGTGTGTGTGTGTGCCACTTTGCATGCGACTTCCGTCAGCGTGTTCCAGTAGTATCTCAATAAGGGGGGTAGTTAGGGGAATGTATGATACGTCATTAGGTGCGCAATGGTCTGGAGACGACTGCACACCTATAAGTTTTTACAAAATCAGCTATTTTCAACGTTAAATATAAGTTTTTGTAAAAATTTCGGACACCCTCTTTGTTAGGAAAAAAATAACATACACCGGAAGTGATGATCGCCTATATAATGGGGGAGAGGCCGCGTTTTCATTTTTTGCGCCATCTGAATTCGGGAAAATTATGTAAAGTGAAGAATTTCATGGGATCAGACGGGGCCAGGGTTGAAAAGTCGCGAAGCGGCTTTTCAACCCTGGTTAAACCCTAAATTAATTCAATTAGCATTCGAAATTATCAAAATCCGAGCTGCTGCGTGCAAAATCAAACTAAGAAGCTTCTGGTGGTCGTCGAGGCATAGAATCTTTCGGGCTAATCTCCCCTATAATCCCTGATGGTCCGATACGTTCCCTTTTTGCGTTGTGCAGAGAATGGTGCCAAAAATAATTTGGATAATAATAATGGTTTGGTCCCAAGGGGTCCGGGAAAAGCAAAACAAACGGCACGTGGGTGTTGCCTTCATGTGTATTTGGACTATAAGGAATTAACGGGGCGTTCTAGAAGGACGCGAATAGAATGGGTGTTTTTAGGAAAGCGCCGGGAACCGGGATTTCCCGTCAAAAAAATTAGCCAACCGCGTGCCTTCGATGGTCCTTTAGAAAAAAAGCCGGAAAATCAAAAAATGACCGCTTTGCCTCCTAGGTGCAGATCACTGTGCGGCTTATTGGAATATAACTTTAGTGGGGTTGCAAACACCATAAAAATAAATTTGGCAATCATAAATTTTTAAGATTACGCCCATTTTATTTTGAAACCAAAAACAAACTGGTTGAACGTTGATCAAGGGAAACACATAAATTCCCTACATACTGTCATTTAGACCCTGAAGCCAATGAGGTCTGCAAACGTTGTCAAAGCTGAAACAAAGAGTGGAATAACAGCCAAAATATATCAAAAATCAATCGACAAGACCTAATCGGTTTTCCGCGAAACTTCGAAGGTGGCGAGCCGATCGGGCTGTTTTCGGTGAAGTGCCTCCGAGTGATAGGCGCAAAACTTTGAGGGGGTTTCGGAAGATGGGAGAGAGAGAGAGAGAGAGGAGAGAGAGAGCAAGAGCAAGAGAGAGAGAAATCGGGGGAATTTGCCCCCTTATCTCACCCCAGAAGCGCCCACCCAAAAACCCACGCACTTCTAGGGAAACGACGGGAGATCGGGGGACCCCGCTGATTTCCTTTTACTTCTTTCTTTCGCTTCTGTTTCTGTGAGGGTTTAATCGGGGGCCTTGTACGCTCCGGGATCGTGCACTTCAACGAAACCGGGGCGCCAGAACAACGGCTTGCAAAGGGTCGTGCAAGATCGGAGATTACAGTAGCTTGGGGAGAATGATGGGTCATAAAATAGGGCCCAAATCGGGATGGGGGGAGTTGCGAACAGCGACGAAATGTGATTGGAAATCTTTGGGTCACAGGCACGAAGCAGCACTGGAAAAAATCCCCCGAGATTTGGGGTCAGAAACTGGACATTGTCGTCAGTGTCTTGGAAGTTATTTGAGGTATTTTGAGGAAGATTTTTTAGGTATAATTAATGCTGCATTCTGTCTTTAGTATTGCTCTGTACATTGAAGCCACAGAAACGTTGCCTTCCACGTTTCTTTAAAAGTAGAAAAAGAATAGCCATTGACAGGTCTAAAGGTCATAAAAAAGGCATCTCATAGCTAACTTGAAGGTTACCAAGAGATCTCTGCGGGGAGCGGGCTTCAATGGCCCTTTAAAAAGGAGGACGTCCAATTCCAAATTACGTACTGCTGAAATAAAATTGCCTTGGAATTTGAGGCAAAACTTAACAGATCAGCAGAAACCCTTATGGAAATTTGGCTGCACAAGAATTCAGGAAGACTAAATTCCAAAAAGTTTCAAATTTTTAGGACAATTTTAAGCAAAGCTCAGACTCCAAGTTTTTGAATTCAGGCTACTCCAGAATTAGAAGTACAGTAGGCAAAAACCGGTGCAAAATTGACCGATCCAGTTCATTTCGAAAGTACCCGTCATCAAGTACCTGCAAGGTCCTGCAGCGCTTCCGATACGGTATCACCGGGGTCATTTTAGGGTGGCAGAGAAAGCTCAAAAGGAAAGCAGAGTCAGCGAAAATTTCCGCCCACTTGCAGCCACGCTGCATAACAAAATTTGCACGTGATGGTGTTTTGGTTTGATGGCGCCCTGGCAACAGAGTCGTTTTTTGTGAAAAACTATAGCTTTGTGTTTTGCTGTGGAGAATAGGGCTCGAAATCGTGGGAATTATTACTCGGAGAATTCGTGACGGGTAAAAACGAAGCTCGTGTTTGGAATTGTGAAAATCCCTTTGCATCCCGTTTGAGGCACATGACAGCTCGTATGAACTTTTCCGCTGCAGGAGATGGAAGCAAAAACGAACTTCCAAGTCAGCAAAGCAATTTTAAAGTACAGTCGTAGTTCAGAAACGATACCGAAGCCGGGAGATTCAAGTAAGCATTAAGTCTCATGGCTTCCGGTTTTTGTGGTTTGTGGTTTTTGTTTTTGGTTTGTTTTCAAAAGATTAAGGGCCTCAAAACCATAATCCCGACAGCAAAAATACCGACAGATAACAATTCCGACAGCAGTTTCGTTACAGCAGGCCTACAAAATACCGATACCCAACATTCGGGCATATTCAAAGTGATGCCAGTTTGAGTGTATCTCGGCAGCAATTTCTCTGTCGTGATTTTGTGTTTCGGGATTATAGCTGTCGGGATTTTGATATTCCGTTCCCCCCCCCCAAGATCCCTCAAGTTTAACAAACCGGAAAAGGGCTGGTAAGCAACAACTACGACCCGTCGGGACCAGAGAAACGTGCCAAATCGAAGGCCCCTTTAGGTGTTGCTTCCTGAGACCTTTAACTGCCTATCTCTTGCTCCCTTATCCCTTCTACCGTACCCCTTCCGCTCAATACGATTTCGTCACCTCGGCCAACTCGTATCACCGGTATATTTCCGTTCTTTATGTAATTAGAACGCCGGGGCGAGGTACCGATCTGGGTCGGGCTTGGGGTGCGCCGAGGGGGCATTTCGTCGCCTCCGCTTCTGGCTTATCAACTGGGGAAGCGAGAGTGAGAGAGAGAGAGAGAGAGAGAGAGAGAGTGAGCGAGAGACATTGTTTATGCAGCGGGTTCGGCCCAACGTGGCCCCCTCGCCTGTTTTTGTGCTGCTGTCGCCGATCAGCACAATCTTTGGCTGATCGGGGCCGGGAACAGGTATAAGTTGTACAGATCCGGAACGTCCTGTTATACGACAACAAGGGATAGCATAGAGGCAGTAGGTCAGGTCAAGGGGGAGTCAAAAAAGGCTAGCTCTGGCACACAGGCAGAATCGGGTGGGGAGTAGAAGCCGGACACCAATGTCTGACTCTAACTAGAGAATCTGAAGCCCGGAAGCTCTACCTTACCTCAAAACAGTGATCGATATTGCCACTTTCATTTGTCAGGGAATTTCGGAAACTCGCGAACTTGAATCAAGAACTTCAGGTGGTGTATGACAGCTAGCGTAAATCTCGCAAAATTCGGTTTCATGCGATCGTTGTTGATCTCTGGTTCAATTTTCCGTATCGTTGTCTCACGCTCACTCTCACACCACCTCTTCTCTCACTGTTTTTCTCGCACTCTCTGCCTCACGCTCCATCCCTCGATTTTTTTTCACTCTATCTGTCTATCGCTCTCTCTCGCTCTCCAGATTCTCTCTCTTCACGCGCTCACTCATTCACTTTGTCATGCTCGCTGATTCATTCGGTCTCCTGCTCAGGCCTATCTCATTCGCCAACACCCTCTCTCGAAATTTGACATAGAGAAACTCTCAGAAATCCGACACGGAATACGTACAGCGTTAAGACAAAAAAAACTTGGCGGAGAAGGAGGCTGTATACGATACGGAACCTGGTGGTCCGTTCAAAACGAGCGGCTGAGACGTCATCGTACGTCCGACACCTCGACAATGGGCCGCTCAAAAATTCTTTGAAAGATCCCTTAAAAAGCATTTGAGACCCCGAATACGGTAGTCAAAACAGGCTAGGACCAAACCATCAGAGTGACCAGGGCACACGCCGGCTGGCGACCAGACAGACGGGGAAGTGAAGAATTTAGGCTGGACAATGGCCGGGCGGGTTGATTATCTGGGCGAAATTGATAGGGGGGCCCCGGGGGCTAGTAGCCGGAGGGGCACCGGACAGTCGGTGCTGGACACCCCAAGTGACACGAAGGAAATGGAGGAATGACCGGACACTTCTGAAGATAAGCCGGATTAGTGCAGTTTTTGGGGGCTTTGAAGAGGGGAGGAAGGCGCTTCTAAATAACGGATGCGTCGTGGGAAACGGGCGTCTCCTCGCCTGGGAGAATACTAGTGGTCAGAAAACGGGATGCAGAGAGAGAGAGAGAGAGAGAGAGAGAGAGAGAGAGAAAGAGAGAGTGTGTGTGAGAAACGGATAAGCAAAAACCGATGAGCCAAAAAAGCAGTTATCGCCTTTTCAGGTCTTGGTTCTTTTGCACTAACAGGGGGGGAGGGTTTCAGAGCGTTTCAAAGCTCGTAAACGCCACAACTTTACAAATTTTAGCAACAAATACGAAAATATCGATTTTTCGAATTCGACAAAAATTTTCCGGTTCCCACCCTCAATAATGCACAAGCACCCGAACCTCTTGAAAGTAAAAAATCTCTACAAAACTTAAACTAAACAAATCACTCTTAAACATCGATGTATATTTATTAAGTCACAACAAGCACAACACGAATCACACGTAAAAATAGCGAATACGATAGAAAATATGGTTTAATAAGGAATCGGAGCCGGTTTTCGGGGCTCAAATTTGGCGATTCATCCGGGTCCACGTCTTCCGGGAGGCCTAGAAAAATTCAAGTTCATGAAAACACCATAAAATTTTTACCTTCTTGTCCTTGATGGTGCGCCACAGCTCGTTGGGGACGTCGTGGAAGAAGTTTTGCGGGAAGGAGACGGTCGATTGGCCGCCGTCGACGATGAAGGTCTGGAAAGTAGGGTGTTTCTTGAAAACTTGTTTTATTGCCATTTTTGCATTCGTAATTTTTGAAAAACTACCTCTCCATTGATTCCAGAAGCGTACTCGCTGCACAGGAAGGTGGCAATGTTCCCGATCTAAAAATCCGTCCAGGTCGAGAGAGCGAGAGAGAGAGAGAAAGGGAGAGAGACAGAGAGAGACAGAGAGAGAGAGAGAGAGGGAGAGAGACAGAGAGAGAGATACCTCATGCGGGTATACCATCCGCCCAATCGGCGTCACCGCCTGGTTCGTCTTCAGTCCAATGTCGTTGGCGACGCCGGTCGCGATTTTTGCCATTCCGGCCTAAACAAAAAAGAAGATGCAAGAAAATAAAAGTCTTACCGATTCATAGGTGGGTCCCGCCGCGATTCCATTAATGCGATGACCATCTCGGCCAAGTTCGCCGGCCAGCGTCTTTGTCATCTAGAAATTCGAAGCGTTTCTTTGATTTTCTGTCTCTTTCTCGCTCTCCCTCTTTCTCTCTCTCTGTTGTTCTCTCTGTCTATTGCTCTCTCTCTTTCTTCTGCTGTCCCACCTTATCCAGCGCGGCCTTCGACATGGCGTAGGGCACGGTGAAGGGCGGCGAGGTTCTGAAAAGCAAAAGCTTTATCAAAAGGGTAATATGAACTTGTTGAAGCTGGCTGATAGGTTGAGGACGGTGGTGGGAATGTTGAGGGGGCGGTTGCGCTGGATGAGCATGTGGGTGAGGATGGCCGAGCCGACGATGCCCGATTGGAAGGTGTGCTGAAAAATCGATTTTGAAATATGATCTCCGTTCCAAATCCGCGATTTATTTTTAAATTTTCTGCTTGTCTATAGCAACTAGGACCATCACCCCTACAATTTCCATCCTCGTTCCCATTTATTTTCTCGTATTTTGTATTCCTGAAGGGTCTCTGCTAGTTGCCAGCCTGGAGCCGATACGAATTCAAACCTTTTCGTTATTCGATAGGAAAATTGACACTTTTCTAATGTGATGTGCCCAGCCCTGTTTTCGGAAATTAGCGAAAAACACCTCGGCTCTCTCTCCCTCTCTCGCTCTCCCTCTCTCTCTCGCTTTCGCTCCAGCCAAACCAGTCATCAATTCTCGATCCCAAAACTCTAGTCTGTTCCATTTTTCGGGAACGGCCATTGAACCGGACGGACGAGTTCCATTCCTAATCGCTCAAACTAAATAGCGAGAGAGAAAGACAGAGAGAGAGAGAGAGAGCGAGAGAGAGAGAGCGCGCGAAAGAGCGAGAGAGGGGGAGAGCTAGAGGAAGCGATTTGGCGAATCCGATCCCAAAAAAATTATCTCTATCAATTCGGCACTCGAGATGTTCCATGCATAGAACGTTTTGTGACAAAATCACAAGCTAGAGAAAAAGAGCGACGGAGAGATAGAGAGAGAGAGGGAGAGATAGAGAGAGACTGCTAGAAAGCCCTATTTCCCCTTTCACTATCCTATTAATCCGCCAAATCCCCCTTTGGCCAGCCGATACAGATCGCGGTCAACCGCCAGAAAAAGCGCAGGCCCCCCGCGCGCGCCAGCCGCGTGCCCGCGCCGGCGCGTGCGTCAAATGCACAAACACGGCCATCCCCATGCACCAAACGACAGACAGAGAAACGCGTGTATGTTCCGCCCCGCCCCTATCCACACCCCCGTGGAAATCAACGCCAAACGGCTGCCCGTGGACACACACACAAATTCCGGGCGGATCCGCTCCCTTACGCTGCCTAATTTCTAATATCTCTGGCAGTGGGTGGGACACTCTCAGCGGATAGCTGTGACGCAGCAGCTGGACTCGACTTTATAATTCATACTGCCATTTTCAGGGCAAACACCTGCTCCAAGTCTTCGCTAATTACTTTGATTCATACTCAAGAAGGAAGTGGGATTACCCAGCTTTAAAGTCATAGACAACGATGCGCCACCTACTACCCTGCCTATTTTTGTTGCTGCTGGCTGTTGGCATAACTGAAGGTGAGTTAGCTGAAGTTTATCTAGGTTCTCAAGAATTGTAGAATGGACAAAATACCTTTGTAAGTCACCGCAAAACTTTCGGAAAAATTTTAAAAGGCTCGACAATTTTATGAAATGAAGAAAATTTTATAGAATTTCGGCACGCTTGATTTTAGAAAATTCTCAAAGCTTTTATTTTGTCTATAACAAAACCCGCATTTTTAGCTTTCTACTAAATTGGCTATTCAATAGGAGAGTTTTAATACATTCTCTTGTCGTCTTTATTTTTTAATGCTGTTTGTAGCATGCTTTAGCTTACTTTTTTTAGCTGATTTTAGCTTACTTTTTTTAGCTTACTTTCCTAATGAAGTTTACGGCAAGTACAAAAATAAACGATTCCAAAATTTTATGGAGGCGAATTATGCATTTTAGCTATCGGAGGTATCGGCGGAATCCGAGGGCTGATGCGGTTTCCAATGATGGCCAGGAGGTTGGTGAAAGAGAGAGAGAGAGAGAGAGAGAGAGAGAGAGGGCGAGAGGTGAGATGTAAACCAATTTTTAAGGTTCGGCCGTTTCGGTCGAATGGGAGGTGGGATGTTCGGACGGGGAGGCGGGATGGGTGGAATGTACGGAAACCAGGGGATGTATGGTAAGTGGAGCAGTTTTTAGAATACTACTTCGCAACGAAAATTTTGCAATCTACCGATTTTACCAATTTCTAGGTAGAGCGCAGCTTTTTATCTATTTTTCTGGCATTATGGTGTCTTTTTAGGCAACAACATGATGGGCATGGGAATGTCGCCGTTTGGTGGCCGGCTTTTCGGGCGGTGATTCAGATACCTATTTTTGCCTATTGTCGATGTATCTTTCGCACGTGCTCAATAAAGATCTGACTAAATTTTACAAAAAAAAACGAATGTTATAAAGTACAAAATCTACCCAAAATCCACGGTGGTCAATGTTCTCGGAGGGGGCGGCAAAGTTCCCGGCTGCACAGTTGGCCAACAGGTTGCATGGGGCGCCGGCTCTGGAATTATATGTCGTAAAGTCATCGAAGTGGAGAATCTGGAGTATTTTCAGCTTAATTTTGTAAAAAATGACCCGGACTGGTAAAAAGCTATCTAAAAACTTGAAAAGTTTGCGTTTCAGTCGAAAAACAATATTTTTAAAATTTTTAATAAGAATTAATTGGAAAATTGAGAAATACTTTGTCGCTTTATGCTAGGAAAATTGGGGTCTAAAAAAATTCCCACAATTTCTCGATCCTGTCGAACAGGTCCGCGTACGCGTCCGGGTAGCGCACGTTCAGCTGGATGGCGTAGACGGTGCCGTCGCTGCTCTCGGACAGTTGCTGCGCGACGCGGTCGGTGGCCAGTTTTCTGGAAATGAGAATCGCATTCAATGAGTACGGTAGACTAGCGAGACATCATCAAGCATTTTATATGAAGAGTTTTTCTAAAGTTTTGGTTTATGAAAGAGCCAGAAATCCCCACCGACTAGCAATGACGACGATCGCCCCGGCGCTGGCCAAGGATCGCGCGATGCCGAGGCCGATTCCAGATGCGCCGCCCGTCACCAGGGCTACCTGTAAAAATGAATTTAACCTAAGGTTATTGCAGCAAGTCTTGACGAGCTTAAAGTGTAAACCCAAGCACAAGCCTAACCTTTCCATTCAGAATCCCGTGCCGAAACGGCGAGTACAGACACGAGGGGTAGAAGCGCTGGGCACGGCGGCAGCGGATTGCCTGAAAAATTCAACTGACGTTTAAATTTCAATCCTGAATTGGCATTCGAAACCTGCCTGAAGCCCAACACCACCATCCGCTTTTTCATCTCCCATCTGACGGTAGCAAAATGATGAGTTTGACGAATTTCTCGCCCATTCGTAAAAATTGAAATTGTTCAGTGAAATACTCGTATGCAATTCCGCGTTTTTCCAAATTGTTTTATTGTTAATTTTTAGAACCTGAGAAGCCAGTAATGACTACAAAACTACATCAAAATCATCCAAAATCCACTTTTGAGATGGCTAAAACGAAAATTTCCAGAAAATTCAAAAATTTCAAGTATAATTTTGGTTTCCAAAGACGGAATTATATAATCCACATTGCGCTGCAAAAGGTAAACAAATTCGAACAAAAAAGGCATATAAGCGACAGCATTTTTGCAACCAAAAACCCTCATAGCCCGGGGTCAGGTAACACACCAAAAATGTGGGTAAACAATGCGCGAGAGGGGGTTGGTCCCGATTTGAAGCCATCTGGGTGGTGGTGGAAATTTTGGTGTCTATTCTCCTTCTCTATAATTTTTTGATGGACTGGGTTATTTTTACGAGGTAAATATTTATTTCTAGTTTAATTACTGACATTAAAAAATCTTCAAGGTCTTAAACGCTGGCTAAGTCGGCAGAAGTGAAAAAAACGATAAAAACGTGCTTAAAGTCCGATTTTTCAAATCAATAGCGAGAAATCACATTTATAAAAGCGTTTTCAGGTTCGTAATCAACGTCTTTTCATTGTCCCTAAATTGTTGGGTTTTGCTGGTGATCGTGCTGACGCCAAAGCTTCATCATCCGTGTTTCGATGAGGTCAGAAGTGCCTGCGTACTTTTGATGATGCCTGCGACTCATTTTTAAACATTGGTTTTCACGCCTTATATTCGTTTTTGTAGCTCTTCTTCTCGCAAAACTTCACCGACATGTTCGCAACGATCGTCAGGATTTCTCTAACGTATATTCCGGAGTTGTTATTCGACACTGAAGACGAGAACATTCGGAAGTTTTTGATGAAAAAGGTACCGGGCGAAACGCTTTTCTAGCTTCAGTTTTTGATAGCGCATTAGCCCCCCATAAGGAGACGTAGCGTTTGCATCGTATTCGCGTTGCGCGTGCGTTGCGTGGGTGCGTTGCGGGCGCGGTTCGATCGCGTTGCCGCAGAAATCCAAATAAGCAAAGGGGCAGCAATTTATTGCCTGAAAAGCCCTGTAAAATTCATTATGAAAAACACCATTTTTGGTTGATTCTCAAGCCGATGAGCTCTTTTAGGACAGCTGGGCGAACGTCATAAACGCAGCCGAATGGTACAACAGTTGGACAATCGTCATTTCAAGCTTTTTGTTAGCGTTCGACAGAGCCGCCATGGCCATTTCAATGCACTCCTATCATTGGGTACGTCAATAATTTGTAACGTTTAAAATTCAAAAAAATAGTTCTGCAATCGTTTCTTCAAGTGGGTGCTGGTCGCTATAACCTGGATCATCCCACTCGCCGCGATCTTGCCGATGTTCTCGCCGTGTTGCGGGAGCTATTTTTATGGTAAGTCATGGGGACAAAAAATATAACAAAAAGTCAAGCTCGTCTACAGACTCGAAAAAAGCTTTTTTTACAAGATTTCTGCTTCAGAAGGCGCCATCGACTCCGTGGAGTACAGGGACGAGACCGTGTCGGCAATTTTCGACAGCGTTGACATGATCTTCGAAACACTGGTGTACGCGCCAGTACTTTGCGCGTTGAATACCTTCACTTTGATAATGCTTTACAAGCAATACAATCGGAGCGTGAGGCGGCATGGGAATGGGAAGAAGAGTAGGTTCTTGAATAAATTAATAGCTATATTAACGCACGAATACCTTTAATAAAGAATGTAAAACTCAAAAATTTATTTTACTTCTAGTTATCGTAATAGTCAATTATTCAGGAAGTTTACGGCTATAAGAATCATGAAAAATCCTCAGAAAAAATTCCAGAAAAATTGGTTCTCTCGACGATCAGCAACATCGAAAAGCTCTGCGAGCACGAGACATGTGATCGGGTGCTAAAGCACGGGAAATACCTCCCGAGTGCCGTATTGCCGTCACAAGTCGTTGGTAGGTTTAACAATAAGGAGTATACTTTGATAGTAGTATTTTATATCCAACGTTTGTATATTTAATTGTAAGATGTATATTTACATAGTAGAAGGGCTATATTTGAAGTTGCGCAAGCTAACTAATTACGTTGAAAACCCCCAAGCAATTTTTATTTCAGCTGTCACCACTCAAAATTTTCCAGGCTCAGTTGAACGTCTCGAGATCGAGCTGACCTTTGCGATGATCTCAATCTTCGACCAGCAGGTCGACTTCTTTGTCATCTTGTTCTACACCCTCTACTGGGCGAGCGAGATGAATTTCGCGCCCGTCAAGCGTGGGTGTCGCATTTCAGGATGCCGGGGGAGGGGGTGGTGGTTGGTTTGGGGGGGGAGATCGGGATAACGGTGGCGAAGAACGCAAATATCAACCAAATGCCGGGGGTTGATCTTAACGAAAAGGACATATAAAAAAGGGGTCAGTGCGGTTTCGGATTTTCTTGAACCTTTCCTGACAAAAAAAGCGATTCCGACGTGCTTCACTTCACATCTCCCCGGAAATTAAAGGAAGCCGAAAATTTGAAGGAAAAAGCAAAAAAACCGCTTTTCATAATTTTTGGAAGAGGGACAGAGCGAGAGAAAGAGAGCGAGAGAGAGTGAGTGAGAGAGAGAAAATGAGTGCTAGAATAAAAAAACAGAAATCGCTAATACAATCCTGCCGTTTCAGAAGGCCCCGTCCTGACCGTTTACTCCGCCATCTTCGAGTTCGGGAATCTCGTCAACCCGTACGTGTATCTCATTTCTTGCCCACCGCTGCGAAAAGCCTTTTTCTCATCCGTCTTTCGCTTGTTTTGCGCTTGAATGAATGGACGGCAATAAATGGTACTTCTGACAAAATTAGATGTGAAAGCTGCTAATCATCTTGCACCAGTGCAGAACCCCAAAAGAACTTTTCTAACTTCCCTTTCCTCTAGAATCTCTGCTAGCTTGCCCTGACTTCTGAAATTCAGAATCCAAAATGGTTTTTGTCGTTGTTGCTTTTGTTTGGTTTTCCTGTGTTGATAGGTGTATCTTGTAGCGCGGTTCGAAAAACACTTTATTCATCGACATTTGCAAACTTTGCGCCGGTAGTGGGTAGAAGATCAAAGATGCCGGCGAGCCGTCTATGTCTTCCAGGTGACGATGTCGGTCTTGGGATCGATAGTGAACAGCTAGAGCTTGTCGTCGAAGAAGAACGGGCAGCGGCCGGACTGAAAAAAATACGTATCTTCTCGATCTCTCTCTCTCTCTCTCTCTCTCTCTCACACACCTGCGCCATCTTGTCCCTAGGCTTGCAGTTGAACGCCTTGGCAAAGTTGGGGTCGGCCCCAATCGCAGCGTTTATCTTCAGCCCACGGCCGATGCCCTTCGCCGTGCGGGCGGCTCCACTTAAAAAGTCAGTATCATCCGAAATCTGCTTAAGTACTTACACCTCAAGGCTGATAGGGAAAGCGAGGCAGTGGTTGACAGCGTGGGAGTAGTAGAACAGCTGGTGGCTGTTGATTTTCAGATCCGGGTAGACGTCTTCGGCCTATAGATATCGTTTGTTTTTGTGACGTCAAAAAATGTCGAGTCTTGTAATGGTAAGCTTTCTTTCTTCTCTCTTCTCTCTCTCTCTCTCTCTCTCTCTCTCTCTCTCTCTCCTTCTCTCGCTCTCCCTACCGCTCCCGGCTTCTCCTTCTCGAACAGCTCCCAGGCGAGGCGCAGCGCCTCCTTCCACGCCATGTACTCGAAGGTGCCGCTGGTCGAGATGTAGGGGCATTTTGAAGACTAAAATGGTACGATTTGGAGCTTATAATCGTCGTAGTAGCGTTATTAAAACTCAGAAAGTACTCACCAAGGCCATGCTTTGGCCCTCGGGAACGTGTCGGGTGCAGGCGCAGTCAGCGCGCCAGAGAATACAGGCCTAGGAAAAGCCATTTAGACCGATAGAGAGAAAGAGAGAGAGAGAGAGAGAGAGAGAGAGAGAACCACCTCACCTCCCTGAAGTAGTGGCGCATACATTCGCGGAAGTGGAGCGGCTGCCCGTCGAGGTACCTAAAAGCCGCGCCGCAGTTCTTAGATGACGTGGCAATGATGACGTACCCCTTCTGCGTGCTGTCCACCGACTTGAACAGCATCTTCAGCACCTCCTTGGCGGTTTCGGTGGCGAAAATGGCATACTGAAAGTGCAGATTTGAGAGCAATAATGAAAGAATGAGAGCTTGAGAAAGAGGGAGAGAGAGAGAGAGAGAGAGAGAGAGAGAGAGAGAGAGAGAGAAAAGAAAGAGTTAGCGAGAGAGAAAATGCGACCCACAAAAGAAGCAGCGTGGTGCTTCGGATTGGCGTAGAGAGTGGCGAGCACAGCCGGCGGGACGACGACCGTTTTGTTGTCGTAGTGCGACGTCACGGTGTCGAAGCCGGCTAGAAATACACTGATTTTTGCCCAAAAAGCAAGCCGGGTTCCGGAAATCCCTAAAATTGACTCACCCAGCAGCTGGAAGAAGCGCTTGACATGCGGGGCGAGGCGGGGGCTGATCGTCGTGTCGTAGAACATGATGAACTCGTCGAATCGGGCCGCCACGTCGTCTCCGTTGCCAAACGGCGGGCTCTTCGTGTCACTGAAAAATACGCGACAAGCATAAAAATACCGAAAAAGCCCGGCGAAAAATCCGGTTAGGCCCCCTTACGCCAGGTATTGTTTGTAGGCCCAGTCGGCCCCGTCGTACGTGTCCAGCAGCTGATCCGCCGCGCTCATGTCGCCGACGCCAAGTTGGAATTGCTAAAAGCTTTTGCAAACAGAAAAAAATCTAAGAATCTCACGGCTTTATCCAAAATTGCCGTCCAGTTGCCGTGCACGCGGTCATCCTTGAACTTTTGCTTCAATTTGGCGTCTTTCTGAGGTTGGAGGCTTTGAAAAAAGCGCTATTTTGGCTCAACCAATCCGCTCAGAATCCTCGTCCGCAACGTCCCGGCCGTCGACTGCAGCCTATTTGCGTCGAGCCCTTGCACGAATCGTTGGCCTGCAGGAAATGGGTTAGAGCTCTTCACATTATCATGGCGAGAAAACCAATTTTTTTTTTCCTCATTTTTCGAATAGGAATACAAATGGTGTTTCTCTACTGTTTCCGCCTTTCTTAAGCGTTAAGACTTTACAGATATGCAAGAAAAAGAAAACCGCACAAATTTTCTCCCTGAAATAATTTGTAAACATTTTTTTTGAGGTTTTTTGATCGATAAATAGTTAGATTTTTTGCCAAAAACTATACAATCGTCGTTGAGCTTTTCTGATCTTATAAAAGGTTGGTGCCCGGATAAACTCTCTCCCCCGATATTGCCAAAGCTCCAGGGGTAAGCGGAAACACAACGTTTTCTACACAAATATGGTTTTCTACCATTTTGGATCAGTCCGGCCACCTTCAGCATGTTCTGGACGGATGCCCAACCCTGAAAAAAGGTTGTTAGCGCAGCTAGCAGAGATTATTTGCGAAAAACCCATAATGAGAGAAAGCATGAGCATCGTCAAAGGCCTACCCTAAGCGCCTCCTCAACGGCTCGCTGGTAGTTCTTCGTCACCTGCTCCAACACCATGCCATACGCGTCCTTCGGGTGTTGCTAAAAAGGCAGTTTTATTTTTATCACAAAAATACCTCGACATGCTGCAGACCCTCAGCACGCGAAGCCACCAGCGGTCGGGCAAGCTCGTCGAAGTGGAGCACGGCGGCCCCGGCTGGGGTCTCGGCGGGGTCGACGCCTCGGGGGCACACCTGGAGTTGAAAGATAAAGTTCCTGAAGCCCAAGCCTAATTCTAAGCCTAAGCCTCATAAGCCTAAGGTTTTGCCTAAGCCAGTCGAAGTCTTTAAAGCCTAAGGCTAAGCCTAAGCTTAATCCTAAACCTAGGCCCAAGCTTGGCCATCCGAAAATCGTTGTAAAGTCAGCTTACATGACGGTAAAAATCGTCGCACGGCTGGATCTGCGGGTCCTTGTACTTGGCGAGGAAGTCGTGGATGAAGTCGCCCTCCTTCAGCGAGACGCAGCTGACCCTGAACAATTTTAATTTTTGCAAAGAAGTCGCTTTGAATTTGAAATTTGCATCCGGAAAGTACCCAGAAATCAAAAGCGCAAAGGCGATGGCAACGCCGCGCATCTTGGGAAGGTGGAGAGTGAATAAAACAAAAATGATTTTTGACGTTCACCACGCTCAGCATGATGCTAATTTTTTATGCAAGTTTTGTAATCTTAGAAAAAGCCACGAAGCTAGCGTCTCTGTCCTTCTCTGGCTCTCGCTCTCACTCTCTCTTACCTCGCTCTCTATTTCTCTCTCCCGCTCTCTCTCAATCTCTCTCGACGGCCTATTGCTGTTGCGAAACAAAAAAACTCAAAACTGCATAACCCGATTATGCAAATTGAGGGGAACTCACATGGGCAAAACTGCTAATTCCGTGTTTCTTTTCCGAATTTTAACCTGTGAATGGTTTAAAATTCATTAAAGTCATAGATTTAAAAATTCATCTTTTAAAATGTTCCTTAAGTGTCCGAAAGCTGGGCCATCCTAAAAAGATTTAGACTTGGGGATGTTGAATTTTGACGTACACTTGATTGATTCTTTGTTTTTTTGCCCAAACTTCGGTCCGTTTCTTGAGTATTTTTTGCTCATTTTTAGGGCTCTCCACTTTTTGCTCTGGATCTTCCGTTCTAAAAAAGTAAAAAAAAAGTTTCTTCTTTCAATCACTTCCTCTTCTTTTTCGGCTTCCCCAGTTCCTCAGGGTAAATAATTCCCAAAAAAAGTTTTGTCGGCTTTTTGGGGGGTTGAGGTGTGTGGGGCGCGCGAGCGCCTGAGGGATCGGGGGTCGATGAAGAGGGAATGTTTGCGCCTTTCTTTTCCCGATTCTTTTTCCGCTCTTTTCCTATGAAGGTCGTGAGTAGGGTGAAGAGGGGAAAGAAGGGAGCCTGTCCGATTCTCGTAGCCCTAAGGGCCCACACCGCCAGGTACCAAACCAACCCCGGGACCCCCTCAACTCGCGGGCGGCCTCGAGAAATTTGTCAGATTCCGGCTTGATTACGTAACGATACGGTTTTTGTGACCCACATGACTTCCGGGAGTATCGTAATAAACACTTAATGTTATTTTGTTTAAAAACTGTGCCTTTTAACTTAGCGATCCTCGATTCAGACTGTTTTTTCGCCGCTTCATCCAACGTTTTTCAAATTACAACTTTTTTTTTCTGGTAATTTTGATACCAAAATCTAATTTATTCATTTTACTTGCAGGTGGGATTTATTCATACATGTTATTTATTATTTTGCCAAGCATTAAAATAGATTTCGAGAAATCAGCGTTTCAAAAAATCATTTTCGATTTTCTTTTTCATTTTGCAAGATCGTTTTTGAAGTCACTAAATTGAAAACCGCCTTTCCGCGCAGATTTTCATTGCCATTTCCTTACAGTAACGTTTTCGGGTTTTTCGAGGACTTTTTGTAACTTTAAACTTATGAAATTGTTCCCAAAAAATCGAAAAATTCGATGCAAATGCTAAGTTCTTGAAGAATCAATTGGAAACTCCGGCCTATCCTCTCGGCTTTTTAAGTATTTTCCGAGGATAAAATTGTCTTTTTTTTAATATAATTTGGGAAATACGCTTTCCGTTTCAGGAATGAAAAATTGACGCCCCGTCATCAGCACTGAATAATGGAAATCGACGACGAGATCGTGGCCCGCTGCAAGGGGCAGTTCAACACCGAGGAGTTGTCGGCGACCTATGATAGAAGAAGGAGAATTGAAGAGGTTTGCATTTTCTGTCTAATTTGCTGCTCTTCGTCTCGTGGTTAATCGCTTAATTTTACTTTTTAGTCAAGCTCTGTCATTCTATCTGTTGCTCCTGCTTTTTCGATCACAGCTGCCGTACTCTCGGTGGCAAGCATCGTATTCCTGATCTGGGCGCTCGTACGTAGACGGTTGCCGAACCGGAAGTACAGGTTGGTAAAGTTTTTAAATCTTATTAAATTGTTTACTGAACCATTCCTTCGCCCGAATACCCTGTTTTTCAAGACTATCCCTTGCGAGACGGTTTTTCACTGTTTTCCAAGATTACTATTCACTATTTTTGAAGTCCCAAGACGCTTTTTAGTTCGTGATCTCTCGATGTAAAAGGTTTTCATATGCCCTTACAGTATTTCAAGTCCTTTGCACTCCATCAATTTCTTTATTCTCACGCCCACTGCAGTCGTAAATTTTGAAAATATAATTGCGTCGTTTGCACGTGACTTTCGCGTCGCTCGACCCTGCGTAGCTCTTGGTGCAAATCCGCAGTCTTTATCGTCCCAAAAAATCGCAGCAATGCGTGACGCCATGACGGTACTGTAGCGATCAGAGCGCAAATAAACACGACTCCGTATCTAAAAAATGAAGGTTTCTTTAATATCGCTCGCCCTTGTTCTATCTCTTTCATTCTCTCTCGCTCTCTTCTTCTCTCTCGCTCTCTCCCCTTCAAAAACTTACAATCCCTGATAACACTCCAAAAACGCCGCGCACAGCTCGACCTCGGCGGAGGGGCCATCGAAAATTATGTGCGGAAGCGTGAAGATGCACATAGCAATTGAGCAAAAGAATGCGTGGCCCATGAACATGTTGTAGAATAGCTGAAAAAGCATCAGCAATTTTCCCCTGTCTAACTCTCATTTCGCAGTCTCTCTCTCTCTCTTTCTCTCTCTCTCGCTCTCTCACTCTCGCTCTCGCTCTCTCATGTTTCAAAGTTCGCTATGGCGCGCCTTTCGTTGTCAGCCTATTAGACAACTTTAGTTGATCATTAAAAATGATTGGGCAGGTGGAGGAAGAGAATTTGTCCGTTGAACTTTTACGCTCTAGGTAGAATAGGTAGTAAGCTCAGAAATTTTTCGGTAAACCTAGGGCTTCTTTGTAGGAATTGAAATGGATTTAAATTTTGAATTTGGATACCTCTGCCTTACCTTTAACACCCTCCGATTTTCATCCAACTGAAATCGTCTGCTCAGCGTATATTTTCGGGCATCAAACGTTTCGAAGAGTTGGTTCAGGGCACGATTATTTTCGATGTAGACGTTGCGAAAAAGCTAAAACATCTGGTTTAACTATCCAGTTAGCTATATAGCCAAGCAGCCTGACAAGATAGCAAAAAAAAACGTACAAACCACACCGTAATCAACCAAAGCGTCATGAAGGGGAGATTTAACTTGAAGGTCAGGGCATCGTAGTATCCTCCCGCTAAAAAAGGAAACTTAAACTTAACTTGGCCGCTTCAGATTTATTTTTGCGAAATAGACTTACTGAACGAGTACACCATCACCGAGAAGCTCTGCATCGAAAATGATTGCAGATGCAGATAAGATTCAATAAGCGGTCGCTCCACGTATTCATAATCTTTAATGAAGTACACCGCACAGCTCCTCTCAATAAAGATCGTGCTAAATATCGTGAATGCCCCCGAATAGGTGTAGAGTCGTAGCACGGAGCTAAACAAGAGAGGCGCATCCTGCCCGACCACACCTAAAAATGAGCTAAATAAATTTTTGAGCATAAGATAAGTATCACTTAGACTTTTCCAAGGGGGTGCTTGACCCTTTTTAGCCTCCTTTTTACGTTCAAAAGCTCGAGACTCAATTTTTTAAGATAAAAATTCAAAAGAGCCTATTACCGGATATTTCCAACCAGCCAAACTGATAGCACATCGAAATTAGGCGGCCAATTTGAGACAAAATATATTGGATTATATAAACGACAAAGGGGCGTATAAAATTATGATGGAAAGCGTTCGAGCGGTACATGATTCGAACGGCTATCTAAAAGGTAGTTTTGCACCTTAATAATTGAGCTCATGCTCCATTTTCATGCTCTAAGGCTCCTTTTAGTCGAAAATATACGTATTTTCCCATTGTTATCGATAATATATCAAAATACGACTCACAAGCCCGAACGTCAACAAAAAACTTGTCGCCATAAGTTCGCCAATGACGAAACATTGGGTTAACGTTTTATAGGTAGCGTTTTTGTAAAGTAAATCAGTGTCGTAGAATGCATAGAGCAGCATTTTGAACCCAAAAATGTTGTAAAACATTTTAATAGACAATGGTAACCTGAGTAGCGTGAGAGTTTAAGGGCCCGATCGAGCCTGAGTAGGAGCAGCAGGTGTTTTTGGGGGGATACCCAAGATAATTGGTCATTTATATTTTTTTGCCATTTAAGTTTAGCGTGGGCTCAAGTGATCAATTTTTAGGTAGAGAGAGAGAGCGAGAGAAAGAGAGATAGAGAGGGAGAGAAAGAGAGAGAATGAGAGAGAGAGAGAGCGAGAGGGAGAGAGGAGAGTAACGTTATTTTTAGATTGCCGTGATAAATTCTTTGAATACCTTTATTTCCCCCAAATCTCCTTCAAATGGTTGAAGTGTTCATCACATTCAGCTGGCGAAACGGCAAGGATTTTAGGCTCGGAATATGCAAATTGCACGCGGCAGGACTTTCTTCGTCGGATTTGGGCCAAATCAAATAGTTTTTGACGCCACGGTGGTATTAAGATGAGTAGAGATATTGTGTAGAAGACGCCGTATCTAAAAGTTTGATGAACTTGAGAACAATAGTCCCCTTAAACGTGAGGCTTGATCAAGTTTATGATGCCAAAATCGCTGCAAAATATCGGCGAATTAGCAAAAATGCTTGAGAAACACAAGGAAGTTGAAGACCTACAGGCTCTGAACTGCTTCAAGACATGCAGTCGACAGTTCCAGTTCTGGTGTCTCATTTTCAAAAATGATGTTCGGAATTGTAAATAGGCAACTGCCAAATAAGCAGAATATACTGTGGCCCAGGAATATCCATTGGAGTATCTAAAATCCCAGAAATTGAGCTGTTAATGGGCGATTTTGCTAATTGCCTCAAACCCTTCGTATCCTTAAATTTAAGTCGAAACTAGAACATTTGACTATACTAATACTAATACGTACCTTTAACGCCTTCGAATTCTCAACGACTTGAAACTTGGTGCTCAGGCTGTATCTGCTGATGTCGAACTTTTCGAGACGCTCGCAAATTTTGTTGTTGAGCCGCTCGATCAAGAGAAACATCTAGCACATAAATCTAGCATTATCGTTCAAAGTTCGAGCTTACAATTAGCGTGCCGATTATACAGCAGAGAGTCAAGGGGAGCATAAGCTTGAACATGAAGTTGTGCTGCTGAACGCTTACTAAAAAAAGTGGATAAAATCTTTAAAAATTTTTGTTACTACTGAATAGAGAATTGCAATTAAGGTTAGATTTATCGACTTTTGGCATTAAAATAATGTTTTTGGCTTTGTTTTGTAACTCTAATTCACGTTTTTTTGAAGTGTAAAGGTCTTTTTAATCATTTAAACCCACAAAAATGGAAAGCCAGCGTCACGATCAAGCAGTTCAGATTCGAATACGTGAATATAATCCATTCGAGCCAGACCCGTTTCATGTACTCATAGTCCCGGACAAATACGATAGCCATGCACCGCTCGCACAGCACTTCGACTACGAACATCACCTCGCTACAGTACACAAATGTGCGGCAGCCGGAGAGTAGGAAAAGGGGCAGATCGGCAAGAAATTCTCCTAAGACAAATGAATTTGAATAGAAGTTAAACTCGTTGTTCTGCTAGAGGGTTGCTGGCACCCCCCCTTTAACCTTAAGAAATTACCTTGGACGGGAATAACCCGAAATTGATAGAGCATTAATAGGAATCGAGCAATCTCCCCAATAATATTTTTGGCCATAAATAACCATATGATATGGATCAGTTTCTTGTTGAAGACGCGCGAGTTTTTGGCGACGTGGAGCAGGCACTAGAATTTTTTTTTGGCATTTTGTAGTTATAGAAATTCGCGAACGTAGTTACGTATATTTTCGGACATTGGCAACTTGACTCACCAATCCCAATCCGATCGTTATCGAGCTCCCAAATAATTCGCATAGCAGTGAGGCGAGCCAGAATGGGTAGTAAATCTGATTTTGTAATAACAAATTTTGGTCGTAGATTCCGAACAGCATCAGCTCTAACCCGGGAGCTTTGTACATCATCTAAAACTCAGGCTCAACAAAGACTTCCGCAAAAAAATGCAATAAAAAATTTACTAATTTACAAAGATTTGCACTATCATTTCATTCAGACAAAATTTTACACTAACAGCAAACCACGATCAAATTAAAGCGATCGTTGTGGAGGGTCCAGCAATTGGGCGCAAAAACATGTAAAAAATTGGGGGTGAATGTGGGCAGGTGAAAAACGCGGCAGCACACGCCCTGATTGCATATTCGCAGTAGAATTTGGCATTTCACGATATCAGGATAAAGCTTGTTTTAGGAATCGGAAGCTGCGTAGGAGTTTTTAGGCTATGATACCACTAAAAGGTGGAAAAGCCAAAGTTCGAAATAAGGACCGTTGTGAAGGAGTGAGAGAGCGAGGGACATAATGAGAGAAAGCGAGAGAGACACAGAGAGCGAGAGAGAAAAAGAGAGAGAGAAAAAGAAAAAGAATTGGTGCTGTAGTATTGTGAATTGAACTACTAAAACACATTCTATTCGACTATTCTAGCTTCGTCATCACTTTCGATCCATTTCGAAGAATTTTCCAACTCTAATTTGACGGTCTCAAGGGAATCACAAACTGTAGCATCCATTCGGTTAGTCAGGAAGTACAGGATAATCTTAAAAAATCAGTTTGGTCGCTGACTACCAATCAAGAGTGAGTCCCAGTCTAGTAATGGTCAACGAAGGAGCAATTTTTCGGACACTTTTGCCCCGACGTTTCCTAACTCGCGCCCCGGCTCCCGGCTATATGAATTTAGCGACAATTTGATCGTCACACACCCTGGCTGGCGACTACGACCGCCCCGGGGGAATGCGGACATAAAGATCTAGGCATCACGAATGTTTTCGAGTGCGGTAGAATTTGTTATGATTGACCGTCTGTACCGAAAATTGTGCTCGGTTTAGCAAGCAGGTGCTACTGGGTTTCGGAGAATCGTTTAATTAGCCTTGTCCCTCGTAAACAGGGCCTTATGTGATTTAGTGATGAGCAGTTCAACATCGATCTCGTGGTATACCAATTAACGAAAAATATTAAAAACTTGAAAATTGATGGGCAAGCTAGCAACGCAGATTTGGGGGCCACAAAAAGGGCAAAAAAACTAACCAACAAAAAAACTAAAACACAAAACTAAAACTCTAAACACAAAACTCTTCGATAGGCAAGCTAGCAGAGACCTTTGAAGATTGTAGGGATTGTAGGTTCCTGACTGTTTCATCTGTTTTTCCTGTGTTGTAATTTCGCAGAGAAAGGCTGATTATGATGTTTTGCCGGCTTCAAAAAGCCATATTTAAGCTTATGACTAATATAAATTTTATTGCCAAGCATTCTGCAATTGCGAAAAATAGATCTGGGTCTCGTCGTGGGCAATCGGTCGTTTTTTCGTCGATACGCAGCTCGGCTCCTCGGATACGGTATTTTCGGTCGGGCATAGATTCCGCAGAATTTCGGTAAATCGTCTGCGCCAAGACGGGACGAGCGCGACCAGACCCGTGTTGAACATTATTGCAAAGCTAAAACGTGGAACAACCCGTTTAGAAAAGAAATTTTGCGCGCAATATCGCGTTTTCTACGTTTTGAAGGCGCTATCTCTATACTATAATCCACGTTAAAATTCAGACTAAGACTCACATTGCCTGGAAGCACTCTAACCCGGCCAGTGATACTTCTAATTCCGGCGAATTTGTTCTGAAGTACATATGCGGCATCAAAAACACGCAGGTCCCGAATACGGACATGACAATGTGTGCAGAGAAGATTCTTAGAATTAGCTAAAAATGGCACATAATAAAGGAATCATATTCAAGATACATACGATATACGAGAAAGTTGTAAAGCGGCCTTTTGTCCGGGTCCTAAAAAAATTTTCTTCTGGTTATTTCCGAAAAAATCTGAATGCCCCCTGGCCTGTGGAGAGATTTTCAGGCAGCAAAAACATATAAAAAAGCCCGGAATCTAGAAACTAAGTTTGGGTTTCGTTTTTACTAATTTAATTTTATCGTGTCGCGACAAAAACCTAAACGTCAGAATTTTAGCGACATTTTTAAAGCCCCGCAGAAACCCAAAGATCCTAGAAATATCATGCAATTTGACCGACTAGCTTGACAAAACTACAAAAACCCAAAAAGCAAAAGAAATTTGCTCAGAAACAACTTCGGATCATCGACTGTTGCCAGCCTAGCACAAGAGGTGTCAGAGCGGGTTTCCCGCAATCGTCATTGCAAGGGCCGAGTGCCGCGGCGGGGGGTCGAACCCGGGTAGAGCGCCCCACCACCCCCGGCACACAACCAATAGGCCACGGCCATCGCTGGACCCACATGCAGGGAGCGCATGTTCTCCTCGAGCTGGAAGCGCCGGGACAGGGAATACTTGCGTAGGGAATAGGTGCGCACGAGTGTTCGGAGGTTCTTCGCGTTTAGGAAGTAGATTTTGAGGAAAAGCTGAAAATTAAGGGGGTTTATGGCTTTTACTTAATTTAATTCGAGTCATCAAAACGGTTTGAAATTCCAGGATCGCCTGCTTTTTAAATCTCACGTTTCCGAATTCATTTATAGTAATTTAAGATAACAAATCGATCGTTTTCACAAAGCCTTTTCTGTAAATGGTTTCTTCTGCCGATTTTCAGTGTCTTTTCTGTCTGCGCCCTCTCCAATGGCTCACTCTCACGCCTAGTGTGTGCCGTTTTTCTACCCCAAAGCGATTGTTAAATTCGGGAAAAGCTCTAAAGATGTGCAATTATATTTCTTTTCTTTCGATTATTAGCTTAATAAAATAAATTTGAGAAAAGAGGAAAATGCAACGCCAGAATTTTTGAGAAATTTGTCGGATGAAGCAATAATTTCCCTTAAATCTTGAACGCCGACCAGAAAGTTTGAATATGCCGGTTTGTTATTTTGTTTTAAACTATAGGAATGTAGTACCTATTAAAAACTTGCCAGAAAACAGCTGCCCAGGTAGCAAAATACAAGAGGCAGCATGACAACGAAAAGGTCGCGTAGAAATCTTGCGCCGACTAGAAAAAGAGGTTTTTGATATACCATAGATTAACTATATAAGCTCGAATTTTCTTAAGCTGAATGGCTAGAAAACTTACAAACAAGGTACAACACGGTGCCGGTGCCCTGGGTAAAGACCGTATTTGCTTGGATTCCGGCGGCAATCCACTTTCTGGGTACTGCCTCATAGTCTCTGATAAAATGGGTGGCAAAGCATCTTTCTATCAGGATTGCCGATATTATCGACATTGTGCCCATATAAACGTACACACGAAATGCTGAGAATATAATGATCGGCAGGTCGTAGATGGGATTGTCTGAAAAAGAAGTAATACCTCGAAATGATTGTACCATTTAGGGCCCTAAATATTTTTTTTAAATTTACGGAAATTGGTTAAGCGTCGTTTTTACACACTTTTTGAAGAAAAACGTTTGTAAGGAGTATGAATTTGGGTTGGGACAGTTTTCAAAGATTCTGCTCGTTTCGCACGGCTGTAAATAGCGTTTCATGAAACAAAAAAAAGCTGAAAAAACCTCCAATTTTTGAGCGTCCAAACGTTCTCTACTAGCTTGCCAAAAAAATTAGGGCTGTGAGGACTAGATGATTTGGATAAAATTATTTTATAGCTATGATATTGCCCTTAAAACATTATGAAACCTACTCGTCCTCTCCAACACTTCAAATTGGTACAGCATCAGCACAACTCTCCCCACTTGCGATACCACGTGCTCAATAATAAAAAACGAGAGCGCGTAGAGCATATTTTTATGGAAGGTCCTCGAGCTCAGGATTATATAAACAACCAACTAAATCGTCTTTCATATCATAATCCAATCCATAGACCCACAATTTCAATACTAAAACTAAAAATCAGCCCAATAATTTCCGCGGTGAAGAAAAAGTGGTATAACAGCTCGAGATCGGGATCTTCGGAGATGATAGATACATTATAAATCCCGAAGAGTAATATTTTCGGGTTGGAGTAGTTGTATAGCATTAGTACTAATAGTAGGATTAGCTTCAAAAATCAATGTAACTTTGGGGTAGTGGAATTTGTCACTTTGCTGCCAAGACAAAGGGGACTGGGGCCAGGTAGCAGGTGAAATTTTTGGTCCGACTCCTGCCTCTGCTATTAGCCTTGTGTTGAAAAATTGGAGCTGATGGATCCGGAAGCTTTATGGAGGGTGCCAAAGTTCATTGGGGACAAGAGGATTACGCATTTATGAGACGTAGGGAGGAACCCAGCCTCTAAAACCAAAAGACGAAGAATCCTTAGCTATTATTTTTTCAATGTACGGTACTTTTGTATTATCGAGGGGAGGGGATTTTTTGCATAAGCCCTGAATGCCTAGTAGTGTAATAGCATGAGTTTTAGTATGTTTAGTAAAGTTCAACTATACTTGAAGTTCTAAAAATCTATTGAAAAAATTTGAAAAAACTTTAATGGAAATTTTTCTCGAACTTCGGCTTCCTTTTTAGTTTCAAATTTAGCGTGTTTTTACTTTTAGGAAGAGTAAAACAGCTTTCAAAAATTTTATGATATTAGGAGAATTGGCCTTTTTCAGCGTGATCGTCTCCCGAAGCGTTGGCGACCTGTTTTCTGCGGTCCTGGTGGCTGCCGTCTCTTTGATGGCCAATCGGAATTCCGGTCAGTGTAGATCGTAGCAATCTGGAGTTTGTATTTTGTCATTAACTACAAATACGGCGCTCTCATGATTCAACGCTTTTAACCTTATGCATTCAGCATATACACTTAACCTTTTAAGCCGATTTTTCAGCCTCCTTCGCAGTGCTGGCCCTATTCCTCTACGTCGCTACCTTCGGCTTCGTTCAGCTGAGCTTGTCCCACATTTTGGTGATTGTGCTGCGACAGGTGATATATTTTACTGTACCTTAGGCCAGATTACTTCCGGCTACCGGTTACGGTTTGGTGTTTGGGCCCAGGGACACATGGCTCGTACTTTGGTACACCACAACTTTTGTTGGATGCAGGCGAATAAAGCTCGTGTTTTTCTGCTTTAAAGGGACCGGGAAGTGGAAAATTATAGCTACGTTTCAATACGTACTTGTATCCATTACGTCGGGTTCAACAGTAATTCCAGATCAGCCTCCTGCGCCCGTACGGTTTCGAATCCGCTTTCTCGCTTCGTCGCCTCGTGGCTTGTCTCGTAGTCCTCTGGCTGTTGGCAATTTTCTACGCAGCAGCCTTCGCTCCCCTAACTACAGTAATCCTGGATCCACGAAAGGCAGCTGGAGGTATGAAAAATTGCACACTAATGGCAACTTAACAAGATGTAAAACTATGAATTACAATTTTTAGTATGTTCCTACTTCTCCTGCCAACGCCCGTTGATCATCATCGCCATCGTGTTGTTGGCGTTTTTGATGATGACCGTACTGCTCTTCTACGTTACTGTTGCTTATAAGCTCTATGCAGCGTCGATCCAGGAGCGGTGGGTTAAGAGAGAGAGAGAGAGAGAGAGAGAGAAGAGAGAGAGAGAGAGAGAGATAAAGGGATCGCGAGAAAGGTAAGCCTACGTTTTTCAGACTCCACAACGAGCCCAACGTCACCAAGAAGAAACTGCGCCACTTCATCATTTTTGGAGGGCATATTGTACTTTATACATTGATATGGTAAGCTCATGGTCTCCTTCAAACACGAATCTGCCATTTATAGCTCCCTGCTCCTCGCCGGAGCCATCATTATCCAGAACAACATCTGGCTTTTCCATAAGGTCGTCAACTCGCAGAATTGTCTGCTCGTTGAGGTGTGCACGAGATTTATAGGATTTTGAAACTCAATTACAGTACCTGAATACGATGATCCGGTTAGAGACGATAGCTGGTGGGGCAGTGCTCTTGTGGATGGTAGGTTAGAGAGTGAGCTAGAGAGAGTGAGGTAGCGAGAGAGAGAGAGAGAGAGAGAGAGAGAGAGAGAGAGAGAGCGAGAGCACGAGGAGAGAGAGATCGCACTCCTGAATTCAGGTCCGCATCGCCGCCGATGTTGCCCTTCTTTGGGTAACCGAATACCGCCGATTACTGCCTTGGGTCTCTAGAAACGAGCCGAAAATGCTCCCCAGCAGCCAGGTAGGCCATTTCCTGACCGTTTCAAATTAATCCAGGCCACCCTAGAGTCCGCCGTGTAAAGTGGACGTGATTATCAGGTCTTGCAAAGCTTCCTTTGTTCAGCCTCTGCTAATTTTCTCGAGCTTCAAGTCGAAAAGGAGCTTAAGCTTTGCTGCGTTGCTCTTTTTTAAAGGAAGTTTTCAATCAGCCCTGGCATATTTGTCATTATTATAGTTTTTTAGCTTTTTTCGGCTTTAATGGCGTAATAGGGTCCGAAAATCGATAGGAGGTGCTTAAAAGGCGGTTGGCGAGAGACCCGAACAGTGAGAGAGTTGTCGAGACCTAGGGATCGACAGGGGTCGATTCTTGCGCGTCAGAGCCCCTTTAGAATCGGATCTTTTCCAGAATTAAAATCAAATTATCCGATTTTTTAGCACTCCCGCTCCGACAGTCTTCGTTGGCACCGAACCCCAGCTACTTTCAACTGTCCGGTATACACGCTGGAGCGCCCCTACGGCAAGTGGGACTTCAAGAATTGAGAATTAAAGATATATTTTAATTTTTTTCTGTGTTGTAAAACCCTAAACCACGACATTAGCATAGTCCAACCTACGAGTCTGTCCACAATACGAGATTTCCCTCCCTGTCTGCCTATCCCTTTCCCTTTTGATTTTCCGAAGCGATCCTCTTTCCATTGATCTTTCCCGGACTTTGTTTTTGTTTTTACTTCGCACAAGACGCACAAAAATTCCAAGAACTGTCTTTCCTGCTCTTTTTATAATTTTTTCGAATCTGTAAGACTTTAATCCTATAATTTAATATAGGATTAAAGAAATACTACAGGGTGTCCCAATAAAAAAGGTCACGCTGACACTCTTTTATTCTTTGCTTTTTAATTTCGCCATTTCAAATCTGTTCGTTCTGAAATTTGGAACAGAGCTGCGGAAGGGAATTTAAAATGTTCACAGAAACTTTCAGCCCGATCGGTACAGTAGTTTTCGAGTTATAGCAAAATAAACCTTATTTTACGTTTTTAACCTGGATTTCGACGGAATTGAGCTTTCAAACGTATGGCAAAAATGAAGCGCCGACCCTTTTTTACCCCAGAAAATTTTTTATTTCGCAAAATTCGTCTTGGAAATAGGTTGTTTAAATCATTTTAACAAGGTGTTATTATCTCCGATGTTAAGAAGAATGAGGGATTTAGGGCCGAAATTGATGGTAATTGATGCAAAGTCCAAAACGATAGCCGAAAAATGGAAGCAAAAGTGTTGAAAAAGCAGTATTTTTGTTATAACTCGAGAACTACTGTA
This sequence comes from Mesorhabditis sp. LJ9110, assembly GCA_038088335.1. Lineage (NCBI taxonomy): Eukaryota > Metazoa > Nematoda > Chromadorea > Rhabditida > Rhabditidae > Mesorhabditis > Mesorhabditis sp. LJ9110. The sequence continues at coordinate 463,258 of JBBGBA010000008.1, forward strand.
CCGATCGGGCTGAAAGTTTCGGTGAACATTTTAAATTCCCTTCCGGAGCGCTGTTCCAAATTTCAGATCGATCGGATTTGAAATGAGAAAATGCCAGCGTGACCTTTTTTATTGGGACACCCTGTATAATTTTTTTCGAAATTTGCATAATTTTTATCTGAACCCCACTTCGCCGGCGTTTCGGTGCGTACTTTCCCCTTTTCAACGTTACGTGTGTGCGTTTTTGAACCCATAATTTATTGAAATTGCCAATAAATTGACTTGTGAAAAGAAATGAAAAAGCAGTGAATTTTGGCACGGCACGACCCGGGACAGCGCTACAAACAGCCTACGGACCCGCTGAAACATGAAGTTATTCGAATTAGAGAAGTCCAATTTTGTGATTTTTACTTAATTCAAGCACAAATAGAACAGTATTCGAAATGTCTAGTTCGAATCTCAAGTCTCTGAAACACCTACAGGTTGTCGTGGCAGCCGCTCCTCCAGCTGTGGTAGTGGCCGCTCCGCCAGCCGTAGTTCCGGCTGAGGTGTCTCCAGCTAAACGCATTAATTCTGGCTGTTTCTTTAATTGCTTTTGGAACAAAATATTGCACAAAAAAATCCTATTTCGTCGCTGGATAAAGCCAAAAAAACAACTCAATTCTTGCCAAAACTTGGACCCAAAACCTACATGCAGTGGTGGTACCGGCAGATGTTTCAGCGGTGGATCCAGCGGTGGTTCCGGCGCCGTCACAGAGGTTGCCTAAATCGGTGTTATTATTCAATTTTTGACATCTAAAGTCAATTCCTTTCTATTTTAGGGTATTCTGCAGTGCAACATACATGAACTCGGACAGTACTGTGCCTTCTGCTCGTCGGTGTATGCAGAGTTGGAGCAGAAACCGTTCTGGACCCAGGTGCCGCAGCTAAAAAATTATCATAATTTTGAAAAAAAACGTTTTATCTAGTCAACCATTAAGCAAACCGCTACGGGAGATCGCGAGCAGCTTTATTAACCGCTTCTGAAGCCGATATCACGATTATCAGTTCAGATTTCTGTGTCTCTCAAAAATCCTGAATAATCATTGCTAGCTACTTCCGCCTAGCTACGACAAGACAAACAATGAATTAGGCGGTGTAGACATATAAATGGAAAGACTAAGCCCTTCAGAAGACTACAAACTTCGAGTTGTTATCTACACAGCTTCCAGTTCCGCCACCGCCTCCTCCACAGTTTCCGCAAGTCGACCCGCAGTACTGCGCCCTCTGCGCATCCGTGTAGAAGGTGTTCGTACAGAAGCCGTTGTTCGCCCAGTTGGCACAGCTAAAGAAATACACATTGATGTTTTACATTTTTTGATATTCGATAATCGTTTTTATAGGTTGCGCCTTAATAGGTCGCTGTTGCGTAAATTACTCACTTGGCGCTTGAGTCACTGCATGCGTAGACGGCGGCGACTGAAAAAAACGTGCTTTTTGCAGGTTGTAGTGTTTTAAAAGAGTCTTAGGCATACGAATTCATTCACTTCATTGATTTTTTTTTGTTAAGCCAAACATCCATGGTTTGAAGTACTGTAACGGGCAAAGCACATGATTTCCTAGTCTACGAAAACCCCAAAAAAATGCTTTCACATCCAAAAACTTCAAATCCGAAAATTCAGTAGTTTTACATAACCTGTTCTGCTTTTTGAGACAAAAAAATTCCGTTTTAAGGTTACGGTAGCTCGCGAAAACTGCTTTGCACGCCTTAGGATTCTGAAAGCTCGCAATTCTGTTCCAAACTCACCAAAAGCAGCCAAAGCCGTCAAGCTCAACCAGGAATTCATAGCTTGAGCTTTAGAGGGGGACCTTGAGACTCTGAGGAGTTGCGGAGCCGCAGCGCCGAAATGAGTGATTTCTAGCAGCCGCTCACCTCTTTTATACAGTCGACTATTCGCTTGATCCCCAACTCCCAAATTAGCCGATCACGGTGCTCGATCACTTATTGGCGCCCCACTTTTATTTGACTAATTCAGCAACCATATCTCTTGCATAATTTTGACCCTTTTTTGGATTTTTTGCAAATACATGGGAGAGTACATGAGAATTTGTGGTGAGACATTGTTTAGACAGCCCGGGGGTCCCCGGTTTTTGGGAACCGATACGGTGTTTGGTCCATTGAAGAGATCAGCCGAAAAACTGGGGATTGGAATCTCGGGATTTGAACTTTCAAAAGCTCAACGGAATTCCTAAAGAACCTCTGCTAGTTGTCTGATTGCATGCCAGCCATATTCTTCAAGGTCACTTTTGCCTGAACGCAGCTTTCCCAATCGTGAAAAATCGTGAAAAATCCCAGCAACTGAATTTAATTCAGAATCCAAGGAAAGAACAAGATAAAGAATGCAGTTGGCGAAATTTATTTGTAAAAATTAATAACTTTATCCAGTTAAATATGGCACATATAATGCGATCAGTTGAATTCAGGCGTCCAGGTCTCGACTGGCCGAGGTATATTGCGGTTTTGAAGGCAAAAATGGCAACTTTCTGAGGATCGGCAAGGTGGAGATGGCTCTAGAAATAGATAAAAACTTTTGGAATTATTTTGTGTATTACCGATCAATAATTCTGGGCAGTAAAAAGCCATCGGTTGGTCCGTCCGTTTCCGCTTCATCGATCAGGCCGCGATCTGCTCGGCTGGCTCCTGAAAAGCTCATTTGTGTCGCATTTTAATGACCATTTCAGAATCGAATTTTGTAATTTCATTAAAAAATACTTAGATTCATAAATATCTGCTCAATTCGTCGCTTACCCGGCATTAAATTATCCAGGGAAAATGCCAACAGCCCTCCGACCAACATTTTGATGCTCAATAGCATGTTTAGGACCTGATCGAGCGTCTGGTTTCCTAAATAAAATCAATAATAAAAATAAACTGCTATGTTAATTTTGGTAAAAAATAATCGTATTGGGTTTAAAAAATTAAGCATACCAGTTTGGATTGGGTGGTTCTCAAAATGGAGCGGTACTACCATTCCGGCAAGCAAGGCGAATCCCATAATGGCTAGATTTCGAGTAAGTAGGAGGTTTACTACCTGAAAACAAAAAGCCTTTCTTTCTTAAGTCGTAATACATTACAACCCTATTCTGCATACCCAAATATGACCAAAAATCAAAAATTACCCTTAAATTGGACAAGGCCACTCCAGCAATCATGCTCATTCCGAGGCAAAGCATACCACCAATAAGTGGGTCTGGAATACAAGCCAGGACGGCGGCAAACTTAAAATTAATCAAAGTGACAAGAAGTCAGTGAAAATACCTTTGTGAAAAGTCCATAACAGATCGATAATACTCCAGCGAGCTGTACAGTAATCCGGGAGGCCACCTAATAATTTTATTAATTATTATTTTTTTTTAGTTTTCTTATTACGTATTCTCTAATTTCAGCTTTTCGCGCAATTCGACATCTGACCAACCTTGGTCAAATGGCAGAGCGCAATGCTTTCCGCATAAGTTGTAATTCCAGTTCCAACGTTTAGACTGGCAGCGACCAAGCTTCCAATACCTGAAAGTTATTTCTCTCGCTGTCTCTATCTCTCCTGGCTCTCTCTCCCGCTTTCTCTCGCTCTCTCCTCTCTCTCTCTCTCTCTCTATCACCTACCCTCGACGATCACCGCTCGATTCACATTATTTCTGGGTGGACTCCCTTGTTGTGACACCCTCGCGCTCATCTTATAAGATCCAACGCTCTCGATCATGGCTGATAAAGCGGAAGCGCAGAATCCCACGCAGAGGGCTGTCGAAATTTTTGGAGAGCCGAGTTCTCCTGAAAACAAAATAATTTCTCACTACACTCTCTCTCTCTCTCTCTCTCTCTCTCTCTCACCTGGATAGGGTACATTCACCCAAGGAGCTTGAGCCACCAGCCCTTCAGTGATTTTTCGATTAGTAGAGATTGGGGATTGCCGATCGATCAACTCAAAAGAGCTCATCATCCAGCAAATAAACCACGAGATTCCGATCGCCAGAAGGTACTGTAGAAAGTGCAATTTCGTGTAAAGTGTAGCTCCTACCGGAAATTGTCCAAATAATGGAGCACGAGCGGTTTTCAGTGTCTTTTCTTTGAAGGAATAGTAGGGGATCGGGACTTGGAAGTGCTCCAAACGGACGGCGAAGAGGAGCAGGAGGCAGAGCTCGCTAAAAAATAGATTTCATTGGCTAGTTTGAATATTTTCGAGGCACTATTCCTTTAAAAACTGGTGGCAAAAAAAGAAGAAAATCTTGAAAATATAACGCACATTAATGATATCCAGTGCATTCCTAATTGGCGCTCCAAGGTGGGTACGGTAGAGAGGGCAAGAAGTGACATTAGAGGCACTTAGTAAAAACGTCTAAAGATTCTAAGGTCCAGAGTTACCTATCGTAATCGGTCCCACATGTTTTGAAAACCAGCCGACAGCCCCGATAAAGCCGATGATGATAAAAACGAAACTGGAGATCAGTAAGCTGCCTGAGACCTAAAAATTTATTTAAATTTCAATTTTTGCTTTTGTTGAATGTCTTATTACTTAATTTTATCGATGCCTTTATTAAAAAACAGCATAAAATTTGGGTCCTACCGTAAGCAACCGGGTTTTCCAGACTTCTTCCGGAACTATCGTGGTTGAGTTGGCTGCGCATTTATTTTCCGGGAGATTACTAAATCCATTCAATTTTTGAGATTTTAGTTTTCTAATTAAAAATTTAATCAAATCCATATTTTTGAAAGTACCTCCAAGCCAAAAGGGGCGGCAGAAAAGCCAGCGAAGAGCCGTGAATTATAGCCAATCTGAAAACTCGAAAACGGAATCTAGGTTTTCTGATTTTCTTACCGTAACCCAAAAGTGCTCTGCAGAATCGAGGCGATCCCACCGGATATGAACGTCACTGCTATTAAATATACCCTAAAAAATTTCGGTTACCGAAAGCATTCGAATTACCGTAATTTTGGGGTATCCGCCCCAGCACACGCCAGATCCGCGATTAAAAATGGAAACATGAGGTAGCAGGAGAGCGAGATCATTGATTGCTATAATGTGTCGACGTTTTGGAACGCTTTTCCATTTTAAAGGGATGGTGATACACAAAATTTAGCGTAGAACCATACCTGAAAGCCAGAAAACCGGGGTTGGGTTTGCCGATTTTTCGGCTTCAGCTTCTTTGGCTTTAGCCAGTTGTTGAGGGGTGGAATCGGGATTTTTGCGCCCATTCTAAAATCTAGGTTGAAAAGGGAGAATGAGAGAGAGAGAGAGAGAGAGAGGGCGAGAGAAAGCACGAGGACGAGAGAGGGAGAGAGAAAGGAGAGAGAGAGAGAGCGAGAGAAAGAGAGAGAGCGAGAGAGATAGAGGCATAGAGAGAGCTAGAGAGAAAGCGAAAGAGAGAGAGCTTAGTAATGGAGAGCGAGAGAGACATTGTGATAAAATAAATTTCCGTCTATTTTGATTTCGATAATGTTTTGAAAAAGGTAAAGATAAAGAGAAAAAGACCAGATCGCAGCGATCTGAGTGATCAAAACTACAATCGTGCATTGCCGGGGTCGTGCCCACTTTCTGGTCATTTTGCTCGCTGCCCTGCCCCTCTCATTCACATAAATCGGTGCAAATCACCCGGGCCCGAAAAAGGCAGGTAGGAGCGGGACAGGTCGATGAGAGAATGCGGAAACTAAGTGATCGCTGAATTGGGGAAGTTTTTGGGCGCTCAATACCCTTTCAGCTGATCGAATCAGGGCGGTTTCTGAGTTATAAGGGAGTAAGTTCGATCGGAAACGAGCAAAATGTAGTTGATCAGAGCACAAACCTCTTTAAAGTTTTGAATGTAATTTTACAATATATACAGAACACAAAAACCTTCATAGGAAGTGAATTTGAAATTTGAAATCTGGTTGAAAATTCGAGTTTTTCGTCGAAGATCGATATTTTGTGTTGTTTTAACGAAAATTTGTGAATAGGATTCAGTGTAATGAGCATGCTCAGGTAAAGTACGTTTGTCTTCATCGTAGTAATGCCGGGAAGTGATTTCTTGAAGGCTTATCGCGCTGACCTCGAACTTTTCAGTATGCCCCGCCGAAAGCCTCGACCACTGATTTGTATTTGTCATAAAATTAGGTACAATTCAGTTAATAAAATCCTGTTTTTGTAATAAATAATTTATATCGATATGAAAATTCCGGATTGCACCATTCAAACGATCGGCTACGCTGCGTTTACTTCTTGCCGCCGACTGAAAAAATCTACATAAATTCCTCTGACTTTAACGAACAGATTTTTGGGTAATTCCGATGATTTTTTTGAGTAGAATCTTACTGGTCTGATTATTCCGTATTCTTAACTCACAATGCGCAGTGGAGCCACCGCTACCACGCTGCGGGCAAGGGCAGTACTCGGCATCGCGGCCAACACGACCGTCGTGTCCCTCGGCTCCAGGTGGGCCGTCGATTCTGAATTTTTTAAGCCTCAATTTCAAGAAACTTCAAGACGTACCCCTTGGGTCCCTGTTTTCCTTCAGGTCCTTGCGGTCCGCCCTCTCCTGGCTCTCCGGTGGGCCCGTCCTTTCCGGCGTGTCCGACAGGTCCAACCTCGCCAGGGGGTCCGCGAAGTCCCTTGTGGCCGGGCCGCCCGATGGGGGCGCGACCGTCGGCTCCCTAAATAAGGTTTTTTGGAAAGGTCGTAAATTATATCGATGGGTCGTAGACTGGTAGATGAACCATCAAAGCCTAAGTCTAAGCCTGAGGCTCTTTCTTAAGTTGTTTATGCGAGGTATGATGTCACGAACCTTCTCTCCTGTAGGTCCAGGTGGTCCAATGCGTCCCTGTTGTCCCATCGGTCCCATTTGGCCAGGGAGTCCGGGATGTCCGTCACGACCAGCACGTCCGGGACGTCCATCTTCTCCCTTCATTCCGCGGTGGCCTCCAGCACCGACGGGTCCTAAAATAAGAGGTTGTATCATAGGATAGACAAAGAATGTTGTCAGTAAGTTCAAGTCTTTAGAAACTCAGAGTTGCATACTGTGGATATGTTTCCTGAGCTTACCGGGAGGTCCAGGAGGTCCAGGTGGGCAGTTGAAGCACTGTCCGCCATCGTTGTAAGCGGGGGCAACATCTTCAGAGTCGTGTCCAGCCTTTCCGTCCAGTCCATTGAGCCCATTGGGTCCTGGAGAGCCAGGGGATCCCTTGGGTCCGGGAGGACCGCGAGGGCAACTAAAAGTTGATGATACAGAAACGAAAAAATACGATACAATACGTCGGGATATGATATTAATCCGACCCGCTATGATACAAAAAAAAACACGTTGAACGGCTACAGACACGACACGAATGCGACGATTCTACGTTATGGTAAATTACGCCACCCAAAAAATACGATTTGCTACGTCATGATACGCTACACCACGATCGTCACGAGATGATACGGTGAGGTACGGTACGACATGAGATGATGCGAATCGCTAACATACAATACACCACGGTATGATATGCGCGGAAAATCTCATCCTCTACGATACGATACGCTACGCTACGCTACGCTACGCTACGCTAAAATACGCTACGCTAAGCGCCGCGACAATACGACCCTCCATAATATTATCCACTACTTGTAGCTACCATACAATAATAACGTAACGAAAACCCTACCGCTTCTGCTTCTCAGTATCACAAGCGCACGACGGTGGAGGAGAGGGTCCGCCAGGGGCCTGGGCGAAAACGTTGGTGCCTGGTGGCTGAGAATCGGAGGATGCAGCAGGCTGGCTTTCGTATCCTTCTAAATATTCCAATACCTTTAACCAAAAAAATACCCACGGTAAGCCTCGCGCTTCTTTCGGCTCGCCTTGACGATGTCGTGCCAAATATCGTCGGTCTCCGTCTGAAAAATGGAGTTTGGTAACTAGAGGTCCAGGTTACTCTGAATTTGAGCATGCTGCTGTCGAGCTCCTCCCAGAGGTCTTTGACATCACCGGTGATGTTGATCAAGGCGAAGAGACAGGCAAGGAGGGCCAACCCGGAGAGGGTGGAGGCCACATAGGTAACGGTTGTTACCTGCATTCTGAAAAATGAAAATGAAGAGAAGGTGAGAGAGAACGAGAGAGAGAGAGAGAGGGAGAGAGAGAGAGAAACAGCGAGAAAGGGGAGAGAAGAGAGAGGGGGAGAAAAAAAGAGATTCTGATGTTTAGTCAAAGCTAAGCAATCGTTGAATTTCTGGCTTTACCCCTTTAAACTCGGAACTCAGTTTATTAACCCCACCTAAACTTCCCCATCTTTTATACCAGCGCCATCGCCTTGTCAAGTAGTGAGTAACTGGTTATGCCGACGGCATCCATCAAAACGCCCCGAAAAGCCAGTTACTCCACCCCGACTTTTCCACCAAAAGCTAGCCAGATCTCCCCCGGATAGCGAGTTATCAAGCGACAAAGCCGTTTTGCCTGGCAGATGATAGAGAGGAAAAAGAGCTAAACGTGTTGCACGAATAAAGCTTGAAAAGATGAAGAAGATATGCAATTAGAAGAAAAGCCGCCCAATTTCAAAAATGGAAATTTCTAACCCAACCGGCCATTTTTTCTAGGTTAAGTTACTTCCCATACTGGTTCTTTTCAGTTAGCCGCTTTCTAAACATTGACAGTCTTTTTCAATCAGATTTTATTTTCAAAGGCCCTAATTGTTCAAAATTTACAATTTTCTATATTTTTTGACGCTCTACTCATGTACTTCAGCATCTCATAACTTAATAACATCTAGGTTCGCAAAAAAACCTTCATGCAACGTGTAAATATTATACCTAACCAGCACGGCAAGGAAATCCTGCCATCTGTGTGTTCTTTCGCGGCTCGCTGCCCGTCCCCCACTCGTCCCCCACCTGGCCCACCCGCTGCCCTCTTCCCCCTTCCCTCCCAATTGCCTCGGTTCGCTCTTCGGAGCCTACATTTCGGTGTACGTACAGGCCTTCGGGCCTCGTAACCAATAACTTTTGGACAGCCACCTCGGGGTCAACCGGGGAGGCGCTAATGATGTTTCGAGGTGAACAACCCTTTTTCGTTTTCGAGGTATAGAAAATAGTTTAAGCCCCGCTACGCTACTATTTGGCTCACCGCTGACAAAGCTTGTTTTGCTGGTCGAATTGAGATTTCTTAGACGCCTTGCACCCCCCTTTCTACTTTTTAGAGATTCATTTTTGTTATTTTGTTGTTGCCATATAGAAATAATAGCAAAAATTTTATTTCAATGTACTAATCTCTACAATAGTGGTATTTTCTTCTTCAACTGTGAGTATTCGCATCAAGACTATGATATTAATTTTTGTTTCTTATCTATTTCGTCGTAGATCCGGTCGATCGCAATTTGATAAGCTTCCTGAAAACCGTTGTTTCGGTACATGAATTTTTAGTGTCACCTGGTATCGATTTCTCGCAAAAATCGTCGGATGACTACCACTCCAATCATACAGATTCTCATTACAAACGTAGTCAAAGGTATTGCAATGGAATCTAAACGCCATTTTATGGCAGTTTTGTAAAGTTTTACCGATCCTCGCAAAACATTGCTTGCGTGTCGATAAATATACAATTTTTACAATTCTTGGTAGCGTTTTTTAGAAGAGTCAGCGCTGCTCCGCATTGATCAAGATAATCCTAGATCCTAACGCTACCTTCGTTGTTCCATACCGTACCTGATAAACAAATTGAGTCTCATTACTTGGCGGCGGTTTTCCGTGTTTTTCGAATTTACGCTGCTGGCGATGGGCCAGTTTTTTATTGAGGCTGTACATTGGATAGTTGATGACCAAGTATTCGGTTAGACTCCTGAAAAATTCTGATAGGGGGTTATGAATTGAAATTTTGCTCCCTACGACAAGGCTTCGAGGCGTTCTTTAGCAAGCGGCAGCATTGTTGCATAATGTTCTAGGGCCAGATTGCATACATCTCGATATCTAAATTATAAACTGAAATGTTCCCCGGTTTTAATTTTTTTGATAATGTAAGGGTTTTCTTAAGCTCATGACATAAAAGCGTAGCTCTAAAAAAACATACCCAAACACAAACACCGCAATCTTCGGCCGCACGCGATCCATCTTCATAAAGAATCTCCGGTTGTACTTTTCGCATACGGCACCCATCCGGTGTATTTCCGTATAGTTGAGAAACGGAACGCATGCTAAATTCTGTTCATTCAAGGATATTCGTGCACTCCCTGTTGGGGGAATGCGTTCCAAAATTTGTTCGAAACACTCTTTTGAGGAGGTCTCGGGGTTAATGCTAACCTCAAACTTGGGTAATTAAACCGAAGCTGTGTAGGGGTGGGTGTTTTTCTGTCCTATCCTAGGAGGAGATGGCAGTCTCTCGTAGGGCAACCCTCCAAGGAGCGAGCATCTGCTCGTCTCATACCTCCACTGCCTAGGCTGGGGTGACTGTCGTCTGGGACCTCTAGCTCTACCCTAATCTCTAGCTCACCCCCAGCACTTCACCCTCCCTCCCCATCCCCCTTTCGCCTACGACCATACCACGTTGAAAGCACGGCATCCCGTCCGATCTGCCAAGTTAAGCAACGTTGGGCTCGGTTAGTACTTGGATCGGAGACGGCTTGGGAATCCCGAGTGTCGTAGGCTTTTGCACTTTTTGGTTTGATCGGAGGCAAGAATAGTCGTTTTGCGTAGTATTTTTCCACTGGAAAATTGCGAGAAAGCGCACATTTTTCCTGGGATTTTAGCTGTCTGCGCTTAAACTTTCAGTACCCTGAGCATTCATTCCGCTCGATCACGTCCGAAACATTAACTTACTATCTATAGCTTTGTGGTAGTACTTCCGGTAGCGTCCCTTGAATGCTTCGACGGGCCATTGTGGATACATTTGTAAGTAGGAATTTCCGGTGACGAGCACATCAAAGAAACCGTTTCCAGGCTTAAAATTGAGTCTTTTGACAGCTTCTGCGCCTCACCAGTTCGTTATACTCTTCCACGTGCGCCCCATGGTATTCACTCTCCCATTTTGGCTGGGGTGGGACGCGATTTAGGGCTTCACAATCTTAAAATACAGCCTGAAACGGGCTACCTACATCCTACCTCTAGTCCGCTCTGAAGCTGATAGGATCGGACCCGTAATTTTGGTAGTTTGTGTAGGCATTAATAAAGCAGCTAGCGCGCTGGTATAGCAGAAAAATGTAAACCAGAACGATTTTGCAGACTAGAACGAGTATTGAGTTTTATTAGCTTACACAACCGTATCAGCAAGCAGTGGCTTTTCGATAAAATGTCGAACGGTGGAGGTTAATAATATTATGCAAAGAACTGCGACCATATAGCCTGAAAGGGCGGAAATTTATTAAGTACTTCTAATACTGACCAGAACTGTTCATTTCTATCCCATCGTAATATGAAATTTGCACGAAAGAAATCACAGGCCAGTGAACAAGATATAGCAAGTAAGAAATATCACCCAGATACAGTATAGGTCTTGTAGAGAAGAACTTGGATTCCGCTGAAAGAGTGATAATACGCAAATCTTTAATTTTCTTTGAGCTATCTACGAAACTTCCAACCTGTTACATTAATGACATATCCAGCCAGCATCGTGATTGCAAGTCGAGAAATAAAAGTCGGAAACCGCCTTTCGTAAGTAAAAATGAGGCAGATCAGGAGCAGCCCGATGGTTAGGTAGCCATTTTCCTCATTCTTCTTTGCAACCAGCTTCTCTAAAACTATCAAGGAATAAAATAAATTTTTTAGTTGATACATCAGACCTCCTTCCTCCTTCTCCTCCTCTTCCGGCAAGCACAGTTTTTTGTATTCCGTTTCCGCCTCCAAGAGAACCGCAATATTCCCCTCTCTTTGGAAAGTATGGGCAAAGATTCCAATGAGAAATTGCCATAGGCGACAGAAGACTAATCCGAGGGATTTTTCATTGGGGAGTAGCTAAACAATACTTCGTTATCGTGAAAAAAAAACTTTAAACTACCATAACTACCAAAATCGATACACAAACAAAAAGGCAGCCAATCAAAATCTGCCCGCGGCGTTCAACGCGTTTTAGTATCCAGAAAATTACGGGCACAAGTAAGAAAAAATGTGTCACGCAGCACAGCGACCATAGATGAGAGAAAAATTGGTATTCGGAATCCTGAAAACCGAGATTTTTTAGGTTTAATGAGAGTATACGAGTTTGCCGTAGTCGTCTGCGTCTTGAAAAAATGGCTGAAAGTTTGATAAAATTGCTAGGGCCCATCCTGATTCTTGTTTAAGCAATTTTACGTCGTTGCTCGATAGTGCAAAATAGCCAGTCCAGAGCACGGTAGCTATCGTCAGGCTTAAAGTATTTTTTTTATAAATTTTATCGGTAAGAAGAAGCGCACCTGTAGCAAGGCATAATCCGCTTCAACCGACTTTTATAGAAATTCAGGATATTCTCGAACGAATTCAATGTAATAAAGTATTTCTTCGCCATCAAGTAGCCAGTTATGACAAAGAAACTGAAAAAAATATATAATAGTTATTTTATCATTCTGCAAAATACGTAATCGTTATAACAGCTAGAGGAAATTCAAGTATACTGTCCCTACATGTCCACGCCCAAAAATCCGTGCGGCATCCATTTTTCGTTAAAAGCATGCAGCAATATGATTAGTACAGCAAAGGCTCGAAGTGCATGAATAACCGGCAATTGCCCGGAAGTCATACTTCGCAGCCTCTCTTTGATTTAGTTCAGTTCCCAGCGATTTCTATAGTAGTAAGGCTTCCAGACATTGTTTTTGACATAGCGTGCTTCTATGATCCTTTAGATAAAATCTGCATACTGCTGCGGCCGGTTTTGACCAGACGTCTGGCAAGAAAAGGCTAGCCAAAACCGTCGTCGCTTTTTCCAGTTATGGAAAAGGAAAGCTTTGAAGTGCGCAAGAAAAACTACAAAAACGTTGAATTTTTGTATATTTTCTCCTGATGCGAGATAGAAAAAAAATGCAAAAAGCCTACGGCACTCGAAATTCTCCGATCCAAGTACTAACCGAGCCCAACGTTGCTTAACTTGGCAGATCGGACGGGATACCGTGCTTTCAACGTGGTATGGTCCTAGGCGCGCACTGATGCCGAAATGGCGATGATGAGCCCTAAGGACCTATAGCAGCGTCGGTGGACGGCAGCAAGATCTGCAGGTATTGATTGGATACTTCGGACGGGGTTTTGTCATTATCTCGAAAATCAACATCTCAAAAGTTCATTATCCCCAAAGTTCATTATCTCGAAAATTTCACTGTGTTAAGATTCCGAAATCAAGAAATTTCATGGTAAAGCCAGTATGAAATTGTCGAGATAATGACTTTCGAGATCATGAACTTTCGAGATATTGAACTTTCGAGATGTTGATTTTCGAGATACTAAACTTTCGAGATGTCGATTTTCGAGATAATGATAGGTAATCACTTCGGACTGCACGATCTCTACACTTGTGCACTCCCTTTGAGGGAATGCGTTCCAAAATTTGTTCGAAACACTCTTTTGAGGAGGTCCCGGGGTTAATGCTAACCTCAAACTTGGGTAATTAAACCGAAGCTGTGAAGGGGTGCGTGCTTTTCTGTCCTATCCTAGGAGGAGATAGCAGTCTATCGTAGGGCAACCCTCCAAGGAGCGAGCATCTGCTCGTCTCATACCTCCACTGCCTAGGCTGGGGTGACTGTCGTCTGGGACCTCTAGCTCTGCCCTAATCTCTGCTCACCCCCAGCACTTCACCCTCCGTCACCTTCCCCCTTCCGCCTACGATCATACTAAGCCAACGCCAACGACGGCCAGGGACATAGGGAACCGATCTTAATATCACGGTAGGCGGAGCAAGAGCCCGCATTACTATGCAGGGTGCTTTCTGTACGAATTCAGCACGACGTTGAGATCGCTTTGGGGAAGAAAAATTTGATCTGCTAGAATATACAATTCCCAAAAGATGCGTCTAGACGAGAGGAAAGTCTGTATGTATGTGTACCTGTATGTTACCGGTTCGCAGATGCTTTTTGTTGGGTTTCGCCAAAGTCATGATTTAATGGTAGAGGAAAGCCATCCAAGTTCCAAGTCACGTAAGCTGCTTTTTTGTTCTGTTAAGCTTTGGTGGCCGTGCAGGTTGCCCAAATGTGTATTTAGCTTTATTAATTTGATTATTAATCCTCCTGATCGGCTTCTAACTCCTCGGCGGTGCATTCTGCTTTCTTTGTGCATCTACCATCGGCCCTTCTGACCAGGCCGGCCTTGCACAAGCAAACGTTGTGACTAAGCATTTTGACGCAGTCCTTCTGAATAAAGCATATGTGTTCCTTTAATAGTCTTTTGGGATAGAGCAAGGGAGAGTGAGAGAGAGAGAGAGCAGAGAGGGAGAGATAGAGACAAATCGTTGTCAAATAGAAAATCACCACCGGCCCACTGCATATCTCCTTGTCGCAGACCGAGCCGGATTTGATAAAGTCCTCCTGCGCCGTGCAATCTGTAATTTTCAGAATTCGGCAGGGTCAGGAATTGTGAAAGTGGCGCTTGCTGCGTACTAGATAACCGTGCTCGCCACAGCACTAAGAAATTCCATGTCAATTTTAACGGCGCCTAAGGTGATGGTGAGCACAGTAGAGAACTGATGCTCATTTAGGGAGAAAGTTGAAGAAAACGGCTGACCAAGCGCTGACCTTCCGGTTTTTTCGCGTCCTGATGCCAATAATAGGGCCAAGAAAAGGCTCCGACTACGGACACACAGACGAAAAGCAGCAACCACTTCATTGCCTGAAAATTGTTTTAAGCTTAGAATTTTTGCCAATGAAGTACGGAGCAGGCAACGGGGGGTCAAGAGGAGCCCGATCCTAACTATACGAAAGTTTGGTATTTATGGGGCACCGATTTCAATATCCGGTTAGAAGTCCGAATTTTTATTCAAAGAGTTTCCCATCGGAATTCAGGACACCGCTGGTATGCGATAACCCTTTGAGGAAGAAAAAATTTTCTGCTCGAGTTTGCAAGTCCGGATGGGCCTCGACGAGAGAAATAAAGAAAGAAATGGAAAGAGAGAGAGAGAGAGAGAGAGAGAGAGAGAGAGAGAGGGAAGTGAGAGAGGGCGAGAGATAGAGAGAGAGAGGGAAGTGAGAGAGGGCGAGAGTGAGGGAGAGAGAGAGAGAGAGAGAGGGGGGGGGGAGTGAGACTTCCACGAAATTTGGTCTGTTTTTGCCTTTCTTGGATTAGAATCGTCTGGATTCTTGGATGGCAAGCTGACTTTAGAATCTTCCCCTTCACCTTGGGTTTTTATTGAAATTCTTGGAATTCACTTTCTTCGTTATGTTTATTATGTTTCTTCTTCGGTAATTCTTTCATCGTCGTTAATCGCAAAAACTTTTATGATGCTTTCGTTTTGATTTTTTTTCGTATAATATTTTTATTTTACTTTATTGCAAGTTAAGTTAAGATAATACACTTATTAATGCAATTCCGTTAATGCGCTTATTGCGATAAGATACCATTTGACCTGGCAACGTCTTGAGCAGACTTACAGACACCGTCCGCGCATCTGCCCGAACGTATAAAAGCAATCGCCTTTCGTCTAGAAAACCATTCCCATTCCAAAGCTCCGGATCACCCCGTCAGACTCCGATTCTCAACAACGAACCATGGCGCCCAACTTCGAAGAAGCCCCCGGATCGTCGAAGCGTCTCAAGGAGGAGATCCTGTATCGGGTAGGTTTTATGTGTTGTTTACATCCCCGTCCGGCCTGATTTTATCCTGGCTTATTGACCCCCGTAAACCGGAAGTTGGAACACTTCTAAAAAAATTATGATTTTTGATTTTAGAATTTTCTTTAAAATATTTCAATTAAGCTATCTTTATTTTTTTAGTTAATTAAAAATGGTTTGCGAAATTGACAAAAGGCCCGTCATGTGAAGCCCCTGAAATTCCAAAGGTTGCGTAAAAAGAGCAAAGAGTCTCCCCTTCCGATGCTGATTTTTGCTCACTTTTTATTCGATATCCCAATATGACGATTTTTCTGAGCTTGATCCCTTAAGAACTTTGAATTTCTAAAAATAATAATTAAAATAAAGTATGTTTAAAATAATGTTTCGACACTGCTTTGAATTTAAAAATCTGTTTACTAAGCCAGCTTTATTCCAGTTCCACTCCAAGGAAGGCCATGAGTTCACCATGGAAAAAGCGGCCGCCGAGCTTTCTGGTGTCGTCAAGCAGATCTCGCAGGTAAAATCAGCTTGAATATTTCTATTAAAGGTGTCGCCATCTTTTATTTTTTCAATTTTACATCGAAAATTTCACATCTAATTCTTACAGGATTTGGGCATCGATGATGATGAATCAATCCGAAATATGAAGCCGATCCCGCTGATCAACGTCTCCAGCGAGGCCTTCCATTACGTAAGTTTTTCGCATGACGGATAGAAAAATATTCCTATTTCATTTTAAAATTTTAACGATTTAAAAAATTGCCGCCTTTCTAATTCTCGCATATCAATTAAAGTTTTTGACTTAACATTTGGGGGATCAAGATTGAACAAAAAGAAATAGAAAATAATTGGTCCATTATAAAAGCGTTTTTCAGGTCGTAAAGTGGTGCGAACAGCACAAGACGATGCCGCCGTGGGAGCAAGACAAGTGGTGGCTGAACGAGCGCGACGAAGAGATGAAGAAATGGGAGAACGAATTTTTGGGGGGCCTCACCTCTGAGCAGCTCTTCGACGTTTTTGGTGTAAGTTATTATTTCCCTTGTTTGGTCGTTTACTACATTCATGAGATTTTTCAAAATATCGAAAGCCACGCTCCCAAAATATCAATTTTCTTTTTTCTAAAAAGACGAAAGCTTCACCAAGTCAAAATTCTGTCTTCCAAATTTGGAAATTTCCATTTTTAAAATTTTCGATTTCACAAAATTTTCATAGTTTGCCGATTTACCGACTCAATTTATTTTTTAATTAAGAATTTATGTCTTTTCCAGGCTGCCAACTACATGGACATCAAGTGCCTTCTCGACAAATGC
The DNA here is from genome assembly GCA_038088335.1 of Mesorhabditis sp. LJ9110. Classification (NCBI taxonomy): domain Eukaryota; kingdom Metazoa; phylum Nematoda; class Chromadorea; order Rhabditida; family Rhabditidae; genus Mesorhabditis; species Mesorhabditis sp. LJ9110. Next base: position 480,229 of record JBBGBA010000008.1, read on the forward strand.
GCCGAAACTGTTGCCGGGATGATCAAGGGGAAATCGGTGGAGGAGATCCGTGAGGTCTGGGAGCTGGAGAACGACTTCACACCGGAAGAGGAGGAGGCTATGAAGTGAGTGATTTTGAGTATTTCTTACACATTTTCGTAAATCATTTTTAAAAATCGCTTTTTGGAAAAGATTTTTACGAGAATCATGTTTCCGAATATCAAAAAATTTACTTTAAGCCACCAAAAAATGTCCCCCCCCCTGTAAGTAATAGCAAAGCAAATTTTTCAATATCCTGGGTTTCCAAAAAAACTTTTTTCGAAAACACGACTTTTAGAAAATTTTACCTTTGAAAAATGACTTTTCGCGAAAAAGCAATTCTCAGATTAATGCATAAATAACTAAAAATAAAAACACAAATCAAATTAAGAAAATAAAATGAAAATGAATTAAAATAGAAAATTACATTTTTACCATCAAATTCCTTTTTCAGAAACGAGAACCCGTGGGAGGTGATCCTTCGCGAGATGGGAGAGCTGAATGATGGCGTCGTCATCCAGCATCCAGCTGCTGCCCCAGCTGCAGCTGCTCCGGCTGTACCTCAAGCTGCAGCTCCAGCTCAAGCTGATCAGGCCGGACCCTCGAACTCCCAAAATTAATTGATTTTTTGAAATGCTATCTTTCCTCCCTGATTTTTGAAACATTGTTTTCTTGCGTCTCTTTTTAGCCCATTGTGTAATTCTAATTTTGTATCTGGTCTCTTTACCTCTTACGGGTTCATTGCTAGTTAGAATAAATCTTGTTTGTGCTTCAGATACGTTCTACAAAACAAACTGGGCAAGGCAATTGTGTTTTTTTACGAAACGATACAGTAAATCTTCTGATGAAATAAGAAACCAAATCGATAAACCGCGCGATATTCAATACTTTTTGAGACGTAGCTTTCCTTTTCAGGAGTGTTCGATCATATAAAAAACAATCCATACATCAGTAAAATTAACAGTTTGGGATTTTGCTAAGACGCTAGATCAAAGGTTTTTTTTCTTTCATTCTTCAGCTTGCAAAGGTCACTCAACAGTCAACTGCTTATCCCCTGGCTCCTTAAGAGCCAAAAACTGCAAAAGCCTACGACACTCGGGATTCCCAAGCCGTCTCCGATCCAAGTACTAACCGAGCCCGACGTTGCTTAACTTGGCAGGTCGGACGGGCTGCCGTGCTTTCAACGTGGTATGGTAGTAGGCGAAAGTTATACTTGTAGCATGGGTGAAGAAACCACCCGGTGCGTGGCTCGGGTACGCGCTTAGGAGGCAGGTGAAAATCAGCTCAGGACTGCAAGTCTACCCATTAGATTTCGGCTCTTTTTGCTTCCGCCTGGGACACTATTGCCTAAATGTTAGAATCCACTGGGATAAGATGGTTCTACCACGGCTTGAGCACGTTCGCGCTGTCGGTAGAATTGTTATGGATCTACCTGCTGCAATTTCGCTCGCCGCCCGAGATGAAGGTGTACAGATGGGTGCTGATCAAGTTGGCGGTAAGAATTATTTTGTCTACATATGCAGTTAATTCCGCGAAATTCGCGGCAAACCTTCTTTCGTCAAATTCGCAAATTTGAAACATTTCGGATTTTAGTGGCTTGAATTCGTCTTTGCCGCCATTTTGGGGCTTTTCATGTGCCCGGATGTGCTGTTTCCAGCGCCATGTGCCGCTGCTTTTGGTTTCGTCAACAGCTGGGGCCACGACGCCGCTGTCCATACCGTGAGTCGTGGCTTCTAAATTTAAGTTATCCATTATCTATAAAACTAACATCCAACAAAAATTCAGCTCTTCCTCGTCTTCATCACGGCCTGGTCGACGTTTATGAGCGTCAACGACTGCCTGCACGTGCGCAACTTTTTTATTCACGAGAATGACAAGATGATTAAGCTGATTTTCACATGGTATTGTTAACCGGTTGGACCTTGACGTTGCTACTGATTATTTGAATGGCAACACTGTTCGCTTAGGTACATCGGACTTCCTGTAATATCTGTGGGCCTCCTGATTACTGGAGGTCCGCTCGGGCTCGCTTATTACAAGTCTATAATGGATCCGGAGGTAGAGTACGATCGTTTATAAATTGTTAATATCTTCCAGCTCTTCCTTGCCCAGATGCGTACCAGCGGCAATTATAAGTATGTTGAATATTATGTAGAACACAATATTACCCTCGTCGCGATGGACCAGGAGAGTTGGTGGACGATACTTTTTGGAGGGGTTAGACTTAAGCAAGCGTCCGACTTCTGGAATAGTCTAATGCCAACCGAGGAAAACTTGTGTTTAGCTCGTGATCCTCGGCCTCATTGTGTGCTACGCGTTAAATATGATCTCTGCGCTAGTAATGATGAAGAAATTAAACGGAATGAGAAGCCACATGTCTGCTCAAACTTATAAGGCCCATCAAAGTATCTTGCGGATGTTGTTTGTGCAGGTAGGAGAAACCAAATGCTATTGCATCTTTCCATATTTTGCAATTAGTCAAAATTAGATGAGGATTATGACATCTAGCCAAGACATGGTCAAGAAAGGGACAAAATTTGTTACAAGCCAATGCAATGACCTAGACTACATCACAGTGCAAATGCGTTGTAGAGCAGAATAGTGTAGTTTCTCTCCATGTACCAGGCACGGCCAATCAAACAGGCCAAAAACGGCAATGTGCCGGGAGGGGCAAAAGCGTCGATAGGAGCGGAACGTAGCGGGCGCCAAAAAGTTTAAGCTCTTATAACTTTTTCAAACCGACTTAATATTGAAAACCCAATATCAATTATTGCAGAGTATAATTTTACGGTTCGAAGGATACCAAAGACAGCAAGTTAGCCCTCCGAAATCCCACTTTTCACAAAGTCGCCAACCAAAACCGCCTTCGTTTCGATACTTTTTGAATTCAGTTTTCTTAGTGCTTGGTATCATTGGAATCGCCTTTTCCGATTCTACAAAGTTGGAAATCGCTTTTTTAAAAATGCCATTTAGTTTTAAAGTTATAAGGCTACAAAGTTTTGGCCCCATACATTTTCTTGACGAATCGAGCGTCGCGTTGCTTAGGCCCTTATTGCCGCAATTTCTGGGCGTGCAGGCGCACACACTGCACACCGTGCCCTTAGAACTGTCGCGTAGTGAATTCCTCGCCTAGTCGTTCCTGTTGCGCCTCCGACATCCAGCTTTTGTTAGTGGTTCAATATAAAAACTTTTGTGACAACAATTTGTCTCGTTCAGAACATCTACCCAGCTCTCGTGCTTGTAATCCCTTGCTCGCTTGCTTTGCTCGCCTTTCTGATCAAGGACTGGAGTCTCGTGGGATCGAATCTGTACAAACACTGGGTCTTCCTCGGGTTTTATTTATTTCCGGTAAGTAGATGACAATCAGTCGGACAAAGCCAACGTCTAAGGTCATCTCCTTTTCGTGCTCAATGGTTTATATGAAACCTTATCGCGAGTTTTTGGTATCACTTTTCCGGAAGAAACCGGAAGTAGTGAGGGTGGCAAGCATCAGCGCTACTGACGATGGCCTCACCGCTTCATCGTCCGTTCCAATAACAACAATAAGAAATAAAACAAGCAAACAATCAAAATAAAAGGAATAAAATTAATAAACCGTAATTATGTTCATCATAAACCCCCTCCTAATTTTTGATTTATACTTTTTGTACAGGCAACGTCGTTTCATTATTTTTCTGCTGTTCTCGGTATTGAATTTCTTCGTAGATGAGATCAACGGCGAGCTGGTGAGCGGCCTGAAGATGTTTCGTTTGTTATTTTTAAATTAGTAATTAATTACAGCAATTGTTTAATATTAGTACAAACCTGGTATCTATTTCTAGCATATACAGTTGGGTGCCTTCCACCCCAATCGTATAAATTTTTGCGACATTCGTAGTCGATGACGTCACAGTGGATTCTAAAGCGTACTTGTTAGCTATCGTTCAGGCCGCTAGATATCGATATTTATCGATAAGCTAAATTTTACATTTTCGCGGCGAGAACTATTAAACTCACCCATCCTCGCAAAACATCGACTGAGTATCGATAAAGCGACAATTATGGCAATTTCTACTAGCTTCGTCTAGCAGCGTTAACGTTGGTCCGCATTGCTTTAAATAATCCTGAATTTTGGAATTTAATTTAGCATTTAAGAAGAACAATACCTGATAGAAAAACTGTGTATCTTTTCTTTCAGGTGGCTCCTGGTTTCTTTGAAAAAGCCTCTCGTTTTTGTGTGCCATTTCTTCCCCTAGGTAGTACATTGGGTAGGTAATCAGCAGGTGGTCGGTCATTTTCCTAAAAAATAATGATGGGAGAATCAGAGATCATTGCTTACGACAAAATCTCGATCCGCTGCATGGCAGTGGGAAGCATTTCGTCATAATGTTTTGTGATCAAGTCGTTAGCGAGACCGTAACTAAAAAAATTAGCATTCGAACAGCATGTTGAAAATCTTTTTTTCTCAGTTATCCAGGGGTTTTTCCCGTTTATAAGTTTTTACATGTAATTAAGAGTTAAAATTAATTTAAAGTGAGTTTTTAACCAGAGTCGGATTTCGTACTTACCCTAATATCAAAACCAGTATCTTTGGTCGCATCCTATCAACGGCATCAAAAATCCTCGCGCTAAACTTTTCACATCCAGGGCCCTGCCAGTCGATTCCGGTGTAGTTTAGAAACGGCACACAAGCTGGAAATTGTTGGTTTTTTAGAATTCGTTGGCTTTACTCAGACTTCCTCAATACCGAAAACCCGTTAATTCATTTGGCAGACACTCACTTGTCACCTGCGTTTGATAGAACTTCCGGTATCGCCCCCGGAACACCTTTTCCGGCCATTGCCTGTAGCGTTGGACGTATGAGTTTCCGATGACTAACACATCGAAGGTGCCGTTTCCTGACTAAACCTGGCTTTTTCTACTCCATTTCGGTTTTATAAAATTAAAATTCGCTTGGAGAAATGGGAGACAAGCTTACCAACTGGTCCAGTTTTGGAAACTCCTCCGAAGCATTTTCCCACCTCGGCATTTCTGGCAATTTATTGAGAGCCTCACAATCTGAAACATTTTGCTTTCACAAATTGATGGAACTTTTACAATTAATGGAACGTTTCAAAATATTCAAAATTCGCTACTAACCTTTTTCTTGAACGCTCGCGACAACCTCTACTTTCTGCATTGATAATAACAAATGACCGGGTAGAAATAGCCCAACTAATGAGATCAAGTAAAACAGAACCGTAATTCCGAAACAAAACAACGCCTAAAATGTTGTACTTTTCCAAAGCTTGGATTTCCTACCGTATCCCCGTTCAACGGCGTTTCGATTAAATGATGTGCGATTATCGTTAAAAATAAAGTGAAGAAAATCATGATGCCGTAACCTAAAATACGTAAGAAAAATTCTTACTTATCATAGAGAATTACCGTATCCATCTATAGCTTTCCCGTCGTAGAAAGATATTTTTGTAAATGTTATTACAGGCCAGTGGATCAGATATAAGACGTAAGAAATGTCGCCGATGTACGGTAACGGTTGTAACGTGAGTAATTTGCATTCTGCTGAAATCAGAACTTGTGTCCTATAAATTCAAATGGAATTTTCCCGATATCTCTAAATTAAATAAAATTACCTTTTTGTGAAAGCATTATAATAGCTCCGGTCAGAATTGTGACCACCACCCGACTTATGTAAATTGGCATAAATGGATCAGCTGCCAGGAGAAGACAGCTTATAAAAAATAACAGCGAGAGGTAGGGTAGAAAACGGCTTTTCGGCTGAGGTGCTGCTCCTAAAACTCGCTTCATAAGCAGTGTTACGTATTCCCTAGTGCTTGACAAACAAAAAATATGTCTTCAGAGACCTTACAGATGAAAAATTGCTAACCACAAAAATCCAGCCGTTCCTCGTCAGTCTCAAGTAGTTTTGCATACTCGGCTGGATTGGATTCCTCCGCTTCCGTTCTTGATAAATACAGATGCACAAAAATCCCAGTTGTGAACTGCCAAAGTCGGCAGAATACGAAACCGAACGAGATAGCAGGTGAGAGGAGCTAAAATTTTCAGTATTTATGGTTTTAAAAACAGAAAATTACCAACAACCCGGATATGGAAATTCCACATAGGAGTCCTCCAAAGAGCAGCTGCCCAACGAATTCGAATTTTTGTAGAAAATAGAAGATTATCGGGACAAGGAGGTAAAATTGCATCTCGCATCCTAGCGACCATGTATGGGCGAGGAACTTGTATTCGGAGATCTGAAAATACGCAAATCGGTGAGAGAGAGAGAGCGAGAGAGAGCGAGAGAGAGAGAGATAGAGATAAAGACGAGCTGAAGTGACAACTCTGAACTCACCATCCGCCAATAGTCCACTTTTGTAAAAAAGGGTTGCAAATTAGAAATTATGCCGAGTGAAAGCATCGAATCGATTTTTAGGTTTTCCTGGTCCACATCAGCTAGAAATGACCGGCCGACCCAGACTACGGTAGCGATGAGGAGACTAAAAAATTGAAGGTCAAGAGGCTCAAAACCTAATGATACCTATAGCATGGCATAATCCGCTTGAAGCGACGTTTATAGAACTCCATGGAATTGGCAAAAGAGATCCCCTTATCATAGAAGATACGGGCCATTAAATACCCGGATATAACGAAGAACCTGTAAAAGATACCCAATATAAAAATAAAAGAAATTAAAATTGGGACACGACATAGCTTAAAAAGTTTTTAGACTTTTTAAGACTTACATGTCCACCCCTAGAAACCCTCTGGGCATCCATTCCGCGTTCAAGTGATATGCAAAAACAATAAATATCGCCAGAGCTCGCAGTGATTGTATAGTAGCCAATTTCGAAGTAGCCATCTGAAAATTTTAGTCAGACTTCCGGCTAAACCATGTAAGTGCTGTTTTTAGAGAAATGCGCCGACCGGGTCCCTCTACAACGCCGCCCCCATAAGGAAGCCCGCTGGGCAAACATGTGGGTGGGTGAGCAGAGCATAGCCTGCGCATTGTAGAATTTGCAGACTATGCAAAATTGATTTTCGGGACTCAATGAGCGGGAAAACATTATGAGAGGCTCTTTATAGTTTTATAAAAGCGCGTGGGCAAAATAGTCGGTATTTTGATTTATGCTGCTTTAGTAGATACGTAAATGTAGGTGGGAGATCGACGCCAGAAACTTTCTACTCCCCAAAATTGCCCTTCTAGGGCGTGAATCTTACTTTCCAGCAGCAACTTTAATAATTTTTTGGTTAGGGGCACTTTTTTTTGGCTGTCCCGCGACACGCAACGCAACGCGCACGCAGGCAGTATCGTGATGTCTTGTAATTGTTTACGCAACGCGGCGCCGGCAGCGAAAGTGCGAGCTGCTTTTCATGGGCGCAGACCGAAATCCGACCAACTCAACCAAATAGCTAGCAAAAATTGCGAAAAAGATGATCTTGAGAAATTTACATGAAGAATCATATGTACGGTATCTGACAGACCGGCGCAAGGCACAATGCTAAACGTTCCACGCACCGCCCACCTTTATTTCCGCATTATTGCTCGAACGGTACGGTAATGGGCTTTCAAAGCGGGGGCAGGCCCCACGACCCCCAAACTAATCGTTGGTCGTTCGAAAACGTCGGCCTATTTTTTGCCCTCCCTCCCCCCCCCCCCCCCCCCTCACATCACGTAACTCGGTTTCGTTGACCTGCGGTCCATTGGAGGTAAGCCGATGGTAATGATGTTCGGCTATTTTTTTCGTTGAAAGAGATAGGTAAAACTATTTTTGTACTTGGAAACGTGCCAGATTGTTGGAAAGCGGTAACCCCAAAAGTACAATAAAATCAGATCGTTCTTGTAGAATTATCAAGAAATTAAAAAATTTATTTGTCGAAAACGAAATAAAGCGAGATCCAGGGATGTCGACGAGATGTCCATGGTTTATCCGGCAAACATAAAGTTGAAGAAATCGGCTGGAAAAAGGAGAAACCGATTATAAAATGAAAATCGTATACTTACTATGATAACAATCCAGTGGTGCGTCTTCACAATTTGCCGTTAACACTTTCGAAGTGAGCAATGCTGCTAAAAATAGAGATTTAGGAAGCCTAGAATTCATAAAGACCAATTTTGTGGGGCCACGGCTGGACTCTAGTCACCCTCGCCTTTAGCGCGCCCTTATCACCGTAGCCCTTGTCTGGCGACCGCCCGATTAGGCATCGTAAAGGTCTCGGGAAAGGCCGTGCGCCTTTCTTCGTTGTAATTTTTTTCATTTTCCGGTTTATTTCTGTTTAGATTTTTTTTGTTTTTGCCGTTTATCGAATAAATTTTTATCCTTTATTCGATAATCGAACTGCGCATCAAGCCCGGCCTCTGCACAGTAATTTCCAAACAAAACAACCAACCTGAACATGAAGGAGTATTTGAAAGTAGTAGTACAATATTTAGCAACAAAATAATAGACAATTTCCCTTCAAAGCAGACGTTCGACATGGCTGATCGGCTAGAACTGCTAAATGATTGTTTTTGCGACGCACCACACGTCGACCATGAAAACACTCGAAATTAAGTCAACACGGCACCAGATATCGCGGTGCTAATTTGGGGATGACTCCCGGGAGGAGAAAGGGCATCATCATTCCCAGCCGACAAGGCGATTGATCAAAACCCATACTATCACGAAATGTCCGAGAAATTGAGCAGCATTTCGGTGTGAAAGGTGAGAAAACGGATAGGTGTTACGCAAAGAGCGTGAAAAAATTCCATGAAAGGTTTGTAGAGTACCTGGAATTTGGTATGGTAACATCGTTGATATGGGAGCTTATTGTAACATCTCATTTTAAAGAGCTTTCAACGCTCAACGCAGAGAAGCATCGGAGAAGCCTAATAATACTAGCGATAAATTAAAATCTTCAAACACTACAAAACATATTTTTAGAGGTATTGCACGAAATCCGCTAGAGTAGACAGGAGTAGCTAGCTTTTCAATCGAACAAATGTGAAATTCGAACCCATTTTTTGCGAAAAAGTATTTGTTCAGACTTTCAAAAGCTCTACAGAGTAAGCTATGTCACTTCTAAAACTTCCAAAGGCTTCTAACAAACGATTCCTCGTAAAAGACCTTGGACTGAACCTTGAAAAATTAGTCTAGCCATGTGACACCATTCTCTGTCGTAGCATGTCATCGAAGATCCCTGGCTTCTCCACGCCCACGGCCCTCGTCTTCACATTTTTCGGCATAGACTACAAGTTCTCGGGCTGGGCCTCGTCGTTCAGGTGTCTAATCAAAGTATCACCTGCCCGGCGTCCAGGTCATGGCAAACTTTACGTTTGGCCCCCGCGGCCCTCCCAACCGTAATGAGGAAAGTCAGCGAGTCTGCCGCCTTATTCTGACCTAGTCAAAATTCGGACCAGAGCTATACCGTATGGCTGGCAATTCCACATCACTGCTTTCTAATTGCACATATGAGTATCCTTATTTGTATGAATGGTATACGAAGGCGCTGCCGTTGGCGAGCTACCCGTTGGGCATTTTTGCCCTGCTGGTAGTTCTTAAAAAATCACCACCGCATATGAATGGACTGCGGGTACATTTGTGCTGTTCTCTGGTGAGTTTATTGCCATTTTGAAGAGCGTGGATTAGTTTGAGAAATGCACAAGCGGCTACCGGAAATGGCAAAAATCGATATTAGCTAGTTTGGTAGCGGCAAAACGCGATAATGCCCCAAAAAATTATACTGAAAGGCGGACAGACGCTGTTGAAATAACATGGATAAAGAGAAATGCGATAACTCTAAAGCTCATTACTAAAATCCTAACTACGATGACTGAGAATGGCGGAGAATTTTGGGCAGCGCTGAGAAATCTATAAAATATTAAATAAAGTATATATTTCTAGAGCTTCTCTCTCCTCTATGAATCGATTATCCTGAGCATCGTGCCCGAATTATACTTCCCTGCCTGGGGTCTACGGATACTTGGGCCCTGGGATACCGTCTTCGGACTGGGCGCCAGATGGGCTTTTGTGAGTTTTTCATTAGGTTTTTATGCGAAAAACTCGCCGGTTATAAAGCATAATTTCAGATCTTGGGCGCGATCGGCGTTATGCCTGTGCTTATCGCTGTCATCCAAATCATCTCTTACAAACATCAACGCATCGTTCCGTATACGAATTTTTGGAGGTACATTAAGGATCCTTAGCTTAACTTGTGAGATTTTTTAGATTTTCACAGCAAACCTGGATGTGCTTGTTGTTCACCCTGTTCCTGATCGATACCCTGATTCTGTTGCTCGGTACCTGCCAGCTGGAACTTGAGGCCGGGTTTGGGACGCCGAGTTTTCAGAGGGTTATTGAGGTAAGGAAATGGAAAAGCCATTGCCTTTGTCATAGATGGGTAAAATTTATTCATTATAATTTTCATTTAGGCATTTCCTTGTGTTGCCCTGATTGGAGACGTCCCGAATTTATACGCCGTGTCGCTCGGCACCGAATTTACCACCTTGGCTTCGATATTTTCTGTCTCCTGCATCAATGGAACCGTGGTAAACCTTGTTTTATTTTTATTATTCGTTGTCCAGATCTTTCTTTTCCGAGAAACCCGATACTTTTCAGTGCTTTTTCATCGGCCTCCACTGCAGCATAATTCTATTCAAAAAACGAAGTCGCGTGAGCACAAAGACTCGAACGCTGCAAAAGACCTTCTTCTTTGACATGATGGTCCAGGTTGACATTTATACAGTGTAATAATCACCTGCTAGTAAAATCAGTAATGGTCGCCTGTAGCTTGGGTTCAAAACGTGAAACGTTATATGACGTCAACGACGGCGCTGAATCACAAAAAAAGACCAGCTGCAAAATGGGATACTGGCGTTAGAGTGATTCTCGAGTTAAAACAATAAAAAAGCGCACCAAAAATGACGCGTGTCTTTCTGAAAATGCACAAGTACATTGTGCAATGTTTATAGGACTTTCTGCATTGTCTGCAATTTTTTCAAAGCTCAATTTTAAAGGCTTTACAAGGTATTAAAAACAATAAAACCTTTTGAGCTGATCGTGCCGCTCATCTGCTTGTCCGCCCCCTGGCTGTACTTCATTATTGCTTTTATCGCCAGCTACCCTCCCAATATTGGTAAAATCTTTGATATCTCGCTGCAAAAATTATTCTAGGTCTCAACAACCTGTTATTCGCCGCCTTTTCCTCTCATGGCTTCTTGAATTCGCTATCGATCATCATGATCTACCGCCCATACCGACTAGAGTTCTTCCGTGTGCTATCACGGTGGGGATTTTCAGTATTTTGATTTTCGGTTTGCTGCGGCACTTCTCATGTTTTTTTCAGGCGAACTTGGGGTGAATGGACGAACAAGACGACACCGATTCTTATCGCCGACTTGGGCACGAGCATGTCGAATCGAGAAAAGCCCGAACAATAAAGTGTTTTATCCTGTGAAAACAAAAAACAACAACAAGAACATAGAAAGCGTCATCATACAACTTGTCAGCTACTAATACCTTTTTAAGCCCTATTTTTACAAGAAGACCGTGTCGTAAAAACCATCCATTTCCGCTTCTGCTAAAATTCCGCCACCCACTTTTCCTTCCTTAATTGCCAATAGCTAATAAATTTGGACCTTTTGCCCCAACTGGTTTTCACCTGCCCCTGAATGAAAACATCATTTCAGCACGTTATGCCCTCACGGTCGCGTCGCTAGGCAGGCAACAATCGATCATTTTGCTCATTAAGTCCTGTATGACGACTTTAAGCAATTTTTCTGGCTTTTCGAGCTGTACATATGATTATCCCTATGTCTATATTACCTATACGCGGGTCCTCCCATTTATCAGCTTCCCGATAGCCATCTTTGTGCTTTGGCTGATCATCCAGCGCTCTCCACCCTATATGAAGGACTATCGGATGAATTTGTGCATGTCTCAGGTGCGTTTGTGACGTGCTGGTGGCGAATAAAAGTAGCAGTTTTGAAAATGAAGCTAGCGATGTGTTCAAGAAAGTTACAGAGCGACAGTGTAAGCCCAGAGCATGGGGTGAAGAAAGAAGAAGTGGTGATGATTTCGAACTTTCAGATATTTTCGCTGTTTTACGAGACGTTCATGTTGAGCCTCGCGCCCGAAGTCTACTTTCCGGCGTGGGCTGCCAGGATACCAGGTCCCTGGGATCCGGTTTTCGGTTTTGGAGCCCGCTCGGGGTTTGTAAGTTTTTAAGAATCCCTACCCAATTTCCCACAGCGTTTGATTGCAACAGGCCGGTTCCCACGTTTAGATCATCGGCGCAGTTGGCGCCGGCCTCGTTCTCGAGGCTGTAATCCAGATACTTGCCTTCAAACATCGGCAACTGCTTCCCCAGCATTGCTTCCTCAAGTAGGTGCCTTTTCAAATGATTCGCAAGGCAAGGTTCGCTCCAGACTGCCCCTTTGGCTGTGGATAACTTGTTGTGTGCTGGGGTATAGCGTCGCATTATCTGCGCTCTTTTATGGGACGTACCAACTGGAACCCGCGCAGGGCTACTATTCAGCCGGATTTCAGCGTCTGCTCAAAGTATGTTTAAAATTTTGGCACCAGATCAGCATAATATATCCAGGATTATCCCTGTTTGGGCGCGATCGGCGATGCGCCAAATCTTTACGCCCTAGCTGACGGCGGCAGCCAATTGGTCACCTGTTGCTGCATTCTATTCGTTTGCTTCATGAATTGCAGCCTGGTGGGTCGATTCTTCGCTTTGATGGTCGGTTCAGGCCGCGTTTTTCTCCCTTCACTCACTTGTTCTATTGTACACAAAACAGAGCCACGCCAGCCTGAAGACGCAAAAACTACAGCGGGTATTTTTCGGCAGTTTGATCGTTCAGGTGGCTTTTATCTTCATGCTACTGTCAACTTCGAAACGCGAGTAGAACCCCGAATTTAGCTTATGCTTCCCTTCATTTGTCTCGCATCTCCATGGTTTTATTTTACCCTGGCCACGGTGTTCGAAATTGGTATAAGCATCGGTAAGTTGAGCTATTTGAAGTGATAGCCAATTCTTTCAGGTTTGAACGACGTTCTAATGGCCTGCTTTTGCTCGCATGGCCTGTTAAACTCCATTTCGATAATGCTAATCTATCGACCTTATCGTATGGAGACGTTCCTGATAATCACCAAGTAATTGGGCAGGCCTAACGCTATGCTTTTAGAAACCTCGGGTCGGAAACTCCAAAGAAGCAATCGGCGATATTTGTCCTGGATGTGATTCCCAAGGGCTCATAAAAATATTAGAAACTCTTAAATATCTTTACAGTACACTAAATTATGCACGGCTGAAAAGCCTACAGAATGTCCCAAAAACCGCCCTACCAAGCGGTCCACAGTCGTGTTCGATTTTGACGATTTGATTATCGATCAAAAGCACTTGAAAAGGCGAGAAAACAAGCGGGTTTCGTTTCTAAGATCTCATCTAATTCCATCGATATTTAAGGTTTTTCTGAAAAACTGTTACTTTTTCAACAGGAATTTCGCAATTAGCATGCGGTTCTTGCATAAAACAGGAGCTTTCATGGTTTTTGGACCTGAAATTAGCGAATAAAAATACATAATATAGAAAATCAACTCTCCTTGTTTTCTCGCCGTTTGGAGAGCGTTCAATAGATGCAATTTGTAAATAGCACCCGGTGCACCCGTTGCACCCGTTTGCCTAGCAGCCCATATTACGTGTGGGTGGGCAGCCACGCAAACATTTCTCTGCGTATCAGCCCAGCTACCGCGCGCGTGGGTGGGCTGCTACGCAAACGGGTGCTATTTACTAATTGCCTTCGATAGATACCTAAAACGTAAAAATCGGACACGACTGCGGACCGCTAGCTACGCGGACCCTGTACAGACGCGTCCAAATACGCAGCTATGCGTTGAAACATGCATAATATAAAATGGTTCGAATGCCTTTTATTCATTTTAGTCATTTAATCTGAAAAATAGGCTTGTTTCTCTATCGCATAGCCGTAAAACTTGACAAGTCCCTGACCATAATAACCGACGGCGCATCCTTTGTCCACTTTACGCGACACTCTCTAAAAAATAAGAACTCCTAATAAAAAATAGCAAAGATCGGTGAAGCCATCCAAATTCAAATCGATACCCAAATAATATTCGGATGGTTTCGATACGATAGGGCCGATAGATAATGATAATCGATAGTGAATTCCAAACACCGTGCGAGCAGAAGCCGCTCAGCAGGAAATCGTTGACAACTACAAATAGTTTTTTACTAAAAAAAGATCCTAAGTCCTGCCAAGAATCGGCTCAATATCAACAAGTCCAACGAAGATAAACCACACCCAGGGTGCGGCTAACGAAATGAATGGAACGATTAGCTGAAATTTCCAGCGTTGAGCCAGACGTCGAGCCTTACCTGCACCAAGATACTAAAGAAAAACGTGATTTGAAGTTGCTTTGTCTTTTTGCTCATGTGGTTGCGATTGCCATACAATATGTAGATAGTGTGCAGGGTGAAGCTGGCACACTATCAACTTTTAAAAACCAGAAAAATGGCCTCACCAGTATGAAATTGACAACGCAAACAACTGCTATCATCGCGAGAGCAACGATTTCGGTACCTCCGAATGAAATTGCGGTCTGTTCGGGAACATCGGGCACCAGAGCTATGCAAGGATGTTTCTAAACCATTATTAACGAGAAATATGAACAAAACCAACTTCAATCATTAGTTGAAAGCCGCGGGAGTGATAGCCAATATCCATATTCATCTGGTAAGGCCCGTAAAATAATAGGCTTACGATGAAGATGTAGAGAGAGATAATCAAAAGCACCCAAACGTTTGGCTTTAACCTATTCAATGTACGATTAAAAAGGCGCGTTATTCCCCGTCGCATTATTCATTCAAAATAGTTTTTCTGTATTTGTCGCGGTTCAAATTGTCAGAATATAGAATCAGTTTCTTGGAATTTTCGGCAATTAGGACAAAATTTCGACAATACCGAGGCCGCGGAAAAATCCGAACCACCCTTTCTAGCAGCAGTCGTGCCTACCTCCAGATACTATCCTTCGGCAGCAGACGTTGATGCTTATAAGACAAAGTTTGAATAACCGCTACAAAGACGAGGCCAACGCCAATCGATCCGGTTGTCTTTCGAAAGATTATGCCTATCAGAAACAATCACTTACAAACGCCGTATCGGCTCCAAAACCAAGGATCGTATACCAGGGTCCGAGAACCCGGCCGCCCCATGCCGGGAAATACAGTTCCGGGGTAATACTGAGGATTACCGCCTCGAAGCACATTGATATCACCTAAATTCCGGTTTTAAAAACGTTGGGGACGAACCTGCGAATTACATAGGTGTAGTCGGATGTCCTGCATATGCGCCGGTGACTTTTTGACGATAAGGAACAGCACAAAAAACGCTAGCGGAAAACTGATGAACGGGACAAGCCTGGTGTAGTAATCATAGATATAGGGATATTCGTACGAGCAACCAAACGTTGGGGAGGAATTTTTCATGTAGTCTACTGTATTCCCTTAGTTAGCTGTTCTGGATGACAATTCTTCCTCACGTGATCAGATTGAAACAGGTGGTTTGAAAGGGGAATCTAATAAATGCAAGTTGCCCGGCTATACGCGGCCAATTTGCACTCGATTGGATTCAAACGACAACAGTTTCGAGAGAGATGTATGCTCAAATCGAATTGAGCTTTGTGCGCCGTTTGTGCGTTTCACATTTATGCCGATTTGGATCGACCGGAAATGTCGGATCGAGCTTTTGCCGGCTTAAAAAGTTCGCGTAGTTGGCATTATTTGTATTAACCAGTGGAAAAAGACTGCTTCGCGCCCCTTTTCCAATGGACCCCGTCCAGGAATCATGCATTTGAATACCTTCTTTTTATAGCCTGCGAAGCAAGAACCTGGGGCAAGGAGCCCCTGTTTGGCCTGCCGCGCCAGAGCCAACGTTGCGTTAGAACCTTTGGGCCTGCGGCGCTAGTTACCCGTTTTTCTCCCGGATTTGGCCTGCGGCGCGAGAACCTGGGCCAAGGACCTTTTCTTTGGTCTGCGGCGCTAGAGCGATAGCCAGAGACCTCGCGCACCGACGGCCTAGTAAATATTTTTTTGTTTCTGAACTGCCAAAAAGCAAAAAGTTAAATTCTCGAGGACCTGAACCCTCGACCCCGAGCCCCGTAGATTGAGCCCCTGGAACCACTAGACCAAGGGGCAGATGGGAACAGGCGGCGGGAAGGCCTCTCCTGTCATCGGAGGGGGAAAGGGCACAGAACAGGGCGGCCCCATGATCCCAGGAGGAAGGCCTTCTGGTTGATATGACCATCTCGAAAGACATCGAGACCTCGAAAATTTGCATGCGAAAACTTCATTAGCATAGAAAAATAGCTCCTTTTTCTATAGTAGAGATGACTTTTCGCATGCAAATTTTTCGGGATGGTGTCTTTCGGGATGGTGTCTTTTCGGGATGGTGTCCATCTACCCTTCTGGTTGGCACAAAATTCCATTTTTAAGTCTGAATCCGCCAAAAAATTGCAAAGATAGTAAGATGCGCGTGATCCCCACTATCGAATACATAAGTTGTCCAAATCACAGAACGAAATTCAATCAGGGCTTCGAGTTATGCCCCGAACCCCACAGCTCGTAGCCCATTTTTTTAAGGATTTTCCCTATTTAACTTGTAAAACCGTTGAATGAAGAATTTCGCAAAACAAAAAATTTCGTTTCTGACGAATGTCTTTCTCCACCTCCATGCCAAAAATCGGCTCGAAATTCGGCCTGGCGGCCGAGAAATCTTCATTACAGAAAACACACATACTTTTCTCGCTTATAGGATAGGATTTTGAAACCATACGCCGGAAGCCGCTAAGCAGCGAATACGACGACTCCGCTGCTAAAATCAATCAGCTATACTTTAAAAGTTAAAGTCTAAAAGTGTCGTGAAAGTGTGATGACATGTTTCTTTATCGGTTTCACTTGCGATAAACTACAATAAGTATGATGGCGTGCTTATCTCGCTGCTGTGGCACTCGATAGGTCAGTCACTGTGACAGTCGGGGTCGTTTTTTTGGACCAGCTGGCTCGACATCTTCGAAAAAAAAGTCGCAAGAATACTTTCAAGCTCTTACCCGAATAGGATCCGCACGCTTTCCAAACGATAAGGTCGATAAATCACGATAATTGAGAGGGAATTCCAAAGTCCATGCGAGCAAAACGCGCCCAGGAGGAGATTGTTGAAGGCTGAAGCCACGGACTTTGCTTGTTTTAAGGAGCTACCAAGGATAGGCTCGATGTTGATAATGGCAGCAAATATGAACCAAAACCATGGGGCTGCCAACGAGATGAACGGAACGAGTAGCTGAAGGTTCACACTAGTGCTTTTTCGAACCCTTGGCCAAACCTGCACCAACAGACTCAAGAAAAACGTCTGCTGCAACCTTTTCGTTTTCGCGCTCATGTGGCTGCGCTTGCCAAACAGGATGTAGATGGCGTGGAGAGTGAAGAGGGCGCACTACACAGTAGCGTTTTAAATTAACAACAAAAACTGCTCACCAGTCCTGAATTGAGGACGCAAACAGCTGCTATCATTGAGAGCGCAATCATTTCGGTGCCTCCAGGTGCAATGGCCGTCAGCTCGGGTACGTTGGACACGAGCGCCATGCATGGATGTCTCTGCAAGCGTTAAACAATAAAATAAAGTCAATAAAGGTCGTGAAAAAACGGATGTTTAAAGAAACATACAACCTCCGATCTTAGAAACCGTACCCCGCCTTCGCAAAAAGAAAGATACCTCGACCACGTTTTGGAAGCCCAGGGAGTAATATCCAATGGCCATATTGGTCTGGTAGGGCCCGATGAATAATAGAATTGTGATGAATATGTATAGGCAAACGACTAGGAAGACCCAAAACTTAGGCTGGGCCCTGCAAAGTAAGTGTCGACTATTATTGGTTTAGCTCCCACATGACAGCCTCTTCACTAAAGGGATAGCGCCACGTCGATCGACGTGTTACTTGGATTCCTGGAACTTTACCAGATTTCGCAGATGTTGCGCACACGGGACTCCAAAATTGCCCTTTCCCGCCCAAAGCATAGCCCGAGGGCAAGCGTTATCACATCTGCGCACCGCACCTCCTCTCATTAGTGCGCTGATCTGCTGACAAGGGCTGTTTGGTGCGCAAGTCTAGCCAAGTTTGGCAAAGTTCCAGGAATCTGAGAAACACATGGATTTCAGCGCGTGCTATTCCTTAACCTCTGTTTGGAAGTCCAGAAGCCCATCAATTCCCTGAACATCAACACCCACCTCCAAAAACTATCTTTCGGTAACAGTCTCTGGTGCTTGTAAGACAAGAGCTGCACAACAGCTTCCAAGACAAATCCCACCCCGACAGCTCCCGTTACCTATGAAATATTAGTGAAAAACCCGTGTTACAGTCGTAACCTACAAAAGCTGACTTGGCACCAAAGCCAAGGATGGTGTACCAGGAACCCAGAACCCTGCCGCCCCAGGCTGGGAAATACAGTTCCGGGGTAATGCTGAGGATTAGCGCCTCGAAACACACGGATATTGCCTAGAATAGTTTTTGGTGTAGCTTGCAGAAATAAAACCTGTGAATTACACAGGTGTAACCGGATATCTTGCATATGAGGCGGCGATTTTCTGATGATCAAAAACAACACGAAAAACGCCAATGGAAAGCTGATGAAAGGCACCACTCTCGTGTAGTAATCATAGATGTATGGGTATTCATATGAGCAAGAAGGCGAGATCGAGCTATTTTGCATCGGGCGTCTGTGTATTCATGCTGCTGGGTCGATTGTTGGCCCGGATGCATCACGAGCTTAAAACAGCTGGACTCATTAGCAAAATTGGCGAACAGCTGCAGTGGGCTGCGCTCGTGGATTAATTACATAAAGCGAATTTGATGCGCAAACATAGCATCATATCGAAATTGAAAAGCGAACAATTGGGTTTAAGAAGGTTTCCTGACAAGCGCGTACTATCAGAAGCTTTCGAAATGCCCTAGAAACGGAAACACCAGCAAAACTGATTTGGTTTTATGCGGAACCTCGTTTACTGAGCCCATAGGGTTTTTAATGGTTTCTACGTCACCATGATGTTTGCGGAATCAGCCACTCTCAATCAGAATCACATTTTCCATCTACAGAGTGTCCCAAAAATCATCGTCCTCCGCTGATTTTACTTTTTGTAAAGAATTTGTTTAATATCGAGCGCGGGCTAAAAAGTTTTGTAAGCCAAAAGATCTTCGGTTTTCGCCTTTTCGAAAGCTTCCGATTGGTGTCAAAACCAGCCCTATCCGAGGCTTGTCCGGACCGCGCGGGCAGGCTCGATTTTTTAGGACACTCTGTATATAGGTGCGTTGTCGAAATCAAGGGTAGATCACCTGTCCGATACTTATCGTTGCGTCGCGAAATTCTAGGCACCTACGTACCTCCTTTCCATTTCCTATCCGGAATTTTCGGTGGTGCCACCTGCCGTCAAGCGGGGCAGAATTTCCTCGTTAAAATATCTTCATTCGGGCTCGATGCAAAATGGTTCAACCACCCAAACACCTTCTTTGAAATTGCCATGGTTTGGCTGTGAATACGGATATCCCTATGCTTATTCTTATTATACAAAGGCACTACCCTTCTACAGCTACCCGATTGCTTTCTTTGTGCTCTGGCTGATCATGCGGAAGTCGCCGCAGCATATGAAGGACATCAGAATTCATCTGTGCACCGCGCAGGTATCACAAATTTTAATAAAGCTTAAATTAAATTGTATGAAAGGTAATTATCTTAGCGTGTTCAGGTTATTGAGATCGTTTTCGAAGCCGTGGTCCTGAGCATCGCGCCGGAGGTCTATTTTCCGGCGTGGAGCGGCAGATTGCTGGGTCCCTGGGGAACCGTGCTTGATATCGGATGTAAATGGGCTCTGGTAAGCTTCAGGAACAGATACTTCCCTGGGTGGTGCAGCTTATAAGTTTTTCGATAAATGTGGACAATGACGTTTTGAAATTTAAATTTCAAAAAGCATTTCTCGGTCTTCGGAGCCATCGGTGTCGGCTTTGTTTTCGAGGCATGCGTCCAAATCCTCACCTACAAACACCAAAGGCTGCTGCCAGCGACAAGCCTCTGGAGGTAGGATACCTAAGCACTTTGAGAAGTTCTAAACAGCGCCTCCGGAAACACAGCCATTTCTCTACCTTCCAGGCTAACCACGACACGCTGGCAGCAATCGATTGTCGCCTTATATATAGTGGTTAGTATTCTTCTTTTCTACGGGACCTATCAGCTGGAAATGGATTATGGTTACAATTCGGCCGGCTTTCAAGCGGTCATCGAGGTGGCTTATCTCGAGCCACAAAAGAAATCGTTTTCAGGCACATCCCTGCATCGCAAATGTCGGCGACGTTCCGACGCTGTGCGCGATAGTTGGCGATTCCGTATACACTTTTCTAATCTGCGTAGCGATAGTATCTGCGATCAACTTTAGCTTGGTATGTGCTGCCATAATCGAGACGCGCAAAGAGTTTAGATCCTCTTCCCGGTCCTTCATTCAATCTATATCTTGTATGAAAAACGCAGTCAGATGAGTGACAAGACCCGGCGGCTACAAAGAAGCTTCTTCCTCAGTATTTTGTTACAGGTAGTTCGTACCAAAGTCTAAATAAATAAGCCATTTTAGATGGCCATACCATTTACCTCCCTGGCGGTACCTTGGGTGTATTTTATAGCAGCGGCATTAATCGATTTTGAACCGCTTGTCCGTGAGTTGCGTACGACTAATTCATTAACTTTGGATAGCAAAATACTATTTGATACCATTATACCCAACAAAATATACCTATTTCAGTCTGGAACGACCTGCTCTTCACCGGATTTTGCTCGCATGGTTTTCTGAATTCTATCTCGGTGATCTTGATTTATCGGCCGTACCGCGAGGAAACTTTCTTCTTTATCTTTAGGTAATATATTCTTACTTAGAAATTGCTTTCAGGAAATCATGGGGCGAATACATGGGACAAGTTTTGCCCGTCCATCCGGCAGAGCTCTCCACCGCCGCCCAGAAAGTCGAGAAAATGAAGCGTGTCAGACTTGCGCTAAAATTGATTGGTCCTAAATAAATGTGTCATATAGATTTCCTACACAATGCTGGTTGGCCAATAGATAATGTAAAAAACCAGACAGACTATGAAGACAACGTCAGTACCTGAAACGGCGTCGACAAACGCGTACTGTTAGCAGGGGGTTCAGCAGAGGAAAACTTGTTGATGATATTCAATGCATTTTTATAGTATTTTAAGTAGTTTTTTGCTTGCTAAGAAGCTTCAAAAAAATTCGAAAATTTTGATCTTTTTGTAATTTTTCAGAAATTTTTGCCGAAAAAGTCGATAATTTCCGAAAATCTTGACTATTTTTATAAAATTTTTATAACCAAAAACCAGGTTAAATTTGATAAACATGATTAAGTTAGAGGACCGAAGGAAATCACTAGGAAAAATTTCTTCCCCACCCCGCTGACAAACCAGAACCGAGAAAGCATTTTGAATTTGAGGTTTCAAATTTCCAGGCGCGTTCGAAAACAGGCAGCATCTCGGCCACAAAACGGTCCAATTCATCATCCAAGCGCCTAAGTAAGTAAGTACAACACTGTTGCCCTCCACAAAAATCACAAACTCCCGATGCAAAAGTATTCACCTTCACCTGTCCGTTAACAGGCTTTTCATTGACGATTCTCTGTACTCTGCGGCTTCTAGTGCCCCAAAATATATCCCTAATTTTCGGGAATCCACAAAAATCACCTGTTCCGGCAAGGGTAGCTCCTTGGCCGGAAATTACGATCCTCGCCCCCAAACCGATGCAAAATGGATCGACAAGAGCGACGACTGCGACGCCCGCGACATGGATCCCGCCGATCGGCTGTGAATACGGTTATCCCTATCTCTACTCATACTTTACCAAGCTAATCCCATTCTACAGCTACCCGCTGGCATTCTTGACGCTCTGGCTGATTGTGAAAAAGTCACCATCGCACATGAAGGACATTAGAATTCATCTATGCACATCTCAGGTGAATACTATACTTTTTAACCCGCAATGCATGTCGTTTTTCTCTTCATGCTCTTATTTCCGCTCGTGCCACCATAAATTCCCTTCCTATAGAGTATGAGAGGAGCACGAGGATCTTCTGGCTCTCATTAGTGCGCTGAAATGCAGAAAACCCACGTAACACTAACTTGATTTAATAAAACCTCCGCTGCTTAATAGGTGAATTAGGTTTAAATAATATTCTTTGTTTTTTGAACAAATAGTATCTTAGGTAATCGGAATCATCTACGAAGCCGTCGTCATGAGCATCGCGCCCGAAGTCTATTTCCCGGCGTGGAGCGGCCGGTTGATTGGCCCCTGGGGCACGGTGCTTGATTTTGGCTGCAAGTGGGCGCTAGTAAGTTACATACCTGTATTTACCAGGTACTGGACACTTTTAAAGATCAGTCTCATTTTTTAGGTGGTCGGTGCAATTGGCGTCGGATGCGTGCTCGAAGCGTCCGTCCAAATCCTCACCTATAAACACCAAAAATTACTGCCAGTGAACAGCTTTTGGCGGTAGGCTTTCACGCATAGCACAGAAGTCGTTTTCCGACGTTAAGGTTCAAAGCAAAGTGCTGGATTCGAGCGATAATTGTCCTATACATAATCGTGGCGATTGTTCTGTTCTATGGTACCTATCAACTTAAGATGGATTACGGTTATTATTCTGATGGCTTTCAAGCGACGATTAGGGTTGCGGAAAGTGAACAACTTACGCTCTATCTGTTTAGAAACATCCATGCGTCGGCAACGTCGATGCTGATGATCCAACTCTATGTGCTATCGTCGGCGACTCTGTTTATACGTTCCTCATTTGTGTCGGCATTGTGTCCATCGTGAATTTGAACTTGGTATGTCTTGTTAGAAACTGTCGACAAGCGAAAAAAGCTTTTTAGTTTGTCCTCCCAGTTGCCCACTCTATTTTCATTTTGTATAGTAAACGCAGTCAGATGAGCGTAAAGACACGGAAGTTACAACGGAGTTTCTTCTTTAGTATTCTTTTACAGGTGATCCAAAAGGAGCTTGGATAAAGATTTTATCTCAGGTAGCCCTGCCTTTCGTCTTCTTGGCGGCTCCCTGGATGTATTTTATGATCGCTGCTATAATCGACTTTGAGCCTCTAATTCGTAAGCGCCATTTAGTGTCTTTGGGCTTAAAAAACGCATTTCAGTCTGGAACAACCTGCTCTTCACCGGCTTTTGCTCGCACGGCCTTTTCAACTCGTGGGCCGTGATCATAATTCATCGCCCGTATCGCGAAGAGCTATTTCTTATGCTTTTTAGGTAATTTCCTTTTTGAAAGCAATCAAGCTCTTCCAGGAGGACTCTGGACGAATACCTCGGAAGAGGAATGCGCGTCCACCCGGCCGAGCTATCGACTGCCGCCGAGAAAGCGGAGAAGATCAAGCGCATCAAGCTGGCGTTAAAGATGGTTGCGCCCAAGCAAAATCAAGTACAAGTGGCACAATAAATTTGAGCCTTCGCGAGCCTGATTATGTGCATTTAATGGGCTGCACCAAGACCAAATAATTTGCAAGGTGCAAAATAAATTTATTTGTCGTGGTGTGCTGGAATTAAACCACTGCTTGAAAATCAAAATTCTGTCGGTTCAACAATGTCGAGGATCTACCTAAGTTAATGTCAATGCACTTGCACTTGCACTGTGCCATTACTTGCAAATCAATTTTGTAATTGGACACACTCCGGAAACTTAACGAGCCCCCGCCATCGACGCGACAAAACTTCTGTCAAAAACCCACCTGTCTTTGAGGAAATCTACCACACTACATATCATTCATTATCTACAAAACAACGGATCCCAGCATCGGAATGCAGAATGCTTCCGAGGCTTTCGGCTGCTGCTATCAATACCCCTACGCCTACGACTACTACACAAAAATCGTCCCATTCTTCAGCAGTCCGCTGACAGTTTTTGTGCTCTACTTAATCGTCGTCAAATCTCCAGCCCACATGAAAGATATCCGTGCGCATTTGTGCAATTTACAGGTTGAACAATGCTTCTTGGGAAGCGTTTTCAAAACCGTTTAGGTGATGGCGCTTGCCTTCGACGCACTCGTGCAAAGTTACGCCCCGGAGATGTTCATCCCGGCGACCGCCGGTCGGATGCTAGGACCCTGGTACTGGGTTTTCGGGTTAGGCGTGAAATCTGGCATGGTGAGCTCTCGTAATTTTTGCGTTCTCAAGAAATTCCAAAATTTTTGCTGCCGTGTTCTACGCATTTGCGCTGGAAGCAATCGTTCAAGTCATCTCGTTCAAGCATCAGCGCCTTCTACCCGCTGGTAGCGCTTGGAAGTAGGTGTCTCCTAAATCATTCAGGATTTGCCTGATCAAAGCCAATCAAAACCCGGCAAGCGAACGACAAAAAAAAATACATAAAACAAAATTACAGTGCAACATACCAGTGCAAACTCGAGCGAGGTGATAATTTTTAGAGTAGCACCCAGGCGTTGGCTTTTCCTGGTTATCTGCTTATACATCCTCGTTTCGATTCAAACAGTCCTGGCCATGTACCAACCGGTCTTAGATTGCTGTTATTACACTGTGGGTGTGCAGCAGCTGATTGAGGTGAGCGCGAAGGCTCTCGTAACTGTGGTTTGCGTGACTTCATGAAACGTTGACTTCAACCCAACAGGACGATTATGTATTTAAATTTATTTGTGACAATAAGGCTAATAAACAAAAAAAAATTATGGCGAAAGGTTCAAAGGAGGGGCAGCGAGTTTTGGGAGTGAGACGGGGTCGCGCACAAGGGACAGGTACAGAGAAGTATGGCGTAATCGTGTTGCGTAATCGCTTGTTTTTGGAATTAATAACTTGGTAATAAGCAGTTTTATATCTACGGATTCGTCTGGCTTTCTTCAGAAATACCCATGCCTGGCCCTCGTTTACGAAAAGCCCGATATCTGTGCTCTTGCGCCGGGTGGTTCTGCCGGCGTTACCTGGATACTGATCGGAACCGTTAGCGTCATCAACGGCAGCCTGGTATGTGTTATATTTCGAATGACAGTGCGATAGTGCGGTGTCTTCGCGTTGCACTCAAGTTATCTGCTCTTCGGCACGCGCACCAATGTGAGCACGAAGACGAAGAAGCTTCAGCAAGCGTTTTTCTTGAGTCTCCTGGTGCAGGTCAGTGACGTACGATGCATTGTGCTAACCGCATTCAGTTCCTAATCTCATTTTTCTCCCTGGCAGCTGCGCCAATTTGGTTTCTATTTGTGACGGTTGTTGGGCTTCGCCCAGCTTTGGGTATGTGTTAGCGCATCAGTTTATAGGACTGTTTGCCAGTTTCAACTAATCTAATCTTTTGCAGTGTTCAACCAAGTGCTGCTCGGCGCATTCTGCTCGCACGGGCTGCTCAATTCCTTATCCGTTATTTTTATTTATCGACCATATCGGTTAGCAACGTTTCGAATAGTATTCCGGTATGTTTACTCCTTAAAACGGAGCGGTATGAGTACTTATAGGAAGTCCTGGGACGAATGGAAAAGCAAGACAACGCCAATTATTGTGATGGATTTGTCAAGCGTTGCCGGAGGAAATAAAGGCTAAAATAACACGAACGGTGGACTCAAAAAAAACAAAAACAAACAAAAAACAAGACGAGAAAGGTAATAACAAGCATCAGCTAAAAAAGTGGAAGGGAGAGGAGTGGAAGCAATTTTGGTGCAGCTTTCGATGGAAGAGGGTCGATCGGACCTGATCTCTTGTCGTATCGTAGCGTAAAGCCTGGTGCGGCGTTGTCTCTCTGCTCAGACATGAATATAGTTGGTCGATCAAAATTATTTCCATGAACATATATTTGCATAAATTCACTTCCGACGACCTGAAAACGCAAACGACTTGAGTCGTCGGCGACTTGCGTCGTCGCGATTTCAAGTCGTTCCATCCGACTGATTGCCATTCCGACTCAAATCGTTTGGCGACTCGCCTCGTTTCCAATGAATCGTTAACATTTCAATCGGTCCCTTCCGACTCTTAATTTTTCCGATGCCAGTCGGTGCCGACTCAAGTCATTTGCATTTTCGCCGACGCAAGTCGGTGGCGACTCATCCTACTATATATAAAAAAATAGTTCCTGCGTGTGTGTGTATGTATGTATGTGTGTGCATTTGCATGCAACTTCCGTCAGCGTGTTCCAGCAGTATCTCAATAAAGGGGGTATTTAGGGGTATGTTTTATATGTCATTAGGTACGTAATGGCTTGGAGATGACTGCACACTCATAAATTACCAAAAATTCGCTGTTTCCGACGTTAAAATTAAGCTTTTTGTTGAAAAATCGAGAACCTTCTTTGTTAGAAAATAATTAGCATACGCCGGAAGTTGCGGTAGCCTATATAATGGGGTAGAGAGCAAAGTGACGAATCTCATGGGATCAGACGGGGCCAGGGTTGAAAAGACGCGGAGCGGCTTTTCAACCCTGGTGTCATATAACAACCCTACCTCTACCCAAAAGCACCTGCGTACGCTTTTGGCCAATGCAGTCAGCGGAAGAATGTCCCTCAGTAGTCTCAAGTAGCATTCATCCAGATCAAAGGGACTAAATGTCTTTCGACGTTAGCAACTGCGACTACGGGGTCCCTACGGCCTACGCGACCTACGGCGGGATACTGCCCTACGTAAGCTACCCCATGGCCGCGTTTGCGCTATATTTGATTATTTGGCGATCTCCGGATTTTATGAAAGACTACCGGATCCATTTGGTGATTTTACAGGTTAAGAAGCGGATTCCGCTCCCAATATCGTTTTCTTTTTAGTGTTGCTCTATCATCTACGAGGTGGTGTTGTTAATGTTGGTGATGGAGGTGTGGTTTCCGGCCTGGGGAGCCCGATTTCATGGGCCATGGGGTGGCCACTTCAGTTGTAGATATTCACTTGTAAGTCCGCATGGCTCTAAATGCACTAACAACTATAGCTTGCCGGAACTATCGTGACGGGGCTCGTGAACGAGGCGATCGTCCAAATTCTATCGTTCAAACATCAGCAACTGTTGCCGCATAAGAGCCGTTTCCGGTTGGTTCCGGATTTAATCCTACATTATCGATTGTCTATGTCGATTTTCAGGGTTAGAAAACGTACCTGGGTGATCCTGCTGGTCATTTTCTACATCCAGCAGCAAGCTGCGTTGGGCTATGCCGCCGGCGGCATACCGCTTTATGACGGCTACGACACGCCGGCCATGCAAAACATCTTTAGTGTACGATTTTGCTTTTCCTCTATCTTTTCCTTCTTCTCTTTTCTAATAACGATTTTCGCTGTCATCATTACTATAATCCAATCATTTCTAGCTTCACTTTTCAGGCACACCCCTGCCTATCTCTAGTTGGAAACGTTTCTGGGCTATGCGCAGCTGGGGATGGAAGTATCGAAGCCATGGCATACGCTGGGCTTTACGTAATTTCCAGCAATACGGTGCTGGTAAATGTCTTTTTGTCGATCTCATGAGATAACTACAATAGTTTTATAATCTTTTTTGAGTGTTCAAAAACACTTGGCTCTTGGTTGGAAAAGACTTCACGAGTTCCAGAACGCAATTTTCGTCCATCATTCGATCTACATTTTGGACCGCGAGCAAGCCCATATGAGCGCCAGTACCAGGAAGCTCCAGAAAATATTTTTACTCAACTTAGCGTATCAGGTAATAAAAATAGCTCGTGCTCAATTCGAACCGATTTAACAACTATGGAAATTCAGTATTTTGTGAATTTAGCTCTTCATTCAACTGGCCGCGATGGGCGTGCCCTGGATTTGGGTTTTGGTTGCTACTCTGGCTAATTATGATTTGCATCTCAGCAAGTTTTTTCTCAATCGTTTTTAAGGTTATGGTTCTTTAGGATTCGCGGGGGGGGGGGGGGGGAAAGTATTCCCAGGGGGGGGGGGGGGAAACCAAATTTTTTTCGGCGCAAGCCTAGATTTTTTTATAAATTGCGGATGCGTTTCTAAATTGTTTTTAACTATTCCTGAGCATAAAAACTACACACATTTTAACCAAAAAAAATTTAAAAAATAAAAATTAGGTCGAAAAATCCTATAGAACCTTTAGGATTCGCGGGGGAAAGACCAAAAATGACCAAATTTTCTACTTTTTTAAACATTTTTCTAAATTTTTCTGAAAGTTATTCTGCATTAAATATAGTTAAAACTTACTAAAAACAATTCGAAAACACTTTATATTTGATTACTTGGTCAACCGGGACCACCAGGAAAAAAATTGGTTTCCCGAATACTTTCCCCGGAATCTAAAGAACCCAAAATTTTAAAGGTTTAAAACCTAAAGAAAACACAAAGGTTATTTATAGCATTAAACAACTACCTCTTCGCCATTTTCATTTCACACGGATTGATCAATTCGCTTACTACAATGTTCATCATAAAGCCCTATCGTATGGAGGTTTTCCGAATAGTTTTTCGGCGGGTTAATGGCTTGGTTTTAAATCTATTTTTTTAGGCGCCGTTGGGAAGACTTTTCTGCAAAATCCTCGATAATCGTCGTGTCGACCATACCCTAACTAGCAATAGAAAAAGGCATATTTTATTAATAAAGGCATATAAAAAGAGCAATCTATCGGAAATGTCTAAGGTATGAAAGTGCGCAAGCTGAACTTTCCTGGAAAACACCTGCTACATGTTTGCCAAAAACCGCGGTGGCGACATTTGGACTTACTACGCGTTAGATTTCATCAATTTGATATCAGAATCTCGAAAACCATAATCTCGAAAATTAGAATTGCGAAAATCAAGATCAAAATACATTTTTTATTGGGCAGACAGGTGTTGGCCGGCGGCCGCTTACCTTTTTTTGATGGGAAAAATTATATATTTTCGAGATTCCAATTTTCGAGGTTCTGGGTTTCGAGATTCTGATTTTCGAGATTCTGATAGTTTCCCGGTTTTATCAGGATAGCATGCCTTACGATGTAAGAGGCTGCGATTATGAAACTCCTACTTTCTACGCATCCTACGGGGAGGTGCTACCATTCGTCAGCTACCCCATGGCCGCGTTTACGCTATATTTGATTGGTTGGCGATCCCCGGATTATATGAAAGACTACCGGATCCATCTGGTGATTTTACAGGTAAGGGTATCTTTCTTATAACGGATTTGTTCTGGACTGTTAGCGGAGGGGGGGGGGGGTTTAGCAGGGAATCAAATTTTTCCCTGTTTTTCTATGGCTCTATAACCAAATATAAGCCTATTGTATAGCATTTTACATAGTATATATATTTTAAATATAAAAACAATAAAAAATAATAACAAATTTTCGATTTTTTTGTTCAGAAATGTATGAAAATGGCCAAAAAAGCTCTACATTTTCGAATTTTCAAAAATATTTTTTCTGACTTTCTGGAAATCAAAAACTACTAAAAACACTATAAGAATATATAATATAACAGCAACAGGGATGTATGGACGGAAAAACAAAAAGTTGTTTTCCCCACTGCTAAAAATACCCCCCCCCCCCGATGACAGTACAGAACCCCGGATTTTGTGCTAATTTTATCGAAGTGTTTGTAGTTTTGCTCTATCCTCTTCGAGCTGGTATATCTGATGTTGGTGCCGGAGGCCTGGCTGCCGGCCTGGGCCACCCGATTCCATGGACCGTGGGGCCAGAATTTCAGCTGTAAATATTCCATTGTAAGCAATTTACCACGTAAGCGAATTTTCTGAAGCTTAGATTACTGGCGCGATCGTGACGGCCCTCGTGAACGAGGCGATCGTACAAGTTCTGTCATTCAAACACCAGCAGCTGCTGCCACCCAACAGCCGTTTTCGGTGGGGCAGGAGGTTACGTTAATAGATAGAATGTCTGTTAAATTACTTGAATGTTATGGAAACGCAGTGAATCATGCATAAATGTTTTTTGGGCAGAATTTCTAAAATCAGAATGCCTAAAGTCAGAATGTCTAAACTCTGAATGCATAATTTCCAAAATGCATAAGTTTAAAAATGCATAAATTTGAAATGCATAAATCTCAGGCCATAAATTTCGAAATGCATCAATTTTGGAATGCACAAATTTTTGGACGCCGAAATTTCACGAGGTAAATTTAGTGCCTGAATTAGGATTAGTAAGTCAAATCCGCCATTGCAAATGTCATGAATTCTGAAATTGATACATTTTGAACTAGAG
The DNA here is from genome assembly GCA_038088335.1 of Mesorhabditis sp. LJ9110. Taxonomy (NCBI): domain Eukaryota; kingdom Metazoa; phylum Nematoda; class Chromadorea; order Rhabditida; family Rhabditidae; genus Mesorhabditis; species Mesorhabditis sp. LJ9110. Next base: position 510,457 of record JBBGBA010000008.1, read on the forward strand.
GCATTCTGAAATTTAGGCAGGTTCATTTCATGTATTCTGAATTTTGGCATTGTGCTTTTATGCGTTCAAACAGATAATCGTTTCCTTCTTTTTTTCCGCGTTAAGATTCCTTTCAAAATCTACCTCGCTGAGAATTTCTTGGAGGAAACCCTGAAGGCCTCGTCTTTTGCAAAATCAAAAGAGAGTTTAAGGTTTCGTCAGCGCACTTGGATCATCCTAATGATCATATTCTACGTGCAGCAACAACTCGTCCTTGGCTCTGCGGCTTGGGGAATAAAGGCCGTCGACGGATATGAATCGGCGGCCATGCGAAAAATATTTGATGTACGATTTTCTTATATGACTCTGCTCACCCTTTTTTCATTAAAAATTAGGATTCGGGCTAATCATAACTTTATCTTCCCGCTAATGATACTTTAAGGACTACCCCTGTTTGTCTTTGGTCGGCAACGTTTCGGGGCTGTGCGCAGCCGGAGACGGAAGCACGATCAACGCCATGGCCTATGCTGGGCTTTATATAATTAGCAGCAATACTGTATTGGTAGGGGGTTTGAACCAACCACTTTTTTATGTATAAATCTTGCCTAGTAACTTAATAGGAAGTGTTTTAATAACGTTAAAGATATGGAACCATATTTCAACTAGCAAAACTATCTGGAAGCTTTGAAAAAAATCCGTCATTTTTGTTCGAACATCGATATTTTTGATATTTTGTATAAAAATTTGTGAAGTGTTCACGTTTATAAATAGGAAAGAACCACTAAGCAGGTCATCGATTATTTTATTTTAAAACTTAGATCCGAAGAAATAGGCTAAGGAGAAATTTTTCGCTCTTCCAGAACGCAATCTTCGTCCATCATTCGATCTATATTCTTGATCGCGAACAAGTTCATATGAGTGCCATCACCAGAAAACTCCAGAAAATATTTTTACTGAATTTGGCATATCAGGCAAGGGAAATTTCGATCGACTTCGCAGTTTTCGAAAATTTAGCTCTTCATTCAACTGGCCGCGATGGGCGCGCCATGGATCTGGGGTTTGGTCGCTTATCTCGCTGGTTATGGCTTGCATCTAAGTAATTCTTTTTGGCAGAGATTCATTCCTTTTTCAGCGTTGAATAACTGTTTATTCGGAATTTTTATCTCGCATGGGCTCATCAATTCACTTACGACAATTTTGATCATAAAGCCGTATCGGCTGGAGGTTTTTCGAATAATTTTCAGGTAAAATTTAGTATCTAATTTCGTGAGTCGATTTAAGACGATCTTGGGAAGAGTTTTCGCATAAACATTCGACCGTTGTCGTCTCCGCCATTCCGTGAAGCTCAAGAGAATTCAGGATTTCCTTAATAGACCCTGAATAAAAATGGAAATATAGTCCATGAAGTTCAAAGAGAGAGAGAAGAGAGAGAGAGAGAGAGAGAGAGAGATAGAGAGAGAGAGAGGGAGAGAGCGAGAGAAAGGGGGAGTGAGAGAGAGAAAGAGAGAGAGTGAGAGCAAGAGAGAGCATTCAAGACTCGATACACTAAACTTAGTAGCAGAAGCAGACGAATAAAAATTTGTTAATAAACACCTGTCCGATGCAATCAGATTTTTTCAATCCTTCCTCCCGTCCTTCCAAAGCAGAGAATTATAGTCATAACATCATTTTCTTGAAAATATGGCCCTATCCTTCAACTTATCGAATTGCAATTATGAGGTCCCATATGTCTATGTAAGCTACGGGGAGGCGCTTCCGTTCCTGAGCTACCCATTGGCTGCTTTCACGCTTTTTCTGATCATTTGGAAGTCACCGGACTATATGAAAGAGTATCGGATACATTTAGTGATGTTGCAGGTAAAAAGAAATGTTATCGACTGTAAAGTTAGAGTCATTAACGACTAAACGGTTCGGTCGGACAAATGATTAAAAAAAGTTAAAAATTTCTGAATTTTCAAAATCAAAAAATATTTTTTATAACTATCTAGCGATCAAAAACGACTAAAAACACTATAAAAATACCGGATATATCATCAACAGGTAAAAAAACAGAAAGTGCTTTTCCCCTGCTAAAAATATCTCGCCCCCCCCCCCTAACAGTCCAGAACCAATTAAACTCACAAATTCCTGAAATTTTCAGTTTTTCTCGATCTTTTACGAGCTTGCTTTTCTGATGATGGTCCCGGAGACCTGGTTTCCTGCGTGGGGCGCCCGATATCACGGACCCTGGGGACAGCATTTTAGTTGTCGATATACTTTTGTAAGGTACCCTCTTGGACTAACAAACTCTTTTTATTTAGATTACTGGCACCGTAGCGGCAGGGCTTGTAAATAATGCTATCGTTCAAATCCTATCCTTCAAGCATCAAAGGCTGCTTCCGCCGGAGAGTTTGTTTAAGTAAGAGTTTAAATGGTTAGCATGAGATAAAACTAAAAATCGCAATGAGTAAAAATGTACAAGGTAGCGCTTCGTATCCTTCTTTCACAAACGCGACATTTCCTTGCAAAAATGCCGTTAGAGCGTTGAATGCGGAAATCTGGCACTCCGTTGTCTCGTAAGAGCTTTGATTTATCGATTTTAGACTTCGCTATCGAACGTGGATAATTTTGGTCGCGATTTTCTATGTGAATCAAATGGTGATTCTATGCGGAACGGCATCCCGGATCAAGGGAGTCGATGGATATTATTCGCCCCAGATGCAGCTGTTATTTAGTGTTAGTTAAAGCATTCGAAATTTCATCCAGTGTAGTTTCTGAATGTTGAAATTTCAGGGTCTCGAGTTTTCAAGTTGCCGAGATTTTTGCATGGGATTCGGGGGTTTTCTGGCAGATTAAATTATGTAAATTTCTTCATTCCGACATTACGAAATTTGAGCATTATAAAATTTCGATATGTTGACCTTCGATATTACGATTTTCGAGATTTTGAAACTGGCTTGCTTTAGCAATACCCCTGCCTCTCCCTGGTCGGTGACGTTTCCGGTCTTTGCGCTCCAGAAGAGGACGCACCGATTCGAGTTTGCGCCTACGCTGTGCTCTATATAATCGCCAGTAATACAATCCTAGTCAGTTTTTCCTGGATTTCAAGAGTCAAACGTGAATCACTATAGAATTCCATTTTTATCCACCACTCCATGCACATTCTCAACCAAGACCAGGACCATATGAGTCTGCAGACTCGAAAAATGCAGAAGCTATTTTTGATAAATCTGGCTATACAGGCAGGTTTGCTACATTCATTAAATATACCTTACTAGTTCTTTAAGTGCGCCTTCATCAACACCCAAAGTTCAACGGAAAACATTTTAGCTCTTCATCCAGCTCATTGCGATGGGCGCTCCGTGGATTTGGGTGATGGGATCGACGCTGGCAGGCCTGGGACTGCATCTCAGTAATTTTCTTAGAACGCAATCGAATTTATTACAATACAGCCTTGAACCACGTCTTGTTCGGTATTTTTCTCTCTCACGGCTTGATCAATTCTTTGACCACAATTTTTATTATCAAGCCCTATCGATTGGAGGTGTTTCGGATGATTTTCAGGTCAGAATTTATTTAAAAGATTTTTCAGCTGCATTCTGAATGATTTTTCCAAATTAATTCCAGAAAAAATTGGGAAGACGTCATGTCGCCGAAATTGTCGACGATCCAAGTATCCGAAATGACAATCACGCCGTCGAGTCTTCAGAAAAGAACATCGATTCAGCCGCCGAGTGTTGGAACGGAAATTAAATTTTGACATGTCGGCATTGATTTTAATAAGGGCTTATTCGATAACGCAAAATAAGAAAACATGTAAAGGACCACAAAACAAAAGATGATAGGGGAAAGTACAAAAAAATCAAAATTAAATATTGAAAAAGGTTAAATTCATACATTAAAAACACGTAGATAAACAAAAAACACGTAGACGGACAAGAAAAATCCAATTATTCCCATCCATCAATGCGAATTCGAACCGCTTGACATTTCCATCATCGTGGATGGCTGGACACCATCGAGTTCGCCCTCTTGACCTCGTCCCCAATATCGTAAGAGCCTTCCAAAAACGAAACGTCGATAGGAGGGTACCGTAGCTATCATTGCTAGGGAATTCAGAGCTCCATGCGACGACATCAACGCCAAGGCGTAGCAGCTGACGGCTACAAAACCAAATTTTTGCGCTGCTTTTTTTCGAATGTTACGTAGCGTAACAAAGCCGGAAATTACACCCAAATTCTACTTAATTGGCTCACGGTTTAAAATTAACTTACTTTGCAAATAATCCGATTGATAACTGGTCTGGACGGCAATAAGGATACCAGCGATTGGTATAATATATGTGATCAATGGAATCAGCACCTGAAATAACGAGTTTTATGTTTAAACGTTAAAATAGACACTAAGCACGGGTTTTCCATAAATTTCACCTGGCATACGAGGGCTTGGAGGGTATTCAGATGTTTGGCCTGCGTCACTCGACTCGACATGAACCCGATTTTTCGGATAGCACGTAGGGTAATGACGGCCAGGGCTACGGTAGTGATTAAGTAGATCGCGCTGGCTAGAAAATGAAGAAGATTGAAAGGAGAGGGAGAGAGGGAGAGAGAGGGGGAGAGAGAGAGGGGAGAGGGAGAGGGAGAGAGTGAGAAACCTACCGACGTTCATCTCAATATTCGACACCTGCCACCACGGATTCAAATCCTTATGGAGTGTCAACAGGTTCAGTTTGGAGTCCAAGATTTCTTGAGGGTCTCGAACGTGCTAAAAATAGTATAGAACTATCAAAAAGGACCTGAAGCCCCCATTTTTATTTTTTATAGGAGAGAGAGAGAGAGAGAGAGAACTTACATAAGCTATGTAAGCTCTCGCCGTTGTTTGGGGATTATAGGTAAGCGAGTAAAATGCCACTGCCGCAACGACTCCGTAATGGGTGAAGACGACTAGCTAAATTGCGAACAAGTGAATTATAAATCTTAAGGAATACGATCATCAAATTCTTGTTGCTTTTCATAGGCCAGGATTGCTCGTGGAGGAGTAAAAATCGATAGAGGAATCCAAGCTGTATGGATTGCTCGCAGCAGCAGATGCAGAATAGGGCGACCACCTAAAAGGCGTTATTTAGTATACTACATACTTTTTATGCGCTTTACTTTACGTTACATTACGTTGTTTTACGCTTAGGTCTTTCTTGGCCTTCAGTGCCTGTTTTTGGTTTTTAGTAGTTTTCGGTTCATTAGCGTGTTTTTATTTGCTTGAGGCTGCCAGGCGGACATTGGCAGCCGCTAATTTTAAGCTGGTCGTTTTGAAAGTAACATTTTAAAGCTTACTGTAGCTCCAAAAACACAGAGCGGATCGTCCTCAATAGCGAATCCCCATTTTCGAAGCCCAATTCCGCCGATTAGGGGCAGGAAGGACATTGGCTGGATGACGAGCGACAACATCAAGTCCACCGAGAAAGCCCAGAACTAGAAACTACTTTAATTTTGATTTTATAGTAATTTTGTCGTTGATCTTCGCTTGCTTTAAACTCGCTAAACTCCGCCAATCCCGCCTGAAACCTACCCAAATATTGCACAAAAACCACTTGTATCTTCCCATTTCCTTTGTCGATTTTGTGAAAATACAGTAGCCGCCAAGAGAATTAATGACAACAGAAAAGCACAGCACTGTATAATAAATATACTGCAATCGAAAGCGAAGTCCGAAATTGATGGTCAAATTCTTCGGCGCCTCTGAGAAGCGATAGGTTTGGTTTTCGAATTCAAATAGTGGCATTTTGGGCCCGGAATCTAGAAAATTCTTTTAGAAATGTTTTCCGGTAACCGTAGTCGCGAATCGGAAGCGTCAAAAGCACCTGGTAGGTCTGGGGGGAGCAGTAATTACGGCTAATAATAGATGCAGTCGCGACGTGCGGGTTCCGTGTTTTAATGGTATCTAAATTGCTGGGATCACAAAGCGAATGCACGAAATGTACCACGATTATTCTGGAAATAGCCACGAGATGAATAAAACTAAAAAAAAACGATTTTTAAAGGGATGAGGAAGTCCATTGTATGAAAAAATAGGTTACGCTTTGAAGAATTTCGACATTTCGACATGGGGAAAAATCGCGTCAAAGCAGGGGAGGTCTACTTAAAAATCTCACCGAATCGAGTTATCAATTCCGCCGGGTTTTCCGTTTTTATCAGCCGTATTGAATTGTGTAGTTAAATTCAAAGCTTGGGCTCTTGGGCTATTTTTTTGCATTAGCGGGGAAAACTAATTTTTTTCCTATAAACCAACAAAAGGAGCCACGCATAGTAGAAGTGCCCCAATGATATTTTAATACTATTTACCTATATTTTAAGTAAAAAAACCATGTACAAAACCAGAAAAGGTTTTCAAATTTTTAAGTCTTAGTTGCAAATCGGCGATTTTTCATCGAAAGTCGATATTTTCTGCTCTTCATAAAATTTGCAGAGTTTTGAGCAGAATTGTACAAAACTATTGAAAAACGCCTTATTTAATTATAGTAGCAACATTTAAGGAAAGGTTTGATACTCCCCCCCCCCGATAATGCAAAAGCACCCAACGATAATGCAAAATTAACGACTTTTCCAGTTTTATGTGCCTATCCATAATCGAGAAGCATCTTTAATTTTGGGGACTAGCCGGTTCATCACCACCCGTAAAAACGCATAATCTCACCTTGGACGCTCAAAATGCAGCAAAGAAGAGCTGAAGATCGAATTTTACAGGCTGTGGTTGCGGAGGAGTACTGTATCACAAACTGGTTTTTTTACTGTTCCCGTCCATGCCCACAAACTGGTGCTCAAACATCAACTGTGCTTTCAAAATGAGCCCGACTGTTTTCATTGGTTTTGGCTAAAGAGCACCTGCACATCTCGACACACGCCGTCAAACCTACCTACAAGTTGCGGCTCTTATGGAAATTCAGAGACTATAGATGGTTCCGGTTGATTTATCAAACTGCCACTATGAATTCCCATCGATATATGCTACCTACGGAAAGGTTATGCCCTTCTTCAGCTACCCGTTAGCAATGTTTGTGCTCTATTTGATGATCGCCAAGTCGCCGAATTGCATGACCGAATATCGGGTGCATTTGGTGATGGTGCAGGTAATTCTTCGTGTGAAGGTGCTTTGGCATTATCGGGGGTGGGGGGCGGTTAGGGCATATTTTTCCATAGGACCCAATTTTTATAATATAACGAAATGCCGTAGCTCGCTGTTTTTCTTACGATTCTCGAACGCAACCACCACACAAATCCACAAAAAAAAATAGATTTTAAGCCCAACCATTGCCGCTTTTGATCAAAATTTCAATTTTTGCGGTGTTAAATCTTACTGAAAGTTTTTTGGGCATTTTTGAATTAACACTTCTCTTCCTCTTCCTCCCTCTCTCCTCCTTCTCTAACACTTGCTCCATCCCACTCTCTCTCTCTCTCTCTCTCTCTCTCTCTCTCTCTCTCTCTTTCTCTCTGTCGCTCTCTCCTGTCTCTCTCTCTATCTCTCTCCCTCCCTCACAACTTCCATGAGTCTGAGAGAGTGGCCCGATCTTTAATGAAAGTGGCGTCTAAAAGCTCATACCAAGAATTTGTGCTGGTGACCCTCATTGATGCACCTGCTTCCTCCTAAATCAGGACCCCCTTTCCAAGTATTCTTAGGCAACTTTTCCAACAAGTTCGGGCAAATTTCTGATGTTAAAAGATGAGGAAGGCCTAGTATCAGGGGTCAGGAATCAGGAATCAACCGGAAATACCCATGCAAAAATGGGTAGAGAGTGGGTCGAGGCAGGAGAAAGCAGGGAAAAGTTTATGCTAATTTTTCCTGGGCTTTCCTGACCCCTTTAAGTTTGTTTGGAATTCCAGATCTTCTCCGTCATTTTCGAGACCGCCGCCTTGATGCTGGTGCCGGAGCTGTGGTTCCCAGCCTTTGGTACTCGATTGTTGGGACCGTGGAGCCGCAGTTTCGGCATAGATTGCCAATATACTCTGGTAAATTCTAATTGGCAAACTCAAAAATAACGAAAATAAATAAATAACGTGTAATTAAACTTTGCTAAGTTTTAAATATACGATAATATGAAGATCCTAATTTTTTTATCTTACGGTTTTCAGACGACCGGAGCGATTACCGTATCCCTGCTCAGCGCTTCTATCGTTCAAACGCTTTCTTTCAAGCATCAAATGCTGCTCACTGATGATCACTGGTATAAGTAAGTGGAAGCAAACTTTAATGTATTAATTCATCTTTTTTTAGGCTGTCAAGACCAATATAGATTTGCTATATCGTATTCATAATTTATGGTGTTCCAATTGCCATCCTCACCTACTTGACGTTTTGCTTGAAAATCGATAATGGCTTTGGATCGGAGGCTTTTAATGTACTTTTGAAGGTAGGCATGCTTCCTGTGGGCAATTTACGTATTTCAGACACGCTAAGAAAAAAGGCAACAGACAGTGAAGAACATTAACTAACTGAGACTAATACCAAAAAATGGCAATTATTAAAAGTTCGGTTTTTTGTGAATCAGAGTTTGTTGAAAGTCGAGCTTTTGAAGCTTCGCGATTTTGAACAAAAAGGAATTCCCGAAAATAGGTTTTTGTATAATATATGACAAATTCTAATTTCTTTAAAGACAGTTTTTTAAGATTCGCAATTTTGAAAATTACAGATTTTGCAAATCCGAGATTTCTAATCTGCGAGATTTTAGAAATTCATACTTAATTTATACTAGTTACGATAATTTATACTAGTTTTTCAGGATCATCCCTGTCTGGCAATAATAGGAGACGTACCGGGCCTGTGTGCGTCGGCTGATAGCCAAACGCAAACGTTGCTTGCATATGCCATTCTGATAATTACACTCTGCAACACGTTACTGGTATGGTTTTATCGCAAACTCTTACGAAGCGTGTTTCACTATCTAGTTCCGTAGTTTACATATTTACACGGTTTTGAAAACGATATTACTAATTTTCTAGAATCACGTCAGCGTGCAGGGTTCATTCCACATTCTCGACAAACACACGAGTCACATGAGCGCCAGAACGCGACAACTCCAAAAACTCTACCTCTCCCAGATCATGGTTCAGGTGATTTTCCGAAGCGTTCAAAAAATTAATTGGTTTTGGTAAAGGTAAAGTACCACATGCAAGCCCCCTTGCAGAAAGTATACTTTAAAAATAATAATCAAATTTGAGAAAAATTTGATTACAGCATCAGTGCCCGGCCACATGAATTGTACTCGCATAGAAAACGGCTACGGTTTACTTTACCACCCCAGCGGGAAGTATACGTTTTTTTTATTTTACAATATGGTAATCTCAAATCAAAACGATTAGCATGTTTTTTGACGCTCTATCGAATCGCATTGCAAAAATCCCGACAAAATCCCGAAAATACCGATAACTTTGAGACCCTGCGGCTTTGGGTGGGGGGGTAAAGTCAACACTGACCTAAAAAGCACATGTTTATAGCGAGCTTTTTGGTATAATTCTCTAAAGAGCGCCTTTTGAAAGCTTGTAGATACTAATTTAAACCTTAAAACTTTAAACCTTAAAAATATACATAAACGTTTTTGAAACGATAAACCCGAGTACGAAATTTAGTTGCTAGTCCCCGTGTTTTGCCTGGGTGCCCCATGGATTTATGCGGTGGTGTTAACGTTAACCCATTTTGAGTTCAGCTTTGGTAAGTTGTGCTAACCGAATGAAAATATAGTTTTTCCAGCTGTGGGCAACCTATTTTTTGGGATGTTTATCTCCCATGGATACCTGAATTCAATTAGTTTACTCGTCTTCAATCGACCATACCGAGAAGAGGCGTTGAACATAATCTTTGGTCGTAATGTGTGGAGAAGATTCACTTCCGGACAGAAATCCAGAATTATTGAAGTCAGTGTCACGAATCAATGAGGGTATTTTGCATGTAGATAAATGGTGCTGCAAAGAAGCTTTAATGGATTTATTGCCAGTTTTCTTTTTCTGAAACATCTACGTGGCCTCGAGATCGTCAGCATCAACCTGAAATGTTTACTTGTTGACAAGTCTTCCGCAAAAGCAATTACAAAAAATAAGGAAAAATACGTTAAAATCTTTTTATGATAGAAAGTTGTACGGGAAGCTTATATTGTGACGGGGTATGAAAATTTTCTTACAGGCATTTCGATTGCGTAACGAAACCCGAATTGAGGCGTGGTAGCGGGCGGATTGTAGCAGTTCGTTTTTAAACTTCGGAACGTGTTTTTAGTAGTTTTGGTGGCTAGAAAGCTATAAACATATTTCGAAAAATTTAGGAAATTGGGACGAACAACGAAGGAACAAGTCTTTAAAAATTTCCGAAAATCTTGATAATTTTTATGAGCGCTTTCTCTATCGAAAACTTGTGTAAAATGCTAAAGAAATGTTAACAAAAATATGCTCTTACCCACGATTACCTAAAAAAATTTGTTCCCCGCTTTAACCCCCCCCGCTAGTAGCCCAGTAGCACCGAGTGTTTCAAAACGTAATAGTCGTCTTCAAAAGGTCAATTGCACTTTTATTTTGAGGATTTTGTGAAAGAAAAAAGAGAGGAAAAGGCAATCCTAAGCAAAGGCGGAGACTAGCAAAAATCGCGCTCGGATAGCCCCCAAAATCCACTCGGGTGCCATTTCAGCGCAAAATGCTCATGACAGCCAGCCAGACAATGTCATCAAATGATGATTCAAGGATGTTCGGTGCATTTCGCGTAGAAAATGGGTGCAAAATGGGTGAGATCGAGGGACGAGACGGGTGTGACTGGGGGTCTGGGAGACGGGTGCTCGGCTCTGCCCCCGTCTGCCGCACCGGGCGCGTACGCGACGCTCCCCCCAACACCCCCAATACACTCACTGCACCCGGGTTCACATCGATGCGAACTCGGGATAGACCCGATATCTACCCAAATCGACCCTAAGATGCACTCGGACCGGAATTTGATGCGCAAAATCAGCGAATTAACGTAAGCCGGTACTTACTAGGTTTGCGCAGCGTTTCCGAGGCTTTTTAGAGCCCGAAAAAATGCAATACCGTATTTCCTGCACCATCAGCTTGAGTTTGTGTGACTTTCTAGCGACTGATTTGTTAGCGGGGTGGGGGCGACCAAATTTTTAGTGGACGGGTGGTATTTTTTGGCATAGGTGTTTCCGCCACCATTTTTCACCATACGCCGAGTGTTAATAATACAGAGTGTATTTACTTAACTTTTATAGGTTTTTTTGTAGTTCTTTATTCATAGAGGGCTACAAAAGTTACAAAGGTTACAATGTCGATAAACCGCATCGAAAGCTGAGGGAGCAAGAGAAAGACAGCGCGCGTGCGCGAGAGAGAGAGCGAGAGAGAGCCAAATCCTAAAAAAATTGAGACATTCTTGGACTGAACTTGCGCCTAACTTCAAACCCTAGTTTTTTGAGTAAAAGATCAGCAAGGACCCTAATTTCCAAACCTTGAAATTAAGCTTAAGGCCCTCTATCTAAGGTCCAGCCGCACCCAAAAGATCCTCAGAACGACCCCGCCGCGCCGCACCCAGGCGGCCGGTCCCCCTGCACCCAGCCAACGGGTACGCCGAGAGGTGGGGAAAGGCGAGAATCCGGGGGCAAAACAGCAAATAAAAGGGAGAGGAAGAGAGAGAGAAAGAGAGAGAGAGAGAGAGAGAGAGAGAGAGCCGCTGGCCTGGCGAGGCGGAATAACAGCAAAAAAAACAGCCAGCAGCAAAAACAGGGCAGAGCAAGGGCGGGAAGGATGATAAATGAGAACCGGAAATAATGGGCAGAAAAGATGATGGCAAAAAGCAGAAATTAATGGCTGGGACCGGGAAATATCGACGTTTCAAAGATTTAACCAAAAATGAGAATTTAGAAACCTTGTTTTTGGCAAAATAAAAGTTTGATGAAAGGCCAAATAAAAGTTTGATGAAATCACGATACCTCGTGACTATACTTTGAAATTGCTAACGTAACGAAAAAAGAGAGGTCGTTGGCCGCCGCTCCTATCCCATCCCTTGCACCCAGGTCCCGGAGAACGGAGCGCGCGCGGGAGCACCCGTACCCGGCGGATACCCAGAACGACCCCAGGGCACCGTGGGTGCAGCCGGGTGCAAGCACCCGGGCTGTACCCACCCTCGCACCCCCTCCACCCTAGGGTCCCGCCCCCGACCTAGACCCTCGATCTCTATCACGGTCTGGACCGCAGATATCCCTTAGATACTCTTCTCACATTAAACTGAGATTTCGATTGGGAACTGACAACTTTTTTTGCAAAATCTAATGGATTCAAAAAAAATTCAGCGGCAGCGGAGCTTCACAATTTGTCAAAATCAATCCGGTTTTTTGGCAAAGCGGAAGTAAATTTCTTCAGAGCGTGGATCCTTATCGCCGCGTGCTTGCTGGACCCGAGAGGCTTTATGAGATTTTGATGGGCCGGCGACAGTATCCAGGCGCACTATCGAAAGATCAAATGCCAGTTGCATATAATGTTTTTTTTGTATGCGAGAGAGAGCGAGAGAGAGGGAGAGAGAGAGAGAGCGAAAGAGGGCAAGAGTTAGCGAGAGAGAGAGAGATCGAGAGCTATAGGGCGGGCGAGCGAGAAAGGGAGCGAATTAGTGAGATGGAAACGTCGCAACAGCTGGAAAAAGATGACGCGACGTGTTAGAAGTGCAACTTATTTCATACTTCCCTCAGCAGCCCACCGGGCGGCCCGGGTCCATCTTGAGGTCATTCCAAGTACACCCGCCCCCGCCGCGCGGTGCAAAGGCGGAATTTGGTGCAGCGCGACCGCAAAATGTCCGCAAATGCACTAATGCCGCACTCCGGGGGCACGTGGTGCAATTCCGGCCCCAAACATCCCTGCGGGATCGGGGCGCAAAGGGATCCGCCCGCCCACAAATACCCGCGCGGGTGCAGACGACCAAAAACGCCCGGGCCAAAAAAGGTCCCGTAGCGGGGAGAACTGTGGCCCAGCTTTTGCACTCAGGAATGGCTATCGGAAATAGATTTTGTTGCCATTTTCGGTGAATTCAATTTTAGTGCAGAAAATAACTGCCTTTTGCTTGCTTTCAGCGGTTTTGAGCGGCGCTCTCTCTGTCATTCTCTCTATTTCTCGCTCTCTATCGCTCTCTCTCATTCTCGCTATTTCTCGCGTTCGATCGCTTTCTCTCTTTCTCTCTCTCGCTGGCTCTCTCTCTATCTCTCTAGGTCTAGGTGAAGCTTCAAAAAATCGTAAAAACGACAAACCGGCTTTTGAGCTAAGGCAATCAGCACCTCGGAATCAGCGTTCTGCGCTGGTTCGAATAAGTCCAAGGCGAAATCCTGAGGAGCTCGACTGGCTGGCGCGAATTTTCGACAAATCGACGTGGTCCGCCTTTTGCTCGAAAACGACAAAATCAATGTAATAACTTTATTCAATATGTACAAAAACGACACCCTATTATCTGGTGCAACCTCACACAGCAAATATTAATAGGGGCGAGGCGTTCGGAAGATAATGTGATGGTTTTTGATGGTCGAGTATCTGATCCGATACTTTTCACGCTGCACTCAAGCAGCAATCGATGACGTCGAGTGGATGCTCAGTTTGTGGTTGGGGGACGAGTAGCCGGAAGTTGTCGCCGAGTTGATGATCTTGCTTGTTTTTCTGAAAAAATTCAAATTGGCGTCTGGTTTTGAATGCGTATAGAATTTTTGATTTTTTTCGCAGCAACCCTGCCCCCCAGTAAGAGGAAAGTACCAAAAAACAAAGAAAAAATTGAAAAGCTATGGACCATACCTAAACGGTCCCATCCGATTCTCCCCTTCCGGCATGTGGTCAGCCAGCGGCAGGTCTTTCGTCTCCGGGATGCAAAAGTGGAACGTCGTCAAGTCGCCGATCACGCAGGCCAACATCACCGCCAGGGGCACCCAGGTGCCGAAGGCTCGCTGAAACAAGATGTGGTATTTCCCCTCTCTCCCTCTCTCTCTTTCTCCCTCACTCTGAGTCTGTCTGCCTCTCTCTGACCCTCGCTCTCTCTCTCTCTCTCTGTCTCTTTCTATCGCTGTCCCTCTCTCTCTCTCTCTCTCTCTCTCTCTTTCCCTCTCTCTCTCTCTCTCTCTCTCTCTCTTTCTCTCTTCCAACCCACCAATCCAAAAAGCTGGGGTCCAAGTGCAGCCCCGGCGCTCTCGCTGACTTGCGACATGGCGTAGGCGAGGTTCCGGATTGGGGTGGGAAACACCTAGAAACAATTTGCCCGGTTTTAAGGCGTTTGTGAAGACAAAAATCGATTTTTCGAAACGAACCTCGTTGCAGACGACGCTGACGATGGCGAACATTTGGCAGACCATTGATGCGGTAGATAGTAGCATGTAGCGGATAACGACCGCCCAGGCGTCCTCAACGCCTGAAATGGAAGATTTTATGGCTTTGAAAGCTTTTTGTTGCCTTCTAAGACGTTGAAAGCTACCGAAACGACGGGCTAGAAACCGATACCTATCCGATCCGCCACCAGCGCGATTAGCAACGTCGCGATGCTGTAGAAGCAGAAGAATTTGTGGGCTTTCTAAAACGAATGTTTTCACTTAATGGGCGCTATTTCAAAAAATCATCTCCTAACTCTCTCCCTCGCTCTCTCTCTCTCCTTCTCTATCTCTGGCGCTCTCTTTCTGTCTCCCTTTCTGTCGGGACTACCTTTCGCCCCAGCCAGGGCAACTTCAGGTCGGCGGCCGCCGAACAGAGGTTGATCACAAGCCGGAAGACGCCCATCGCGATCGTGTTCATGTAAATCTAGAGGAATTGAATCGAAAACCCTTAGCAATCTAAAAAACTTACAGATCCGCCAATGTCTTCCATGTTGAAGAGGAGGGCATAGCTGACGATCGAGGTGGAGAAACTAGAAAAGAGGGAGTGAAAACTGGAGGTCGAATTTAGGAGCGTGATAGATGCCATATCCCTGCTTACTAGCTCAAAAACACGGCCGCCGTGTAGCCGCACAGTTTCCAGGTGCAGAAGAGGTGCGGGAACGAGAAGCGTTCCTTCGGGATTAGCTGTAAAAGCCGGAAATGGCGGCGTCGCAACCCCTTTAAAATCCAGGGCTTGAAAATTCGTACCTCCAGCTTTTTCTGCTCGTGTGAGATCATCGCCTCGAGCTCCTTCTCGTCTAGCTCGGCGCCGTCGACCTAAAGTGCCGAAATTTTGGATAGATCTTTCAAAGTGAAAATACACCATCTTGAATAACAAACTCATATAATTTTAGTTTAATTAAACGTAAGCCAAAAACATACAGCATACATATAACGCAGCGCCGAAATGGCTTCATCCACTTTTCCGCTTCGAATCAGGAAATGAGGGGATTCGATGCAGAAACTGAAAAAAAGGAGCTTTTACATTATTGGGGGGAGGACCGAATTTTTTGTATAAGCATAGAAATGTCTAGTAACTTAATGGCAAGTATTTTTCGCAAAAAAATCAGAAAAAGTTCGGGTTTTTTCAAAAATCGGCCAGTTTTGGTCGAGAAACCGATGCTTTGGACATTTTCTCACTGTAACCCAAGGAATAGCAGATACTATTTAAAAACACTCCCACTATTTATCTCTGAAAAATTAGATCCAGAAAAAATTTGCCCCTTCTCCCGATAATGCCAAAGTACCATATAATTTATAAGCGGGCAAGGATCTCACCAAATTAGGCTTACCACATCAACGCAGCCGCCGCAAAGCAGATGACGTTGACAGCGACCGAGAAGACGCGCCAATCACCGCACAGCCAGGCTAGAGAGGGAGTACTGTAGAAAACGCAACTTTTAGGCTACCTATCACCGCGACAACGATGAAATTGGGGGACCAATTGAGGACGAAGGCCAGCCAGAGACGGTGCTTGGTGGGGAAGATCTCGCAGAAGTAGACCATCGCGATGCTGAAATCGGCACTGGTGTGTTAGCGGGGGGGGAGCAAATAATCCCGTACGGCCCTATTAACAAATCCAATTAATTTTTGTGCATTTTACACGGCTATTAGATATCAAAAACGCCTCGAAAAAATATCAAGATCTTTGAGGTTCGTGACTTATCGATCAAAACCGCATAAAAATAAATTGTAAAACATTTAGGATCGAAAAAGCCTGGACAAAGACTATTTCCGATTTTCTCCGCTTCCCAAAAAATCTCTGCTAGCTGGCCCCTCGTCTGAACCCCCGAAAATCATACACCAAATGCCCGGTGAAGAAGAGGCTGACGAAGACGCGCAGAATCGTGAACGACATCAGGTTGGGGATAAAGGCCGAGACGCAGCCGATGATGCCGTTCAGGATCAAGGTGGCGACCATTGGCTGGAAGTAGCATCAATGACAAACAAGTTTCGGTCTAGAAACAACCTTCTTTCGGCCGTACAGATCCGAGATTTGGCCCCAGAACATCGAGCCGACCAGGTAGCCGATCATCTAGAGATGTCAGTTTCAATGGTAGCATGACAGCGTGCTCTTCAAAAATGCATCAATGCAGGTTTTAACGGACTGTTCGATTCTAAAGGGAGAGCGACAACAACATAATTTTCCGTGACGCCCTGAACGCGCTAACACCGTATCAAAGCGGAAAAATGTTTTGAATCTTTTTTTGTGTTGGCAGTTCAATAACGTTCTCTAAAAAGGATGCAACATTTGCGGTCACTCCCCCTTTAACCCTCTCAAGGCTCGATGAAGTGAGCCAAACCTGGATCGACGTGCTCTGCTTCACGTGCGCCGTGTCGTCGCAGAGGAGTTCGAACTGCAATCAGTAATTCGTTTGAAATACCGTAAGCAATTTTGGCTAATTCAAGGCCAGCTAGCAGGACTTTCGGCTTCAATTTTATAAGGTACCACCTCGACATTGACCGAGAAAAATTCGGGCTTGATGATGGGGGAGCAGGTGGTGTTGGCGAACTCGTTCCGGCCTAAAAGAAGGCTTTAGAAGCAGTAGAATTAAATTTAATAAAAAATATAATAATAACTATTTTATAATAAGAAGGAAATTTACTATGATAAGCATGACAGAATTTCTCTTGGCTCCAGCCGGCCGTCACGTTTGCCGGAAACTCCTCGCAGCCCTCGATGGTCGGGACGGCTCCTGAGGATAATTCTTTAGATACAAATTTTGTATAAAATTTTTATTAACCCATTAATTTGTGATTGCAAAACCGGACAACTCAAATAACTTAATACAATTTTTGCGAACTTAATACAAAGAAATCACCTCCAAAAATCATGTACAGCAAATTCCCGCAGTCCGAGATCATGACAATCTAAAAACGAGATTTCTACCTTAGCCAATGGATTTGAATTCTAGCAGCCGGTTTGAGACGCGTAAAAACAGTTTAGCAAAAAAATTAATCTTTGCCCACCTCCAGCATGATGGCCACTAACAGCGAGTGCCGCCCGAATCGCATAAAGTCGTCAATGTTCTTGGGTGGCGTCATGGCTGAAATTATGTGCTTCAGATCTTCTACAGTATCCCGAAAACCCGATTTTGAAACCTACCCTACCCCTCTGATCTCGGAGCAAATTATCTCGGTCCCCGACGGTCACCACTAAATTAGAGGAAAATCGGCTTGGGTTTTCTGGTTTTTTTAGCGGCATTAAAGGAGCCCTAATTACCAACAAATAAAATTTAGTTTTTAAGGATTTTAATAATGAGCAATTTTAAAGGGACAAAGACGGCAAGGGATCCTAACACAACGGTTCCAGAAAGCTGCAATTTGGTGTACATTGCGCTGTATCTCGGTAAAATTTGCAGCTCTTTTTTGGAAAACGAGGGATCAGTGCACCCAATTCTGCGAGCAAAACAGCAAATCGAATTTGCCAATCGGGGGTGAAAACGCAGCACCGGACATAATAGGGTCAGCGGCGATTGCTGAGGTGCTTGGAATTCCAGACAGAACATGAAAACTAGCGATAAAAATTTTTGAACGTTTTAGCAAAAAGGTTTGGGACTTTTTAAAATTCCTTTCGCTCTCTCTCTGTCTCATTCGTCCTCTCTCCCTTTCTCTCTAACTGTCTCTCTCTCTTTCTCTCTCTCCCTCTCTCTCTCTGTTTGTCTCTCTCTCGCTCTCTCTCTCGCTCGCTCTCTCCCCTCTCGCCCTCTCTCTCTCACTCTCTCTCCCCCTCTCTCTCATTCTCTCTCTCTCTCTCTCTCCCTTTCGTCCTCACGCTTTTTCTGTCTCACTTTATTCTTATGGTTCGTTACGGGCAATGCAGCCACAAAAGCGCTGATTTTTTTGAAAAACTGTTTTGCAAATCAAGTTAGTAAATCAGTAAAAATATAAGGAAAATCAATGCAAAAAGGAAATATTAACGGTCCAACGACCGGCAATATTTGCTTTCTAAAGGTACAGCGACAGCCCCCCTCACCTGGCTCCTCCTCGCTGGTCGGGTCCTGGGCGGTGTTCACCGGCGTTTGGAATGGAGTCGAAGCCGCTTCGAGGGTATTTATGGGCGTATCACCCGATTTGCCATCGGCCGGAATACCGCCCCCATACTTCACCGGCTGCCACGGCATACCGGGGCACGACCGGTCGGCGCGGAGAGAGCGAAAAGAATGGTGCGCGTTAAAATGATCTGAAAAAGGTGTTCCATATGCAAATCTGATTTTGGTTTGCTGGTCCCGTGGGTTCGGCAACTCAAAACTTCGCCCCGGAACGAAAATTTGGTCTGGGTGCCGAACCCCTGAAAAAAATTAGGAAAAACAAGGAGCTTTTGCATTAGCGGGGGGGAAGGGGATTGGAGAAACCAGGTCTATTCCTTAACCTTGCTTTCGGGAATTCTATAGAAGCAGTGTTTCCGATTTGTTGATTTTTAAAAAAATTAGACTAACTTAAAAATAAAACTTTGTATGAAAAAGTGTTGTGCATTCTGCTTTCATAAACCTCCCTCAAAGATTTGTTAGAAAATCGGAACAAATCATTTCCGCCAAAAATGTTCCATTTTCGACGTTTTTTGTGTCCACCTTAGATATGTTGTACGAAAAAGGCTAATTAAACCTGGCTTGAGCTCAATTTGGCAAACCTAGGAAAGGATCTTGATAAATTTGCAAATTAATGTGGTACCCGGTTAAAAGAGCTCTTTCGAAATTTTTGCATTTTGGTTTTCCTTTGATTTTTCCTTTGTTTCAGCTCCGTTTGGCAGTTTAATTGCTAACATGAAACCCATTGAAACCTGTTCAGCTGCCCTGTTAGCTGGGGTGGGGAACGTCGGGTGCTTATTCAAATTTCGCGAAAAATTTTGGCTCACTCCGATCACGTTCCCTCGTATTCTGCAGCAACGAGAAGGTATCACAAAAAATTCAAGCCTGGCGGCAAAAAACTCTTTGAGGGGACCTAAAGATTTCTTGGGTTTTCCCCTAGGAGACCAAAAGACTTTAGTATTTCTAGAATAGTAGGTGTTTTATTCGTGTTTTTAGTAAAATTTAGCTGCGTTTCAAGTGGAAAACTTGTTTAAAAACTAGAAACTTTTACTTCTGCCAAAAATCGCTCATTTTTAGTCAAAAAAATCGATGTGATTCTAAGTTTTCTTTCTGAAAACAAATTGTACGTTTTTCAGGAAAAGTAAAAGCCGTATAAAAACCCTTCCTCGCTTTATACTAGACAAAATCAAGCCAAAAGAAAAAAAACGGCATGTTTCCCTCCAAGTAAAGGCGCGTATTTTCGTAGCTTATAAACTTTTTCACAACTACAAAAAAAACTGTCCAGTATCACCCAATCAACCAGGGCTCAACTTCCACTGGTTGATCAATGCGGACCTGGCAGCCGTTGCTGTGGCTCACGTTTGCAACCCGACCATCTGGGGCGCGACGGCCGGGTGAATAGGTGAGCGCCGTGGGCAGGGGTCGAACTCGTGACCCTCGGGGTCAGAGACGAGGGCCCTAACCGTTAGGCCATGGTAGCAACAGGGGAGAGGGGCGGGCCCGCCTATTGGACCCTAGTGGCCGGCTGCCCGCTGCCCCGTCCTTTGCAAATTGATTGCTCCAAAAACCATTATTTCAAAGGTATCAGTTCAACAGCCAATTACACCAAAAGATCCTTATTAACAATTGGCAGCGAATACTTTCGAAAATTTATAGCCTGGAAATTCAGCCTCGAGAAAACATCATTGTAGGTTCATTACTTCCAAAATTTCATGGCTTCGAAGACTCACTATTTCAAAAATCATTGCTTGAAAAGGGATTATATCCTAACGGTATTGATCCAGAAAATCGTTCAAAAGAAAGCAAAACAGAAGAAAATCACGTCATTCAAAAAAAAATCTAGAAAAGTCCAGAAATCCTTGCTTAAAAACTTTCGAAAAAGATAATTTCGGAAATTCCTAGTTTCGAAAACCATTACGCCGACAATCGTTACTCTATTTTCTGCAAATATTTATTTTTTCTGCAAAGAAAGCAATTTGTCGGCATTTTACACGATTCTCAATCTTTTTCGGCAAAATATGATAGGTTCGACTACAAAACACGCAAACTTCGCTTCCATTGCTTTTCTGTTGTTTTATCTGGCAAGTTGCGTTTCAAAACTAAAACAAACTAAAATTTTCTTCATATATTTATGAATTGCCAATACGGCGAAATTTTTTCTTTGGTATATGATATATTTCGAGGATACTTTATAACAGTTCGGCGCTTTTCAGGTAGCCTCATTGATCGATTTATCGCATCACCGGCGTCCAATAACCATCGGTTTGTTCGTAGAAGCCCTCCCGGAAGACTGGTGGATCCCAGATATCTCAACGCGCACCAGCTTGAATGGAAAGAAGCGCCTCATGAATTCGGAGCGCAAATTCCGGTTCAAAATTATCCCGATCCACGCCTCGCTGAGCGTCGAAAAATCCGAGACGCAGTTTAGCTAAAAGGGTTTTGAATAAGGTTACTGAGTTTGAAATACCGAAAAATTCAGCATCGTCGCGCCCCAGCCGAAATACTGGAAAAATAACTGAAAAATTGTAATTATTTAAGTTTTCAAATAGATTCAGCTAGCTAAGGTAGCTAAAGGGAGTGGCCCAACAAAATAACGGAGAACACTGGAACTTTTTGGTAAACCGAAGTTCGGTTTTTCTGCCTTGTAAGCTCCATCCTTATCCATACCAAATACAGCATCAGACCGAGTTGCATCGCTAGCGTTGCCAAGCAAATGAACGCCAGATTGATCTCCGCAGCACTTGTAGGTAACCTGGCAAGGGGAGTTTGCCTGGACTTAGGCTTACATAGGCTATGTTTGTTAGGCGTAGCTTGGGGCGATTTGCGGCTTAGGCTTAGGCAGAGGCCTAAGCTTGGCCTCAGGCTTAGCAAAACCTACCCCTTGCCGATGCACCGAAACCAGGCCAGCTTTGAGAAGGTGGCCAAGTTGACGGCCAACGAAAATAGGGGGTAGACCTGGCTGGTCAGCCCCAGGGCTTGGTTGACGAACAATATTTCCTGAAATTTTCAAAGCTCGGAAAATGAATCAAAAGTCGTTAGTGGCATTAAACTCGTTGATTAAAAGCTCATGGACACGAGAGCTCTTTTATTTGGCGGTTACTGTACTTCATTTCCTGTTTCGCTATCACTTACCACATTCCTATTGACATCATCACCCGCATACTCTCCAAATTTCACATAATAATTGCTACAATAGAGCACTTCATAACAGATCGCGTTGCTAACGACAAAAATCAGGATGGCATCGATGAGGATATTTGTTGCGGTCCAGATCTAGAGAAGTTTCTCTCTCTCTTTCTCTCGCTCTTTCTCGCCCTCTCTCGCTCTCTCTCGCTCTCTCTCCCTTTCTCTCTCGTCTTACCCTATCATACAAAACCGGCAGCCAGACGATCGAAAATCGGTTTAAGTGCATCAGGATAAGAGCCAAATTTTGGCAATGGAAAGCGCCATAGGTCCATAGATACGAAAGCCGATAGAGCCAAAATCGCTTTTCAATTCCAACATAAAAGTCGGCTAATACCGCCAATTCTCGGGGTTTTATGGAGACGTAGGTGTTAATGTAGGTAAGCAGGTACTAAACGCCTTCATTTTTCAATTACCGCTATCTCTCTCCCCCATCTCTCGCTCGTACCCTCTCTCTCACTCCCTAGCTGCATCTATCCCCAATCCCTTCAAATTCTGACAGTCGAAAAACCTACCACAAGCAACACAAACAAATAGACCTTATAGAAAGAACCCGAATACAGAGATTTCGTCTTAGCAATGCAAATTATCACCATAACCATCAATGCAAATGACGGGATACCGTAGGCCAGGTAGATTAATAGGAATTCGAGCATATTTGCGCGCAAATCTTTGTATCTGAAATCTATAATTTCGTGCAGGCGACAAAAACCAGAATAATTCAATCCGAAACGTCCTGCAAATTCAGCAAAAAACAGAGCAAAACGATCCCCTGGGGACAGTGTGCTTTAGGAAGCACAAAGTGGCGCTATGCCTTTGGAACAATCACGCGTTCTCTCTCTCTCTCTATTTCTCTCTCTCTCTCTCTCTCTCTCTCTATCTCTCTCTCTCTATCTCGCTTTCTTGCTTTCTCGCTCTCACTCTCGCTTTCTTGCTCGCTCTCTCGCTTCCTCTCTCGCACTTCGAGGGTAAAAAAGCAGAAAATTTTAGAAAATGCAAAATTACTGGGTACACGCCCCGCACTTTCCGTTTTGCGGTGCCAATTTCCGGCCAGCGTTAATTATCTTAATTTTGGGTTGAATGCCAGCATCTCTGAAGGTTTGAGTGAAGATTCCCGCTGACGCACCGATTTTTAGGCTCTCGAAAATTGCGGAATGGGAGTGAGCGAGGGTGAGAGAGAGAGAGAGAGACAGAGAGAAAGAGAGCGAGACCGAGAGACTAGGGATGTTCGAGTTTTCTCTATCTTAATGTTGCCCTGATTGTATCATGTGTTTAAATCAAGTATTTGCGGTTTCAAAAGTTTATTTACATCAAAAAATTATATCAATTTAGGTTTGTCGTTTTTCGTATATAAGTCGGGTGTGTCATTTGTGGCGTTTAGTATTTGTCCATCTTGCGGTCAGCCTCGCGGGTCTTGTCCTGGGCCCAGTCCTTCACGTCCTCCTTCCGAAATTAACCAGATAATTCGAGACCAAGAGGCTGATAGGTTAGTTTTTAGAGATTCTAATAAGACTACAAACTACTACAGAACTACATCCAACCCTTCATAAAACGAACCTTGTCATGAGCCTTGTCCTTGACGTCCTCCCAGGCGCTCTTGGCCGAATCCTTGGCCCGTTCCTCGTGGGACATTCCCGTCCAGTCGGCCACCTTGTCCTTCACCTGAAAACGTATCAGACTGTAATTTGTAATGCTCGGAATATTATTAATTACAAGTTTTGGAAGAAAAACTAACCGCCTCGGCGGCATTCTCGACGGCGTCCTTGGTCTTCTCGATGATTCCGGGCATTTTGATTGCGTTGGTTGGTGGTTGATTTCTGTAATTTTTGAGGTAAGGATCGTAGCTTTAGAGACCAAAAATAAAAATAAAAGAATTAGATTCATCAAAATGTTCATATTTTCCAAGCTATACGCCAGAAAACTGCTTAGAAAGCTAGTTATCTTCAGAAAAGTTGTGAAGCTAGCCATAACACAATGCTAAAAATTTTGCTCCGACCAAGCTTACTTTTATCAAAAACCCAATTTTTTTTAAGAAATTAAAAAACCAGACTCAAAAACTCATCAAACTATCAGTTTTCCAAAGCTAATGCGGTTTCAACAAAACTTGGTCGTCTTAAGAAACTATGAACAATAAATCTTCAAACACAAGTAAGGCTTCGACGAAGTCAAGAATTCCTAAGAAATTCGAAAAAAAACCCCTAGAAAATGAAGCCAAAAAGCTCTGGAGAAAGCTTGGTCCCTAGAGGTGGTGGTGTAGGCAGTGGATGCTTTTCCCTTCCCCCGGGTCGCCATTTTATACAGTGGATGTTTTGGTGTTTTGCCCGGCGGCAGACTCCGCCCCCTGGCCCCACCATGTTATTGGGTACCCCATTCCTCAAAAACACCGTCTGCCATGGATTTGCATAAACAACAACCGAAGACGGTCGAAGCTGGTCTTGTGACGTAGGCTAAAGCCAAAAGACAAGACGAGCAAAATCCCAAGTTGAGCCCAAGCTTCAGCTAAGCTGCCAAAGCTAAAGCTTAAGCTAGGCAGCAGCGGCAGATTTAAGGAAACGAGAAAAGAGAGACCTTATGCGTGGAATTTTGGAAATACTGTCCTTCCTCTTAAGGGCCCGATTCGAATCACCTTTTTTAGGTTTAGGCAGCGTTCGGTCGTGCCTACTGCTTTTGAATAAGCTCGTGTACCCTAGCTCGAAAATTAGCTTCAGGGCTTCTTAAAATCTTGAGAGGTATTTTAAAAAAACTGGTACGTAACAAACTCATTATTTCACGAAATGTAAAAAACGGACGTGAGGAAGCGTAGGTTAAGTTAAGCAAGAATTCGCTATTTTACAATCTTCGAATTTTCTGCATCCTCAAATTTCATCAGCACTTAGCTTTAGTGATCTCTGGATCTAGCCGGCAAATTTTCAAACCGCCAAAAATTAGACGGCCTAGGCTTAGGCTTAGGCTTAGGCTTAGGCTTAGGCTTAGGCTTGTTAGGCTTAGGCTTAGGCTTAAGCTTAGGCTTAAGCTTAGGCTTAGGCTTAGGCTTAGGTTAAGCTTAGGCTTAGGCTTAAGCTTTGGCTTAGGCTTAGGCTTAGGCTTAAGCTTAGGCTTAGGCTTAGGCTTAGGCTTAGGCTTAGATCACCAAAACATGTGGTGGATAAACACGATCGTTCCAAATTTCCATAAACAACACGCATCCAGCTGTCCTCAGACCGACGATGAGTCATGTTTGGTGGCACCATGCCAACGCTGGGTGCCGCATGCAAGTGCACGTGTACCACTGGGACCCGGGGTTTGAAACAAACCGAAGAGTTTTAAAGGGATGGTGACATTGGCTTTGGACTTCTGCTTAGGCTTAGGCTAGATTTAGGCTTAGGATCTGGCCTCGGCTTAGGCTTAGGTTTAAGCTTAGGCTTAGGCTTAGGCTTAAACTTAGGCTTAATCTTAGGATTAAGCTTA
The DNA here is from genome assembly GCA_038088335.1 of Mesorhabditis sp. LJ9110. Taxonomy (NCBI): domain Eukaryota; kingdom Metazoa; phylum Nematoda; class Chromadorea; order Rhabditida; family Rhabditidae; genus Mesorhabditis; species Mesorhabditis sp. LJ9110. The sequence continues at coordinate 535,465 of JBBGBA010000008.1, forward strand.
GCCTACGGGTTCAGGATTAGCCTTAAGCTTAGGTGTAGAGGCTTTGCCGTGAAAAACTGAGTTTTCATCGCATCCTGATATATTCTTTGTGGAAATTCCTCATTTTTAATCATAAAATTAAACCTTTTTTGACTACCGGATTGTCATCTATCTTTAACATTCTTGAAGCTAGGTCTCCATCTGAATCCACAAAACTACACTCAACTCCACCTCACCAAAGAACTGTTATTCCAGACAGTCTTCCCCCACCTCCAACTTCATCAATTCAGCACCATGTCTGTTTTTCGGTCCGCCGCGGCGTCAAAAATATTTTTTTGAGCTCTAGACGACGACGTTGTAATGGAGACATGTTTTTTTTGCGAGAGGAAGAGGGGGAAAGGCGAACGATATGTTTCTGATCGTCTGAAAGGGGGGAGGAAAGTGTTGTTCTCCGGAAGGGACACTTGCACTTACCTGCCATTTACCCAAACAGGGGCTTTATATAAGGTAGAGGCTGGAGATGGGAAGGCATCCGGCAGCTGCAGGAGCTTCAAATGCTTAGATTTGAAGCTTACTTTTTGGCTTTAAGGCTTTCCGTGTTGACTTTTGAGGCTTGCGTATGAATCAAGCTAGGTTTAAGCTTCGGTTTATGCCTGGCCTAGCTTAGGCCTAGATTTCGCTTCGGCCTGGGTTTAGCTTACCTCGGCCCTAGCTTAGGATTCCAATAAAGCTTGGACTTTCGCTTTGACTTCGCTAAGCTTGTCTAAGGCTTTGGATTAATTTGACTTTGGTTAGGGCTTTGACGCCAAGCATTTCCTGTTTTTAGTTGGCTTAATTCTACCCTAACTTAGTTTTAAATTGATCGCTCGAATTCGTTACATTTTATAACCGAGCTCTCGCTTATTAGCACATTCTCGCCATTATCTTCATTTTCCTACTCTTTTTCTGGAGGATTAGCGTCTTCATTTACAGTCATTACCTCAAAAATTCCAGAAATCAACCACCAACCACCGCAATCAAAATGCCCGGAATCATCGAGAAGACAAAGGACGCCGTCGAGAATGCCGCAGAGGCGGTGAGTTTTTTTCGAAAACTTGTAGTTACTTGTGTTCCGAACATTACAAATTACAACCCGAGACCTTTTCAGGTGAAGGACAAGGTGGCCGACTGGACGGGAATGTCCCACGAGGAACGGGCCAAGGATTCGGCCAAGAGCGCCTGGGAGGATGTCAAGGACAAGGCTCATGACAAGGTTCGTGTAGCGAAAGGTTACTGTAATTTTCTAGCAGTTTGTATTATTGTTAGAGTATTTAGCACCTAGTATAGTAGGCTCTTAACCCCAAATCATCCCGGAAATTTCAGAAGGAGGACCTGAAGGACTGGGCGGACGACAAGGCCCGCGCGGCTGACCGCAAAATGGACAAATACTAGGCGCTCCAATGGACACCCACGGCTTGTACACGCAAAAACAACTAAATTGCTTTCTTTTTCGTATTGAAGATAAACTTTTGCAACCCAGGAACAGGCCCAGAATCAGCACATAATATGGCTTTTGGGGTCTTTTTTAGTACCAACCTTCCTCTAAACTCTGCTCCTACAAAACTCTGCGGACCATTTTTTATGGTTTAGGCTTTTTTCAGAATTGTATCATGTGATGTTTATTAAATAATTTATTTAAGACTATAAATTACTTAAGCACGAGTTTTTCAAAAGGATGGCTCCGTTCTCGTTAATGATCGTGGGTCCACCTGGACGGCAAGGGGCTGAACTTGGCTGTGGTAGACTTGGGGCATGAAGCGGTTCATGACGGCAGAGCAGCCAGGGAAGTACATTCTGATGAATTTGGTTCGCAGGTCGGCACTAACGATAAGGCCGATGTACGCTTCGGAGAGTGTCCACTGGTCGGAGACGGCGTTGATCTGAAAATATTGAATTGGGTTAGCCGGCTCTCTCTCTCTCTCTCTCCTCTTCTCTCTCTCTCTCTCTCTCTCTCCCCTCCCTCCTTCTCTCTCTCTAGCATGCTCTTGCTCTGGCTTGCTCTTTCTACACCTACCAAAAAATCCTGTGCCGCCAGGAATTGCCCAAGTTGCTGCTCACGAGAGGTACCTAAAATTGAGTTTCACTTTAACATTAATAAGAGCTTACCCAAAAATGTGCGAATAATAGCGTCAACATTCTGTATGCTGATTGCAAGCAGAGCTTGGATTATAAAGGAGATGAAGCCGATGAAGAAAAGCGGGGTTTCGCTGGCTTCTTCCGGCATGCTAAAAATCCATCAGCTACGAGCTTTCTATCCATCTTTAACGACTTCCTTCCTTTAAAAGCGACTTTAAAGTAAGTACCTCTGCTTCCTGCATCGTAAATAGAAAATCCTCAACAACGTCGCGGCGTTGAGCACCAACTGTACGACAGGATACGCAAAATTTGAAGTGACGAACAGCCATCGATGGAACGGGATTTTCTGATGCATACTGGTTAGGGACGATGGGAAACGCACTTACATCTGTGACCCCAGGAGCGTACGTCGCCACACCCTCCGTGTTCAGGGCGTACAGGTTTGCCACGAGCAGCAGCTCGTAACACACACCGTTCGCAAGCAGGACGGTGAATACGATGCAGATCCAGAGGTTTCGCTGGCACCAGATCTGGAATTGTCCGGCTGAACAAGCAAAAAACTGAAACTTACAATTGGTGTTGAAAAATACAATAAAATAACGATTTTTAGACCAGAATTTAGCGATACACCAAGTTCGCCAAGTTTCCTATTTTTTGGGGTTTTTAAAATTAGCTTTTTTAAAGGTGCAGCGACACCCAGCCCCCAGTCGTAGATGCTCACCCTCTCATGCCACTCCTTCGAGCAGAACACGGTCAACCGATTGAGGTGCAGCATAATGAGGGCGAGGTGCTGGAGGTGGAAGGCGCCGCCCATGAACATGAAGCAGATGCGGTACGGCGGGAACACATTCTCGATGCCGATATAAATCGAGGCCGCGATGGGCAGCTCTCGCAGCTTCAGCACGATGTAGGTGTTCAAGTAGGTGGTCAGGTACTGCCAAAATATTTGTTTTTTATTTTTTAGGCGGTTAAATTAAATGGAGCTCCTAAAAAGTTACGCCGCTGTTCGACTTTTTTGACTTCGCGAAAATCAGAGAAAAGTGAAAGCAGCGAGGGCCAGAGAAAAACAGAGAGAGAGAGAGAGAGAGAAAGAGAGAGAGAGAGAGAAGGAGAGAGAGAGAGAGCGAGAGAGATAGTTTGAGAGAGACAAAACGTGATAGAGAAGTGGAGCGAGAAAGACAGTAAGTTAAATATAGAAGATAGATAGAGATAGAGAGATAGAGTGAGCCAGAGAGTGAGAGAGAAAGAGTTTATGTTGCTACAGTTTGCTGCACAAAAAACCCACCACAATCAGCACGTATAAATAAACCCGATAAAACGAGTGTTTCCGAAACTCGGGCGTTCTCCAGATGCACTTGATCGTCGCTATGGTGACGATACAGGAAGGTACGCCGTAGCAAAGATAGAAAAATAAATGATTCGCCATTTACACAATACTATTAATCTCCGGAATCCCAAGTCCTGGAAACTAACAGTGGCTTCAGCAAAAACTCACAATTTCGGGGAATAGTACGCTTTTTGCAGTCGGGAATTGATCTCGATTAGGCGGCAATTTAGCGACTGGCATACCTCAAAAATTACAGGGCATTTTCGCGAAGATTCGGGCGTGCAGCCGCCATTTTGGTGGCATTTTGCCCGGATTTAAGATGTTTTTGAATGGCCGTCCGATTGGGGGAATTTTGGCTGTAATTGCTAGCTACTTGGGGTTTAGAGTTAGTGCTTTTCGAGGAGGCTGCTGTCCTACTTACTCGAATGCTTGTGGAAAATGCTATATAATTGATGGTTATTTTATAGGACGGTGAAAATTTGGCTAATGGCAAAAGAGAGGGCGAGAGATAGCTAGCGAGAGAAATAGGGAAAGGTAAATAGAAAGCTTCCGGCTTTTTTATATCGTTAAATATTTTCCCTGTATATCATTATCACTGTCATTTTCAAATATTCTGCATTTTTATGATGCGCGATTTTATGATGAAGCCCCGCGAAATGCCTCTGGAGGCCTAAAAATTAGGTGCGAAATTTCAAACATTTGTTATTGGACCGCCAGCAGGGCAGTGTGTTTTAGCCAGAGGAAACCTAATTTTTGCACAATAATCCTGTTCAATCCTGTAAAAAAATAAATAACGGGGTTTTTACCATTTCCACAGTTCCGTTACAGTTCCGTTGGAATCCGTTGAAGCTTCGCTACCAGCTCCGGAACGTCAGGGAACGTCTTGCCAAAAATTTGGTCGAGAAGGGCGTGCTGACGACGGATAAGCAGGTGCTTACAACCCCCTTTGCTTTGACAGTTTTTTGCCTAGAATTTCCTTCTTTTCGAAATCACCACGCACCCGCTGTAGGATGGCAATATGAAGACCAGGTTGATCAAGGTGTGTCTTTTTGCTCAGCGGGCGGTTACCATCGGTTTTCAGGAAGTGCAAGAAGTTGTGCTCTCGCGCTGGACCAACGACGTTCACCGCATGGACAAGAGGATGCTATCGCTGATCATCCTCGCACATGCCAGTGATGTTCTCGAGAATGCATTTGCACCACTCAATGATCAAGATTACGAGGTTAGTATTGAATATTCTTCTGCGGCCAGCGTCATCCCACGTTGGCCATCAGCGCATTTACCAATTGCTCATTCAAAAGTTGAAAATGAACCCGAACTCATTTTCTGTTCCAGGTAGCGATGCGGCGCGTGCGGACTTTGCTTGAGCTGGAATTCGAGGTCGAGGCAGAGAAGAAGGGCAGCGACCTGATGTGGGCCGTTTTCGAAGCGTTCCAGAAATGATTTGCTAGATGTGCCTCCCCGATTGTCCACATTAATTCTGTGATTTTTGACATCCCTTACGGACTTGCTTTATCGTGTAACCCTAGTTCTACGCTTTCCCATACTCGCTAATACAATTTTTCTACTAGGGTTGCGTCATTTTTCTGATTCGCCGAGGCAAACTCGAATTGCATGATCCACACGTTCTGCAGCTTGGCGAATGAATGGCGCGCTTCCATGTTTCTCCGAATCTGTGATATTGCTTGGGAGGATGGGTGGAACGATGAAGAAAAATAACTTCTCTGTTCATGAATTTCATGGTTCGGTTGGCTTATTAATTTCGAAGATCCTGTAGTTGACTCGAAACCCATTTATGCATTCGATCTATCACCCACATGTGAATAAATGTATGCTCTCAAGAAAAGCGTCGAACCAAGAATATTTTCGGGTTGATATGCGCAATGCACAAGAAATTACTTTATTGGTGCCTTTGAAACTATAATTTGAGGCGCGACAAAACAGAGTCTCAACAAATAGCAGGAGTTAAAATAACTCAAACGAACTGAAATTTGACACCAATCACAATCGAATACCCAAAGCCATCCTAGCGGGCCAATCAGGGCGACGGAGCCAAGACTTTGTTAGGCCGATTTGTTCACGATGAATGGATGGTTGTTTGCATCGTTGCAAGTGATCCGCTTGGCAGGGTCGAGGATCAGCATCCCTTCCAGGAAGTTCTTGAACTGTTGCACCTAAACAAAGTGGTCAATTAGATAATAACGGGCCGCATACCTGCTGGAGTTGAATTGGATCTAGCTCCTGTTCACCCACGAGTTCGCTCTCAAGGTTTCGCGTCACCTTGATATTACTCAGACGCTGATCTGAAAAACAACCGAGTTAGGATTAAAGACAGTTCGCAAATGTCGCAAGGTTCGCACGCCTGTGTTTCTATGGAGCTACAAACAAACTTTAGATACCGTAAGCGAACGTCTCGCTCAATGAAAGCGTGCGAACCGTGCGAGATTCGCTAATTCCCAGATTAAACAATCCAGTTTTCTCCGATAGCACCAATAAACCCACCTTATCGCGTTGCGTCACTTTGTCCACTTCATGGAACAGGAAATTGAAATTGCCATCGAAGTGTTGGTCCCGGAATTGAGCGCGTCGCACGATGCGATTCGGATACTTCCCCTTGATCTCGGTGAATAACTAAAAAAATAGTCTTAAAATCCGGCACAATCCAACCTTTAACATATGGTTATTAGAGCGTCCGGGAAACATGATACGGCCGGTGTAGACCTCGAAGAGAGACGGCAATCGACCACAAGTCAATGCCGTAATCGTGTTGAATGCCGAGCACTAAATTTGTGATGAAAATACGTTGGAAAATACTGCCGTGGGGAAAAATACAAATCATTAAAAGGCGCAAAACTTACTGATCTCCGGCGCGCGATAAAAACGTGAAACCAGGTAGGGGGCTATTTCTTGCTCGTTTATTTGGCCCGATGATCCGAAATCGCACAGTTTCAACACCAATTTTGACTCGTTCACCTAGAAGCAGAACATTTAATACGAAGGCATAGGATGCCATACCAAAATGTTATCCGGCTTGATATCGGCGTGAATGATTTCGCATTTCTTCAGCAACCTCAGCGCCGTGATTAACTGATATGCGTAGCTCTAAAGTAACGGCAGGTAAATATCACTTTAGCCACTCACCCGAACGGCCTTCATGTGCAGTCCCACGTTGTTCCCGTATTTCTTCAGTAACTCACGGAGATTCATACTAAAAACTTCTTATTAAAAATGCACCGAGGGGTACCTGAGGTTTTCGAAAACCAGACACAAGTGGTTGTGGTGTTCGAACGTGCAATGTAGCCGCAGAACATGATATCGGTCGCTTTTATCGGCTTCATTGAGTCGGCGGAGCACCGAAAGTTCCCGCAGCCCGGTTTTGCGCCTAAAAAACTTCAAATCAATTAGCAAATGCCCACATGATTTCATTGTTGCGGATGATTTTGACGGCCACCGTTGCATTGGCCTTGCTTATATCACTACAACGAACGACGTTGCCGAAAATGCCGGCACCGGTGTAGCCGAAAACCCGATAGCACCCATTCATCACTTCGCCATTTCGTACGCCTGTAAAAAAGTTTAAGGGCTACGCTAGCAAAGCAGAACATACGATAATAGCCATCAGTGTCGTCCCAATCATCCTTGAGCGCATTATTTTTTGGATCGCCGTGAGATGTGATGATTGCCGCACCGACATTGTCCATCGGGATCGCGGCGTCATCAGCGAAGATGTCGAAGCTGTTTTCCTAAAAATCCTCCGATAAAAAGGGCTAATTGGGTACCTCTTTCTTCTTCTTGCGCTCTTCCGCCTCTTTCAGCAACTTTTTGCGCTTCTCCTCCGCGCTATCAATCTGCAGACGCTTCTCTTCCTCCAGCTCCTCCATTCGTGCCCGTTGGAGGTCATCGTCAATCGAGGTAGCATCACGTCCCCTACAGAACATCTTAGTGATAGGAGGGAGAAAAGTTTACCTCAGGTGGACCATCTTCTCTTTGAGATTTTGGAAGAAGTCGTTGGGAGTGCTCGTCCCTCCCTCACTATCTTGGCGTGGTGACATGCTGCTGGCGCGGGAGCCATCTTGTGAAGTGCTGCGCCCAGATTCCCCGATCAGCGCCTTTGCTTCACGGAGTAGACGGGCGCGTTCGTCTTCTTCATCGTCATCGTCATCATCACTTTTCGGTGCATCAGGGCGCACGTTTGCGGAATCTTCTAAGCCCAAACATACGAAAGCTTAAACAAAATTAGATTACCTCGCAGCTTCATCGCGTCAATTGAGGTAGTCACATCTCTGGAAGTGGCCGAAGCCGAATTCTTCATAAGGTCGGCTTGCTCGTAAATCGACATCTTCTAAAGGAAGAGATAAACCAGTGATAAACGCTCACCTTATCCGACACTTGCTCAATCAATTTCTGTCTTTTCTTGCGCAACTCTTCAATTTTTCTAGCTTCATCCTCTGACTCGTCAGAAAGGTTCCATTCGACCTTCGGAATTTCGTCCTCGTCGCCGTCAGCTTTGCGCTTACGATTTTTGTCATGGTGTCTATTACTGCTTCGATGCCCTGCCTGATCGCGAGATCTGAAACGAATGCATTATCAAGCAACAAATAGCCGAAAGATAGGTCCAAATTCAGAACCAGGATCCAACCTGCTTCGCCGTCTGCGTTCGACACTTCGGTGACGGGGATTAGGCGAAGGACGACGACCTCCGGAACGCGACCGTCGTTGACGTGAACTAAAACATCCTAAGTTGAAACCGGAAGGAAAATACCGATCAGGAGACCGACGGCGTTCTGGACCTCGTTTCCACTCAACTGCCCTCGTGCGGTCTCGCGAACGATCCCGCGATCGACGCCGTTCCACGCTTCGACTCCTACGACGCGTCGGCGATTTTCTGAAAAATGTTTTTGATAGGAAGAGTGACTAAGCGGCTTTATGCTGCGGTGGTCTCGTAAAAATCCCCATCAAATAAAATATTTTTGTCAGACGCAGAGATTGTCGCAAGGTTGCTAACCGTTGTGCGGAAAAGGATTTTTTGAAGCATCTTGTAGCACTGAAATGCCCAACACCTACGAGTCCGTCCGTGAACGGTCCGGCTAACCGCGCACGCCCTTCGAAACGGAAAACTGCGAAGGGTCGCGAAACAAGCCCTATAAGACGAATTGAAGGTAAGGAAACAACCGCAGTCAAAGCCACAGCTGTGATCTTTGGCTAAAGAGAGAAAAAGAACCTCGTAAGATCCGGGTTGCCCGCATAGCCAGGCTTCTCGTTTCTGCTTTCAGGCCGGCGGCTCCTCTCGGTACTTGGATGAAGTCGTTTTTTTTCCCTAAGCGTCCGTGCGATGAGAAATATTCAAAGACCCACTGTTTGTCCGGATTCTTGTTCTTCGAATCACTATCCCTTCTGGAAGTAGAATCGGGCCTCACCGGATCCTTGTCACCGCCGTCGTGAGCCCTATACAATTGTATTACACATAAGAAATTATAAGAAACTTACGGCTTCATGGCTTCGTGCTGCTTTGTCGGCTTTTCTGCATCAATGGTTGGAGGCTTTTCGACAGCTTTTTCTTTTTGCCCAATTTCAGTCTTGCCCGTCCCGCCGGTAGTAATTGTGAATGAGGGAGAGACGTCTCCGTGATTCTCGTTCTAAATTTGAACATTGAGTTGCGAAATTGGATCACCTTAGACGAACTGGAAGGTTTCTTCAACGATTCCTCCTTCCCCAGAGCCTCCGAGGCACTAACACCATCGCCCTGGTCGTTGCGTCCTAAAAGAAGGACAAATGGCCACTGGCTTAGCGTGAATACCTGGAATTTGGCGCTCCTTTTGTGCTTCTTCTCCTTCTTATGTTTCTTCTCCTTTTTGGCCTTCTTTTCCTTTTTATGCTTCTTAGGCGATTTATCCTCGGTTTCTAGCGAGTGACGCCGCTGCTGGCTTTCGTTCAACTAAAGAATTTCGTTGTGAAACTGTGAGGAAACCAACCTCTCCATCCTCCAATTCATCGCTTGTCGTTGGGTGCGGCACGCGACTCATCCCCCTGCAAAAAGGTGATAATTGATACGGAAACCAGTCCTGAAAGTGGACATAATGCCTGAAAACTTTATATTTCTAGTCAAAAGTTAAAGTTAGGTCTAAGATATTTGTGTATGTGTGTATTTGTGTTTGTACATTAATAATTCGGCTAATCACAAGGAAACAGGCGACGTGCCCACAAACAGATTATAGGAGACTAGATTAATATAAGCTTATATAAAGTCGACAGTTTTGACACGGGTTTCGTTACCGAGCAACAGTGCTTCGCATTTTGAACGAGGCAACAATCCGTAAATCGGGGGTGCCTGCTGGCACAGAATGCAGGAGGGGTGTGTATCGTTACGGAAAACCCGAGGTGCCGACCGGGAAAATTCACAGCCGATACACTCGGTTAGCAAAGCGCCCGCGAGCGCGCCCAAAAACCCCAAGCGCCCGCGGGCCCGCCCGAACTGGGCCATTTTGCACCTAGGGCGCAATTTGCGCAAAAGGGCGCAACGCCGGTCCGGGCGCAAAAAGCGCCCATGGGCGCAATTGGGGGCGCGCCCGCGGGCGCATTTGAATGGTGAACACCTTTCAATTCTGCGAAAAAAAGCCTAAGTTCCTGGATTATGCACTTATTTATGTTTAAGATATATAAATTAGCACAAACGTTACTAGATTTGCTTGGTTCTGGTCGTCGAATGTAGATAACGATACTTTGAATCGCCCTGGTATAGGTAACGCAGGTAAAGTTCTCCTACGCAGCAGATGCCTTCGAAACTTTAAAAACATTCGAAATTTTAAATTCAGCTTTATAGGTTCTCGATTTATATAAGCCAACCTTTTAGACGATCATGGCCATCATTGCAAATGCGAAGCGCAACGTTTCCGGTATCTTTGAGCGGAGTTTCTACGTAAGTCGGCAAGAAGGAAGTTAAAGTAAGTTTTCAGGAAGCGGAAACAAAGTAAGTGCAGCTTACGAAGTTTATAAAGGAAATTAGTTAATTAGCTACACTTTAGGAGCCGCCCGCCGCGCATTCGAACGTGTATGTAAGTTCTAAATAAAACTAAAGCCAAGAAAACAAAAAAAAAAGCTATTTCAGGTGCGCCGTACGAACATGTTCTCACGGAAGATGAAGATCTACATTAAGTATAGGGTACAGCATCGTCAAAAGCGATGCAGTGCCCTTTTTTTAAATAATAAAAGCATTAAAGAACCGGTTATACGCCGTTACAACGCGATTGGGGCGCGCCCGGGGCTTTCGGATTTCGGGCGCCCTCGGGCGCTTTGCCTGATTGGCCCTAGGGCGCGCCTACGCGCGCCCCTGGGCGCAATTTGGGGCGCGCCCCCGGGCGCTTTAGGAACCGAGCAGCCTTACTTAAACCTGCAACGAAGTAAACGTAAACGGATTGTGTCGTATTATCGCTGGGCGGATTTTCTGATGCGATTACGTAGGGCAAAAGGGGGCTGGGCTACGGTCATTGGGTCACGGCATTAGGTTCAGCAAGTTTTAATTTAAAGAGATAAGGGCGGCATAAGTGAATCGATTACGCGCGGAAAAGAAAATATCTCTGCGCCTCTCCCTGGGCGCCCTCTCTCGCCGCCGGTCGCGCTGGGACCTGTTGAACCCCTCCCCAAGGGGGGGTTCAACAGGTCCCGCGGCGATCTCGCGCGAGGAGAAGGGGAACTTCCTCGCGTAATCGATTGACTGCGCCGCCTCTGTATTCTTCGAAAAAGTTGCTTTGTAAATGCAAACTTCGAGCTTTTCGTGGGTTCAACTTTCTATTTCAGCCTGGCGAAGGTCAACACCGAGGAACGGGCGCACAATTCGAGCAACAGCATCGGGAAAATGAGCGAGTACGAGACGGTTCGCTCGGAAATGATGGCACGCGCAGCGCTGATTGTTAGGTAAATCGGAACCATTTCTTTCTTTATTCTAAAGCCGTTTTCGCGTTCAAATTGTCTAAATTTTCGTTCCAGGGCCTGCGACGAGCTGCAAAAATTGACGACCGACATCAAGGAGTTCCTCTTCCTGAACGACTTTGAGTACCTGTCTCGGACGATCAAGGAGGCGGAGCGGAAAGCACTGGTATGTTTCACAGAAATCGATGAAAAATGAGTTATTGTCTGTGGTTTTTTTAATGAAATTACTTTTGCAGGAAATTCAACGAGTCCACCGAGCCCGGCTGCTCGAGTTCCGCACCGACCTCGTCAGCCTGAGCCAGGACATCGACCGCGAGCTGCTCGACGATTTTTACCTCAAAGCTTGACCCTATTTCATTTCATTTTTGCTGATTGCTTTCCACTCCGAAAATTTGCCGCAAACGACCCTAAGCAACGCGCATTCCTATCCACTGATACGTTTACTTGACGATACGTTTCATTTTTTGCGAAATGTAATTCCATATTATCACGGGTGTTGCGATTTTTTGGACTTGGATAATTTGACTTTTACCTCTATTTGTCGTTTTCCATGATCTCCATTTTCGTGTTTACACTTTCCACATAAAGCTTTTTCAGGGCGCATCCGGCCATGGTTGCCGAGCTCCCGTCGTGGAACAACAAGCCCAAGTTTTTGGCGAAACCGGATGAAAAGTGGGAATAAATTTGTTAGGATTTTACGTTTTGTTTAGGCCCTACCAGTCGCTGGCCGCCGCAACGTGCTGATCACGTCGGCGTTGCCCTACGTGAACAACGTGCCGCATTTGGGCAACATTATCGGCTGCGTTCTGAGCGGTGACGTGTTTGCTAGGTAATTTTAGTCCTTACAAAGCCTATTTTATTATTTTTTAGGTGCTCTCGCATGCGCGGGCACCAGATCCTCTACATTTGCGGCACCGACGAGTACGGGACGGCCACCGAGACGAAGGCCCTGCAAGAAGGGCTGACCCGCAGCAAGTCTGCGACAAGTACCACGTCATTCACCGCGACATCTACAAGTGGTTCAACATCGACTTTGACAACTTTGGACGCACCTCGACGAAGCATCAGGAGGAGTGCGTTTTGTTTTTCTAGTTTATTTCCCCCATTTTAGGATCACTCAAGAAATCTTTACGCGCCTTCACGAAAACGGCTTCACGTCGACGTCGTCGGTGGACCAGCTATTCTGCGAGGGTTGCGACAAGTGAAACCAGAATTCTCAATTTCTCTTTCAGGTTCCTCGCCGATCGCTTCGTCACCGGCATCTGCCCGTTCTGCGCCTACGATGATGCTCGTGGTGACCAGTGTGAAGGCTGCGGCAAGCTGATCAACGCCGTCGAGCTGAAGCACCCCAAGTGCCACGGCTGCAAGAAGGCGCCGCTCGTCCGCCAGAGTCGCCACATCTTTCTGTCTTTGGACAAGCTGCAGGTTCTTTGCTTTTGGGCTTTTAAGCAGGCTACCGGATATGCATTAAAATTTGTCGATTTAAATATGCATAAAGTTTTATTAAAATTCCGCCGATGCTATTTTTCTATTTTAATTATTTTTTGCGAAATTATTTAGCCGGAAGTCGCCAAGCACATCGAGGAGGTCCTGGCCCGCCCCGACAATCGCTCTAGCCCGAACGCCCTGGCCATTGCCAAGGGATGGATCAAGGTTGTCTCAAGATTTATTTTTTTTTATTTTTAGGGAGGTCTCGAGAAGCGCTGCATCACCCGTGACCTGAAATGGGATCCGGTTCCGCTGGAGAGTTCAAGGACAAGGTTTTGCTACTTTTTCGAGAATTATTAAAATTTAGGTATTCGACGTGGTTCGACGCCCCGGTCGGATATCTGTCGATCACGAAGGCGCTTCTCGGCGACGACTGGACCAAGTGGTGGAAGAACCCGGAGAATGTCGAGCTTTACAACTTCCTCGGCAAGGTGGCTTTTTATCATTTTTCAGGATCTACAATTTTTTAGGTTTTACATCGAATTAAAAGTATTTTTGTGTGCAATGAGATTTTTAGGACAACGTCGCCTTCCACACGGTCATGTTCCCGTGCTCGCAAATCGGCAGCCGCGACAACTACACGGTGATCAACAACTGCTGCGCCACCGAGTACCTGAACTATGAGAACACCAAGTTTAGGTGCTTTTTATTGTTTTTTTTTTATTTCCAGTGTGTTTTTGTATAAATATTTCTATCGTCGATTCCGATGTATATAATCCCATTTTTTCAGCAAATCGCGCGGAACTGGCGTCTTCGGTGATGCCGCCCGGGACACCGGCATCGAGCCCAACGTCTGGCGCTTCTACCTGCTCTACATGAGACCCGAGAGCCAGGACACTGCCTTCTCCTGGGATGACTTTTCTTTAAAGGTACAAAGACCTTGGATCACATAGCTTCTTTTCCTAGGTGAATAGCGAACTGCTCGCCAACCTCGGCAATTTCGTGAACCGCGCCCTGTCCTTCTTGGCGAACAACTACGGCGGTGTGGTGCCCGAGATGCACCTGAACGAGGCCGACGTTGAATTCTTGCGCGGAGTTGAAGCCGACGCCAAGGAGTGGGACCAGCTGTTGGACAATGTGAGCTAGTTTTCGATGTTTTATTGCTAGAGTTTTGTTAAATTTTATTTTGAAAATGCCATTCGATCAGTGGCGATAAATCCACTAGGAGCTTTTTATAGCCTGAAAAAATATTTAACACAATTTTTGTTGTACATAAACGTTCTATTTTGTTAAAATAGCGATTTATATTTCTTCTTTTAGGTCAAACTGAAAGACGCGGTGCGCAGCTTCTTGGCGCTCTCCCGTCGCGGCAACCAATACATGCAAGCCAACGAGTCCTGGGCCCTCATCAAGGGATCCGAGGAGGACAAGTGAGAAAGATGCCTCATCATCATGATCTCATTTTAGAAAACGCGCCGCCACCGTGATCACCGTCGCTGCCAATGTGGCCTACTTCCTGTCGCTGCTCATCTTCCCCTACATGCCACAGGTTTTCTGACCGTTTTTACTCAAAAAATTGCTTGTTTAGGTATCCCAACGGATCCGGGAGCAGTGCGGCCTCGTCGAAATGCCTGTATTTTCTACCGACCCGATCGCCTATCTCAAGACGGGACACAAGATTGGCGAGGTAACCGGTTAAGAAAATCACTGTAATTTTTGTTTAGCCCAAGCCCCTGTTCGGAAGGTGGAAAAGGCCAAGATCGACGAGTTGAAGGTATAGTTTATTCGGCTTTGAAATGCCACTTTAATACTCGAAATCTCGTGGACTTTCCTATTCGAGCTGGAGCTGCGTGGTCGGGTACTTTGCTAGCGGGCTAAAATGATGGTTTTCTGATTTCCCTGGTTTTTCCTACCTGTCTGTACGGAATTTCGATGAGGCGTCGGTGTAGGAATTTTCGTAGAAACCCAAGTTTAGCGGCTCGCCTTCTTGAGATTCTGTGTAGCTGTCCTGCAAGACTCGGGAGTATAATTTTATTATATCTTTGTTTGATTTTGAATAGGATTTTAAAGCTTAATTTCAAACGCTTTTGTAGTCTGTTAATGGGCTTTTATGCGCGTTTAATAACTTACATCTCCATACACAATCGAAATCGTCTCATCGTAGTAGTACTCGTATTTTGAATCAGGATCCTGCTCCTCCTCTGGCTTCTCGATCATATCGATTTCCGCTCGGATGAGCTCGAGCTTCTTCCGGGTTTCCTTGCTAAAATTTGCTCGTTTTCGTGAAACTGGTTTGTGCTGGTCGAGTAAACTAGCTCAAGTTATAACGGAGTTTTGTCTTACATAAAGGCCTCCTCTTTCGCATCGTGAATCGCGAAGAATTCGGCGCTATCTTGGTCAGGATTGACATCAATGGCCAGATCGGCGGCCAGCTTCCGGTAGCTGGACCGCTGAGGGGTTTTCACTAAAAATGATGATACCCATTTTTACGCTATACATATTTTAATTACGGCATAGGCTAGGTAGAGACTATTTTAATTTAAGGCCAAAAATAAACAAAACCCCCACAATTGAGAAAGCAAGAACTGATAAAAAAAGACCTACCGTCCAGTTTGACCTTGTACGAGCGTGACTTCTGGATGAGAGACCGGAAGACCGTGATCGGGTAGCAGAAGATGGACATAGTGGAGAGTCCGTTAGGGGATAAATTAATGAATGAATGGATAGTAATTTCTCGCCGGAATCTCTGGTATCACCAGCCAGATGTGGCCGGCCCGGCCAGGTGGTAGTTCACCCCAAGACACTTTTGTAGTGCTTTATCGTTTCTCGGGGCATTAATAGCGTGATAACGTCTTATTTTTTTTAATTGATGAGGACTGAATTTTCAAATTAGCGGACTCTTTGCTAGCACTATAAGGTCCGAATTTTTAAATTTAGGTCTTTACCCGGTCTTTTGTTTTTTAATTTGTCCGAAAACATTTTTGAAATGCTTTATTTTGCTCATCCGCGTTAATAACCTGATAAGCTGTTTTTTAATTATAAGAATCTAGCTCTGGAAATTCAAAGAAAGGTTTGCAAGCCTTTATGGAACAAAATTGAAAGATATCCATCGATAAACCTTTTGTCTTTGGTTTTAGATAATCCAAAAGCTTCAGGAAATCTTATTTCACGCCTCATTGTTCCAAACATTCCAGGCTCGTTTCGTAGTTTAAAATGATAGAAATTATTACGGTAACACTAATCGGACTTCATAAAAAAAAATAAGGAGTTGCAAAAACCTTTTTTCTGGATGATATGGATCTGACAATTTGAGAAAACCCATCATCACTTCCGCTCCTCATTATTCCAAACATTTCAGGCCCGTTTCGGAGGTGCTTCAACTGAGAAAGCCGCTCCGGAACAGAACGGAAAGGAGAAAGGTACTGTGGCACCCCTTGCCCCTTCGCTATCGGCCGCCCCTCTGACAGTACCCCCGTAGTTTGCACGCGGCATTTTGGCGTTTTTCCAACCCTGGGTTTTAGCCGGCGATTGATATCTTTGTTCTTTTTCGCTACTCGCGTCCGAAATGGTAAAAATTATAATTTAGAACAGTTCCGAAACGATTTCTTTTCTAGAAAGTTTCGCGTAGCGTTTCGTAAAAACTTTCGAAAAACTTTGCGTTTCGAATTCGCGCTTAGGTAAAAGGCGAGCTAATCCTTGTTTCTTTACTTCTGTCTGATTTAGACTTTTTCTGGGTTCCTGCGAGCTTTAAAATTCACTATTGATTTTGGTTTGCCGCCTAACTTCATTTTTTCTAGGCAAGCCAAAGAAGACCGAGAAATCTACCACCGAAAAAAAGGACAAGGCCGCCAGCGAGAAGAAGAAGGAGGAGCAAAAGAAGAGACAGGAGGTATAAAAAACAAATTTCTGAAAATTGTTTGTAGATGAATAAGCTCCTCCACTTCCCGGCGCTCGCCAAGAACCAGGGCGTCATCGACCAGATCCTCCAGGCCAACGTCGCCAAGCTTGCGGCCGCAGGTCCGAATTCCAAGAAATTATCATTTTTCTTTTTTTTAGAAAAGTCGCTGATCGAGCACAAAATCGAGGAGCTGCGGGCGGCAAATGTCGGGCTCGAGGGCGAGGTCGAGGAGCTGAAGCGCAAGCTGATCGAGGCCGAAAAGGCCGGCGGAGGTTTGAGGATGGATTTTGGGTTTTATTTCTAATTTAGTTGCTCAAATCCCGATTCCGGCTCGAAAGGCGGTTGAGGGTTCGGCCGCCACCACCGCTGCTGCTCCACAAAAGGCGACAACGGCCGAGACTGCCCCAGAAAAGTCGAACAAAGCCGAGAGCAAGCCGGAGAAGAAGCAAGCTGGAGGAGGTGGAAAGGCCGGTGCCCCGAAGGCGGCTGGTAAGCTTGTTTTTAGCCATCCGTTTCACATATCGAGATTTTTTAACTTCGTTTCCAAGTTTCCTTCTTCTTTGTTCTTTAATATCAATCGCAGCGATTTTTAAGCAGTTTTTGCTATTCTTTGACGTAATAATTTTACGAAAATATGGATTTTTCACCAGAAATACGCCTAAATTCTTATTAGGAACACTGTTAAAATTACTAATACTATTACGTTGATAGGCATTCATTGACTTCACGGGCAAAAGAACGCCGATTTCACGCCCGGAAACCTGAAAAAAGTCACGTGAAAAAAGTTAAAGGTTTTCGTTGAAAGGTTGCTGAAAACTAAAAAAAATCCCATGTTCAGCCGCAGACGACGTCATCGACATTGGCCGGCTCGATCTCCGAGTGGGCCGCATCATCCACTGCGAGAAGCACCCCGACGCCGATGCCCTCTACATGGAAAAGGTATTATTCCCTCCCCTCCTTCCGCAAAATCCATTTTCAGATTGACGTCGGCGAGGCTGAGCCGCGAACCGTCGTCTCCGGACTGGTGAAGCACGTGCCGCTGGAGCAGATGCAGAATCGTCTCGTCGTCGTGATGTGCAACCTGAAGCCGGCCAAGATGCGGGGCGTCGAGTCGAGGGCCATGGTCATGTGCGCGAGCAGCCCCGAAAAGGTATAAGCTCGGCCTTGTTTGTGAATTTTTCTCTAGGTTGAAATTATGGAAGTGGACCCTTCGGCCAAGCCGGGCACGCCGGTCGTCTGCCCGCCCTATGAGCATCGCCCGGATGCCCAGCTGAACCCGAAGAAGAAGGTAAAAATATGTTCTAGTTACCTAGCGGGGAGAAAAGTAAGTTTTTTTGGCCAAAAATCTACGAAAAAGGGGCAGAAGTTTAGTAATTAAGTTTTAAGTATTTTTGATTTTTCAAGGTTTTGCTGAATCACAAACATCGAAACATTATAAAAACCGTCATCTCTATCGAGGTTATGCGGAAAAAAACGCAAGTTAGCCCCCCCCCCCGCAAACGAACAAGCACCTAAAATTTTTGCGAGAAAATTTTTCAAAATATGTTTTTAGATCTGGGAGACGGTGGCCGAAGATCTTGTCGTCTCCCCGGACGGCTTCGCCACGTGGAAAGGCCAGCCCCTCCTCGTCGGCGGCGACAGCAAGATGACCGCCCCGACGCTGCGCAACGTGCACGTCAAGTAACTGCTGCCCGGACTTCTCCGACCAACCACCAAAGCTTTCCACATAGTTTTTCTTGTTTGTTGTTGTTGTTCTGGTCGCTTGTGATCTTTTATGTGCATATTTATCGCCTTTCGTACATTTTATACCGGTTTTAAAGTTTTAAATAAATGGTTGATTTTTGGCGGGTTCTGGCTCTTCGTCTTCATCGGTTCCTGGCCATGCCCACTATCATATGATTGGATATTTATGTTATTTTGATTGTTGAGCGAGAAAGATATGACTTTTTTGAAGCTAAGAATCTCGATTGAAAAGTATTTTTTTTATTCATTTTCATAGTTTCAAAGCTCGATGTAGCCTACATAGCAAAACTAAGGCCGCCAGAATGCCGTTGGCTTCAATTTAGGTTTTTCTTTTCCTTTTGCACTTTCTCTTGGATAAAAATAGATCTTTCGATCGAATAGTTCTTGTTCGTGCTTGATACTGCTAGGGTATAACGTTTTCTGCGAAATTTTTCTTATGAGGTGGCGTTTCAACGATTCCGGTAGATCGTCGAAACGATGATAGCCAAAAATTTGTTTTCTCTTCCGTTTCAACCAGTTTTTCTCCTTGTGTTTTCCTAATCCTACTAAATTCCTCATTTCCAGGCGGGTACTATCATGGGCAAGAAGAGCAAGCAGGCTGAGGTCGATGTCGGCGCGGCACAACATTCTGGCGACTTCCGCCTGAAGCCCAGCAGCGAAGGGCCCAAGCTCGACACCTCGCAATGGCCGCTCCTACTCAAGAATTTCGACAAGATGAACGTCCGGTCGGGCCATTACACGCCGCTGCCCGAGGGATGCTCGCCGCTGAAGCGTGACATCAAAAACTACATCTCGTCGGGCTTCTTCAACCTCGACAAGCCGGCCAACCCGTCTTCGCACGAGGTCGTAGCCTGGATCAAGCGCATTCTGCGATGCGAGAAGACTGGTCACTCGGGCACGCTGGATCCCAAGGTAATTTTGCGGGTTTTTTATATCTTTAGGCAATTGAAAAAAGTTGAATAGCTTTTTTACAAATGTTTTTTATTATATTCCTTTTTCCAGGTATCTGGCTGCCTGATTGTCTGCATCGACCGAACGACGAGACTGGCCAAGTCGCAGCAAGGTGCCGGCAAGGAGTACATGGCCATCTTCAAACTGCACAACCCCGTCGAGTCGGAGAAGAAGATCCGTCAAGGTCTCGAAAAACTCACCGGCGCTCTCTTCCAACGCCCACCACTGATCTCGGCCGTCAAGCGACAGCTCCGCGTGCGAACCGTCTATGAGAACAAGCTCGTCGAGTACGACCCAGAGCAACAGATGGGAATCGCCTGGTTCAAGTGCGAATCCGGTACCTACGTGCGTACCCTCTGCGTGCATCTCGGAATTCTGCTCGGCACTGGCGGACAGATGGCTGAGCTGCGCAGAAACCGCTCCGGCATCACCGACGAGCACGACCAGCTCGTCTCGATGCATGACATTTTGGATGCTCAATACGTGCTCGACCACCACAAGGACGAGACGTACATGCGCACAGTAGTTCGGCCACTGGAGGCGCTGCTCGTCGCCCACAAGCGCATCATCGTCAAGGACTCGTCGGTGAACGCGATCTGCTACGGCGCAAAGATCTTGGTGCCCGGAGTCCTGCGCTATGACGATGGAATCGAGCTGAACCAGGAGATCGTCATCGTCACCACGAAGGGTGAGGCTGTCTGCTTGGCCATCGCCATGATGACCACCTCTACGATCGCCTCCGTTGACCATGGTGTCGTCGCCAAGATCAAGCGCGTCATCATGGAGCGTGACACCTACGGCCGGAAGTGGGGTCTCGGCCCGATGGCTCTCAAGAAGAAGAAGATGGTCGAGCAGGGCCTCGTCAAGAAGTTCTCCAACAACGACAAGTTGTACGAGGACGTCGAGATGGAGCAGTCCGAGAAGCCGAAGAAGGTCAAGGAGGAGCCCAAGGACAACGGCACCCCGAAGGCCAAGCGCCCGAAGAAGGAGGAGACGTCGTCGGAGGACTCGGACTCGGAATAGACCCGCTAGTGGATGATGGTTCATAGTTGTTGATTTTCTTGTTGCCTCATTGGCTGTACCCTTGTTGACTCATCTCTCATTCCCCCTTTCCACACACAGATTTTGCCTTTTCCGACGGGATGTCATTATCAATTTACCGTCTCAACACCGGCGTGTCCCAATTCATTCACCTTTCCTCCCCGTAACCCTTGGTTGTCATGTTGAAATATTCTGTTCGCCCACGGAAAGCGAAAATGTTCTCTCTTGTTTGTTATTTGTTCAGGCGATGCCCCCAAGTTGTTGACCATTTCTATCAAATAAATTTTAGTTAACCCGGCTCGTCCTCGAATCGCATTGTAATGGGGAAGGGCAGGCAGCGCGGAGGGGCAGTGGCCAAGAAGCAGCGCGACGTTTTTGAGGATGAGCGCTTCAAGCACATGAAGGGCGACGCGAAATTTGTGTACACGTTGCCGCGCAAGGAAACGAAGGTATAGCTTTTTTGCGTTAGATACATCCCCGACCTTTGCGGTCCAAAAAGGATTTTTCGAAACTTGCTAGTTCGTCAAAAATAGTTTTTCAAAGTAATTTGATTTGTGTAACCCATAGATATCAAAAAAAATCAGCGTTAGTATTAAAATTTGGAGCTGTTGGGACCTAAATTTTGGGCCGCAATTGTCGTGTCTGTAGTTTTGCGCAGATTGCGTCTGTCTGTCTGTCGGTTTCACGTCACTACTAACACCCTGGTTTAGCGAATTCCATTTATCTCTCGAATCGTATGGTTTTGGTAGTCAAGGGGTACAGTAGTAGTTGATCACGGCGGACACAGTGTTGCAAATCAAATAACTTATCAAAATTCGGGCGGCGGGGATACAGTATGTACAGAGATACCAGATGCTTATTTCGACATGGCGCGCTTGGCGGCCGGCTTCTCGTCGACCAACTTTTGGATTTTCGGGTTGACGACGGTGGAGCTGATGATGGCCCCGGTGACGGCGTAGGGATCACAGTTTGATGAGGGGCGACGGTCCTCGAGATAGCCCTAGAATTCGGGGTTTAACTCCGTAGTTGTAGTTGTAGTTAATTTAATTCCGGGTGTTTTAAATAGCAAGGTGGCTTTGAACTTTTGAAACTTTTACTCGAAAATTGGCCATTTATGGCCGAAAATGCTATATTTTTGGAATTTTTAGGTGAATTTTTATAGTTTGTACGCTTAGAAATAGTAAACGCAATTTAGAAATTCGTCTATTGATTGTAGAAAGATTATATTTTGGATAAAAGTTGATTATTTTCAAGTTTACCCACCATTCCGGCGTCAAATACGCCACGCGTAATGCGCACCGAGCACCCACGATCCGAGACGCCCCACGAGAATTTGTCGGCCGAGCTCGTCTCGTGCTTCCCGGTCAAACGGCGCAAGTTGTCGCGCCCGCCGTTCGGGTCGTACTCCTTCATGTCGTCGACATGGGTGGTCGCCAAGTTTTCACAAGCCTACAACGCTAGAGTTCATTAGCTTTTCTCCAAGTAACCTACCAATTGAATAGCCTCAATTCCACCCGGTTTCCTCATCGCATCCGTAGAGAAATTGGCGTGGCACCCAGCGCCGTTCCAGTCTCCCATCGTGATCGCGGGCTTCGGGTCGAAGGAAACGAGCACGCCGAACTGCTCGGCGACGCGGTGCAAAAGATATCGGGACACCCAGAGTTGGTCGCCCATATCGATACCTAGAGCGCGATTTTTAATCTATTAACTTTTACTCACCTCGGCAAGTGCCGACCTGGTACTCCCATTGGCCGGGCGTCACTTCGGCGTTGGTTCCTAGAATTTTAGGTTAAGAAATGTGAATGTTTCGGTACCTCCAATTTCGATGCCCGAGTTTAGGCAGGCCAAGTAGTGCGCGTCGATGACTTCGCGGCCGAAAATCCGGTCAGCGCCAACGCCGCAGTAGTAGGGGCCTTGCGGGGCGGGGAATCCATGCTTGGGCCAACCAAGGGGGTGTCTAAACGGAAATTTAGACTCTTAGAAGTTCTTCTTCTACATTTTATTGATATTTTTATTTAGATTTTTTAATTGATTGTGAAGGTTTCTTTAGTGTTTCTGGGGGACGGAATTTTTATATATTCCTAGTTATGCGTCGTAACATTTAGTATTTAGGTATTTTAAAAGTCCTTTTTAATAAAATTTAGTCATATCTCAGACGGAAAACTATCTTGAAAACTTTAAAAATTGTTTCAAGGATTAGAATTTGGCTCGAAAATTGATAATTTGTTCTCGAAAATCATTATTTGCGTAATTTCGAAGGTTTTTGTAAAGTTTAGAAACATTTCCTCTATTTATATTTCGAAAATTCGCTCCGGAAATTAAAAGGAATCATTTTCGCTCTAAAACTCACCCGTCACGATCCAAAAGCAAATACTCTTGCTCCATGCCGAACCACGGTTCCGTGTGATCGGCGGCCTTCATGTACTCGTTGCACTTGGAGCGCTTATTCGAAGCTGAAGGCATTTTTCAACTACTTTATGATGCTAAAATCACTTACGGGTCGGGGCGTAGTGCTTGTCGAGCGTCTCGCACATGATCAGCCGCGAGTTGCCGCCGAAGAACGGGTCGGCGTATTCGGCTACCGGTTTCAAGTAGAGATCAGAGTCGCCGCCCTTCGCCTGACCGCACGAAGAGCCGTCGTAATGCCACAGAGGATAATCTAGAAATTTAGCTGATATTGGAAGAATCCAAAAATACTATTTTTAATGTTCTAACTATTTTTTAATCACTATTTTAATTTTTAGCTTTTTTTTGTTAGTAAATTGTTACCCTCAATGTGTTTTGGGAGCTCCTTGAGCGTGCGCGTCTTGCAGCGCACATTCTCGCCGCTGCCGTCGATCCAGATGTAGGTGGCCTAATTGAGGAAACTGCATTAAATTAAGTTCTAGATTTCTTACCAAGCACTTGGTCGGGTGGGGCTTCATGTTCAACCCGGTGCTGATGACGGGGGTGCCGAGGGGGAGCTTCGTGTGGAATTTGGAGGCGTTTCCGGCGTTGCCCGCCGACTTGCAGATCGTCAATAACATTTTGGACATCTTCTGGGTGGAGAACATTTTGTTTTCTGGAATATCGGGGGTGATTTGGTATTTTAAGAAACGAAATCGATAGAAAATAAACGGAATGGATTTAAAATAATTGGGTTCGTGCTTTTTGTAAAATACTAGAAATTCATGGTAACTTAATAGAAAGTATTTTTGTAGTTTTTAGTAAACGGAACTTCCATTTCCACTAGAAAAGCTATTTTGAAAAACTTTTTAGACATTAAAAAAAGAAACATTTTCATCAAAAACGACCTTTATTTCTAAAACTCAAAATCTTTTTTTTGTATTTTTACAAAAAAGTGCAAAAATGCGAAATGCGAAAAAAAGGATTAGAGAAAGGGATTTACAAATTCAATCGAGTTTTTAAATAAACCTAGCTGACTACGTAAAAATAAATAGAACTTTTTCGTAATTCTCGTTTCCCAATCCCAAAATTGTACCCCTACTAACCGTTCAGACGAAGAACCCGGATTTACGAAATGTGATCCCCGCCGCGGAACTGAACTTGAGGGATGGCCTGAGATGGGGGCATAGTTGATCGCTGACAGAACCCCGCCCCTGATCGCCCTTTGGAGTGGACGAGCCGGGGGCCTCCGTAGTGTTTTTTCGGCCCCGACGACTATCGTGCCCGCCCGCTTGTCTGGGCCCGGGCCCGCCGGTCACACAGACCGCTGACCACTTGGGCCATGGCGAGATCTCAAGATCCCCGGCGGCCAGAAAACGGTTCTATTTTGACCGTGTCGAGTGAGAAGGGGGGGATGGGGTGGTTTTGGCTACTCTGGAGAGGGTATTTGTCATCGGTGTACTTGAGCGTACAATCGACATCGGGTCAACTTTTGAGATTTTCGCGCTTTTTAGGGAATTTAGAGCTTCAGATTCGACCGTAATTTAGGATTACTTCCGTAAAAATTCACACCAAAAATAAGAACCATTTGTTAGGGGAGCTCGTGAATTGTTCAGCGAATTTAGGGCCCGGAAGACGTTTCGGATTTTCTTTAGAGTAAATTTCGAAAGAAGCCATCGCTTTTTTAGTAAATTTAGAAACTTTCCACCCGCGCCTCAATCTACAATCCTTTATCGCGTAAAAAATATTACACTATTAAGACTTCTACGCGCTTTTTAATGAATTTAGACTCTAGCGGTCCGCATAACTGGCTCCCTTGATAGCGCTAGAAAAAAAGACTAAACCTACGCTTTTTAGGAAAATTTAGACCCGAATCGCCGCGGTGTACCTGACTAGATTTATCGCAAGTTTTTCTTCGCGCTACCACCCCCCGGGACCACGGAATTGATATCTTATCGCGGTAATCCTGACGAGTGCTAGACAATGCGATAGCGAGGGGTCAAATTGAGGGCCGGCCATAAAGTAGCGGAAAGTGCGGAAAACAGCTTTGGGGGAGGTGTGTGGGGGTGAAAGAACAGCGTGATTGATAAGGAGTTCGTGAGGTTTGTGTGACAATGGGTTCATTCAGAGTAGCGCGAGTTTTTCGTGAAATCGGGTTCTCGGAAAAAGTGAGATCAGATAAACCGGCTTAGGAAATAGTTTAGGCATTATCCATATAAGGCGAAAATTTATACATTGTTTAGGTGTATATGCCGAGATTACGCTAATTTTTTTGGCACTCCTTAATAAATCATTTAAAAACAGTAGCTTACTTTATGATTTTTTTCAAAGTCAGGGAATATGTCAAAAGCTTAATTTTAGCCTTTGAAAAAATATTAGCGTTTAAGAAACAGTTCACGAATTAATGACTATAGTTTTGTCATTTTCTAGACCGGAGAATCAGTTTTGAAGAGTTACGTAATTATTAAAATAATTTTATAGTGGAGCCTTCACTACCTAGTTGGATTTACTAATGGTATGGAATTTCTAAACTTAATTCGTGTCATCTAACTAAAGCCCTACTGTAATGACCACGGCTCTGTCAAATAGGACTTTAGTGCCCCGATAAATGCCAAATAGCCGACGACGCGACCAGTTTGGCTTCCTCGGGGCCCTTAAATAGTGTCCACGCCTCGGATGGAATGGGCGTGTGCGGGCGTAAACAAAAGTTGTATGTGTGTGTTCATGTAGGGGCCGAAAGAGGAAATGGTGAAGGAGGTGTGGTCTGTCGACATGCCGCCGTTCACGTGGCCCCCCGTTCAACTAGCCGGGGAGGCGGGACTTGCACCTTGGCCCCGAGGACGGCGCGCCGAAACGTCCCCTCCGGGCATCGCACTTTTGACCCCGCGTGTTCGGCGCATTGATTGGGCATGATTTTTGAAAAGCGGGGGGTGACGAGCAAAAATGGGCGTAGATAGCGAGAAAATATGCATGCGCAGTAATTCATGAAGATGCTCTTTAAAAGGCGGGTGTAAGCACGGAAAGTTTGGAATAGTGAGATGCGCTAAAAGTTGACCTTCTAAAAGAAGAAAGCGGAAAGTCCTTTTGACCCCCTTGTCTGGCGCATTGATTGGGTATGGTTTTTGAAAATCGAGGGCTGATGGCCGAAAATGGAAGTAGATGCCTGTGAAAATCTTCGTAAATAGGTGTATGCGTACTAATTCCTGGCATGCTCTAAAAGGCGAGCGGGGCGAGGGGGGTGACGACTAAAGATTGCGAAGTGGAAAAATTGGGAAGAAGTGTGCTAAAAATGAACCTTGTTGCAGATCAGCAGGGGTGAAAAGTGAAGCAGATGTTTTAGGCGTTCATTGGGATTGAAAGAACATTTGGATGTCTAGAGATCAAAGATTAGACTTTTGCTTATGTAGGCACCGGCATAGATCGATAATTTTGTCTTTGAAGAAAGCCTGGCCGACTTTACTCGGTTTAAAGTTTGAGCATGGAGCTCGGCGAAATATAGATTTGTAGTTATAGGCGTACACGGAGTGTTTTTTGAGAATCATGGAGTTTTTGATGCGACATAGCTCATTCGAAAGAGCTGGAAATTCTGGACTTTTTTGAAAACGGCTGCGACGAAACCGGCTTCGGCAAATTTTTCTCAAATTGGAACAAGCAGGAAAATCCGCCTTTCAGAGCAAATTTTCTCCAGGACCGTAGCCGTGCCGCAATTTTTGACGGACTGGATCTGTTGAGAATTTGAAGCTCAATCGAGTGGTTATGTCACATCGCAAAATTCTAAAAAATAACCCGAAAAATCACGCCTCCTAGGCTGAGGATTGGCTAGCTCTGGCCTAGCATTTTCACCATAGAATCTCCACGTTTTCCGGGCACGGATTAAGCTATTTCTAGCCGGCAATTCCCTGGACCGCGAACCCCTTCAATCACGCCACGCTTCTCCGTTTTTCGGAAGGCGCCCCAAAATTGATGACACCGGCCACGTGGTGTTCAGCTCTACCGTTGTTGAGTAATTGAGAACGAGAAATCTTTGTTGCTTCTCGCTCATCATCCTCTGGTTGTGGGAATTGATACACGATCCCCCTGTGCGCCGAGCAATGACCGGTTCTCATAGATAGGATCTCCTAGATACTGTTGTGCATCATTGAAGTGCAGCAACACAGAAACATGACCTCCGTCTCCTCCTCGCTGCAGCCGTTCACGTGCGCACCACCGGTTGTCGTGTTCGAGTTACAGCGCCGATTTTCGGAAGTTTGTGCGCGCGGGTGCGCAGAAATTTTTGCTCGCGCTTTGCGCTGGCAGGAGACACGTTTGTGGCGACAGGTGGGAAAGTAGGGGGCAAGGGCTTTGGAAAGGTTACTGCAAGTAATGGCGGAAGTGAAAAAGTGTAAAGGGAAAATTTTTTGACATGGAAGTTGTTGAAAGTGGTGTATCGTCGGTCGGGCAAGTTAGGTGTTAGGTATCGGATTTGGAAATAACGTCCATTAAAATTGTCCTTTAGATAAATAACAAAGACGTTTAGTCAATTTAGAGTTTTTAAGTGCTAGAATCTGTCTAGAAGTCTGGGTAAATCGATAAGAAGCTTTAAATTATTTCCGCTTTCTTTTTACGTGGCGAGATTTGATAGTTTTTAAGGTATACTTTTCACTCGTGACTAAAAAGCCATTTTTAAACGCTGTGTAGCGTATTTGGTTCTACACCGGTAACGTGGTCTTTGTACGAAATCGTGGTCTTTGTACGAAATCGTGGACTTTGTACGAAATCGTGGTCTAATGGACGCCGATGCGGGTAACGTGGTCTTTAATCGATATCGTGGTCGATTGCCGGAATCGGGGTCTTTAAAAATCGAAAAATCGGCGCTTTTTGGGCCTGTTGAAAACGTGGTCTTTAAGAATCCAGGTTCGGACCGGCTATAGACCACGATTCCAAAACTACCGGAGAAGCCCCCAAATCGCTGGAAAAACGTGGCAATTTCACCAGTATGATCCGGGTACACTCGTATGTTGAAACAGTTTAAAATTGACTGTTTCAAGAAGCCGGTAAAGCCCAAAAACGCGATTCCGGTGTATGTAGACTACGTCGAGGGGAAAGACTGTCGGGGCCGACCTAAACAATCATTATTAGCTACAAACAGATTTTTTGTATATTTTACGATATTTTGAGAAAATCGTTGAAGAAATTTTGAGAAAACATTGAGAAAACATTGAAGAAATTTTGAGAAAACGTCTAAACTGTCCAAAACTAGCTTTCATTGAATGTTCCACTGTGAAAACTACGTTTCATATTTGATTTTGCCATAACTATTTTGTATTACAATATTTTGACTTAAAACAAAAACTCTTCGTATATTTTCGATGATGGCGTTGAAAAAATCCCGAAAAAAATCACAAATCTATACGAGAGTAACCTCATTCAAAAGTGTTCCAAAAGTCCTGATTCAACTGTTTCTGCAATTTAAAAATACCCAAACTTCAATTTCCCATAAAAATGGCCGCAAAAATATTTCGGAAGTGTTTGCTAGCAGGTCTTACTCAGAAAAGTATTGGCATTTGGCCGCCTCATTTCCAATCGAACCGAAATTTTTAGGCCAGGTACGCAAGGCTATAAACCACATAACGTGCTAGGTTAGAAACATACCGGTGAAATTGCCACGTTTTTCCAGCGATTTGGGGGCTTTTCCGGAAGTTTTGGAATCGTGGTCTATAGCCGGTCCGACCGCAATTAAACCTTTTAAGGCCCAATTTTTCGATTTTTTAAAGACCCCGTCCGGCAATCGACCACGATATCGATTAAAGACCACGTTACCCACATCGGCGTCCATTAGACCACGATTTCGTACAAAGTCCACGATTTCGTACAAAGACCACGATTTCGTACAAAGACCACGTTACCGGTGTAGAACCGCGTATTTCCGTTTCGCTTTTCGCTAGTAGATTCTCCGGAGAACGTCGAAAATTCAAAGCAAGAATTTAGGAATTTTAGAAAGCCAAAATAATATATTTTTAAGGTTTAAAATTCAAAGGTTATCCCGGTGCGTGTCTGCCTACTGAACCAAGTAAGAGGGTAAAATTCTACGCGGGTCCATTTTTTTGGGGCAATGATTGACGATTTTGCCACTGAATTTAGAAAGAACGCCCCCGTTTTACGTCACCTACTTTCACGCGTAAAATTGAGGACAAAGCCACGGTTTTCTTTATCTCCCTCCTTTCCTGCCCTTTTTCTATACCCCCTTTTAGCTCAACAAAGCGAGAGTCGCCTGCTGCTTCCTTGATCAAATCCCGAGCCAGTAATCTAGCACATGGCCCATCGTAGATTATGGCATTTCGACGAAATGCCGTGGCTTCTCTTCTAATCCCCGTCTCGCTCTAATCGGCCGCTTCTCCACCCGCGCGTTCACTCCGTATGATTGGAGGCTCGGGGGGCACGTGCGTGCCGATTGTGTCTGCAAAATCACTGATTTGGTGCGCCGGATCCGATTCGAAGTAGAGGGAGGAGGAGGGCGGGCCGGGCGGCGGCGTGGGGAGCAGGGTTCACAAAGTCGCCCATGTGGCTGGGAGGATGGACGGGAGGGTGGACAAAGTTTGCGCTGCTGTTTTTTGGGAAAGAAACTAGACGTGTGCTATAAATAACGGGGTCACGTTTTAGAAAACGAGGCGGAGCGTGAAAAAAAGTAGTTTGGGCGAAAAAATAAAGGCTGACTGATGAAAGCCGACATTGAAGCCAGGAATTTGAAGAATTTTAATCTGAAGAGATAGAAACCAATTTTTGCCAACGACACTTTGGCGGAACTTTTAGAAAGCCGGTGGATCGTGAAAAAAAGACATTTTCTGTAAAAGTTGGACGAATAAACATACTGACGATTCCGCCGCTTGATGGCCTGAAACTAGCCGGTATTCGGTGCTTTGCTTTTATTGGGGGGGGTCGATAAATAAAACCTATAGCTATAGCCGGCTTTTAATTCTTAAAGTCTCATAAAAACTTTAAATCTTCCGCATTTTGGGCGAAAATTTATGCCTGTGGCCAAAGCTGCCGAAAACATAGAATTTTTATTTATCGGAACTACTAAAAAGCAACTCAACTAGGCGCAAATTCAGTTTTTCAAATTTTTAGATGAGAAAGTTAAACTTAATTTTTAATTGCCAAGTTTTTAAGGCTAATCCAGGCTCCCTTTAAAGCCAGAAATGTTGGTGCGCAACAGTGTAAAATACACGACGATATTGTTGACCTGTTTCGATGGTTATGATCCGCAAAACCGGGGCGCGCAAATAAATCATTGTTGTTCCACGAAGAAGTGCACACTAATTCTTTCAGTCCGAGAAATCGTGTCTGTCTGTCTGTTCTATCCTAAATAATCCTGCAAAAAATCGACAACAATATTTTTTTCAGGTTGTCGTCGACCAGCGCTTCACCGACGCCCTCAAGAGCGAGCGATTCCAGAACCGCGCCAAGGTATCCACCCCACCGGCCTTATCTATTTTTGATTTTCGCGCATGGTTTTTGCCGATTCGGCTGATATCGAAGGGGAGGGTATCTAGGGGTCGATTCCAAAGTACGGTGCCCCGGGGTCGTGAGGCTACACTTTTTGAGCCTCGTGTTATTTGGCAGCCAGGGAGGGGTAAATGGCAAGGGGAGGAAGAATGGGGCGGAAGTGGCGAGATTGGGTGCATTGGGGGCACTGTCACGATTTGAGGGCAACTGTTGCCTGGAGTCAAATATTGGGGTAAAAAAACGTGGAAAAAGGTAACGGTATTACAGGTTCGGGGCTATTATAATACTATTGTAAAAATCTAAGATTTAGGAAATTAATTAGCGCTCAGCGAGAATATTGTTCAAGATTATTTAACGAAAAGCAAGATACCTGACTTTTAGAAGCCGTTAAAACTGTATTAAAAAAATTAGAAAAACCGCAGATTATGAAATCTATAAAGTAAGATATTTTTTTGTTAAAGATCTAAGCTTGAGAAAATGAGTTACCGCAAATTCAGGATACGATACTGTTGGTAAACGTAGTAAACATCCCTAACAACATTCGAAAAAGAAATAATTCAGGGATATAAGTTAAGTGAGAAATAGGATATTACAAGATTATATAAATTGTTATCTAGCGCCAAGATATTGGGGAGAATTTGAAGAAACTAGGAAAAGTAACTAAGCCGAAACGCTCGTTCTCGACCCTCCGCCCGGCTACTCCTTTTATACGCCACACGCCCACCTGCCGCCTGGGCAAAAATCAAAATGCAAAAGCGCATAATCTATCAGCCAACCAGCCGCCCTCGGGCTGTTTTGGTGGCACTACGGGCTGGCGTCACGTGGCGTGTGCCGATTGTGTAAATAGGTGCTTTCGGCGAAATTGGCGATTAGTTGGCGGATTTATAGGTTTGCTGTTTTTAGGGGAATCGGCGCTTTTGCAGTAACAGGGATGCCTAAATTTTCGCTGTGAATCCATGTTCGCATCGCAATGCGCATTTTAATAGCGTTTTTGGCACATTTAACTAGATTTGCGCTAAAATAAAGATCGAAAAACCCTAGAGAAATTTGAGATTCTGGCCAAAAATCAGCTATTTTTCGCATAAATCTTAATTTTTGTACCTTTTAATATAATGTATAAAGTTATACGTGTCGAATAAGTAAAAAAAAGCTTGTAGAAACGCTTTCTCTATTTATAAGCGGGATTTAGTCCTTTCGTTTATCATTTAAAATTCATGAAAAGCCTATTTAAAATTTAGTTTTCATTTCTTTTCCAGGTTAACTCAATCCAATTTTTTATTGTTTCCAGTCAGCAAATCTGCTACTTGCTGTTCGCGCGTACCCAATCTTTCCCCCCGCGTATTTTCCACAAAAACGAATGCGAGGCCCATTTCGCTTTCGCCAATTACTCGCCGCCCCGAGCAGGTTCCCATCTATTTTTCGGGCGTGTTAATGTGATAATTGATGAAATCTCGGCCACGTGATAGTGCGAAGGTCATCGCCGCGTCTAATTTTCCAGCGAGTGCTGGCGCATCATCTGCCAAAATTGGGTGGCATAATAATTGGCATGGACAATTTATTGTTAGGACAACAGCCGGCTAGCCCTAGGCCTCCAGCAAGGGGTCGCGCCCAAAGATCAAACGTCCAAAAGAGCGCCGGGGTGTGATCTTTAGAGAGCGGGCATCCATGGTATGGGCGGATGTTTGGGGGCTGAATTTCGATTGGCTGTAGCGTAGTTAGATAAATAAAGGCAATACAGTTTTGGACACTTTACATTTCCCCCGAACACGTGGCGATGTTTTCCTTATTTGGCGATGGCTAAATTGCTTTTACTAGCCAACGTTAAGGATTCAATTCCACGTACGTTAGAACGCAGTTAGGAAATTAGAAAACGGAGAAAATAGAGAAAAAAGTTAGAAAGAAAGAAAACTCTACATACGTTAGTTCGGAAATCGACCTACTGCCTTTTTCAGTTCTGAAAATCGCGTTGCTTTGGACCCAAAGATCTGTTAAATTTGATAGGTTTTGCGGGTTTCTGGTAGCCTCTAGGATTATCGTTGGGACTAATTAGGCATAAATTTTACGGGGTAAATCGAGCCGCGCTGAGCTCTAAAATGGGCCATTTAGAGCTCGATAAAATTTACGGGATCCCGCTAGCTACAATTATGGCTGTAAAATTGTAAAACGCTCGAAATTGTGGGTAAAACCTCAAAACTCTGCAATGCCGGGCAATCTTTCTCTTTTGCATCAATCTGGTTTCGTTCTCTAGGTATATAACCCTGATTTACGACCCCCAACTAATTGCCCTAGGCGCCCCAAAAAAAACTAGACTCTTTATTATCGTTCGTCATATCATTCGACGCGTTCTTGAACTGTGTGCCTCTATGACGTTTTGGGAGATCCAAACGTTCCGCCTGCCCCTCCAGGTCAAAATGCATTCGTGATGATGACGGGGGCCGATTTTCGAAGACACCCAAAAGGTCATCGTTATCATTTGAGAACATCGGGTTGACAAGACAGGGGGGTCATCAATGAAATAGGGAGGGGTGTAAAATATCGTGCAGAAAATATCGTCACGGATTATCGTAACAAAAAGGAAAGTGGGACAAAAACAATAAACATAGATCGGTAATTATTGCTTAGAAAAATTGTGGAGATCGCGCTTTAAAGTTTAGGGGCGTGACAAGTAAAAATTTTAATTCCATCTCTGAAAATTCTCTTGGATCTAAATTTGGGAAAAAACGTGATCTTTCAAATCTTCCGATTTTAAAAATCAGACTTCTTTGAGAAAATTTAGGGTATAAAATAGCGTATCTTGCGTATATTTCGCACGAAATCGAAATATGTTTTCCCCATTTCAGGTCGACAAATACGGCCGAACCCTCAAGAAGTCGAAAAATGCCGTGGCCGACGAGATGGCCGAGATGTACGAGTTTGAAGGGAAAGAGGAGCCCGAAGAAGAACCTGCCGCAAAACCACCGAAAGCCAAAAAGGTGAAGAAGACGAAAGAAGTCGACGTGGAGGTGCATGATCCATTATTTTTGAAAACTTCAGCTTTTTAGCCAATCGCCAGCTCGAGCGGAGAAGAGGACTCGGACGAGGAAGAGGAGAAGCCATTGAATGTAAAGAAAAGCGAATTGATTAATTTTGTCGATTTAGTTGGACCTCGCACGTGGTCATTGCGATATTCTGTCCTCTTCCGGGGATAGTAGCGATTCGGAAGAGGAGCAGCTCGGCGAGCTGGACGGCGAGAATTGGGATGAATTGGACAAGTGAGTTCTTAACCACTTTATCTATTTTTTTGAAAATTTCTGCATTTTTCGAACAGCATCTAACGAAAAATGTGGAATTTGTCACCTTGTCGATATTAATGAAATGTCATGTTTTGATTCAAATGACTTTAGAACAACTTTTTAGAAATCTTTAATTGGTCACATTTAATTTTGTCGAACACTGGGTGTCCCAAAAAAAAGCACCCCCTCTGGCGGTCCGGGGGAAGCTCAGATCGGGATAATTTTTATACCATTCGAAAGCTCTCGGAAAGGCGAGAAAACAAGCGGGATTTATTTTATGAGATTTATTTTTATACGCTGGATATTCAACGTTTTTCTAAAAACAGGTAGATTTTCAATAGGAATTTCGCGATTAGCATGCAGATCTCGCGTAAATCTGCCGTTTTCATTGTTTTTGGACGTAAAATTTGCTAATAAAAATACATAATAAAGAAAATCAACCCTCATTGTTTTCTCGCCGTTTCAAGAGCTTTCGATAGATACCTCTGATAGATTCCGGTGGAAATCGGACACGACTGCGTGCCGCCAGAGGGGGGTGCTTTTTTTTGGGACACCCTGTATAGCTTTATCCGAATTTGATTTGTCGAAGTCTTAGTTTTTCGAGATGTCATTTTGTCGACATTTAAATATGTAGACCGAAAGGTCGAAGTAATCTACAAAATGCCGACAAAGAGGAATTTCGACATCCTGTTTTTCGACAAAAAGAAAATAAACCGCTTCATCACCCCTTGATTCGGAATTTTCAGAGACGCTCGCCGCGTGGAATGGTCATCCCCCAGATTGGCCATCTGCAACCTGGATTGGGATAATCTGTGCTCCGAGGACCTCTTCATACTGTGCCGTTCTTTTGCGTAAGCTGGCCTGTTTTTGCGTATCTAACTTACGCTTTTTTAGCAAAGACGAGAAGGCGGTCAAAAGTCTGACCATCTACCTCTCCGACTTCGGGCAGGAACGGTTGAAAGCCGAGGAAACGGCCGGGCCGCAGGTGGTGAATGTGGTAGATGATCAGCAGCAGGGCCGGTGGAGTGAGGCGGACAAGAAGAAAAGGTATACAAAAGATTTTTAGATTAGATTTGATTTTTTAGAACAAACCAGGCCATCCGGCAGTACGAGCTCGATCGACTACGGTATTACTATGCCGTTTTGGTGTGCGACAGGTACGTTTATAAGCGGAAAGTCTATATTTCATTATTTTAGTGCCGAAACGGCGACCGTCATCTACGAGCAGTGCGACGGGCACGAGTTCGAGAATAGCGGCATGCGCCTGGATATGCGCTTTGTCCCGGATGAGACCGAGTTTGATGTGGGATTAACATTATCGTTAATTTCGTTGTTTTTTTAGGAATCCCGAGCCAAAGAACAGATCACCAGCGAGCAGCTCAACCTCGAGAAGTACAAGCCAAAGGATTTTATTAGCAAGGTATGGATTTTTGGTTCTTTTTCATCATCGGTGGGGGAACGTTTTCCTAAGCCCGGATATGTGTATAAGATATACAGGATACTTTAATAGTATTTTGGATAAAATCTAGCTATATTTCACTTGGAAAACCTGTCTAGAAAACTTAGGTAAGTGTTTGCCAATCAAAATGTTGTCGAAAAACGGCAGTTTTGTTTGTGAAATTATCGTTTTTCTATCGTTTTAAAAGATATTTTCAGGGGTTTACGTTTCGAAAAAATGTTTAAGGAAATTTCGTCCCCCCCCCCCCGATAATGCGACAGTACCGGATTTTCGCTAATTTCACCATTTTTAGGCTTCTTCCAACACCACCGCCGAAATCGCGTGGGATGAGAATAATCCGAGTCGAGTCCGGAAATTCAAGTAATTCGAATTTTTTCGTGTGATTCAATTTTTAGGGACGCTTTCGACGATGGCTTCGATCTGGACAAGGCCGGAAAAGGGCTAATCGCGTCTTCTGAAGAAGAATCCGACTTTGAAGAGGAGGGCGCCCCGAAGCGCGACGATCGTATCAATATCCTGATGCAGGCCGCCGGCATCGAAAAGGGCGAGAAGGATATGGAGGTTTTTAGGGTTACTTTTCTTGAAAATCCTTGTTTTCTAGATCGAATGGGAGCCGCCAGAGGCCCACGAAAATTCGGAGGGATCTGGAGATGAGGAATCTGACGCTGACGGTAGTGAAGGCTCAGGATCAGAAGATGAAGACGGAGGAAAAGCACCTAAAAAGGTTTATTTTTCAAATTTAAATTAATCCCGAGTTTTAGAAGAAATGGCTCGCGTATCTGGAGCGTCGCCGTGAGCTGCGGCACGAGCGCAAGCAAAAGGCTCGCGAGGAGAAGGAATCCGGCCGCCCGGTGGATGAGGAGGAGCCGATTTTGGCCAAGGGCAAGAAGGCACAGGTTTGGAGGGCAAGCTACTTGAAATACTGTTTTTTTTTTTGTAGAAAAAGCCAAAGATCACCGACGATGTCGTGGAAAAGGTGGCGAGCGACCCGCGCTTCGCCTCCCTCTTCAGCAAATCCGAGTTTGCCATCGAGAAATCGAGCAAGAACTTCAAGGTGCGTTTGAGTTATTGCCTTTTCTGGTACTTGTGCACTATCAGGGGGAGATTTTTTGTCTTGGCGAAACCCAAAAATATCGTTTTACGCCCAAAAATGGCTGATTTTTGACGAAAATTTCACAAAATTTTATGCATTTTCCAGGCCGTCTAAATTGTTTTTCCGCTTGAGATATAATAAAATTTATCCGATTACTATTAAAATACTTTTTATTTATTCCTTGAAGATTTCTGGACTTATCGGAAAAAACGAGTTTCTACCGGTAAACTGCTAAATTTGTCAAAGACTATTAAAATGATTCCCTGTGGATTTAAGAAAAAATGCCAATTGCTCCCCCCCCGATATTGCCAAAAGTCCTTTAAAACCTTTAAACTTGACCCTTTAAAATTTGTTTTTTTTAGGACAAATCGCTGGTGGACAAGCAAGTGGCGGCCCGGAAGGCGCAGATGGCCGACGAGGATCGACGCGCCAAAGCCACAGCTGGGGCTGATGGCTCGGGACTAGGAAGTGAAAGCCGCTCCCTGCTCGACAAGCTGAAGAAGAAGACGGCCGTCGGAGGGATGAAGCGCGGACCGCCAGCCCTATAAATTGCCCTTTGATAAGTTATCCGTTAAAATTCGTTCACTGAATGTTGTTGGCCCGTTGTTGAATTGGTCGTCATTGTTAGGCTCGCCCCCAATTGTTGATATGTTATTCCGATTTTTAGAATTGTCATTTTCTGGTGGAATGAATTGTTGATTTGAACAGATACCAACTTACAAAACCGCCCAGCTTTTCAAGCCAAACTGCGAATTTCGAAGCTTGTGAATTCGGCTTCGGAAGACCAAAAAACGAAGTCAGCTTTATATTTGATGAGAGACGGCCTTACGAATACAGCCAGGTTTTTCAAACCCGACTTAGAGTGTCGAAGCTTGATTTAAGGAAATTGAAGCCCGCAAAGCGAAGTCAGCTTCATACTTGATTAGAGACGGCCTTAAAATGAATCCAATTTTTTAAGGGCTTCAATTTTGAACCAGGTAGTTTAGGCGCG
Organism: Mesorhabditis sp. LJ9110; assembly: GCA_038088335.1. NCBI lineage: Eukaryota > Metazoa > Nematoda > Chromadorea > Rhabditida > Rhabditidae > Mesorhabditis > Mesorhabditis sp. LJ9110. Next base: position 572,555 of record JBBGBA010000008.1, read on the forward strand.
GTAGCCAAAAATTTTTGCTTCTAGCGGAGATTTTCAAGCCCAAAATGCGAAGTCGACTTCGGAAGTCCATGGATTTGCAACGTAAAGTCGCATTTTCCGCCTCGTCATCAATTTTCAAAGCGTCTAGCCTCGTTTTTGAAGCCCAAAATACCAATCCGACTTCAAAACACGTCGCTTGATCAAAATATTCAAAATTCTGTACAACTTGTACGCAACAAAGCCGAATACGTGTCAATGCGCGGGCGTTCCGCCGGAATCCACTTTACGGACCTATGAGGCATAACAAAAAAATAAGGGCTCCATGGGCCCCCTTGGGCCCACCAGATCAGAGTCACTCATTTTCATCCAAAACCCGCTACTAAAAATGGGCGCCGAGCTGTGGAAACGGCAGATAATTTATGTGAATGGTATGCTGGCGGTGTTGGCCAATTCCGTGCTTCTCTTTATCATTTCAAAGTATTCCCGGCCTTACATGGGAAATTATAAAAGATTAATGGCGAGTTTCGCATTGTTCGATATTGGCTTTTCGATCGTTCAAGCTTTGGTGGTGCCGGTGAGTGAGATTAAGGGACTCGTGCGAACTTTTTCTTTAGCCCAAAAAGGCCAAAAATACGGGGAAAATTTACCTTTATGGTCCTCGCCCGAAAAGTGTTTTTCGGGTCGGAATCGATCAGAAATGATCAAAATGTAGTAAAAAAGCCGGAAAGAAGTTTTTGAGGCTAAAAAGACTTTTTCAAATGGGGACCTGGGGTACGGGGGATGTCGTTTATGGTCCTCGGCTAAAATCCAGTTTTTCTTGTTGAAACAATCCAAAATGTTCAAAATGTCATATTCAGTGAAAAAAAGCGCCGGAAAGAAGGATTTAATCACTAAAACGACTTATTTTGCGAAAATTCGACGACCATAAAAGGGGGGGGGTATGTCGTTTATGGTCCCACCTGAAAATGTTTGTCTTTTACCAAATCAATAGATAATTGTTGGAAATTCATAATACTTCGAAAAAAAGTGCCGGAAAGATGTTCGTGGTCGCCTAAGACTTCTGAACAAGGTGCGGCACTAGCATTGTCAGGCGGTCGCTTCGGATGGCTGCCCTTCCTGAAATGGTGGCGCCCGGCCGCTTCGCCGGCCTTGGCGCCCCCATTTGAAAACCCTGACGAGTTTCGCACCCATCCGAAGCGACTAGGCCCCCGGTGGCACGAAGCCTTATTTTAGGCTAAAACTGGGCTGAATGAATTTTTGTACCAAAATAATTTTTGCAGCTAAAAAGGTCTTTCCGGCGCTTTTTTTGAACTGCAAACGATATTTTGAACATTTCTGGATTGTTTCCGACGAGAAAACTGGATTTTAGCCGAGGACCATAAACGACATACCCCTACCCCATGGTCCCGACTTTAGCAAAAAGGTCTTTTTAGCCCTCAAAAACTTCTTTCCAGCGCATTTTTTTCACTGAAAACTACATTTTGATCATTTCTAGATCGATTCCGACCCGAAAAAACACTTTTCGGGCGAGGACCATAAAGGTGAATCAAGCCAAAATACGGTAATACGAAGTGTTTCGTGATGTTTTCGGGAATTTAATATATTTCAAGGGCATGGTCTTAAAGTTGCCATTTTCGTCGAAAATCGTGTCATTTTCGTCGAATTTTGATAGGAAAATCGATGCTTTTTTATTTTAAGGAAGATGCTACTAAGTAATACTTATAGATTTTCAGAACTTTCACATCTACCGTCACTGTTTCGTCGTCTTTTCGTTAAGCCCGTGGTTGGCGGGAAATCAGTATGACTTGGCGTTCGCTGGATTGACACTTTATTGCTGTTCCTACGCAATGTGCATTATTCTGTTAACGTACCATTTTGTATATCGATATTTGCTGATATGCAGGTTCGTATATCGATTTTGAAAGCGATGTTCAAAGCTAAGAAAGTATATCTGAGAAAATAAGCCAGAATTTGGAAGATGACTACTTTTTGAAACAATTATAATAGCTAAAAGACCGTTTGCCTCGCTTTTCGATACATCTGAAAACCTAGAATTAACAAAACCATCCCCTTTTCATTCCTTTAAGCAAGAAAATTTGTTACCTTAAGACCTCATCAAATGTACATATTCTCCGAGACTAAAAATTTTATTTGGTGGTACGTGAATTGGGCATTTTGGGCCGTTGCTTGGGCGCTAATTGTCCGGGCAACGATGTATCACTGGCCAGAATTGGAGGTAACCGGGATATGGCAAGTTTTTAACAAATTTTCGTTTAGAATTACGTCTACGACGACCTGATGCTACAATATAACTTTGACTCGAGAAGGGATGCATTTCTAGGACCGCTGTATTTCGTGGGTTTTAAAAATTCAAGAAAAACTATATGTTTTGTTTTAATACGCCTTTTACCCAGTTAATTTAGCTAATCTTACGCTTTTCAGCTTTTAATTAGCCTAATTCTAACGATTTAACCTCGTAAGCTTTTCTCTTAGTAAGCTTTTTTCAGCTCGACGACCCCAACGGCTCGAAAATCATCTCCTGGCGCGCGTTCCTTGGCTCTGGCTGCTGCATGTCGATCATGGGCTTTTGTTTCACGTAAAAACACTTTAAATATAGCTACTTAATTTAGGACAATCCTCTTCTGCGCGGTGAACGTCTACAAGAAGTTAAAAAACTGTTCGGTGATGAGCGAAAAGACGCGAAAAATGCAGTGGGATTTGTTCAAGGCTTTATTGGTGCAGGTTCGTAGTTTTTCATGTCTATGACCTATGAAAATATAACTAAAATAGCTTTATTTTAGTTTTCCCTGCCAGCCGTCTGTGAGTTCTTCCCTGGAGGCATGAATTTCTTGTGCCCCGTATTTGCCTTGCCAATCGGCCGTTGGGCAAATTTTGCGGGAATTATTGCCTCGTTTAACAATATTATCGAGCCGCTGTGTATGTTGTATTTTGTCAAGGACTATCGGTTTGGGCTGTGGCATTTGTTGGGGTGAGTAACTAAAAAAACTTTTTTAGCCGTAAGAGCTTAAAATGTTGATTCAATAAGTTATCAAATGCAATGAGATATAACAGCCTAAATAGTACCATTAATAACCATAAACAACATTGAATCTTAACTAAAATGAGCTTATTAAGCTAAAAACTCTAAGACCTCATGAAAAGTATAAAACAGCTTTTGTGGCGCTTAAAAAGACGTTTAATATCCATTTCCACACCGATGTGCTACAATCTAAGATAAAAATATTAAAATAAATAAAAACGTTTCAGGCTAAACCGCAAGGACTGTGAAGCCTACTCAGCTTCAGCCGTGCACCCGAATTTGGTAATACACTCCGCAAAGACCCAAAAAAAAGTTTAGAGCTCGAACCAGCCAGAAGACAACGCTCCAAATCATGAAAACCAAAATTAAAATCCCAAAAAAGCTAAATAAAGATCTCAGACAGCCAAGGGCCTCCACAGGGGGCATTTCAGTGGAAATTGTTTTGCGAAACCACGGCCCGTTTCTCTCGTCACCGATAACCGAGGCAGGGGAGAGAGGGCCTTTTTATACCCCCGCTCCGGGGAGTGGGCCAGGTCGGGTGCGTTTCGGGGGGGAAAAGGAAGCAGGCAATTGTCACGGAAAAATTAAAAAATTGGTACTTAAAATTTCATAAAAAAATAACAGTATCAAAGCATACTAGAATCTGTACAAGCCCTCCGCACTTAGAACCTTCAAAGCTTGAAAAAAATTCGAAAAACTGAGAAGCCTTTCCAGCGGTCTCTGAACCTTTTGAATAGAAAATTAATAAAAGCTTGAATAACAAGATTTTAATTACGTCTGCTTTTTTCGATCTCTTAGATTGAATTTACAATCGTAAGCTTCACAGCTCCGAATATTTGACGAAACCATTGTTAACATCTTCCCAGGTCTTTTAAAGCCATTCTAACTATTGTCTAACGCGCAGATCCTTCTTAAGAAGCATAAAATTCCCGCACAATGTCTAGACTAACATGACCTTGGTCGTGCTCTGGAGTTTTTCTAGCCCGAGCTCAAATTTTCGGCTCACTCTGTCATCCACTGCGCCACACTTCCCGTCCAAAGAGCGCAAGACCACGACGACGAAACGGGGCCGTGCCGCCCATAAATTGCGGAAAGTTTGAAATTGGGTGGGGGAGGGAGGGACAGTTCCTCAAGTACTTTTCAACGCCAGATTCCATTGGGTATTTGCGTCTCTCTCTCACTCTCTCTCTTTCTCTCTCTCTCTCTCTCTCTCTTTTCTCTCTCGTCACCCAATCGCTCCTTCCTTGATGCCGGGGCGCGCGGAGCCATTTTCGACCCGAATACTTAATAGCCCTCCGTTGGGCCAAGAATGTCTGAAAATCCAGGGTGTTCTTCTACATTTTCTAATTCTTTTTCGAGCTATAATATCGTTTCTAGTCTATAAAATCGAGATTGTTGTACTCTTTAAAACGGACTACGACGCCTGCAATCTAGTGTCCCCAGATTCCGCAAAACCTTGGCGGAAAAGAGCTCAAACCAAAACTTCCTTTTTCGCGGCATATCCTAGGCGGCTCTATCCCGAAAAAAGAGCTTTTGAAGCTGGCCTTTTGCCAAATTTTGGACCAAAGCTGGCCTTCCGTGTCCCGTTAAACCTGGGAAATTAGGGCTCATGTTCGATGCCGAGCTCAGTCATGAGAGACACGCGATTTCTGTCTAAAAACTACTGCCGAGAAGGAACCTATTTTTGGAGCATTTTTACCACTTTTTGTTCGTGGAGCATTTACCCATGATGGCGACTCGTTACCCTTTCCGGATTGCATCAAATTTCAAATTAGTCTCGCAACCGTCAGATTCCCCCTAAATTCCCCCGGTCCATGAAACAACGCCTTATAAGGTAGCGCAAAAAACTCGCCATCCCCGTAAACCAGGGTCTTTTTATTAAGTAGCGATAATATCGACGACTTATTTTGTATGTCGTAGCATGTTTAATCACGGCTTTACATCACCTAAATCTGATAACGCGACGTTGTTCAATTTTCGTATCAGAGCGTATCGTAACGTATCGTAACGTAACTTGTGTTTTTTGGAACGTAAATAAGGATTGCGATATTCAATTTAAATTAAGCTTCCAAATTATTCTGCGATACCCCGGAATTGCCCTCAAAACGCACCGCGCGTAACTGACCGTAAATCAGCGGCAATTATCTGCTTGCCACCCACCCACATACCCCAGCTCGGACCATCGATTTCACCTGGAATTGCACACGGGGGGTGGGTGCATTTCCCGGCTACGTTTTTGAATTATTTACGCTTGTTACACCCTCTCTCTAGTATTCCTGTTCCGCTGCCAATAATTTGCGCATAAAAAAAACGTTCTATAGAATTTTCTGAATTTCTTACATTTTTTCGTTCCATCATTCCCGGTTCAAAAATCTTCTATAAATTTTGTAACAGTGCGGTCTACGTGTTTGTTTAAATTATTTACGTTGATTACATTTCTCGTATTCCTGGTTCTGGAAGCAGTATTTTTCGCTTAACAATATTCTATAAGCTCTTATACGCCTGTCTGGCTACGTTTTGGACCTCGAAGGCGTCGCGTAAAGGCATTTGATAAAATTTTATCAGCATGATTTTATAGAAAAATAATGCCAAATAACTACACGCTCAGCGATGTCCAATCGCATACTACAGAAGATTCATTATGGATTATAATTAAGGTGCGTTTTCTCCGGAATTGATGGCGTTTAAAGGAGCTGCGAAGGTTAGAATTTCGACCTTTCGGTGGATTCCATGTCTAATTATAAGGAAACAACGGTACTGTCCATCGAAAAATTCAACATCCCAGTCCCTTTAAACAAATAAATGATTGACCGCTTAAATTAAGCAGATCGACACTAGAAACAAATAATAAAAAAAATTGTATTTTTAGGGAAAAGTATACGATGTGACGTTATTTTTGGACGAACATCCGGGTGGACGGGACGTTTTAATGGAGCAAGCTGGACAGGTCGGTAATTTACCAGTCACTCTCTCGCTCGCTCACTCACTCACTCACTCTCTCGCTCACTCTCTCTATCTCTCCCTCTGTCTCCCTCACTCTCACTCATCTCTTTCTCTCTCGTCCAGAAAATGACCCAAGTTTTGCCCTCAACAACCCTTTAAAGCCTCGATGTATTGCGTTTTACGCCTATTTCCAGGACGCCACCGAGGCCTTCGAAGATATCGGCCATTCTGGAGATGCGAAAGAGATGTTGAATGATTATTATGTGGGTGTGGTACCGTAGTCTCTAAGGGTTCAGGAAAGGGAATACATACTGTCCATAATAATAAAATGATCCTATGTTTTTCAGATCGGCGACCTGGTGTTGTGAGGAGCTGAGGAATTCAATCATCAACGACTACACAACTTGAAGCCGCTAACAACAAATAATTCTACATCTACAGCCCTGATTTTACTGTCACAATTTCACAGATTGTTATGGGTTTTGATATGCTTTGAATTAAATTGAATAAAGTATGAGATTTGAGGGGCTGGAAGGGTTTCGACAGCAAAAAATCCGGAAAAACCAACGCGAATTGCCCTGGAATTTAGCCATTTACTGGACAATAATAGTCCTCGGACATCGAGCTTCGCGAAAATTTATAGTCTCGGTTCAAAAAGTTTACTAAAACAGAATTCGAATCCCGGGAAATCCGTGAGCATTGTAGTAATCGGTACATGGGATACCCCCACGCACGCGCATTCTATTCAGCGTACCCCTCATGCATTTTCAACGAACCCAGTCTTTTTGGATGGCTCATTATTCGCCTCCTTGAATTTTTGAGATTTTGGAGATTACGGTAAAGCGCTGTTTAAATAAAACTCAAACAAAAAATTGCAAGAGTTTGGTAGGGTATCGCGTTCTTTGCGTTGTGTGGACCATTTCGTATAGCGCTGCATCGCGTGGCGTATGGTCGCCGGGGGGTAGCGTTGCGCATCGGATCCGGAACGCGGGCGTATGCGTTGCTTCGCGCGCTACGTGAAGCTTAGGCCTAGGTATCGCAGCGCATTGCGTAAAATCCTCGTTACGCCTTGACTGGCCCTTTAAAGCTAGAATCTGGCGGATATTTGAACAAAGGACTAGATTATAAGGATGGAATCCCGTAGCACCTAGGTCAAAAATCGCTGCCAGCCTTTGCAAAATGATATTGTGGCAAATATGCATTGTCTAGAGCCATGTTGGCACAACCTAAAAGGGAGAATCAGACGGCTATTCAGGTGAGGGTGGCTATATAATCGGACTGGTGGAGACCAAAATTCATCACAAAAACTAAGCACCTTGCGAAATAAGCACTATTCTGAAATCGTAATTATGTAGTTTTATACACCCCAAAAAGACTTTTAGCACAATGTTTTTCAACTATTGTGTCGAGTACGTTTTTATTCTATTATATTTTTTATCCCGTAACGCTCAAGGATCATCACATTTTGGCGTTTGCCAAGTCTCTGCAAAGCTTGAATTTCGACTTCTCAGTCCCTTAGGCTGAATTTCTCAACTATTATGGCGTAGAAAAAATCTGAACGCTTGTTGACTGTTGACTTGATTTCCCCCAGATCTTTTCAACCAAACTATTACACTTTTCGCTTCGATAGAGCCGGATCTTCTACCATATAATACTATTTGTGGATTGCAAAAAAATTGTAAAGATGTGTTCATTGGTAACTATAGATCTTCGGTAAACTTGTGGAAAATGGCGATAAACTTCCTCTCTCTCTCTCTCTCTCTCTCTCTCTCTCTCCTCTCTTCTTTATCTCCTTATTTCTCTTTCTCTCTCTCTCTCTCTTCTCTCTCTCATCTCTCTCTCTCTCTCGCTTTTTCGATTCTTGACCCCCAAACCTACGTTGAAGCATATTTAGTGCAAGAAATTACCGAGGATTCCGAAAATTCCGCGATTTTCCAGTTTACGATGACCGCGTCTATAGGATACCCTTTCTCAAGGAGTTTAGGCCCGATTCCCAGACTCCAATTTTCAAAAATCGTCATAATCAAGGTCCAAACACGCTAAATTGGATTATGCATAGATCGGCAAGCTCAGGGCAACAAAATATTATTTCGGCCAATTTTGGTCGGTTTTTAAAGGGAGGGGATTATTGTGGGATCTTTGTAGACCATGGCAAACGGGGTAATCTATTGTTAGCAAAACTGGCCGGGGTCCCGCCACGATTTCTCACGTCCATTTTGGGTCAAGGGAGGCCCCATTCTATTCTTCCATTAACAAAGAGAATTTTCTGGCCCGATACTGGAGTTCTCCTGATCCCTAAATTGCACCCTGGGAGCTGGCAACAAAAATTTGGGTGGCGCTCCGTTCGTTGGATTGTTTTGGAATTTCTGCAATGGAAAATGACATTTTTGCGTTTTTCTTCGGGTTGCCAGATTTTTAATATTTTCCGTATAGCCGATTTGATAGAGAATGCAATTCTACACAAGTACCATATTTTTAAAAATGACAAATTGACAACGGTATGCTAAAAAATTAATTTTAATTCTGGAAAATTCGGTAAAATTCTGTAAAATGACCTATCGCGCCTTTTTCTCAAATCGGTATTTTTAAACGCAAGCTACACGGGATTTTGTGCTCTATTGAATGGTCGTGAATAAATTTTAAAATGAATAATTCTTATTAATTATTAACAAATGTTGTAAAAGCTACAGTGAGGCGGAAAATATAACCCTCATAGAATTTTTTTCGCTATTTGATTTTCTGCTTGGCTAAAATCATTTTTCAGTTTGAGAGATGGATTTCGGCTTAATTGGCTACCTCCGGCACGGAGGGCCCGACCAGAAATGGTATAACTGTTCGGCAAAGACAGATGAAGAATGGTATGCAACGGGCTCAAGGCGTCCATTCGTCGCCATCTACCTTGAAGTGACTGGCTGTATTTTCTTGGTCGGTCATTTTATAACATTTAATATTTTCTATCCGTAAAATAAGCAAAATAAAGCGTCAAAAGCTGAAAACCGATTTTTCAGTTCTTCTACATTCTATCTTTGGTCGGCATCATCAAGGCCAAGCTCACCGCCAAGTCGCCGTGCTATATTATTATGCTGTTCATGGGAGGAGGTAAGACATCTAAAAATCGTTCGCTTAATCGGATCCGGATCGGATTTCACCCGGAAAGCCACCGGAAAGCAAGCGGCCCAATCAAAAAAATAGGTCTATGATACTAATTCCGAAAAGCTTCCGTTTTCCGCTCAACTTCCAGTCCAAATTTAGCTAATTTCGGAGTTTAATTCCAACCCAGTCCGGTTTAGCCGGCAAAAATACGTGCTAGCCGGGACCAAAATCGGAAAGCAGATCAGTTTCCGGTCAAAATCGGATACAATCTTGAAAATCAATTAGATTTCTGGCCAGTCCCTTGCCGGCCGGTCCTTCCGGTCGTTTCTAAGTTAAATCCGGCCCAAGTCCGCCCCAAATCCGCTCGGGATAGGAGCAAAATCCGCTTGAGCACGACGTGAAGTTCTCCGACTCCCGAATCCCTCTAAAATCCCAATTTCCAGGCGACCTAATCATGATCAGCATGAGCTCCACGATCAGCGGCTACTTCTTTTGGCACGGAGCGGTATACTGTAACTACCCACGTTTTATCTACCTCACCGGGGCCGCCGGATTAGGTGGGTGGTGGTGGACAATGCAATTTTTTGAGTGCCATGAGTGTCATAAACAAGACAAAAAAAAGGCATTGTTTCAAGATTGCTTCTTGATCGTCTATATATTGGCTGTGACTCCCAAACTAGACGCGATTCAAATAGCGAATGAGCCCAAATTCAACGGCCAAAACAGCAGCCATTGTCTTGGCTAGATCGGTGTTGAATGGATAAAAATAATATTAGAGAATGTAGCGTAGAAAATATGGCACATCGCCCAAGGTATCAGAGAACTGGGCCTTGATCTCAATATTGAGGCTAGATCGGGGTCTAGAATTTATCTAGCTGTCTCTCCTCTCTGTCTATCTCTCTCACTCTCGCTCTTTAACTCTCTCGCTGGCTCTCCTTTTGTCTATTTCTCGCCCCCCCTCTCTCTCTCTCTCTCTCTCTCTCTCTTGCGCGCCTCACTCACTCATTCTACAAGCGAGGTCAGGAGCCAGAGAGAGAGAGGGAGAGGGGAATAGAGTGAGAGAGCGGGCGAGAGAAACAGAGCGAGAGAAACAGAGACAGTGTTAGGGTGAGAGAACGACATGGAGCGCTGTGAAAAGATCGAGAGCGAGGGAAGGAGTCAGCGTGAAAGAGAGAGCGAGAGCGAGAGACAGGGTGAGCAAGAGCGAAGGACAGAGCGAATTAACGAGAGCCATAAAAACTTAAACTCGCGTTTTTCAGCGGTCTGGACGTCATCATGCCTCTACTGTATGACCCTAGCAACCAGTCGACTAGCCGAAATTGCGGGTGCCGTGCGGGTATCACGATTTCTATGCAGGAGGAATTGCTTCTGGATATGGTAAGCTAGGGTGGATGGAACGGCTACAGGAGGCAATTCCTGTAATGCAAGAATTTTCAGCCTCACAGCTCTAACAGTTGGCATTATATTCGGGGTCTTCACCCCGGCGCCACTCTTCAATTCACCGATGGGCGCATGGTTTTTCAGTCCGTTTAATGAGAGCGGGGTATGTTATCGAAATCTCACTCTCTCGCTCTCTTTATCTCTCTCTCCATCACTCACTCTCGCTCTCGCACCGTCGCTCTCTCTCTCTCATTCTCTCATTCTCTAAACAACATAATTTGACCTCTAGCGCATCCGAATCGAAATATTTTCACGTTTATTTGTTGAACATCCACTCTTTACCCGGTCTTGTGATTTGAGTCTCAAAACACCTCCGCCGTTCTTCCCAGGCCAATTTTGCGTAATTTCTCCACTTTTACGGTGCAGAACGTACCAAAAACATACTATGAACGGCTAGGTAATTCTCACTCACTCTCTCTCTCTCTCTCTCTCTCTCTTTCTCTCGCTCTCTCTCTATTTGGCGCTTTCTTAAATCAAAATTTTCAGCTAGAATACGACAACCTTGCCCACCGTCTGAACAATCTGCTAGTATCTGCGTGGGCAATAATTGTGTATTCTTGTATGTGCTGGAGAGCATCAAAGAAGTGGGCATGGGCTGATGGAATGTCGAAAGCACAGAGATTGGTACGTTTTACTCTCTCTCCCACTCGCTCTCTCTCTCTCTCTCTCTCTCTCGCCTGACCTAAAATTCCGAGACATTCCTCTTTCCAGCTGTACATCCAAGCCTTTATCATCTGTACAACACACGTGGGTGCTGCTTGGGGATATTTATTGATGAATTATATCCCCGGATTTCCGCCGTCATTAGTATTGTGTGGACATATCGCTTGGCAATGGAGTCATGGTACGGTGGGAGGGGAGTAAAATGGAGCGTAGCGTGGCGTCCTCCCTTTGCTTGGGTTTTATGGGACTTTTCAAGTCAAGTGGCCGCTTTTTATAACGTAAAAGTAAGACTAGTTCAAGTTTTAAATTAAGTACAAAATTTTAAAGGGTTGGTGAAGCGAAATTTTACTGGATTTTCAGGAGTCCCCGGGCTTGTTTATTTCTTCCTCAACCGAACGATCCGCCGCTCAGTTTGCGAGATGTTTGGTATAAATCAGGTAGGCCTATCTGCTCCAGTATACGGTAAATCATCCGCTCTATAGAAAATCGGCGTCTACTCGATCACGGAATCGCATCGGCGTCGCGCGTCACATCTCGATTCCCATACCCATTCCACCGAGAAACCAAATAAATTATGATAAGCTTGGTGGAATTGATGGCATGGGTTGAAAAATTAACAATTACAAAATTTTGTGTGACGGTTCCACGGGATGACTCATTCAAAAGAGCATAATTTTCTACCCCAGAATGTGGCTTTTATCCGGTAAGTATGCCACAAGATTTTATAGGGTTCGTTGCCGTCCATTTTGTGACAAAATCAGCTGTAACTTTTGAAATCGGGGGTCCTCCGCAGATTTGAAAAACAACTTCGGAATCAGTGAAACATTCTGCACAAGATAGGCTTGGTCTGGAATGGAATTGGTAGCATATTTAAAGGCCTCTGGGACGCGGGGTATTCAGCCGTAGGAGTTGCGGCTGGCGGCCGAGCGCGGTCACCGTGGCGGCGTATATAGGAGCGCCGCGTGGGGAACGGGGGGTGCTGGGGCAGGTCATCCCTCTCCGTACGTTGGTGAGCGTGGTGTAGTGGATAGCGCGCTGGGCTTTCAATCTCACGATGCGGGTTCGACCCCACCTGGTGCAAATGTCTTGCTTTTTGGCGAAAACCATGGTTCTAGAGGTCTTTAAAAAGTACATTACAGCAAGAGAACTTTTGACAGTACAGTAAGCTGAAGACTTTCGAGAAAGGCGATTCGATAAAGAGCCAAAAAACATACTCAGAGTTTTTATCACCCGAAAAAAAACCGGATTTAAAAAGGTTTTTATTATAAAAACTTTGCCCTCCCCCGTTTTTGATGCCCGGGTTTATTTATTTAATCCTGTGTGTAGCCTTTCCAGTGTTCTGACGGTGCAATGTGATCAAACGCATTCAAAAACGAACTTTATTCAAGACCCATGCATTTTAAATAGTGAAGAAACATTTTAAACAACGAACGAGAAAAAGAAGACAATAAATAGCGTCGTCGGGGGCCAAAGTAAGCCGGAAACTGTACACATAAAAGCGGAAAATTTCGATTAAAGGGGAAAGTTAGTAGAAACTAAAAAGGCGAGTAATTTAACTTGGGGCAATTTCGGGGGATCTGGGATTTTTGATGAGGGACGCGGAAACGATTAACAGGCAAGGGGCTTAAAGGCTTAAATGGGCATTGGTTGGTAGGGCTGGCAGGCTTGTTCATCGGCACGTCACGACTCGAGCACCATCTCATCAGCGATGCACCTCCTTGCAGCCGATCCGGCTCCATTCGTCGTATCGGCGGCAAGCACAGGTTTCTAGAAAATGTTAGAAAGTTGTAGAGTATTTTTAGAAAGAGTTAGTCGTTAGCACCGGTACTGGACTGTTAGCGGGGGGGGGACCAGGGTTTTTCCTAGAAGCCGCGAAATGCCCAGTAATTTCATAGTAAATGTTTTCATAGATTTTTTGGCAAAATTAACTAAATTTGAAAGCGAAAAATTAAAATAATTTGGGAAAAATTTGCTAATGACCCAAAATAATCCAAAATCATCCAAAAAAAGACACGTACTCTTTCCGGTGCTAGTCGCACGAGACGAGAGACACGAGACGCACGAGAGTCGCACGAGACGGCAACCTACAACATCCACAACAACTCCAACAGGGTCAACACAAACGTACCAAGACCTGCTCCTTGGGGTCGAGAACACCGCAGGGCGGGTCAACTCCGAGGCGCTTCATGTTGGTGGTCTTGAAGGCCCATCCGATGCGACGACCTCCCGAGTTGATCACCTTGATGTGGTAGGTGTGCTTGTCATTGTACGGGGCGTTGAACACGATCTTCGTGCCCGGCTGGGTCACGATGTCACCGGGGGCAACCGATTGGGCCATCTTCTTCGAGCAGGTCGGGTTGTTTGGTAATTATTTGGTTTGGGTGGCTGATTATATACTTGGGAAAGCATGTTAATTAGGTGATGTTAAGAAGCATCTTCCGGATTTGGTGGAGATGGAGTCAAATTTAGCATTCGACGTACTTTTATGTTTATCAGACCCACCGGAATTTTTCGAGCTTCTTCATTTTTCCGTTTGACAGCGAAGTGAAAATTCAGCGGAATGAGCAGCGAAGTGAATCCCAGTTATCTTTCCTAAAAGTCATCTTTCCTAAAAGTCATCTTAGCTAAAACTAGGTAATCCTACTATATATAAAAAAATAGTGTTTGTGTGTGTGTGTGTGCATTTGCATGCAACTTCCGTCCGTATGTTCCAGTCGTATCTCAATAGGGGAGGAAGTTAAGGGTACGTATGATACGTCATTAGGTGCGTAATGGTCATGACACGACTGCACGCCTACGAGATTTTTAAAAACAGCCGTTTTCGATATTAAAATTAAGTTTTCTGAAAATCTCGCTCAGCCGCTTTGTTAGGAATGAATTTTCATGCACCGGAAGTGGAGGATGGCTATATGATGGCTGAGAGGACGCGCTTTTCATTTTTTTGCACAGGAATGCAGGAGTTTATGCAAAGTGATGAAGCATGGGGGTTAGACGGGGGCCAGGGTTGAAAAGTCGCGAAGCGGCTTTTCAACCCTGGTCGTTTACTAAAATTTTTCCTCCATTACTTTTTTCTAAAAACCATTTTTTTCGAAGATTAATTTGTCCTGAAGTTAGGTCGGCGAATAGGGATGCTTAAAAATGACTTTAGGAAAGATGACTAAAACCCCCGCCCATCCTTTCCAGGGTACAAATAGGGTAACGGGAGCCAAATTTTTGCGCTTTTCGATATGAAGAATTTACGATACTAAGGCTACACTACACTCCGATTTACACAGCTGCTGAGCGCCGAATCGCGGGCTACACGGCGCTCCAATTTACATACCTACTTCCGTACAGGGATCAACTATAATAAAAAGGTAGGGGTGTCTGTCCGTCTGTCTGTCATGTCCCGGATTCAACTCGAAGGGGAAAGGAGCTAGAGCTTAACTCTCTTCGGATTCGGATAGAGCGCGGTCAGAAACCCCCAAACTGATAAAAAAATTATGAAAAAGTTTTAATTTAAATTATTAAAATTGACTTTGAAAGTTTTTTCCTTAGTAAAAGGGGTGGGGTGGAGGCTGGGGTGATTTTGGACAAAGTGATCCAGGTGGCGCGCGTTTCGTGGATGAAAATTTTCACGGAGGATTTCATTTCTTTTTTTTTCTCTCATTCCATCCGGTCGGTCGTTATTTTCGTTTTTTAAAAGGACCAGGGTTGAAAAGCCGCTTCGCGACTTTTCAACCCTGGCCCCGTCCAACGCTATGATATCCCTCGCTTTGCATAAACTTTCCGCACTTTTATGTCACAGAAATGAAAAGCGCGTCCTCTTCCGGCGTATGCTAATTTTTTCCTAACAAAGAGGTTGACCGATTTTTAAGCAAAAACTTAATTTTAATGTCGAAAACAATCGAAATTGCAAAATCTGATATGCGTGCAGTCTTCTACACGCCATTACGCGTCTAATGACGTATCATACGCCCCTTCATCCCTTCCCTCTTGAGATATCCTCCGGACACGCTGACGGAAGTTGCATGCAAAGTGGCACACACACACACACACAGACACTATTTTTTTATATATAGTAGGATTTCGGCTAGGGGAGGTATCTTAAAGCATCGGGAAAGTATTTAGGTATTTTTTGAAGGGGATTTCAGCCATGGGGGGTATCTGAAGCCATCGGAAAGGTATTTAGGTAGTTTTGAAGGGGATTTCAGCTATGGGGGCTATCTGAAGCCATCAGGAAGGTATTTAGGTAGTTTTTGAAGGGGATATCAGCCATGGGGGTATCTTAAAGCATCGGGAAAGTATTTAGGTAGTTTTTGAAGGGGATTTCAGCTATGGGGGGTATCTGAAGCCATCAGGAAGGTATTTAGGTAGTTTTGAAGGGATTTCAGCCATGGGGGTATCTGAAGCCATCGGAAGGTATTTAGGTAGTTTTGAAGGATTTCAGCCATGGGGGGGGGCTATTTGAAGCCGTTAGCGTGGGTATTGTTGGAGGTAGGGAAGGATGTGGTGGAGTAGGGCATGTAGGGTAGCCCGAAGGCCAGATGGTTGCAGTCGCGAAGCGACTGTAACCATCTGGTTCTATAGACTACGCTACGTCCTAATTACACCCTGTACCATACCTTCAACACTACGCTACGCTCCTCCTTACAATCCCTTCCACCGTTCTTCTCCACTCTCCTCCTCCACCTCCACTCCTCCACTGTCCGTCCTCCACGGCTAAGCGATGTGCCCACACAATCAGGGGCGTAGCCAGAAAAGAATTTCGGGGTGTGCACCCACCGTGGGCGCATAGCCTGGAGTGCACCCACCGTGGGCGCATAGCCTGGAGTGCACCCACCGTGGGCGCATAGCCTCGAGTGCACCCACCGTGGGCGCATAGCCTGGAGTGCACCCACGGTCGCCGATCAGGCGTAGTTTTTGACGCTGATTGAGTACATCTAACTCTGATGGCTGTATCTTGTTTCCCTGAATTCTGGCGCCCAAACTCAAAACCAATACTAGAAAATCTACATAGCAAATATCGCATAAAAGGGAGCATCAGCCGCGACTCCAGCAAGCAGCTCATCCGACGTAGTATTTATTGTTTTTGTTGGATTGCAATGTTATCAAACGCATCATCATGTTTATTCAAGGCACATATCAGGAAAACACGAGCACTTTAAAGGGGTATTGGTCGGGCTTGTTGAGGCGACATCACACGAATCGAGCACCTTGCTCATCGGCGCTGCGCCTCCTTGCAGCCGATTTGCATCCATTCGTCGTATCGGCATCAGGCACAAGTTCCTAGAAAATGTTAGAAAATTACAAAGTATTTTTTTTGAAAAGTTAGTTGTTAGAACCGGTACTGGACTATTAGCGGGGGACCAGGGTTTTTCCTAGAAGCCCCAAAATGCCTAGTAATTTAATCGTCAGTGTTTTAGTAGTTTTTGGCAAAATTTAACTAAATTAGAAAAAGAAAAAATTATCAAAATAATTTGGTAAAAAGTTGCGAATGATCCAAAATACATGATACATAATACATGATCCATGATCTGGGTACAGGTGCAGTGTCGCTTGGATGCCTTCGCGTTTCGGCAGACCCGCCTGAAAGTGGCTTTGAATACTCGGAACAGATGAAGCATTCTTGGGCACTTTTGCAATATCGGGGGAGGGTGGGCTTAGGCTTAGGGTTAGGTTTAGGCTTAGGTCCATGCTCAAGCTCGAGCAGGCTTAAGTTTAGGCTTAGACTCAGAATGCAGTCTTTTTGACTTTTAATTCTGATTTTGAGAAAACATATTTTCCAAAGTTAAAGTCGATTTGACCCGAATTTGCGGGTTCAAATTTAGCCCCCCCGATAATGCAAAAGCACTTGCCGCAGAGCTGCAGCTTTGCTGACCGACCCATATTCCTTCGAGCATCCGATGAAGAGTGGTGGTCCGTACTTCGTGCTGCACTCTGTCTTGTTGTCGCATTTTCGGCATTCGATGGTCTAAACGTGGAGACATTTGAGGGTGACCGTAGGAATCATACCACTTTCGCCTCCTTGACTCGACCGACTTGGCGAATTTCGTGTTGCCGCACTTTTGCCTAGAAAACAACTTTGTAGTTGTGTTGTTGGAGAGTTTCATAGTAAAAATGGCTTTTCGTGCAGTTTAATGTTGATCAAATTTAATTAAATTAAATTTAGCTATTTACCATTTATAGCGTTTATATACTGTAATTGCTAGAAAGCTAACAATTTTAAAATCTTAATGGGTTCGCGGTTGCTGAAGCCAGAAAAGCTTCTCTCTCTCTCACTCTCACTCTCACTCTCACCAACTACGTGTGAATTTGCCGGCAAAAGAAGCAACCGCGTACCTTCTCATCAGAGGAGCCGACGGATTGACCAGTGACGTCACTTGCTTGTTGCGTCCCGCATTCCGAAATCTGGACAAAACGTAGGAGAGAGCAAAGGCGGCAAACCTCGGCTGTAGACAGGAAAACGGAGTTGGAGAAAAGATCCGTGCCGCTCCGCAAGGTGGGACACTCGATCGTCGGATGGTCCTGTAAATCGACATGGTTATGCTGGAGAGAGAGAGAGAGAGAGTTAGAGAGAGAGAAAGAGAGAGAAAGCTAGAGAGAGAATGATAGAGAAAGAGAAGAGAGAGAGAGAGCCAGCGAGAGATAGAGAAACCCACCCAAAGAAAGCTTCCCTTTCCGCGCTTTCGCTCGATGGAGGAGGACGTGGTGGAATCGAGGGTAGACGCTTCGACGAAGGGCATCGTCTGCTGTTCCGGAGTCCCACCCAATCTGCGCGAGAAGGACGAGCGGTTCTGTTGGGTGGAGTCCGTCTAGACCAGGCTGCACATTAAAGCACCGGTAAGGGACGTCGAGGGAAAGAGAGAGAAGGAGATGGAGGGAGAGAGAGGGAGGGAGAGAGAGGAAAGAGAGAGCGAGAGCGAGAGAGAGACCGAGAGAGAGAGAGAGAGAGAGAGAGAGAGAGAGAGAGCCTTACCTGTTCTTCCTTGGATATCGATCGGTCCAGCCTATTTTCGCCCTGCTTTGCCTTGATCTTTGACCCGTAATTCTCGTGTGCACCGTTCTCGAGCATTGCGACCTGAAACATCAATTCTGGATTTGCTACGATGATATCGACGTGCCGAATTTCTTGCATAGTATCCCAGAATTTTCCGATAGAATTTTCAAATAGAAAATTTAGATAGAAAATTTTCACGAAAACATGTTTTCAGTATTCCGCTTCGCGGGCCTTGGGCGCTGGCATGCGGACTTGGCAGAGCAATTTGACTTTCCGATACCTGGGGGCCTCCCGACCTCCCTGGCGAGTGCAACTATCAAGAATGAGGCAATTTCGATTTTTTCAAATTATGCAAATTAGCCCTGATGGTCCAAAAATGAAGAAAACCGGCTTGAACTTTGTAAACGTGTATTTTATCGCAATGCTGAGAACGCCATCTCTCACTCACTCTCTCATTCTCTCTCTCGCTCTCTCTCACACACACACACTCTCTCACTCACTCTCTCATTCTCTCTCGCTCTCTCTCTCTCACACACACACACACTCTCTCTCTCTCTCTCTCTCTCTCTCTCTCTCTCTCTCTATCTTTTCTTATAGCTTAAGTAACTGACCAGGGTGGTATCGGCGTCTAATTGCTCCGGCTCGGGACCTTGGTTTTTACGACGGATTGGCGTAGAGGCGAGTTTCTGAAAAACCGGTAGGTAAAAAGCCGAGAAATGGCCAAAAAGTCGGAGCTTCCGCAATCAAAAAACATTAAAAAACTTGCAAAAAACAGTTAAAAAATCTGTATTTTTATATATACTGCATTTTTCAAGGTTTCGACGTTTACAAACGGTTCAAAACAGCTAGAAGCAGTTCCTAAGTTAGTTCGCTTAATTCCACATTAGCAAAGCTGAATCCTAAGGAAAAAAGGGCATTCTACTGGAAATTGCGAAAGCACCGGAAAAGGCTTACGGGTCAAACTCGGAGATGTCCTGGGTGAAGTCCGTGAATCGGTTGAGGACGTGAAAAAAGGAAGGACATGAGAGTGAGTGATAGTCAGAGATAGAGAGCGAGTCAGAGCGAGATGGAGAAAGATAGATAGCGAGAGAGGGTGAATGAGTGAGTGAGAGAGAGCGAGAGCGAGAGCGAGAGAGAGCGAGTGAGAGAGAGGAGCGAAATCCAAAAACACCAACCCTTCCAGCCGTCCCGCATCCTGGTGTTGTCGGTATTCTTGCTGTGGCAGAGATCCGGCTTGTTGCATTCCTTCTCGTCATCGACTTCCTGGAAGTCGATCTTAGGGATGCATTTAGGCGCCTACACTCTTCTTCGAGTCCCCGTCGCTGCTGTCGGAAGATCCGGTGGCCGACGGGGAGGCTGGGGGCGATGGAGCGTTGACAAAGAGCCAAGAAAACGGACGGAAAGACTTACTGGGTCAAACTCGGAGATGTCCTGAGTGAAGTCCGTGAAGCGATTGAGCACGTCATGGACGGATGTGCATGTGGCCGCGGGGGCTTGTCCTGGAAATCGTAATTTAAAAAAGTGAGAGATAGAGAGATAGAGGGAGGAAGAGAGAGAACTTGTGAGAGAGAGAGCGACGGAGACAGAGCTCAGAGCGAGATGGAGAACGATAGATAGCGAGAGAGGGCGTGAGGGAGAGCGTGCGTGAGGGAGAAAGATAGAGTGAGTGAGTGAGTGGGAGAGAGAAGCGCGAAACCCAAAAACACTAACAAGTGCCGCCGTCTGGCACCGCGTTGGACTTGTGCTTCGGGACGAGATCCTCCTTGAAGTAGCCATTCGCCGGGTCGAACTCGGCTTCTTCGACGAGGGGAGCCGCGGCTGCTCCTGGAAAGCGTCTTTTAAAAAAAGTGAGAAAGAGAGAATGGGTGAGAGAGTTTGAGAGAGAGCGAGAGAGAGCGAGTGAGAGAGAAGAGCGAAATCCAAAAACACCAACCCTTCCAGCCGTCCCGCATCCTGGTGTTGCCGGGGTTCTTCCTGTGGCCGATTTCTACACTCTTCCTCGAGTCTCCGTCGCTGCTGTCAGAGGATCCGGTGGCCGACGGGGAGGCTGGGGGCGATGGTGCGTTGACAAAGAGCCAGGAAAACGGACGGGGCATCTGAATCAATGGTAAAATTACAGGATAGCAAATGACAAAATCAAAAACGATCAGGCCCGTTAAATGAAACAGAAAGGCGGTTTTCAGATGTGCTAACTGACGGTAAAAGTTGCTTAACGGGGGGGGGTGGTGTTTTGTGTTTTGCTTATATTATTGGGAAAATGAGAATGAGAATTTTTAATAAACGTTTGTAGTTTTTATATTGATGGATTGTAGAACGCAACTAAGCATTCCGCTATTTCTATTTGAAAAGTTCGATCCAGAAAAAAATCTTTCGCTCCCCCCCCTGGTATTGCTTAAGAACCCGAAAATTGATCAGGACCCACAGGTGATGACGGGTCGATGAGCGGAAGGGGATTCCAATCGTTGGTAGCTTTGCTGTATTCGTCCATCATCCAGTGAAAAATCGAATGGCCATCTTCAACAGCTTGGCTTGTCGTCTTTCTCTAAATGCTTTTCTTTCATATGTCACTTTTTCCTGCAAGTTCCTAGTCACTGGTCTGAATTTGATCAAACGTTTCGAAAAACCATGGATGCTGCGGATCTTGTACATTAACGGGGGGAGCGGGGTACTAGTCTTTTCTCTAAGGACCTAAAACAATAGTTTTGGCATGATAAAAAGATCTAAAGTATCTCACCCCCCCAACTCTAGCGACCCGCAGTCGGGTCCGATTGCTACGATATAGGTATCTATCGAAACCTCTCCACGAGCTGAGGAGATATGTCTTTTCCGATTTAGTTTCTAACAAGTTTTTCAACAATTTAACAATTTTTCACATTCTTAAAACTGGCATTAAAAAGCATCGTTTTGAATGCCATTTGGGTGAACATAGCCGGAATTGCGCTTAGGCCGAAATGTGAGTTTTATGAATTTCAAAGATCGGCGATAAAGGATTCTCCTCAGCTCGTCGAGAGCTTTCGATAGATACCTAAATCGTCGGAATCGGACACGTCTGCGGACCGCTACGGGGGAGTTTTTTTGAGAAAGCCTGTAGAATTACCTAGAGATACCTAGAGCAAGTGGTTTTCCATGTTCATCAACGCAAAAACTTGTCAATTTGCATTTAGGAAATACAAAAATTCCGTTACGTCCAAAATTTGCACTTTTTCGACCAGAATTACGCCAAAAAATTGATGTTCTCGCGGAATGAAACATGCCTGCCCAGTCAAAGCTTGTAGTGTATCAACGCGGGCTTCTGTCTTCCGCTTCACCGCCTCCATCAGGGCACGCCGTCCGACCGTCTGGTACTCGTGCACGGTCTACAAAATGATACTCCTGATGGCGGGAAAGGGAAGGCGGTCAATGCCGTTTAACGGAGCAGCAGGTGAGAGTTTTCTCTTTTTCGGAAAATTCTATTTGGCGGGGCGTCAAAATCCTGCTCAACGGTTTAGTTTTCGCAAGTTTTTTTTTATTTTTAGGCTATCGTTTTTAATGAAGATGGTAAGAGTTCAGTTTACCCCCCGCCCCCCCCCCCAGCCGGCACCCAACTTTTATACCTCGGCTCCCTGTTGATCTACAGGTGTGTAAAGTGTACCAAAATGTTCGTTTTGCTCTGGCGATTATTTTGGTATTCTTTACACACCTCTAGATGAACCGGGAGCCGAGATACGGTAGGTGGGGGTCGGCTGTGGGGGGAAACTGAACCACCGCCATGAAGCGTTTCGTATCTCAGCGTTATTTCTCCCCTGTTAAGCAACCCGGTACTTTTGCAATATCGGGGGCAACTCCAACCTTTCGTAAATTTCAGTTTTTGTTAGTATCATGTCGAAATTTCTTAATCTCGGACTTAGCGTCGAAATTCTCATAAGTCGCAATTCAAGGTGCGGAAATTCCATAGTCAAAAATGTCCTAATTTCAAATTCAGAACCTTTCAAATTCAAGGATTCGGAGGTTTTCCGTGAAAATTGGCTTATGGTTTCGACACTGTGAAATTTCGACATTACCACAGTTCGAAATTTTGAAAGACATCCGAATATTTTGACCCCCCCCCGATAAAGCTAAAGATCCAAAAACCCTTAAAGAGAAGACGCCCTCGCAAAAAGGGCTCACCGCGTACAGCTCGCGGGGATCGAGGGCCGCGTATTCTTGGGCTTCGCGCTCGGCGTCGGCCAACAGCACCATGAAGTCGAGCGGGACTTCTTCTGCTGCCGCCGCATCCTCATCCCACTAAAACGGCAGCCATTTAGATGATAACGGCACTGGACTGTTAGCAGGGGGGACGTTTTAGAAGGGGTAAAACTAATTTTGGCAAGAGTCTAGGACCCCGCAGCCGCAACTTTTCAGCCATACGTTCTATTAATGCGCGGAGTATATCAAAACGCTCCCCTCAGTCCAATTGCTCTCAAAAAGTAGTTTTCTTATGTAGTCGGTTGGTCACTTTTTCGATCGGGACCAGTCGGAAAGGTGATAAAGGGAAGTCGATATACAAAAGTTGGGGAAGGCTGGGAGAAGAGGGTGAACGAGATTGTGATCGTGAATAAAAATCGTTGTAAATTTATGTTTTTGGGGCTGAGCGGGAGTAGCCATGCAAACCGATGATCTTCATAGGTTTTTCGGCGCTGGTTTGTCCCTAAAAGCGCAATTTTAAATTACCTTCCGGGCCGAGGTCCTCGAGGGCTGCGGCCAACTCCGCCTCCATTGCGTCGCCTGCGGGGCGTGGCGAATCGAAAAAGTGACCAATATTCGCGATTTAACGCTTCAGCAAAAATTATATGCGAATTAGGGGATGCTAAGATCAATGGTAATTTGATTTTGATGTTAATTATTATGGTAATTGTGTAATTGAAAAAGCTGAATCTTTCTGTCGAATCAATTCTCTAGAATCAGCGTACAGTAGCTTTGAATCGAGAAAAATAGCGAAAAGAGAAAATATTTGAGTTTAAAGCCCGTAATACATTGAGGCATGTCGACTTAATCTTTTCACGTTTCAAAATCTTGTAAAAACAATTTCCAACAATTTTTGACGCCAGCAAACAATTTTTTATAGTAGTAGTATTTTGAGATGCTCCACGCATTAATAGGGCGTATGGCCGAAAAGTTGCGGCCGGGGGTTTCCTAGACTCTTACCCTAGTTCGCATCATTTGCTTCTGCGCTCTGTTAGGAGGAAAAAGACCGCCCAGGTTTGAGAGAAAAAACACGAAAGAAAAAAAGAGGTAGACGAGCATATTTCGCATAAAAGGGAGCATCAGCTGCGACTCCAGCAAGCAGCTCATCCGAGGGAGTATTTATTGTTTTTGTTTGATTGCAATGTTATTAAACGCATCATCATGTTTATTCAAGGCACATATCACAAAAAAAACTTTGAAGGGGGGTTGGTAGGGCTGGCAGGCTGGTTCATCGGCACGTCACGACACGAGCACCATCTCATCAGCGCTGCGCGTCCTTGCAGCCGATTTGGATCCATTCGTCGTAGCGGCACCACGCACAAGTTCCTAGAAAATGTTAGAAAGTTGTAGCGTATTTTTAGAAAGACTTAGTTGTTAGAACCGGTACTGGACTGTTATCGGGGGGGACCAGGGTTTTTCCTAGAAGCCCCGAAATGCCTAGTAATTTAATAGTAAATGTTTTCATAAATTTTTTGGCAACATTTAGCTAAGTTTGAAAAGGAAAAAAAATTAAAATAATTTGGGAAAAGTTGCGAATGATCCAAAATCATCCAAAAAAGACACGTACTCTTCGGGGTACATGTGCATCGTCGCTTGGATGCCTTCGCGTTTCGGCACACCCTCCTGAAAGTGGCTTTGAATGCTCGGAACAGATGAAGAATTCTTGGGCACTTTTGCAATATCGGGGAGGGTGGGCTTAGGCCTAGGGTTAGGCTTAGGCTTAGGTCCAGGCTCAAGCTCGAGCAGGCTTAGGTTTAGGCTTAGCCTAGGTTGAAACCTTGGTTTAGGCTTAGGCTTAGGGTTAGGCTCAAGCTTGAGCAGGCTTAAGCTTAGGCTAGGGCTTAGAATGCAGTCTTTTTGACTTTTGATTCTGATTTTGAGAAAACATTTTTTTCCAAAGTTAAAGTCGATAGGACCCGAATTTGCGGGTTCAAATTTAGTTCCCCTCCCCGATAATGCAAAAGCACTTGCTGCAGAGCTGCAGCTTTGCTGACCGACCCATATTCCTTCGTGCATCCGATGCAGAGTGGTGGTCCGTACTTGGCGCTGCACTCGGTCTTCTTGTCGCATTTGCGGCATTCGATGGTCTAGACGTGGAGAAGACATTTGAGGGTGACCGTAAAAATCATACCACTTTCGCCTCCTTGACTCGACCGACTTGTCGAATTTCGTGTTGCCGCCCTTTCGACTAAAAAACAACTTTGTACTTGTCGATCAAAATACGTTCTTTTTTCAGCTTTTGCAACTTTTGCAACTTTTGCAACTTTTCAGCCATACGTTCTATTAATGCTTGGAGTATCTCAAATAGTGGGCCGCGGTCCAATTACTCTCAAAAAATTGTTTCCTTATGTCAACAATTGGCAGAAGATTTTTTACACGATTTTTAGCCCTAATTTGTGTTTTTCTGCCTATGACACCGGTTGATCATATATAATGTATTTTTTAGTGATTTGGGTTGGATGGAAAGCTACAAAACCAACATTCAAACATTTTCGATAATTTTTGAATTTTTGAATTTACCTTTTTATACCTGAAAGTTCCGTAAAAATGGTTTATGATTTGTGGAGCAGCGCATTTATCATTTTATTATTATTTTGTACGTTTTAAACCACAGGATAATCAGAAAACAGGGGAAATTTCCGACTTTTCGCCGGAAAAACTGCGGAAACTGGCTTCCCTTTTGCTAAACCCTCCCCTGGTAACAAACAGTCTAGTACCAATTCATCTTCAAAAACCCAACCTTGAAGAATAAACGCTTCGGGGCAGACATGGACCGTCCGCCTTGTCGCACCTTCTCTCTGTCGTCCTTCTGCCATTTATCCATTGTCCGGCTTTCATCGTTGGCGTAGAGTTGTTGCAGTCGTTCCCCAGCCAAGAGATAAATCATTTCCTAAAAACGGGGTTCTTTAGGATTCGCAGCGCGGGGAAACCAAATTTTTCGGCCCTGGCCTAAATTTTTTGATAAATAGCGCAACAATAATCATAACAACGCATTTCCAGCCTATTTTTAACTATTCCTCAGCGTGAAAACCCTACAAAATTCAATTTAAAAATTCAATTCTAGGTCGAAAAATTGAACACCTCCCCTCCCCCATTATATCATCAGTACCCAGTCCCTTGCCCTAAAACTCACCTCCTTGAGGAAAATCCTCCATGCTGCACTTTCTTCGGTGACACACTTGAAGAGCTCGAGTAGGAGACCGCCGTCGTTCTTGAGCTCGTCCGGCAACTTGAAACCCTGAAGAATTGTGGGTAAGAGTTGCAGAGACAGAGGAAGAACAGCGGAAGAGAGAGAGAGGGCGAGAGAGAGGGAGGGAGAGAGGCAGTAAGAGAGACAGAGGAGACATAATGAAATTACCTTCCTGACTGCAGCTGCAATCACTTCAGCGACAGGCTCGGCCATCGAGATGACCACCTGGCAGATGAACGCCGCAAAGGAAGAGTGATCTATTTTCCCAATTCCGCAATGCGAAACCAAATTATGCTAATTTGGGGACGGTAATTTAGTTTTTATGACTTCTTTGCATGGTATCTACAGGGTGTCCCAAAAAATCCATGAAAACTGTATTTATGCAAAATTAGTATGCTAATTGCTTGTAAAGCTAACAGGGGCGATGCTGACTTAACGCCTTTTTTAAGAAATCGTAATCAGTAGAGATACATATATAGTATCTAAATCGTACATATCGAGTGCGGGCTAAAAAATTTTGTAGAGAGAAGAGCGCTTGTTTCTCGCCTTTTCAAGGGCTGTCGAATGGTGTAAAACCTTTCTCCGGACCGCTAGAGCGGGTCGATTTTTTTTTTGGGACACCCTGTACTGCAGGGTAATCATCTACGCAGCACGCAAGCACCGAGCACCAACTGGAGTCGCAGCTGATACTCCCAGATTTGCTTAATGGATAGGCACCTTTTCTTTTTTTCTCGATAGGTCTTTTAGCTAGGTTTTTTCGCCTTGTACGAACGAGAGAGCATCAGCTGCGACTCCAGCATGTAGCTCCTCCGACGCAGTTTTTCACGCTAATTCCAAATATTTAACTCTCATGGCTGTATCTTGTTATTCTGAATTCTGGCGCACAAAACAAAAAAAAACCGAGTGTGCTGCCTAATGGAGCGCCAGCTGCCACCCCTAATAGTCCGCCGAAGAACACTGCTACTATAGTCGTTTTTAAAGTGCAGTTTCGACGGAGATTTTTGAAAAAAGCTCCAAAAAATTTTGGCTCTGCGTATTTGGCGATGATCGGGTGACACCAGCCACACCACTAGTCCGCCGCAACAGTTGCTTCTGCGCTCTGCTGTGAGGTAAAATACCACCCAGGTTCGAGAAAAAAACGAAAGAAAGAAAGAAAAAGACGAAAAACATACCCAGAGAGGGGCGGTATGGGTAACAACCGAGTATCAGGAAGGCATTCCTCAAAAAGATGAAAACTTTTTCGAATTACCGTATTTCATTACCTCGATATCTCAACATTTAATTTTCAGCTGACCTTCAGACAACCCGAAAAAATGTAAGATTACGAGGAGCTCTGGGCTTAAAAAGAGAGGCATTGAAACCACCCCGGATGCCTATATTCATGAAACGTGGGGGCTTCGAGCACTTCCGATGCTTATACGCATGCATGGCAGATGATGGTCCGGGAAATATGTCAAATCGAGTGAGTCTTGGAAGATTTACCGGGTTCCCCAAAAAAGAACTATATGGCATTCCGCCGTGTTACATCGAATCGTTCCCGAAATTGGACCAGACCCTAGCAGACCCTAAATAACCATAATCCTGACTCACAGTCGCAAGTTTTTTCGCGCTGTTTCCAAATATCTAACTCTCATTGCTGTATCTTGTTATTTTGAATTCTGGCGCACAAACAAAAACGCTTATTATAGAAAGGTTGTTCGTCGAATTATGCAAATTAGGCTTATCAGCTGCGGCTGCGGGTGTAACCAGGCCGGAAAAATGTTTCAATAAATCTTCCAGGTGCCTGGCAACGCGTTGAGAATTTTTGAATCATGACCTGAAAGGGAAGTACATCTCCGTTTGGTTACATAGTTACAAAGTGCTGCCCAATCGAGATTTGGCTGAATTCTTGACTCCTATAGCGTGCAGGAAATGTTGCGTGTAATTTTTGCGCAAATTTTGTTTTTTACTTTGGTAAGTGCATGCTTAAGTTAGCTTGAAATTTGGAGCTAAATCCTTATCACCAAAGTTTATTTCAGGCTGCTTGCACCACTTTTTATCAATCTGAAATCACTGATCCAATGCAATTTGCTGTTGGCGAAACGTCTTCGATACTGCGAGTGAGGCGATAATACCGTTGATACCCAAGAAAATCTTAGCCTTTAATGCAGAATTGCCTTAACGATACCGGCTGTGCTTGGGTAGCCGGGTGTAAACAGGATTCCGAGAACCCCGGTACCGCATTCTACGCGGGATCCGCCAATGCCAAGTAAGCAAGAGGCGCTAAACAACATTCTCGTACTAGGGCCAACGTTGCGGTGTTATCGTCGGAGAACTGCAGATTGTTTTTGAAAACGAATTCTTCCTGTGAAACTACCCCGTCTCCAGCCCTACAAGGCCTCATTCCCATCTCGCGATACCAAAATAAGACCAAAAATTTGGATTTTTATTGGGCAAAGGCAGATGGAACTTTTCCGATGGCAACCTACTGCAGACGGTTGGTTTTTTGGAAGCGTTATAAACTCATCTATAAAAATCTTTGTGTGTTTGAGGCCCACTTCCGTGCGGTTGCTTCTTACTTCCCATAGCTGAGGAGAGCCCTTTTTCAATCCGGATAAATCGCCAATAGTCGTAGAATGAACTAGAACCGATTGCCGACACATAAGATTTTGAAAAAAATAGCGTGTTAGCAGTTAATTTTAGATTTATTTTGCTCGTTTTTGCAATCGTTAATGTATTAGTGAAATGGTGGCTGTCTCAAATTGTAACCAATTTTCAGCCCATTCGGATCCGTAGTTTTCAAGCTAGTTTTTCGAGGTATGCAACTTTAACGACCATTTAAACCCCAAAAATGAACTGTTCAAACTTTAAAAACTATACAGTCGCACTAACTCGATTATGCTCCATCAGATGGCATCAAAAAACTCGGGTCGAAAAACCGGTGACAAGCCTAGTTCGGTTCTCTGGCAAACGGCCTTTTAAATCGCGAAAAATTTTTTATCAAAACGAGTGTCCGCACGCGTCTCCGGTGCAAGCCGCTAGGCGGTTTTTCGACACGGCATTCTTAATTTTTCAGCTGTGTATGGCACCTTATGGACGAGACTGCCCTAGCGACATGCCCGGCGTTAGTGCCGTTGTATGTTAATAATAACGGTACGTCTAGACATCTTTCGATCGAACCATATTATTTCTAGGAAGAGTTCTAAAATTAGATCCGGGCAATCTAGCGACGCTTCTGGGATATGTTAGCCTGGAACTGGGATACTGCGGCGCAAGCGTCACTATCAATTCCTACGTGCGGACATCGTGGATCGTGGATAGCAATTTCTATGCTAACTCAGTCAACGCTACCTGGGACTACAACCTTGTCAAATCCAAGATGTTCTACGCGTGGAATAGGCCCGCTTATGCCGGGACGCTCCCCGCCCCAGATACGGATTGCACGTCCGCACCGGTCGGAAAGTGCGGAGATAAAGAGTAATAACGGATTCCGAATATAAGCATTCTATCGGATAAATGTTGTCGGAAAAGAACGAAAAGCAATAGTATGTGCAAGTTATTTTGTTGGTTTGCTCTTCAGCCCAGCTTCTCCTAGCAACTGCCCGATTTTTTACCTGGGTTAGGTGTCGCTGCTGTAGCGCCGGGTTACAAGACGCTCGGGATTTGTTCATACTCACGGTTTGCTATTGCAAGAAATGCCGAAAATCTATACTTTTATATGTGACTACTCAATATCATATCGTCTTTATTCGTTGGAAATGAATACTTCAACGTTACCGCATTTCAAGGTTATTCACCGTTCAGCCACCGAAAACTTCTCACATTATTCAAAAAAAATTACTGACATAGGCAGAAATGGCAAAAGCATTTCGCGTGTTCATTTTGATCTTACTGAGCCGCATCAATGCTCCAGGCAACCCGTAGCAAAATTGAGAGGTTTGCTGCATATGTAAAGCCATGACTACGACGTGTTTTCAACGTGCTTACGTTGTTCACTTTTGAAACTGCGGGCCCTGGGAGTTGCCAAAATGCTTCTTGTCCTTTGTAGTTGCATCATTGTCCTTGTAGGTTCCGTTTAGCTTATCGAAATATAACAAAAATAAACAACAAGCTAAAACAAAAACGACAGACAACAAACAACATTTGAAAATACATACATATTTAGAACGCGGAAAGCTTTCTCCATTTGGCACTTTCCGAAGCTGTGCAGGTTTATTATCAGACAAGCTATAGCGCTTTAAAGGTAACCTTTTATATATACTGCTACATGC
This sequence comes from Mesorhabditis sp. LJ9110, assembly GCA_038088335.1. NCBI lineage: Eukaryota > Metazoa > Nematoda > Chromadorea > Rhabditida > Rhabditidae > Mesorhabditis > Mesorhabditis sp. LJ9110. The sequence goes on from JBBGBA010000008.1 coordinate 602,335, forward strand.
CAGTGATTCATTTTAGCCCGCCTTCCAATATTGCTTAAATACCACTGATTGTGCAGCCGTCTTCGCTTGCCGTGGCGATCATCCGGCTTTCTATGTTTCGCTTACGATTAGTAACGACCAAGCTCGGAGGTAGGGAACATAATTTTGCGACGCGGCATTTTAGCGAGCTTTTAAATCTCCAAGCCACTCCGAAAAATTGCTTGCAGTTCGTCAAGCAAGAGGGGGGTTGTGATGGTAAGTTAAAGAGGCTACGAAATGCCAAAAATTGAGTGACGGCCCGAAAATCGGAGCCCTGTACGTCGGAGGCCTCTGTACACCCCGGGTCCCGGGAAGCACGCAAATTTGAAATTGCCTGTTGTCACCTCGAAATCACGTTCTCGGCTGTTTCTGGGCCAAATTTGATGATTACAACACCAAAACTATTTAAAATTGAGTCAGAATTTCAAAAATAGGCTCAAAATGCGCGAATTATAGTGTTTTCACAAAGAAAACGGGCAAAAACAACTTCGCGCAAAAATCGAAAGAGTGAGGGCTCTTGTCCCGCAGCGCCCGCTGGCAATTTGCCAGAAATCAAAGAGCCCTCCCAAAAGGGCTTTGATTTGGCAGTTCGGAGCCCCTTTAAGAAAACTTTAACAGGACCGGTACTGGTATAAACTACCAATTCCAAGTTTAATGTATCGCAGCAGCTGTTGCCACCAATACTTCGGCGGCGTCACGAAACCTTTCTGGGCAGCTGCCGATTCCATGGTATCAAGGAAGGGGCGGAGAATTTTATTGGAGAAAGCGGCTTGGCCCCGTGCCACTACCTGGCTATTGCAAGCGGTATGTTCATAAACCATGGGCTAACCGGCGATATCAGTTGCGTCTGGCATTTGATCAACGAGACTTCGGCTTGGGAATGTCCCGAATTGGTCCCGCTATATGTCGGTTCGAATGGTCAGTTCGATTTTGCCACAATACCTTCAAGTGAAAACCTTATGCAACCAACCTTCAGGATACAACCTAAGCCTTGCCGAGTATAATTTTACGCTGGTGGGATATGTGAGTCAAACCCTTGGCTACTGTGGAGCGAATCTTACTATTAACTGGTACGGCGCGGCGCGCAGCAATTTTTATGCTACCAATGCTATCGGCAACTACACTCTGATCGAAAGCTCGCTATTCTACGCATGGCCACGTCCCAGCAATGCCAACAGACTCGCCGCACCGGACACGGCTTGCACTGCCACGCCCAAATCTGGATGCACCTCACGAATAAACAAATGATAATCCCGCCCGGGTCGGCCTGATAAATCTATTGAACTGCTATTGGACAGGATGTCTTAACAGATTACCCCTCCACTGGCGGCCCGCATTCGTGTCCGATTTTGACGATTTAAGTATTTATCGAAAGCTCTCCAAAAAGCGAGAAAACAAACGCTTTTCATTTTCTAGCTTACGTGATTTAGTTGTGTATTCTCATGCGTACATATCCGTATGTTGATTGTGATTTTGGCTAAGAAGGAGCCATCCCGATCCGTGCTTTCTCCGGACCGCTAGAGGGGATACTTTTTTGGGACACGCAGTATAGTGGGAATCATTATTTTTACAGCCCACTATCTATCTCCGCAGCTGAAGCAAAAAAAAAATTAAATTTTTGATCAAAAGAGCTTCCCAGGAAAAAGACTAGGGTTCGATCCCGCCCGAGGTAGATTTTTTGCTTTTTTCTACCGGAAACGATCCGAAATCAATGGAATGCCCTATGGCATGAACCGAGTCATCTAAAAGTAATTGCAGCCGATGTTATGACTGCTCTGATGCATGGCTTTAGTTAATTCGAATCAAGATTTGCTTTGAAAAAAATCAAATCGGCGGATTTTTTAACCCAGTGGACGAGTTCAAATCAAATCTCGAGGATTTGATTAAGCTTCCGGTCCTTAATCAAATCTTATGGAGATGCCGGCATGCAAAACATAACAAAATCGCTATGGCCGAGCTGGCGCGAACCGGAAATGACCTTGATTATGCATGCCATCATACAATTAGCATCCGCGTAATGAGCTATTGATTTTTTCGACTTCTTTCAAATCTTCGTTCAAATCTTCAGGTTTGAACTGAAACCTCCAAGTCCAAATCAAATCGGTTTGATTTGAAGTGCTGAAACCTTATTCAAATCAAACCGGCAGATTTGATTAGGCGGATGAAAATTAGATTTGAGATTTGAATAATACCATCACTAGCTTTAGTTAAGGTAAAAATGTAGGGCTGGGCCCAGATTTTGGGCCGGGCCGGGCCGGGACCCAAAATTTTGGGTTTAGGGGAGGCCCTTTCCCGGGCCTGTTATGACCCATTACCATTCCCAGACAGGAGCACACATTCGTATCCAAGGAGTTGCCGTTTTTACCGGAACTCAGCACCTCGAAAAAGCATGCGGGGCCCTGGAAACTCGAGAGAAAAGTTTATTGCGATTCCTTCCTGGCCTAACTCTAAAGTGTTTTTACGGCTGGCGTTTTGGGATGGGAGCAAGTCTATGCTGTCCAGAATTTTTCGCTGCTTCCGAATCTGTTTTCCAAATCGCTGCCGACTTTTATTTAAAAGTTATTCGACATTTATATTCAAAAACTGCCCAAAATCTGGATATTTCAGCATTATTTTTAATTGTCGTCATCTTTAACGTCAAACGTGGCTCGGTAACAGTTTGAGAGGTCAAAGTACGATTTTACGCAAAAAGCAAAACAAATTGGGCATGACGGGTTCGAACCGCCACCGCGTGCGTGGCAAGCGGACACCTTGCCAATGCACCAAAATGCCAACTGCGTATTGGGCTGGGGGAGAGTAGATAATGGTCACTGCCGGACCCCAAGGCAACCAGAGAATCGTGGGTCAGCCAGCGACATTATGCGGTTTTCAAGCTTAATTTTCACGTCGAATGACTTTTTCAATAGAGGTCGGCAGCAGATTTGGAAAATGGATTCGGAACCAGCAAAAAAATTCTGCACAAGATAAGCTTAGTCCCATTCCAAAACGCCAGCCTGAGTAAAGACACTCTACAGTAAGCCCTGTCGCGAAAGACCTCAAGTTTTTCAAAAGGCAAGAACAATTTACATCTAGCCCTCCTTTAACAATTGGCGACGCTTGCTTAAAATGGAATCGACAATGATAACTGCTTCTATTCTGGTAAATTCATCAAGTAAATATTAACTCAGCATATAGCCAGTCCTTCAGCAAAGCCTAATGGTTCTATTAATCCCAACTTGCGCCTATGATAGCAGCTCATTAAAGAATGAGACTATCTTACATTGCGCAGAGGGCTGTCTAGAAACGAAAAAGCCAACATATGGAATTTATTTCGAGACAGGTATCGTCTACTACAAGAAAAGTAGTAAATATTACAGGGTGCAAATGTGTGATGTCAGCAGAAGAGTTGCCTATGATGATGTTTCGGATTTCCAATGAAGCCCAGTGCCCCAGTTCTGGTTCGGTTTCAACATCTGCAAGCCCTTTGATCAGTGGGTCTCTTTAGCGCACACCGGCACGTGAAATATGAGCAGTGCTAGGCTTTTCCAGTCGTTGTTGGATCTAGTCTCCAATGCGGTACTGTTCTATTTGGCCGGGGGCAAAACCGCATCGATATGGGGGCGTTTTCGATATCTTCGCCAGTTTTTCGGAGTTTTCTTTACCATAGCATCGAAAATATATTAAGAGTGGAATTATATAATGTAATATAAAAATAATTCAATGTAATATAAATGTACAGTCCGCTCAATCATTGTTTTTAGCCGAACAAATCCAACGCGATCTGATTCCAATCACGTGCTATCAAGGCCTTGCGCTCGAATATTATTGGCGTAAGCGAAAAGGCGCCGTCCCGGCAAACCGATACTGCACACGGTCCGCCAAACTAGTGCCTTCGTCAGGATCTTTTAGTTGTATCTGGCATCTAATGCAAGCGCGAGAATGCCCTGACCTGATTCCGGTATATACTTCCTTTAATGGTAAGGAGATGATAATTATGCTAGGCTTAAAATGGTCGGGTAATCGCCCTGCGTATTTTAGGTCTATTTTTAAATCTAACTACTGACGGAAACTCAACATTGCTTGGCTATGTGAGCCCAACAAATGGCTACTGTGGGGCAAGCGTTGCCATCAATCGGTATGCAAAGGATCGCAACAACTGGTATGCCGAAAAGGCGGTCGAAGGATATTCCCTTGCACAACCTGGAATGTTTTACGCTTGGCCGCGACCAAGCGATTCCGGGGGCTTCCCAAGCCCTGATCCCGCTTGTACGGTGTCGCCGCTAACAGTATGCGGACCAGCGGAAACAGGTGTTCAAAAATATACTCGAGCTAAACACCGATCAAAGCAGTAACAACAATGACACCAAGCCCATCGGGCCTCATTCCAATTTCAAAATACTACCTTGGGCAGGACGATTTTTACTGGAAAAACATGAGCGGTTTGGTGCCGTACAGCACATATTGCAGGCGGTAGGACCCTTGAGATACGAGTCAGGGGATTTTTAGCTGCGTATGGCACCTGATGCTTGCATCCAATTCCGTTGAATGCCCGCAGCTAGTTCCGTTATATGTTAGTTCCGACGGTATTTTTATGATTTTTATTTTCTCAAAAATTTTGCTGCCTGCCGCGCTATTTTTTTCCTTTACCGCTATTTGTAGAGCTATGTAACCTTTTTTCATAAATTTTTGCCTGCGGCGCTGTTTTTTCGGCTATGTTTTAAGTTTTATTGGAAAAAATTTTTGGGCCCCCCGAAATTTTTCTCTGGCTGCGCCCCTGCACACAATGCACTGATCCTAAAAGTGCTAAAAATCGAGTATGAACTTTAGGCCGCTTCCTTAATCTCACCGATGATGCGAGTTCCACGCTTCTCGGCTACGTCAGCCCAACTTTGGGATACTGTGGCACAAACGTCACGATCAATTGGTTCCGGAAGGGGGAGAGCAACTCGTATAAAAATGTGGCCATCGGATTCGATCTGATTCGGTCGAGACTCTTCTATGCGTGGGACAGGCCGGAAGACGCGGGCACTCTGGAAGCCCCCGATTCAGCCTGTATCGAAATACCGCCAGTACAGTGTGGATATTGATAAAATGCCGTGGTTTACTGTGGCCAATAAATGTTTGCATCTTTTTTTTCTACACACTTCCCCAAGGCATCGAAAAAAGCAATTATGCGATGCGTGGCAACAACGAAAACTTTTCGAAGGCCCCGTGCCGCGAGCTCCAAAATGCATGGCTACAAAGTGCTTAGAATTTCCGGAGTTGTTTATCCAGGTGGCCTTGCCTCTTGAAACATGCGCGATGCAATAGCTTTGCTGCTGTCTTATCTACTACATGTGGTAAGTGCATTTTATGACTTCAGCAAACTTTGTGACGCTGCAAAGCTTTATTAGAATCGCTATTTACACTTTATCGCTATTTTAAATTTGTAGTGCGCAGACGGCGCCTTCGTTCACGATGCATCAACTGAAATGCAGTTCTATTCACCATCCGAATGCTCCAGTTTGGGAGTACGATCCTTTAGTCGAAAATTCAAGCATTTCAAAATTCTATTCAGTGCGTCATGCAACAGTGCCTCAATTTGATCGATTGTTTGGCCATTTTACAATGCAGACTTGAAACCGGTCCTCCTTACTATCTCACGGTGTCTTCGAGTGATATGGAAGCTGGGTGATGTCATCTCAAAATACTTAACTGGAGGATTTTAGCATGGCTATTAACCCTGAAAATTGCTTTAAATTCACGAAGAGTAAAGGGACTTGCCAAGGTAAGGCTTAGATCCAGGTAATTCTCATAAACTGTCAGTACGTCGCGTTTAGTGGCTGAAAGCGCCGATAGTTAAATTAGCAGTAACGCCTCTCGAAAATCCAGAATCCTTTAGATTCCACTGAAATCCCGAAGATAACTACGACCGCAAAATCGGCAGCATTTCCCTCTAGCTTGATACCGGTTCCAAGATATAACGATTCAAAGAGTAATTATTATAAACATGTCAGCGGCAAGGTCCCGATCGCCGACTACTGTAAGAGGTTCGGAATTAAAAAAATTGTACCCAGGTCAAAAATCTAAAAAACAACAAAGTCGTTAACAAATTGTAGATGTGTCTGGCACATCGCTACCGTTTCCGCTGCACCTGAATGTCCGTATTTAGTACCATTGTACGTCAGCGAGGATGGTGGGTATCCAGAATTAACGTTAAAAATGTATAATGCACATTGAGGCGCAAATTTATACGTTTCAGGGAAAACCCTGAACCTAACGGCTGCCGCGAATTCGACCCTGCTCGGCTATGTGAGCACAACGTTGCGCTATTGTGCCGCGAACGTTACCATCAGCCAATACTCTCGAGGACTTGACACACTCTATAAATCCAACAAGCCCGACGGTTACAACCTGGCCGTTTTCAGGCTGTTCTATGCCTGGCTAAGGCCGCTCGATGCCGGTAGCCTCGCAGCGCCTGACTCTGCATGTCATGCCTCTCCGCCAAAAACTTGCATTTATTGAAAGAATTTTTATAGAATAAAACTTCAAAAATTGCATCAAAGCAGCGTCATCATCATCTGGCTAAGTGTACAGAAATGTTGATATCTGCATTAGGGTCGATCTTGCATGGTATCACCCCGAACTCCGACGGATCCATCTAAGACTACGCCGTTACGCTATACGTTTCTCGGTGCTAATGCACTTGGGGGGGGGCAGCCTGGCTTTTGACTACGAGACGCTCCAAATGCCGTTTTTAAACTCGAAGCCTCTGGAAAAGCTAAGCTAAGCCTCTAACCCATAAATGACCCCATTTTTGACCTCGTAAGTCAATTTGAAGCTCAAGATAAGCTTAGCTTGGGCTTAGGCTTAAGCCTAAGCCTCAGTTAGGCTTAGTTAAACCTAAGTTAAGCCTGGCTTAAGCCAAAAACCAAGTAGCTTAAGCGGAGCGCTTCATAACACCTTACTACCAATTTTGGACTGCCCCCCCTAACTGCATTAGCACCCGTTTCTCAAGTGACCTCCCCTAGAGTCTATTATCGAACCGGTAGACATTCCTAAGCATCTAGAGAAAGACAATTTGTCATTCGGGCTTTTGGAGATTCAAGAAAATACAGTTGGCCTTAGCAACCCCGACAAAACTTTTTGGAATCTTGACTTCTTGGTTACGCCTTTGAAAGGAAGTTCGGACAATTTTGTTAATCTACAAGACCTTTTTATACTTCTCAAGATTGCCAGCGCAATGGAAAACACCACTTACGAATTCTATTCATTGGTAACTTCATATCAAAAAGATTATCGAAATTTCTGTTACAGTCAGCCCTCCAGCCGGGCTTGCTGATTTTATTGATTCCGTTGGGGATATATGATCTTAGTGCGGTCGGTGGGGAGCGTGAAACTCTACGCTGTGCTGCCTTGTGTCTAGAGAGGACGCGCGGATCCTACGGTGTTAACGTGTCTACCTGTACGTGATGGAAGCGAACTTTTATGAGATACTGACTTTTCAGCGAGTTGTAAGTGCATCACAGTGGTCGAGGATCTTCCGAGAATGATGTTCCGATACGCTCAAGGAGCGCAATGTCCTGGTCCCAGCTCTACATCTCAAAACATCTCTTTTACAACTAAAAAATCGGAAACGGCGCAGGCCAATAGCCCTTCGACTTCGCGAACACCACAGTCATCTGAATCGTCAACCTCAACCATGGAATTGTCATCTAGCCCCGCTACTTCAACTCGACGGATCGCATCTAGCAGCGCAAGTTCAACCCTACCTCCCCCGTCCAGCACATCAACTATTGTCGTCTCTACCACACCGGCCGCTCCTCAATTGATCACCGACGCACCCTTATTCCCTATAGCAATGGATTCAACTTCAGCTTCTACTTCTTCCCCTTCTACAACTCGCTCCACGAAACCCAGCCAACAACCATTACGCACCTACCAGAAGGGGTCCAAGCTCTACTACACGCCAGTTTCCGGATCGACGCCGCAGGAAGACTACTGCGCTCGGTATGTCATACCGTATTTTCTTTTGAGAGATACACAGACATTGTACAATTGCCAAGCCCGCTTCGCGGCTTTTTAGTGCAGACAAGCAGGTTTTACGCAATGGCTCGAATTTTTGTGCAGACTGGTTCTGGGTCTTCGGGACCCGCGGAGTCTGCAGGATCCTGGAAATCGGAATCAGGCTTAACCTAATTTGGTCTACTCAGATTCCAAATACGCATTCGGCACGGGACATTGGTTCTACCTGGTGGTTAAAAATCGAAACATTTTATACACGAAAACCCGGAAAATTGGGTTTGCTAAATTGGCACTTTCCAAACCCTGAACTGCCTCCCGAAGTGATAATCCTTACTTTGTTAACAACGCTATTAATGGAATATTAGAAATTTGTTTCAACAACTCTCAAAAAACGAATATTAAATTAGGCTATAAAACATGTTATTACACTAATGACAATGATGGTAGCAATACCTACCAGAAAAAGGATATAATGTATTTAATTAATTACATCCTAAATAACAGTTTTGTTACCTATAAGCAAAATCTTTTTCAACAAAAGCTAGGAATACCTCAAGGACAAAATTGTAGCCCAATGTTAGCAGACCTTACTCTCACTTACTATGAATACATATTTTTGAAAGATAATTATTCCAGAGATGTGAGTGGGCACCGGTATATGGATGATATCCTTATCCTATATAAACCTAATGTTGATGTTGTTAACTTCCTATCCAAAATATATCCTAAAGAGTTAACCTTGGAAAAAACCAACCATTGCACAAACAGTGGCAACTTTCTAGATTTAAAACTTTACAGTCAAAACAATCTAATTAATACTGAGTTATATAATAAGGTTGATGACTATAAGTTCACAGTTACTCGCATGCCTAATTATTCTTCTAATATCTCCTATAGCATTAAACATGGTTGTGTAGAAGGCGAAATCATTAGGGTTATAAGACGTTGCACACAGTTACCAGACTGCCTAAAACATCTTCGTCTTTTAATAACTCATCTTAAAAATAATGGTTATCCCAATCATGTTTTGAACCAACTTTGTCAAAAAGTCCTTAAAAAATCGCCTTTACTTAGTCTCAAATATGACATTAATCCAAAAAAAATTGGTCCAACTTATTAACAATCTCAACTCTCACTAAAATGATGTATTATAATAATTAACTTTTATTGTACCTAGATTTACTTTAATAAATCAAGAATTTTCACCCTATAATTACGGAATAATTAAATATTGTCAAACAAAACAAATTCATAAAACTTTATACCCGTTGTAAAAATGGTATTATAATATGATAAAATTCAAACAATTTTAAACACAGAAATTAACAAAAACACAGGAAAATCCTCTCACATTTTACTTCTTTTAACTTTCAATTATCCGTAATCGTCTCTTCATCCTGTACAACTTCTTTCGGACGTTTTCCGCTATCCTCTTCTGCCACATCATTCTTCCGTTTGGTTCCACTTTTCTATAAACCAAGATTATATACCATAATACTCAATAAGCCTTACCTTTTCTAACTGGAACAACTCCTTTTTTACATCGACAAACTTCTTGATTTTTCCATCTATCTTCAAAGCATTTCGATGCAGGACAAAGATTGGCGGAGCCTTTTCTTCCTTTCCATCATACTTAGCGGCAATCAGTCGCTCTCTATATTAAATATTAACTAACTATTTTATAAAATACCTCAATTCTTTTCCTTCTGCCCATACATTCTTTTCGTTGATTGACATGGCTTTTCGGACTGATAACATCGTATCACCTCGCCCAATTTTCCACTTCTTTATCTTCTCACTTCCTTCTTTGGATAGAATATTATCCTTCCAACGCATCGAGTTCAATACCACCTAAAAATCACAATTATAATAACTCATAACAATCTTACCTCTACATTTACCAGATTAGGCTGACTTCCCTTCACAGTTGTTACCGATAAGATATCGGAAGCTTCTATTTTGATCTCGTAGATGGCATTGAGGAGCGTCGGCACCGTCTTACTATAGTCCTTCTTCACCATGTCGTATTTGGCATAGTCCAAGCTGCGGATGAACAATGCGCACTTCAGGACCTTTTCTTCCAACTAAATAATTGTTTTAATTAAATTCTTATACCCTTTACCTTCTTAAAAGAAGATTCCAGTGATAATAGACGATCCTCCTTTTGCCCTTTGTTTCCCGATGCTTTTCCATTTGAAGTAGAAGTCATTCTAACCTATAACACATTAAATTATTCAATTTTAACTATTCCTATCACTCTATTTGGAAAGAAAACATAAAAATAGTCGCGATAACCCTTTTCACCTAACCTCCCATTACGCAACCCTACACTCCACTCCTTTCGACACGGGCTTTCACCGGCTCTCCCTAGCTAAGGAGGCCTCCCAAAGAGGACCAAAATGTGGAGAAGAAAAACACTTAAAATAGTCCTACATTTAAATTAGCTTCCTTTTCTTCTACATTTAATTCTTTACACTTTACTACCTACCTTTTCCTACTATAATCTCATCTAACCTCTTTTATTTAACCTCTAAAACGTCAGGGATCCAGCTGAGGAGACCCACCCTGACGTATTCTAAGCCTGTCTTGGATTAAGGGTCGAAACAGGCACCTCCTTTATATTTCTATCCTATGATAACTCGTTCGACGAGTCCCCGCCGCTTCTTTATGGAGTGGTATTGTCCCTTGTGGACTTCCGCTTGCCTCCGGCAAGTATTTTCCTTCGGGAACCCCGTCTGCTTCGGCAGATATTACCCCTTCGGGGGTTATCGCTCGCTTCGGCGAGTATTTTCCCTTTTGGGAATACTTCTATAATTCAACTTATAAATATTTATTTATTACTGTAAAGTGTTTTTACTCAAGTTGGAGTTTCGATTCGGGACCAAGTGCATCTTGTGCAGAATTTTTTGCTGATCCCGAATCCGTTTTCGAAATTTGCTGCGGACTTTTATTTAAAAAGTCATTTTTGGTGCAAATTAAGTTTGAAAAAGCCAAAAATTCGGATCCTGGTCCACTATTCCCGCCATGGTTCTGACTGTCCCAGAGGCCCTGAAGTACTCTGTCACAGCTCTCGTCCCAGTTGGCACCATGGTGCATTAGCAAAGTACTCGCTTGCCAAGCGCAGGGCGGCGGTTCGGATCCCCGCCCTGCACTTTTCTTTTGCTTTTTGCATAAAAAAATCTTAATTTTTTATGAAAAAAGCTTGTTTTGACTCTTAAGATGCTTGTCTAGCCAATCTCTAGCTAATTTTGAAGTTGAAATTGATCAGGAAAATCGAAAACGATAACGGTTCCTTGATTTTGGTGAAAAACACTACCTTATCTGCTGTATAACTTTCAAAATAAAAGTCCGCAGCAAATTTGGAAAGCGGCTTCGGAATCAGCGAAAAATTCGGCACAAGATGCACTTGGTTCCGAATCGAAACTCCAACTTGAGTAAAAACATTTTACTGTTAGGTGAGATGTTTCAGCGTGGTGACCCACCTGCTCTACGAACCGTTTACCCCTTGTCCGGATCTGGTGCCCTTGTACGCCACGTCGGACGGTGGGTTTTGAAGATTGAGGCTTGCCCCAAACCATTACTTTCGGATGCACTTGGAGAATAAGCGTGATCCCAGGATTAGCTACGTTATGTTCCTCTGCGCATCTGCATAGCATGCGCGCAAAACTGTGATTTCCCCGCCATTCCCCAAGCTTTTTCGATGCCCTTTCACAGCTTTTCATTTCAGGAAAAGACTTGACGCTGACAAACTCGGCGGGAGCAACGATTGCCGGCTATGTGGCCATATCAGTGGGATACTGTGGTGCCAGCCTGACATCGTATCGCTTGAGCTCGGGGGGCGTCCAGTTTTTCGTAAAAAGCCCGGGCCTTGGTGGTGTGGCAACCGGCTGGTACACTTGGAAGCTGCCCAGCGGGTACAAAACGATGCCGCCTCCGGATCCGGATTGTGCTTGATAGTTTTGAACATTCTCCTAGTTTTGGATTTGTCTCCCCATGGCTATGTCAGCTCAATAAATTCGACCAAATTTATTACGATGTCGATTTTTAATGTAAGAAATCCCTATTGAAATCAACATCTTTGAAAAACACAAAAACGTCTCTTAAAACCAATCGCTTGGCAACATCCGGCATAAAAAACCGAAGAAAGGAGCGAAGACGCATAGCGCATTGGTTAATCGAAGATGGGCTGCGGTGCCAGAAATATTTTGATAATATTGGTAGGATATCTTAAGGATTTTTATAAATTTAAAAGCTTTTCAGTTTTATAGAACTGTGATTGCCTATATGATTGTTGCAACCGGCGACTACAGCGAAATTCCGGAGGATAATATACAAAATTGCGCCAAAAATTGTTTATTATCTCAAACACAGGATTGTTATGGTATATCGCTGGATTCTAGTAAGTTTTTTAGCTTTTTAATTCAATAAATTAATGAAATAGCTAATTTAAAATAGTTTAAAGCCTGGAGAAATTAAAGAAACGTACCTTTCAGATGGCTGCCACTTGATTGCTAATGCTACATCTGCTGATATCATGTTTTCAATCTATGATCGTAGCGAAACCTCAACGATCGCTTGTCCCGGAACCAGTAATTTTACAAGTTCTTTTCCTATAACTTACCGTTCTAACTAATTTTTTATTATCCAATTTTCAGAAGACCTTGGCTCCGAAACTCCGTTTAATCAAACCTTCTTGGACCTAATCCCGGTCCCTAGATACCGAAATAGTACCACATGGTATTGGTGGAAAATTAACAACACGATACCTATTGCAGATTACTGTAGTCGGTACGAAATATAGGAACTTGATAGCTAAAGATCTTTTGTAACTTTTCAGCTCCGTTTGGCACCTCACCACGTATCTTACCTTAAGTTATTGCCCTCTGTTAATGCCAATTTGGGCTAGTGCTGATGGTACGTTTTCAACGCGTTTTTACTAATTTAATCCAGCTAAATCTTTACTTCTCACCAAACCTGCCGAAGGAAATTTGGTGGGCTTTGCCAGCCAGGAATTGGGGTATTGCGGTACGTCGCTGACCATCAATTGGTATCAAAAAGCGGCGGTGCCAAGCAACCTCTACAAGGCCAGCGGTCAAAGTGGATATACGACAATGACGAGTGGCTGGGTATATGCGTGGCCAGAACCGGCGAATTCGGGAACTTTGCCAAAACCTGATCCGGATTGTTGACATTTCGAAAGTTCCACTGATTGAATTAGATTCTATTTTGATAAATTAAAAAACCGCGGGTAACGATTTCCACCTGTTATATTTACTTCCACATATACTTTTCGTTTAAATGTTATATGTGTAACAAATGTACCCTATTGAATTGCAAATTCCCCGGAAAACGCGAATGGACATCCCCAAAAGCGATTGCCCAGCAACACCCGGAATCAAAAATCCAAATGAAAGGCCGGAAACGCATGACATAGCCAAGCCACGATGTGTCGAGTTGTCAGATTCGTTTTGACAGTTTTGGTGAGACCATTTTTTGGTGTTTTTATAATTTCAGAATCATCTTTTGTTATATCGAAGTGTTCAGACTTATATGATTGTTGCTACCTCTAACTATGATACTACAGCTTTTAATGAAGATGATATACGAAGTTGCGCCATGGATTGTATCTCATCTACTACTAATGCATGTCATGGTATTTCGATGGATACAGGTAGTTTTTACAGGAGTTTATACACATAAAATCAACGGAAACATCTTATTACAAGTCGACAAGTTGTCTATTTAAGTTTTTAGATGGCTGTCACTTCATTTATAACGCTTCTGCTTCCCAAACGATGTTTTCAATATACGATCGGAATCAGCCTTCAACGATAGCTTGTCCGGAAACGGGTAACGTATTTTTAGATCTCTCGCTTCATCTCTCTTTCTCTCTCTCTCTCTCTCTCTCTCTCTCTCTCTCTCTTTCTCTCTCATTGTCTCGCTTTCTCGCTCTCTCTCCTCAGAGATCCAACTTTCAGAAGACATCGGTTCCACTTCCCCATTCAACAAAACCCTGCTTGACCTGACGCCGATTCCGCGCTATAAATCTGGCTCGACCTGGTATTGGTGGAAAGTTAATGGCACGACACCGATACCAGATTACTGTAATCGGTGTGAAAAAAATATGATACCATAGTTTATATATGATTTTATTTTAGAATTGTTTGGCACGTTTCTACTTATGCTACTTTGGGCTATTGTCCTAAACATGTACCACTATGGGCCAGTGCTGATGGTAAATTCTAAAAATTATACATTGGAAGATTTTTACCTTTTAAATGAATGCTTTTAATTTTTATTGTGCATTATAATTTTTAAGAATTGCTTCAGGAAAATCTCTGCTTCTCACTGAACCGTCCGACGGTAATTTGGTGGGTTTTGTAAGCCTGGAATCCGGATATTGCGGCACCTCGAATACGATAAATTGGTATCAAAATGCGGCCGGGAGCAACCTCTACAAGGCCACCGGACAAAGCGGATATACTTTGATGGAGAGTGGGATGTTGTATTCATGGTCCAAACCTGCAAATCCGCCAGCCACGAAACCGGATCCGGATTGTTAGATTTTGCGTTTGCCTTGCTAATAAAATATCTAACTTATAGTCTAAGAACGTGGTTCATTATTTCATGAATAAATTAAATTTTATGCGACATAACATCATTTAAAAAACTGTTTCTGTGCCATGCATCGGTGGAATTGAAGATTTGTTACTTTATCAGAGTCGTTTCGGGATCTTGATCTTTTTCAACAAGTGCAAAAAACCTAGTGATCAATTAAGTAAATCAAATAACCTTAAAAAATTTAATTAGATTTCAAGTAATAAACTAACCAGAAAACTTAAAAAATGCTTAGCAATGTGGAATCTGGCCGAAAAATTTATTTCTTTGTATTGGGGCTCTGGGGAAAATACCCAAGGCCTCCCCACCCCCGGTAATAACCCAGATCCAATGTTGCTAACAAGCCTATTTTTGCAAATCGCCCACTTTCCAATGCCAGACAGGAAAAAATCGTTTGTGTCTCTGCCAGAACAAAAGAAATGTTTATTAGCACCCGGAACCAGCGGAAGAGAACAGGCAACACACCGAGCTTTTAAAAAGTGACCAGGAGACAATTGAAGATCAGAATATTTGGGGGAAAATGGCTGTGAAGGGGGAAGTGAATTTGAATCACAAAAAAAAGACGTTAAAAAATCAAAACAATGAAAGCCATCAAATTTTAGGCCTTTTTCTTATGGCCACAAACTACAACCGCCACAGCGATGACGAGGAATCCAATCTCAATAAAAGATATCATTGAAATGCCCATCAACACGCCGAGCAGACCGCCGAGGTTACCGATGAACTGGTTGAGCTGAAAAAATAGCATAGATTGAAGCAGATGCAGTAAGCGCAAGGTGGTCCAAAGCTGAAAAAAGTTAAGGTTCTAGTGCGTTAGCGGGGGGAGTGGCGATCCTAATTTTCCCCGAGAATACTGGTAGTGCTAAAATTTAACTTTATTTCAAGTGAAAAAACTACACAAAACCAAGAAAAAGTGTTCAAATTGTGGGACGCTATCGAAATCGTTGACTTTGGTCGAAAAATCTGGATTATTTTGTATCGAATCCTTAATTATTTTTGTGTTATTAATAAAAATTGATGATTTTTCTACGTTTTGGAATAATCAAAAACAA
The DNA here is from genome assembly GCA_038088335.1 of Mesorhabditis sp. LJ9110. Classification (NCBI taxonomy): domain Eukaryota; kingdom Metazoa; phylum Nematoda; class Chromadorea; order Rhabditida; family Rhabditidae; genus Mesorhabditis; species Mesorhabditis sp. LJ9110. Next base: position 618,006 of record JBBGBA010000008.1, read on the forward strand.
GAAACACTTCCTCCCAAGGCCCCGTGATAATGCACTAGCTGCTTTATCGATTTAGTAACCGATGAAAGTTTCTACGGAATCTAAAACATTTTTAAGCCCTATAACCCTGGCAGAAAGTTGAAAAAAGAAAATGCAAGAATTACCGTCATCGCCGGCACCTCCGCGAAAAGTTGATAGGTAAAGTCGGGCAAGATGACTTGTACTCGCACGGAGTCCTAAAATACGATAAAAATTGTTTAGATCGATTCTTACAGCCGCCAGAATTTCGCAGGCCGTCTTGTTCGAGGCGGAAAAGCATCGGGGTTGCTGAAAAAAAATATTTTTCAGAATTTTTCATAAAATGATACGGTATTATCTAGTGGTGTTAACTACAGGGTAAAAAAGGACAGAGAATCAAAAGCTAACCTGAGCTGTATAAACAGTCTTGGCCCACGAGAGTGTATACGCACGATTTGCGCATGGCAACGGGCAGACGCAACCCTTCATTGTCGATGGATCAGTTCCGGAAGTGGCCACGGTTTCGACGCAACTTCCTGAAACAATAATTTTTCGAAAATCTGATTTTTAGGGCTTTAGCTATAAGCGTGCAAACAAAATTACAAATTTAAAACCTTCGATAAAAACGTAGAAACTTCTTTTTCCACGTTTTTCGCCAATTTTTTTTGAAGGTTCAAGTAATAATAAAAAACGTACGCTTTGTAAGTCCACACGGCTGGACCCCAAACTCCATAGGGTATCGTGGGTCCATACAACCACAAGCTTGCCGTACTTCTTGTTGATAGCACGAGCGGATACAGCCCTGGAAATGCAACATTTTGTCTTTATCCTTCGCTCCCTCTCTCTCTCGCTCTCTCGCTCTCTCTCTCTCTCCGCCATAAACTCACATCAGTAGTATAGTCACCGGAGTAGAAATACTGCTTGACCTCACTGGCGTCATTGACACATCTACCGTAGCGACCGCCAAGTCGCGTGTAAGCTGTCTAAAATGCACTTATAGAAACAACCGTTCGAGACTTTGCTACGGTATCTCTTAAATCAAAACATACCAATGCCGGAAACAATTCAGTATCTCCTCCGGGCTGTGCGTTGTAACGGACAGATTCCGAGAAGATGTCTTCTTCGGCCGGATGGACAAATACCTAGAAAATTAATGCTACTTTTTTAGTTCCCAGATATATTTAAGGTATAAATTCCATACCTGAATAGCTTGCGTATCGACCCACGGGCAGTACTCGTCGCTGTTGATTTTTACAAGGGCTTCGAGCGCTGAAAAATCGGTTTGATATGGTCGATTTTGATACCTATATTTTTATTAATTGTTTTAAATCGTATATAATGGATTAAATTAGCTGGTTAATTGGCCAGTAATAAGCTGGAAAGTGTTTAAAAAAACTTACATCCTGGCTTCCCGGTCATTCGATGTAAATACTGGGCATCCGTGGAATTTCGGTGGTTGAACGTAAAGCAATTCCCCAGCGTTACATCATTCCATTTCAGCAGGTCCCGCCTGGAATTTGTAATTTTTGAGAAAAAGAAAATAAATCGATAAAAGGAATTCCCCGGCTACTAACGTTGCGACTACGTTCGCTCCAACTTACGGCAAATCCAGGCTCTTCTCCTCGTAGGCCACCCAATCAAACATATCATCGTAGTCCCAACTTTTGTCCATTCTTCAAGTCAGTTTTCTAATTGTTGGTCTATTTACCGTACCTTTCCGAATCGTCCAACAATCCTAAAATGAACGGCACCATGTCCTTGATGTTGGTCGGGTTTTTGAGGAGGTCTTTGAGGAGCTGAAATCGGAACAAATTTTTTTAATTGCGCAAAAATGGTACTAAATTTGCTTGATCTATTTATAAGTAGTTTTTTCATTTATATAGCTTGAAAAGCAAATTAACTGCCAAACACTCACATTAATAATATCATCACTAACGGCCGCATCCGGGCCGAAAATGATGATCGTAGCGTTGTAGACGATCATCGCTAAAGGAGACATTTAAGGTGGACTTGTAGGTATTTGAGGCAAGCGGACTTGTATACTTTTAATGAGTTTTAAAACCTACGAATTGAACAATCAGCTCCAGTATAATCCGGTCCGCAGACGCAAACAAACGAGTTCAGCCCGTCCACGCAGAGGGCCTGAATTTTGTGATATTTGTGCGAAATCCCAGTATTTAACTTTAACGATTTAACTGTGTAAGAAGTATGAAGTAGAAGTTTCAAAAAGCTGGAACTAACCTTGGAATCCGTCATATTACAGCTCGAGTACTTTTTCCCGCTGATCGTCTGGTAGATGCAGTCGTCGGGGTCTAAAATTGTGGAAATTAGCTGAATCAGACTTTTGAACATTGCATATGATTGTAGTTAACTTAATTAGAACCCTTAAAATTGGTTGTGTCGAAAAAATAGTCGTGCAACAGACTAAAACTAACTATTTTCGCAGAAAGTTCCATTGGCTCCCGGCTGGCAAGCGCAGGTGAGGTATGGCGCTGCGGGTGGTCGAACCTGAACAAAATTACATTAAGCATACAAAAACCATTTGAACCATTGTATCAAAAACGTACATTCTGACAAGTACCACCATATTGGCAAGGGATAGAGTCGCAGAAATCGATGTCTAAAACGCAAATTTTAGCCCTTAAAACGAAGGCAAAATATAGAAACTTGTTGCCGTTACAAAAAGTAAGGAACCATTCATTTTTCCGGTTTTAAAATCTTGAAATCTTACACGATTGGCACTGAGCGCCAGTATATCCGGGCTGGCAGGTACAGTTGTAGGTGGAGTCGAAGCTGCTGGCGATAACCGAGCAGTCACCACCATTCTGACACGGGACAGACTCGCACATGTTTGGGACTAAAAATGAATGATTTTCTCTGTATCTCTCACGCGCTCTATCTATCTCTCGTCAAATGTCTCTCTCTCGCTTGCTCTCTCTCTTTCTCTTTCATTCACTCTCTCTTTCTCTCTCTATCTCTCTCTTTCTCTTTCAGTCACTCTCTTTCTCTCTCTCTCTCTCTCTCTCTCTCTCTCTCTCTCTCTCTCCTCTCTCTTTCTCTTTCATTCACTCTCTCTTTCTCTTTCATTCACTCTCTCTTTCTCTCTATCTCTCTCTCAATCTTTCGCTCTCTCTCACTTTCTTCCTGAAGTCAATATCGCGTATTACTTACTATCACAATTCTTCCCGGTATACAGACTCAAGCAATCGCAGCTGTACCCCGAGTAGTCGGCGTTGAGGTTGCACTTGCTACCGTATTCGCATTGGTTGAAGAGCGGATCGCACCAGAGTTTTACTAAAATAGTTTTGAGTAACCGTGCATGGTCGCTGAACGTACGTGTACAATTCTCTCCTGTCCATCCTGGCTGGCAGGTACAAGTGTAGTCAAAACCTCCATTAGTTGAATTCGTGCAGATGGCACTGTTTTTGCACGGATTCGGGCTGCAGGGTTGGATTTCTGAAGCGGGATTTAATGGATGGTTAGCCTGAACGAGAGAAAGAGAAAGCGAGAGAGCGAGAGAGACGGACTTAAATAGAGAGAGAGAAAAAGAGGGAGAGAGTGAGAGAGAAAGAGAGGTAGAGAGTGCCAGAGAGAGCGTGAGAGAGAGAGAGAAAGTGTTAACTTACTTGTCCCACAGTTTGCACCAGTCGTATCCCTCGGGCATAAGCATTTTGTGCCGGTATTCAGCTGCTCCACGCAGACACCTCCATTTAAGCAAGTTGTAGCGTTGCAGGCGGTAGGGTCGGCTAAAATGCACTTAATGGACGTTAAGAATAACAAGTATACTTTTATCCTGGTACTGCCAGCACTGGCCACGGTTATCGGAGGAAGAACCACATTGCTGGGAGGATTTCCTGAACCGAAAAATTATTTGATAAAAATTAAAGGAAGCTGGAGTCAGGCAGAGAGAGAGAGAGAGAGAGAGAGAGGGATACTGCTAAACCTACCCAGCGCAAGCGTTACTGCACTTTGGATTGGTACTCTTCTCGCTGTCCGGGTATGGAAATGTGGGGCACATGTGGCATTCGGTGCCCATTACGCCTAAAAATAATTATTGCATAAAAGTCCGCTTAAATATATAGATTTTTAAGGTGCCGATATACCGGCAAAACTTACAGAAATAAGCCATCGACCCTCCATCCAAAATATCGGCTTGAACTTGGGCGCGACAACTAAAAAAATTGAGATTAACGGATTTGTAAAAACCGAGGGAGACGGATCGAGCGAGAGAGAGAGAGAGTGAGAAAGGGAGCAAGAGGGAGCGAGAGTTACAGATAGAGGTATAGCGAGAAAAAGTCACTCACGTGTCTAGAGAAGCAGTTCCGCTAGTCATCGTCTGTTTGGTGCAGTTGGCTGCCTGCTCCGTGCTGGCCCAGTTAATCTTGTAACACGCTTTGTATTGGTCATCCGCTAGAAATACAATTATGCTAGAACGATTGCTATTCATTACATTGAAGATCCGGGATATCGCAGACGTCGCCCTGCCATCCTGCCGTGCAGTTGCAATACCTGCAAATACTCGCAATCTGCCACTCAATCTAATTTTTGTGGAAAACCTAACTGTAAAGTGTTTTTACTCAAGAAGGAGTTTCGATTCGGGACCAAGTGCATCTTGTGCAGAATGTTTTTGCTGATTCCGAATCCATTTTCCAAATTTGCTGCGGACTTTTATTTAAACAGTCATTTTTAGTGCAAATTGGGCTTGAAAAAGCCAAAAACTCGGACTCTGGCCCACTATTCCCTCGTTGTTTCGATCTTATCCAGGGGCCCTGAAGTACGCGCTCACAGCTCCCTTCAGAGTTGGCACCATGGTGCATTGGCAAAGTACTCGCTTGCCAAGCGCAGAACCGGCGGTTCGGATCCCCGCCCTGCATCTTTCTTTTGCTTTTTGCATAAAAAATCTAATTTTTTATAAAAAAAGCTTGTTTTTTGACTTTTAACATGCTTGTCCGGCCAATCTCTAGCCAATTTCGAAGTTGAAATTGATCAGGAAAATCGAAAACGATAACGCTTCCTTGATTTTGGTGCAAAACACTACCATAACCGCTGTATAACTTTCAAAACAAAAGTCCGCAGCAAATTTGGAAAGCGGATTCGGAATCAGCGAAAAATTCTGCACAAGATGCACTTGGTCCCGAATCGAAATTCCAACTTGAGTAAAAACATTTTACAGGGTGTCCCAAAAAAAATCGACCCCCCTCTAGCGGGCCGCAGTCATGTCCGATTTTGACGATTTAGGTATCTATCGAAAGCACTCGAAAGGCGAGAAACAAGCACTTTTCGTTTTTCAATATGGGAATTTTAATTCATTAAATTTAGGGCCAAAATCGATGAAAACTGCAGATTTTATGCAAAATCGGCATGTTAATTGCTTGCTAAAGCAAACAGGACGATGCTGGTCTTACGCTTTTTACAGAAATCATTGAATATCGAGCGAAGGCTAAAATTTTTTGGAAAACCAAAGGCGCTTGTTTCTCACCGTTTGAAGGGCTTTCGAATGGTGTGAAAATCATTCCGATCCGAGCTTTCTGCGGTCCGCTAGAGGGGGGTCGATTTTTTTGGGACACCCTGTACAGTAAGCTAAAAAGCAATTTCGGGAATATATTTCTTCTTACGTCATCCTAAATTTATACAAAAATTGGCTAGTTGTTTTACTTACGTTTGCTCCCCGTTAAACAGCGTCACGCAGCTCGCACCGTTTTTGCACGGGTTTGGCGTGCATTTGTTCGGGTCTGAAAGTACGTCAATCTTCTGAGCATTGCTTTCTTTTAAACTTTTTATGTATGAATTATTTTATAGGTTATTTTATACGCATTATGTATACTTATTTTTATGTAGATTTAAGGAAACTTAAAAGGCTTACATTGACAATTCTCTCCATATGCTGCCGTGCCGCAACTGCAGGTATACGCTGTCGAGCTGACCTTCGTGCAGGTGCCACCATTTTGGCATGGGGTCGAGTCGCAGGGATTCGTAGAAATCGCTGAAAAACGGGTTTTAAATTTTATCTTTCAAGTTTTAAGTCGCGTGACTCTATTCTCTGAGCCTCAACTGTAAAACCATGAGAGTTTCATAAAAATATCCTTTAATGGAGGAAATCCATGAAAGTGTATCGTCGAGAGGGCACGATTTAGAGCGAGGGTAGAGTTTCGATACCTTAAAACACCTAAAAATGATACCTTGATCACAATTCGCTCCGGTCCACCCGGAACTGCAGGTGCATTGTACGTTGTCAATCATCGTACTGCACGATGAATGGGCCGGGCAAGCTGGTGGGATCGCTATGCATTTATCGTACGCTGAAAATAGGTACTGTAGGCAACAGTAATCCAAAACACTGTAGCCAGTCAAGACCGTATACAATTTGGTCGGTTTTGCGAGTCAAATTTATTGCAAACTCACAGCTTTGGCAGGCGTCCGTCTGGCCAAGATAACCAAAATAGAGGACGTAAACGCCTGGAGAATAGAGGCCGTACGTTCCGTCGTTGCACTAAAGCGTAGGAAATACCGTAAGCAAGATAAACTATAGACTACGGTAGTTATACCGACGTACTATGGTTTAACCTACAATGCAAGATTGCGGATAGCAGGTATAATATGTGGTATCGGATGGATCGTAATTATTCTCATCACATAGACCGTAGTTTGCGCATCCGACTGGCGGGTTGTAGGGATTGGGGAGGAGCTGAAACGGTGTATTTTGTATGATTTCGTACTACTCAACATAGAGTTTGATAAATCCAGAAAATTTACGTTCGAATTCCGACTTCCAGATACCTTTAAGATACCTGGAAGTGCCGAAAGGTTAGAAAGAAGGAAACGAAAAAGGTTAGAAAGCTCGTTTTATAACTTACCGCGTGCAAACTTTTAAGCAAAAACGTTATAAATACAGTAATCCTCAATCGTGTCATCCTGATACTGGGGCCCTGCGGGATTTCTCTAGTCTCCAAAATGTCCTCAAAAACTGCAATTCTTGTGCTTCGCTCTCCCTGGTGGGCGTGGCTACCGTAACCCCATGTCGCGCGCTTCCTCCGTACGCCTTTTTAAAAATTAATACGTCAAGGCCATTGTGGGCTTCAAAGAAGATTGAAAGAGAGAGAGAGAGAGAGAGAGAGAGAGGAGAGAAGACTGTCCAAGAATTCCGCGTTGCACCCATCCACCCCGCACTCGCCCACTCGCTTCTTTTTTGGGATTTTTTGCCTCCAAGCAACCAAGTCACTTCCAGAAATCGTGGAACAGGAGGGCGGTAAGGTGTTGAATTTTTCGAGGGCCTAAAATAGACTGCAAGGGCCCGCACGGTAGGACCAAAGCACACGAGGAAGTACGGGTGGATCCAGGGTGAAGCGTGCATTAAAGGGACTGGAAACTGAGAAAATCACTACTATTGCCTGCTAGGTATCGACAAGTACGTGACCCGCCAAAACACAAGTGCACAAGTGCACGTATCCGGATTTGTCGACGTGCAAAATTTTTCGGCGTGCCTTACCTAGCCGCTGATCATGTTGAACGTGTTTTGGCATCTCTCGGAGTTGTCGACATCTAGTAGAAGTCCGGAACCCGTCCTTGAGCTTTCTGGCCTGTTTAAAGGTCCTAAGAAGTCTGGAAGTTGTCAAAATTCGTTGCTTTGGGCGGAGCGGAATTAAACGATAGCATTTGAAAACTATATTCATCAGTTTTTCCTGGTTTATCTTCCTACTCGTCCCTTACCGTATTTTCAAAACTCTAGCCAGCGCCACTCTAGTCTACCCAAATTCTTTACCCTGCTTCGAAATTCCCCCGCTTTTCCGGGCACGAGTGCTTTTTTCGAAAACATCGTCGCCACGAGAAACCGAAAGAGACATCCGGCGGCAACTTTTCAAGATGAGGGACTGGAATTAATGGGGGAACGTGTTTATCGAGAACGGGTCATCGCGGAAATTGGCATAAACAAGCCGTTCCAGCAGACGTTAGCACTACCGTATACCCGAAATCATTGGAAACGCAGAAAGCTAAAAAGAACGTAAAATTTAGCTTCCAAACCCCGGAGCTTTTTAATACCGTTGAAGCATACCTATTTGCGCATAATTTGCTTTACCGGGCTCCGCATCTAATTTAATACCATAAAAGTACTGCACACTGTATTACCGTATCAACTGGCATGATTTCTGAACTCGACACTTTAATGCCGTTCTGATATCCTTCCCAGAAAGCTTTTCATCTTTTTCTTATGTTCTTCGTTCTGTAGCAGCTTGCAAATTTTGCAAAAGTGCCCCTAGAGTGGTGTATAGAAGCCAATGGTCGCCTGGGTGTAATGGATGCAAGCACCGGGTTGGTGTCGTCACAGTCATAGATATTGGTTGCCTAGTACCCGATCATTTTTGTTGAATCTGAATCGAAATCCGAATCACCTGAATCTTTGTTGAATCTGATCGATCTATCGTCATCGAGAAATCGGCTGAGAACTTACAAATACGCTTTTTTCGTGTTTTTGGACTTTTTAACAGTTCGATTGTCCGATACCATGGCTCATTAGATCGAGCCGAAAATTCTGAAAATGTTTCATCTTTCAAATTGCTGACCGATAAGCGTTTTGGGAAAAGTTTTTCAAAAAAATGCGCTAAATAGGCGCTAAAAATCGGCAAAATAGCTCTTGCAAGTGAGATATGTGTCACATCAAAAAACCCTAAAAGCAGCTGAAAACGTCTTCTTTTTAGTCTTCCTGTCACAATCCTAAATTTATGAGCATATGAAATATCAGGTGGACGCTACTAAACTGCCGAGCCTCCGCTACCCGTCTTTAGTTTATCATAAATTCTACTACCCTAAAACCTCGTGTATAGTTCCGGTACAATTTGGTTCCGTACCGATACAAATGACACCAAATAATGTGCGTAGGGTACAATTCGGCGCAAAAGCTATGTAAGCCAAAAGAGCCGGTTCTCAGGGCCTCATGCGGCCATTTCTTTCATTAAAGCACTCAAATTGTTGGAAATAGTCGAAATTCGAACAAATATTCCATCAAACTTGCAAAAATACCATTCGTGAGCGGCGTTATTTGCAAGAAACCGAAAAAACGAAGCACACCTAATGACGGTCATACGGAATTACGGACACAAAAATTTGACGGACAGGTGCCAAAAATTACCGCTTTATTTTTGGACTAGCGGAGCGGATTTTGAAAAAATGTATGGGAAATCGAGAAAAGTTCTAAGAAATGGGCCAAATTTCAAGGGCCCATATCTCGGCCATCCAGCGTCCAATTTTGATGATCTCAACATCTATCGATATCTACTCTCAGGCTATCGATTGGCGTTAAAGGTATCGCATGCAAATGTCTTTATGCAGAGATAACTTGCAAAAACACTTTCTCGTAATTTTTGAAAAATCTTCTTGGGCCTGTATCTCGGCCGTTCTTGATTTTGGGGCCCAGGACTTTCCTCCCGGAACCATTCGGACCGAGAGCTACAAAATGACATATCGCATGTGCAGAATGGAGCTATCTACGATTTTAGCCAGGCTTCCAAAATCTCGGCGACAGAACTTTCGTTCCAACCTGATCACTTGTAATTTAGATCTCTGCTACGGTAATGGATTCCCATCGGCAGGTCGTTTGTCGTTAGTAGCGTTGCGTAGCTCCTGGCCCAACATTAGAGATCATAAAAAGTGAGAGATCCCAGGCATCATGTGTTGTCCTCCGAGTGAAGCTTGTGAGTGCTGGTTGTGGTGTTTCACCCTCTACTCTCCTGATTTCCCCTGATCTCTCGCTTTCCTTTTTTCAAAAACTAAAGCCTCTCTCCCCCCTGGCGACGGAGGACCCGCGAAACCCTTGGTTTGCATACCTTTTTGGGCCCTCATAAGCGTTTTCTATTGATTTTTAGTATTTTTTATCGCCTATTTATTCTTATTTCTTACATCCTTAGTTGCTCAAAAAGATGCGTTATTAAATAGCCCTTTTATGGTTTATTAAGGCGGAGTTTTCCGAGAATTTTGTCGGGATGTCGCGAAAAACTTCGGGAATTTTTACATTGTCTTTTCCGTTTTTCGCTAAATTATAGAAATGATTTGTTGGATTTTAGGCTGTTATTTTAAAAATATCCTATATATCTTCTTGTTTACATCTTTCACGGCTTGTTCTAGCCATTAGCATATGCACTATTTCTGCCCTTTCTGGCCTCGGGACCCGGATTTCTTGGGGTAAATAGGAGCAAAAAGACCGGATTTCCAGATTTTATTGTCTAAAAATATTTATCTATTTTTGCTTTACTATAATGCATTTAATTTAAAATTTACAAAATCAGTGGGAGGTAAATAGGTATCCTAAAACTCAAAGGCATCGACGTAGTATTCATGAAGCAAGCATATTTTTCCTTTTTGAAGCTCTAATTTATAATTCGCTATTTGACTATATTCAGTACGTTCCGCTCTTAAACCCAGTCTAGTCCGTCTATCGGAACAAAGCGGAACAACCCGCGGCTAAAATCAATCAATCACCGGACGCTAAACAGCTTTTTACACCCCTTGGTCTGAACCACCAGCCACCGCCCCAAAAACCTTGTTTTGATCCCAAGTTTTTGGCGTGGAGAGAGAAGAGAGAGCGCGCGACAGAGAAGGAGAGAGAGAGAGAGAGAGAGAGAGCCAGAGATGGCCTATGAAAAAGAGGGCAGCTGCTAATTCCCATCCCATCGTTTGCAGAGCCAATTCCTCGGTCAGCTATATGAGCATCGTTGCCCCTGGGGTGTCGATAGGCACGGAATGGACGGAGGAAAGGCACCGGTAGATGGCTCGGAGGAAGATGAACACGAAAATGAGCGGATCTACTTGCCGGATCAGGTGCTTGACGAAATTGGTGAGTTGATTTCTGGAAAATTTATAATTTAGAAGCTACTCGTCCAACAATTTTTTCCTACTTTAATAAATCAAATCATTTTTCATATCCTTTGACCAATTTAAAAGGTTTATTTTATAGATTGTTTGGGAAAGCTCTTAATATCTTTTGTCAAATAACCATAAATAATTTTTAAATTGTCTAATTTTTAAGCAATAAAGCGGATTTTTTTATTTACGGGCCGATTTTTTGAGTATATAAAGCTGTACTTTTTTTATTTCTAAAATTCCTCTACTCTCCAGAAGACGGCAATAATTCCCTGCCTCTTTACATGGGAGCGGCAGCCCTGTGTTGGACTCTTGGTTCAATGCCCCTGATGGCATCAAGTTTCACGGCCGATACAAATAATGCCACCATGGAGACGCTAGTTTCTGAGGTAGTTTGATTGCCGTGATTTAATTCCTAACTACATAGCTAGTAAAATAAACTCGACCAGACAGATTTGATACCTTTAGTTCAATCTGACCGACTCCCGAGCCTATCTTGCCGATCTGCCTACATCGGCTTATATGGCCGGGAATATGATTGGAGGCCTATTCCTCACTACCGCTAGCGATAGGTATAGCTTTAAATAGCAGAAAAATCCTTGTAATTCGCATTTCTGACCCATTAAAGAGGCCGTAAAGTTTTAGAAAAATGGTCAATGTCGATAAAAATCTATAAGGATTCCTTCGTACCTTAAACCCATTTTTTATTCTTTTTAAACTTTAAATTTAAACACTTATTTTAAACCCATTTATCACATATGAGATTTTTTACCTCATTTTTTCAGATGGGGCCGTCGTCCCGTCCTTGTCTCGACTCTCATTCTTTTCTGGATCTCAGGGCTGCTGGCTGCCCTCTCCCCCTCAATACTGGTTTTCGGCATTTTGCGCGCCTTTCAAGGGTGCTTTTATACGGTAGGATATATCGCCTTGATTAGTCTCATAAACGGTCTGCCAAAATAACTCCAATAATAACCAAAATTTGACGTTTTAGGGTTCAACAATTACTGCCTGGGTGGCCGGGTATGAAATGACGCCCACGCGACTTCGCGGCAGGACCACATTTTTGTTTGGGATGGCTTGGGTCAGAAATTTTTTGCTATCCCTGAATTTTATTTGTTCTTGCTCGCCCTCTCTCTTCTCACTCTCTCACTCTCTCTAGCTCTCTCTCTCTCGCTCTGGCTCTCGCTGTCTGGCTCTCTGCGTCGACACCTCATACGCGACAGAGAAAAATAGATATAGAGAGAGCGCGATAGTGAGAGAGGGAGAGAGAGAAAGCTTAAGAAAAAATTTCCGAATTTCCAAGCCGATAATCCTATATTTTTTAGGTAATCGGGTACACCCTTGTCGCCCCTCTGGCCTATGTGAGTACGTCTTGGCGATGGCTACTCGTCTATACCGTAATCCCATCAATCCCATTTTCGTTTTGGGCGTTACGGTAGGTTTTTAACGCCAACATTGATTAATCATTTGCAGTTATTACCCCGAAACCCTGCATTTTCTCGCGAATCGATCTCGAGTCCATGAGATGGAGGGATGGTTATTGAAGGTATGAATTGGATTTTTAATCGGCTTTCTAATCCTATTTAATTTGTTTAGATCTCAAACCGTGAAAAGCTACAAATTCAAGCTAGCCAAATTCGATGCCAGGCCGTTCAGGAAAAGTAAGAAACATTATGAATGTTTCAATGGATGATGATTTTTAGGATCGACGTCTGGCGTGAAATCTGGAAATACAAGATTTTCCTACTGTACAGCGTGATTATGATTTATTTGTGGTGGGTTTTGGGCAAACTAGCAGAGAGCTTCATGGAATTTTCTAAAAATATCTGAAAAAGTGGGTAGTATTTTTCGAAAACGAGCTGGACTTTATCTTTCAAGGGCAGGTGCCAGCCAGTGCCGCCTAATTTCTAAAAAAAAGTCATATTTCAGATGCCAAACTGGGAAGTCTCTTTAATTCTCGATCATACCAATAATCTATGATCTTTTTAGGGTCTGCGACACCTTCACCTATTTCGGCCTCTCCCTCTACAGTACCCAGTTATCTGAAGGGAAATGGGCCAGTTACGTGCTGATGGGGGCTGTCGAGGTCCCGGCTTATATTTTCACGCCTACCCTACTGGACAGGTGAGTTAGATTAATAACTTAACTAGCCATGAACGGGGGGGGGAACTAGCCAGTAGCGCGGGTCAAACTTCAAAAATCCATCAAAAATTTTAGGTTTGGCCGTCGTACCATCGTGGCATCCAGCCATTTCTTGGCGGCCCTGGCTTTTTTCACCTTGCTTTGTAAGCCGGGTAAGTTAAAGCTCAATTTTTTGCTCACATTTGGAGTCAGGTTGTACAGATAGATAATTTCCCTTTTTAGGTGAATGGCTAGTACTCTCGATCTGGCTGATCGGAAAATCGGCGATTACTATGTCTTTCATGGCACTTTTTGTGTATGCTAGCGAGGTGAATACCGTATTAACTGACATAATATCAATATCATTTAAATAATGAAAACTGCTTTAATTAATCCTAGGAAAATAAGTGTAAATGATATGTTTATTTTAGGTGTTCCCCACCAACATCCGAAACGCTTCTGTCGGGATGTGTGCTGTGATCGCGCGGATTGGAGGGATTGCGGCACCGCAGATTAAGAATATGGTAAGGAAATACTGTTTAGTTTTGTATTTTTATGTTTTTAAGGTAAAAAATGCGCAAAATGCAAAACATTTCAAAAAGGTCTGATTTCAGACCCACATCTCCGAAAACCTCCCGGAAGTCGTGCTCACCGTCATCTGCCTGATTGCAGCGTGTGCCACCCTGTTGCTACCGGAAACCGCCTGCAAGCCACTGCCCGCCACGATTTTGCAGAGTGTCGAGAAGCCGACTGCGAAATTGATTGGAAAATCGGAAAAGTTGGAAACTGTATAGTTTTGTACAAAAACGGGATAAATGTATACGAGTTTGCCTTTTAAAACACGCAAATCGAAAATATCTCTTTCTCTCTGTCTCTCTCTCTCTCTTTCTCACTCTCGCTCTCACTCTCGCTCTCTCTCCCCACAGCCTCCCGCTCCTTCTCTCTCTCTCTCTCGCTCACTCTTTCACGTTCTCTCGCTCTCGCTCGCGCTTTCTCTCATTCTGGCTGACTGGCGATCCAAGGGGTCAACATATGCAAAGCCCTCCCATCACACCACACGTTATGAGCTTCAGCTTTTAAAGGAACAGTCGCGCTACTCAATACCCCGAAATACCCAAAAATGACAGCTAATACCTCCTCATCGTCCCCATTTTATTCCCTAAAATCTCACAGATTCCGGTTAACCCTAATCCTGGCATTTGGCCTCTACTCGATAACGGCCATGCGGATAAACCTTGGATTCGCTACCGTATGCATGGTTAATTTTACTGCGCTGGAGGAGCAGCCGACAAAGGTGGAGCATGAGGTAAAACAGGATCTTCTGTTGCTAAAAGCTGAATTTAGACGAATCCGGCACTTTTTGCGGATGCCTCTGGGTGTAAATCCGATGTGGTCCTGTGGTCCGAGAAAAGCGGGTATAATGTAAGTTGGAAAAGAGAAGGAGAGAGAGAGAGAGAGAGAGAGAGAGAGAGATGATAAGAGAGAACAGAGAGAGAAAGTGAGAGGGAGAGCGAGAGAGAGAGGGAGCGAGAGGGAGCGAGAGAGAGAGAGAGAGAGGGGGAGGGGAAGCTGTATTCTATGAATTCAGGGGTCTATCGTCTGGACCAGAGCGCAGCAATCACTGGTGATGTCAGCCGGATTTTACGGCGGTCTGGTCACAATATGGTTTTCCGGGTATCTGGCTGATCGATTAGGACCTAAATTGATTATCATAGGTACCTTTATAGCGCAAAAATACAGAGAGCATTCAGGGGCTTTTATGGACTATGTGGCGATGAGCCTTGCATCTCCATACCTGGCTTCCTCTATGCCATATCCTGTTTTTTTCGCTGCTAGGGTTGTTATGGGACTGGGAGAGGTGGGTCTATAGGAAATCGGCGTCTTCAACAAGTCCACGAAAAAATCGAGCTTTATGGTGCTTTTAAAAGAACGGAAAAGGAGTAGCTATGAATTTTTGGTAGCCATAGCCATAGCCATTTTAATGCGGCAACGCGTGTCACGCCGCGTAGGCGACCATCGCCGAAACATCCATAGTTAAACCAGAGACAAGAAAATCCATATCCCTACCTTGCCAATCCCTTTAAAGAATCGATTACGCTAGTATTACCTATTACTTCAGGGCTTCTTCCTCCCCTGCCTCAGCGCGTTGACTTCAAAGTGGTTCTCCGCCAACGAGAAAGCATCCAGTGCAGCTATTTTCACCTCTGGAAATGCTGTAAGGAAGCTACCGTCCATAGAAACGTAGCGTACAGATTGGCGCTGCACTGACGCCACCAATTTCGGCTTTTCTCTGCTCATCTCCACTCGGGTGGCCAGCCGTATTTTACGTTCCAGGTTTGAATGCTTTGGGTTCAAAAAAATTGATAATTTTCAGCCGGTATCGGTGCTACGGCTATGCTATTATGGACATTTTTCGTAACCAATACTCCAAGTGAAAATCGATATGTTAGAGGTATGATATAAAGTTATTTTTATTGCTTTTTACCTCATAATGGTATATTATGGTGGTATAATTCATTAAATCTGAAAATATCTGGATTTTGCAGGCGCCGAGAAGAAATTCCTAGAAGAAAATCTGGCACTTCCGGCTAAACTACCGCCTGTAAGTATCGGGGGCTAATGGTAATAGAGGAAACGAGAGAGAGAGAGAGAGAGAGAGAGAGAGGAGAGGAGAGAGGGAGAGAGAGAGAGAGAGAGAGAGAGAGGGGAGGGAGGAGAGAGAGAGAGAGGAGAGAGAGAGAGAGGAGGAGAGAGAGAAGAGAGAGAGAGAGAGAGAGAGAGAAAGAGAGAGCGAAAGAGAGAGAGATTATGATTGTTTTCACATTTCTATTATCTGCCCCAATTACCGTACCTAGGGCGTATCAATGCCATGGAGAAAACTGCTGTGGTCAACAGCTTCCATGGCAGTATATCTATGTACAGCTGTCGATATGGCTTGTGTCATCATTACCCAAGCATTTCTACCCCAGTATATGAAGGAGGTGCTGAAGCTGCCGATACGAGAGGTTGTTCTGCTTTTGCAATCAATTTATGCAATCCATAAACATCAAAAATTCTTTTTAAAGGCACCAGAGAGGGAGAAATCTATAACAAACCTCAAAAAAGGTCTTATTACGACGCAGAGAAATTTTTGGTGCATTTTTTCAATTATAAAAACCAAAAAATAACTTAATTACTTCAGAATGGTCTCTACACGATGGTGCCGTTCGTCTGCCAAATCGTCACCAAAAATTTGGCAGCGCCCTTTGGGGACCACCTGAAAAGGCGTGGAATCCTTTCCCACACCACCGCCGTCCGAACTTTCCAATCTATCAGTAGGTGTCATTAGGTGTACTTCGTAGCTAGAGTCCGCTTTAGGCGCCTTCGGAGCAGCAACCTGTCTATATCTAATGGCAATCATCCCGGATTGTAATTCCCCTTCGTTGGCCTTGCCTTTATTGGCGTTATACGGTATAGAAATCCCTAAAGAACACCGTAATTTGTAAATCTAGGTACTTTTTATTCCACTTGCACAATGGGGTACTTTACATCGATGCTATCGATTGCTCCTCCATTTGCTGGAACGGTGGCATCGATTTCTAGGACCTACGGGACGTTGGGGCAAATTTTTGGGACGAGTTTTGTTGGCGCGCTATCGTTTTTGGTGGGTTTCAGAACTTAAAATTTTCCTTTGTACAAGAACTATTAATATAAAAAGTAACGAAATAAATACACGTTTTTTCGTGAATTTGGCTGAAAATCACTTGTAGCTTTGAACATTACTAACGTAGTTATTTTATTGTTAAAATGGTTTACTTATTCACTTTTAAGGCGCCCTAATCGTCTAAAAGTCTCTTTTAATTGCTCCTTATAAAATTTTCTTTAAAAAGCTTGTGACATTAAATTTCTCCGTTCTAAAACAGGAATTCTACGATTTTTAGTGTGAAAAATCGTGCTATTTGCTGTATTTGTTAATTTTTCACACTTTTAGACCCCAATCGCCCGATGGCAGACGATTTTCAGCACGCTAGCCACCTTGAAAATTGCTGCCGGGCTGTTTTTTCTACGATTTGGCGCAGGTAAGAAAGCAAAACTGCGATAATACGACTCAAAAACTAAAAAAAAACGTCAAAAAACATTTAACAAACCCTAAAAATCGTGAAAACTATGCATTTTAGCCGACGTCCAACCCTGGGCCCACCTCCCAGAGCCGGAAAGCAAAAGGCAAATCGAATAAACGGGTGCAAAAGTGTCAGCACACACATTTTGTCTACAGAGTGATTTAGAAGACCGTCGTGTGTATCTCATCATGTTGTGGGCGGGGGTCGAACCGGGGCCTTGCGGGCGGCAGGCGGGGAAGCATACCCCCAGACCACGCCCATAGGCTGTGGAGGGTGATGGAGGGCGCTCAAGTGAAATGGGCGCCGAGAAAATGCTAGCGCGCGTTTCGGACATTTGTAAAAACTTATTGTTTTCTAAAGGTAATGAAAATTCCGAGAATATCTGAATTTTGCTGATACCATCTTTAGTAGGTCTTTCATATACCTTTTTGAACCGGCCGATTACATAAAAAAGTAAGTATGTAATTTTCTAGAGCTAGTTTTAATCCGGTGATACCCGTTTCAACGCACGATTTTTAACGTTATTTCTAAGCTAAAAACAAATCATAAAATTTTTCTAAAACTAATTTTTCTTGATAGATTAGCCTATACCTTCCGCTTCCGCTCTATTAATCTTTAGCTTCCTTTGCGAACCACCGGAATGCAAACTAAAAATAACTGTATATTTTGTATCACCTCGAGTCTTATGGTCCACTTTTCATTTAAAAATGCTTTTTGGTACTTTCAAACACGGAAAATAGCTCCGAAATCGTTTGCAGAGCACTTCAACCATCATCAAATTCTGAATTCCTTTATCCTCATCGTTAAAATTCGCTAAACAAGGCGGGGGCGTAAAGTCAATTGCTCTGGGATTATTCACCGTCAATATTCGCAAGCATGAGAGAAAAGTGGTGGGAGAGAGAGGGAGAGAAACGAACACATATAAATTACCCAGCAAAAATTATTTGGGGTTTAAAATCGGTAGGCTTAATGAAAATGGGTATAAGATGCCAAAAGGGCCGAAGGTTTAAAGGGGGAGAATTCAAAAAACGTACTAGGCACCGGAAACAGAAGAGAAATCGGGGGTGAAGAAGCTAGGAGAAGCACTGGGTGGTAGAAATTCAAAAGAGGTGGCGATTCAGCTGGGCCGAGAATCGGGTAAGGGGCGCCCACGTGGGGTTTAGCCCAAAACCGTCACAAGGCACGGCCCGGCCACATAAAGTAATCACAAATTATCGATTAGTATTAAGAATACCGACAATATAGAGCATTACAGTATGGATTTGAAGGGTAAAAAGTACAAAACAGTACAAGAAAACCCTCGTCATCAATCGCCGAGTAGGTTCCGCGGGTGGTATGGGGCAGGATTGGGTTTTTGGGAGGGCGAAAAAATTCTCAAAGCATACAATTTAGTTTTTAGAGCACAATCCTACCCGCCCGCCGGGCGGAACCCACTTTAACCTCAGCATCCTTCCACCTTCAGCTCTTCTTCGCCCTCCTTCTTCTCGAGCGTCAGCGTGGTGAATTGCTAAAAAACAGAGTTTTTAAATGAGCTTAAATCTAATATTGAATCCATTTTAATAAAGTTTGAATTTTAAGTGTTTAGGCTCTTTGGCATTATCGGGATGTTTCTTTCCTTTGAGCGTCCATTTTTCTAACATAAATCGATATTTTTATGTTTCTACACCGCTTTTTATCATTCCAAACGTCAAGACTTCAAAAATTTGGATGAAAAATACAAAAACATTTTCGAACAAGATTTCAAAAGTGTAATTTTTCTAAATTCTTCACAACTGCAATTCGTTGCTGTTTCGCAAAAAAAAATCTGCAGAACAAACTATTTGTTATGTTACTATGCACCACCTGGATCCATAGCAAAAAATTGCTTAAACTAAACCCGTAAACTAACTAAAACCCTTCAAAACGCTCGCTACCCACAAAAATCTGAATAAAACTCTAGAAAATCCATAAATCCTCACCTCAGCAACCGTAGGGTGGATACCAATCAGCCTGTCAAAGTCCCGTTTCTTGGCGCCGAGCTTCAACCCGATCGCGAAGCCCTGCGTGATCTCGCCGGCGTTCGGCGTCAAGATGTGGTAGCCGACGACGCGTTCCTAAATGTGGTTTGTAAAGCGGAAGTGTTGAAATCGTCGTACCTCTTGATTGCGGGCGCAGATGAGCTTGCAGTAGCAGTGGTTGTTCTCAATCCGGTCCTCGTTGATCACGTATTCCAAGGGTTTGAATGCGCCGTGGTAGACGATGATGTTGTCCTGAAAAGCCATACTTTCAACGTAATTTGGCGTTGTGACAATCGTGGGCCGTCCTATCAATCCAGATATAAATAAAAATGTAATAGCCAACATTTAATAGTGTTTTTTATAAAAGTTCGCTAGATTTCAAGCGAAACAATCATTTAGAAAACTTAGAAAAATGCCTCAAAAAATTTTATCATGAAACGATATTTTCGTATTTTCATCAAATCTATGTATTTTAAATTAAGTTTTATATTGCAAAAAATCCACTTTGAAAACAAGCAAACCGAATTACCTGGCCATATTTCTTGATCGCATCCTCTTCCGACAGTCCGCAACAGCCATATTCGAGCGGAGTGAAAACAGTCGTTGGAACCTTGTCGTACTCGGTCTAAAAAAATTTAGATCTACTTAAAAAAAAAACAAGAACAAACCAATTCATAATTTCCCTGGAATATGCGACGAGCCAGGACACGACCGGCTTGAATGGCGACCGGGGTCAGCTCGGGCTTGCCCTCCAGAATATCGCCGATAGCGTAGATCCACGGCACGGAGGTCTGCTCGTGCCGGGCGACGATCTAAAAACGCATAAAAACTTGTTGGATATGTTGATACCTTTCCACTCTTCGCCAACTCGATATCAACGACGTCCGTTTTCACATCAACATTCTGGGGCTCACGGCCGATAGCGTAGAGAACCCAAAAAGAATGCATAATTAAACGAACGACAACCGATTTAAATGACGAAAAAGAAAGACCAAAGCAAACTTCAAACATTTCTTCAACTTTTTTGAAAATTTTATCAAAAACCAGCGGGGGAGGAGCCGCTTCGCGACTCTCCCCCGCTGGACCCCGTCTAGGCCCTATGAATCGAGCGCTAGTTAAAGGCGCTAGCTTGCGGCTAGCTTCGTTCCAAAACCCTGCGGCGCTAGCTCGAGCGGCTTGCTTTGTTCTAAAGCCTGCGGCGCTAGCTTGAGCGGCTAGCTTCGTTCTAAAGCCTGCGGCGCTAGCTGAGCGGCTGGCTTGTTCTGAACCTGCGGCGCTAGCTTGAGCGGCTAGCTTCGTGCTAAAGTCTGCGGCGCTAGCTTGGCGGCGTTCTGAAGCCAGCGGCGCTAGCTTGAGCGGCTAGTTTGTTCTAAAGCCTGCGGCGCTATCTTGAGCGGCTGGCTTCGTTCTGAAGCCTGCGGCGCTAGTTTGAGCGGCTAGCTTCTCGAACCTCGGCGCTAGCTTGAGCGGCTAGCTTGTTCTCAAAGCCTGCGGCGCTATCTTGAGCGGCTGTTGTTCTAAAGCCTGCGGCGCTAGTTTGAGCGGCTAGCGTCGGCCCAAAGTCTGCGGCGCTAGCTTGAGCAGTTAGCTTGATTCCTTGGCCTGCGGCGCATGCTTGAGCGGGTAGCTTCATTCTATAGCCTGCGGCTTGAGTGACTAATTTCATAATAATGACCCTACACGGAAATCTACTCCGAAACGCACTTTCCGAGCAAAAAGCAAAAGAACTACGAAATCCGAGGATCGAACCTCCGATGGTTAGATTAGCACGGCGAAGCGCTAACCACTACACCATGCAATGATTGGCTGCACGCACCAAACACCCGTTTTATGCCTCAAGAGGACCGGCCGGGGCAGGGGAAGGAAATGCATCGAGAGGCAGATCCAAAGAGACGACCAAACTCGCGAGTGCAACTGGCAAGAATGAGGAAATTTGTATTTTTTCACATTATGCAAATTAGCCCTCCCGGACCCCCAAAATGAATAAAACCGGCTTTAACTGGTAAACTTGTATTTTATCGGGATTCTGAAAACGCCATCGGAAAGAGGAGGGTCGATTCCCCCGGGTGACGGAGAATTAGGGCATTTTGGACACGGGAAGGTCCTCAAACGGGCCTCGAAACTGACCTCCGCACCACACACACACAAAGATACGCGACCAAATTATATAAGGTAGGATAGAGTGTTTTTGCCGAAAAAAATCTATCTGTCTATTTTTATTTATTTCTATTTTATGTATCTATCTATTTTTAATACGTCCCTACCGTGTTGAACTCCTCGGAATGCTCGGTCTTCTTGCCCTCGGCGTCGATGGACACCCAGTGCACGAGCAATCGGCGGGGGCTGTCTTCGTCTTTGGCTCGAGCTGCTCGATCTTGGTCGGGATGCAGCCCCTAAAAGTATTATTTAAAAACAATCAGACCGGAAAACCTGATGAAATTGATGCCGTACGCCTCCATGTGCTTTCCGATCTTTTCGGAAATTTGTTGGTCGAAGCCGCGCAGCAGGATGGAGCGGACCATTACCTGGAAAAGGAAAAATAGGTGTTTTTCGGAGTATTACATAAAAATTCATATTATCCTCGTGCAAAGCTTACCGAAACTTCCAATCCGATACCCTTCAAAAAACCGGCGCATTCCAGCGAGATGTAGGAAGCACCAACGCATAGGGTCTTGCCAGGCGAATACTTGAGCGAGAAGATGTCGTCACTAAACATCAAAAATAGAAAATTCCACTGTCCGGTATTTTGGCATTAGCGAGGGGGGGCTTTTCCTGTTTCTGTTAGCATCCAATTTATTACAGGAAACCATTGCCTCCCCCGTTAATGCCAAAGAATATTCCATACTTACCTTGAAATGCAATACTCCTTGCAGCCCGGAATCGTCGCATCAAATTTTGGCCGCAATCCGGTGGCGACGAGGAATCGAGTGGCCGTGTAGTTGGTGACTACGCCCTTCTTGTTCTTACCGCTGACCTCGTGCGGGCCCACGAATGTCGCGTAGCTGTTCACGTATTCCACCTAAAAACAAATAACGCTTCTAAATAAAAAAATTACATTCTTCTCGCGAAGCTGTACTCGATAGGCCCAATTGAGTCCGGCAATGTGATCGTTGATGGCATCGCGCATGGTCTTCCAGTTATGCGTGATCTCGCCTTCCGGGAATTTCCAGCCAAACTTTTTCGCGTCCTCTGAAAAAAATAATAACGTAATTTTTCTAATATTAAAAGAACAACTGTTTCTACTTATCCTAAGCGTCAAAACTTTAAAAAATTCCACAAAAAGTACAACAAAAATAGCAATTTTTCCATCAAAATGGCGGAGTTTCCACCGAATATCCAAATTTTACGTTCTCATAGGTTTCCGCCTCGTCAATTTCGTGAAAAACTCGCTTCAAAACTTACTAATAGATCCGCCAAGCAAAGCGCCCTGGTGCATCAGCTTCTTCGGAATGCATCCAACATTCACGCACGTTCCTCCAAGGCCCCATGTCGTATCTTGCGTCGAGGGCTTCACATAGTCGAAGCAGGCCACTTTCTTGCCGAGCCTAGCGGCTTCCTTCGCCGCTGCCAGACCGCCGGAACCACCTCCGATCACGATCAGGTCATACCTAAAAATGTCTGTGAGTTTTTGAAGGTCGATTCTTACTGATGCTCCTGGAACCAAGATTTCAGCTGGCCGTTGGCGACGAGTTTGTTGACTTCTTCGAGCCCGCCGACGCAATCACCCTGAAAAAATTAGGTAAAAAAGAATACGTTCTCTTACCTTGACGTAAACAAGTGGCCAATTGTCGCGTAGGGTTAGCTTTTGAAAGTCCTTTCTGGCATCTTCATCGACGTGGACGACGACCGTGTTTTCGATTTCTTGACCTCGGAGAAGGTTGACGTACTGAAAAATGGAGGGTTTTAGGTGAATAGCTGATCCAAGGCAAAGAGAACGAGCTTTTTATGACATAAAATCCCAAATCAAAAACTTTTAGGCAAATTTTAGGTGATAAGTTTCATCAAAATTGAAACATCGTAGTAAGCCAATCCCGGCATAAAAAAAGCAAAAGCTGGCATTACCTCCTCTAATCTGTGTTTCACGCTTTCCGAGTATACAACGGCTGCTGGCGATTTTGCGATTGTCGTAAGAGCCTGAAAACATGTATTCAAAACTAGATACTGGCTTACCGCACTGATGGGAACCGCGGAAGAGCCGAGGCGGGCCGCGCGCGGAGCCATAGCCCCGGCCGTTGATGCAACGGCGCCCGTTCTGCGGTTTGACGCGCCGGTGTCGACGCGAGCTGAAAAAGAACAATAAACAGATAAAAAACAGAAATCACACGAGCCAAGATCGCCTATCCGAGTTTTGCTAAAACAAGCCGTTAGTGGGTTCCAACGCATTTCAATAGCTTGGGGAGGCTATCTTGGGGAGTTTTGGGCAAAAAAGAGATTCTAGCGCTATTCTGACGTATCTGGATGGTCCAAGGAGCTAATGGCGCACTAATAAGTAAGGTACGTTTTTTTATAAACCGCCATTGCTCCAAAAACATCAAAATGTGAAATTGCAGGTTATTTTTAGCGCGCAAATTTAGAGTTTTTCTGGGCTAAAAATGAAAACTTGTAAACTTTAAGAAATTTATTTTGCGGAAATCGTCGTTAGTAAGGCCACGTTGTTGTAACGGGTAATTGTAAAAAAAATTAGGGATTATTGACTTGGTGAGTGCCAAATATCGCCAAAAATCAAAGTTTTACCAACTTGGCGGGCTCTTTTCATACCAAGAGTTCGTAAAGCAAATATTCGGGCAGTTTTCAAGAAAGACAGCATAAAGCAGTCAGCATTGGGGCCTAGGTTTTGGCAGTAAAGGGCAGTGAAATCCCGAGAAAGTGGGTAAACACGTCGTAATGCCTATCGATTTGAATCATCCCAGGATTTGCGAAATCAGTAATTTACTAAAAATACAAACAGCTTAAAAGCGATCAATGGGGTGATGTTTTTGAACGGTTTCTTTTGGCATTTCGTTGCTTTCTAGTTGTTGTGTTTTGTGGCGGGAAAACGGGGGGAGGAGCCGGTGATGGAACATGGAACAGGGAGAGGGAGAGCATGCGACCCCCAGACGGCCATTTCGCACGAGGCCGGGCGAGTAATCGGCCAAAATATACACAAAGCCCGGGCCAACGCCATCAAAAACGGATCCTAAACAGATGTTGGGCGTTCGGCAATCGATAGGAAAGCTTTTTTATGTGGATCGATCGATCTATCGTGAAAATAATGCTAAAAAGTTGTTCCTTCTAAGAGAAAGACCCAATTAAACGAACCAAAATTAAATTAAATCTGGAAAATAGATAACAAGATTAAAATGGAGCTTACAAAACCAGTTTTTCTGCTTGAAACTAACTCGATCTAAACTAAGTCTAAAAGTTAATCGAGTCAGTTTTCTAAGGAAGAACAAATCCACTACACCTAACAAGAAAAATCTAATTGATCGGCTTAAAGGGCTGCCGACGGCATGTGTCGATCCCCACCCCCCATCAACAAATTGGCAAGTAGCCAACAGGGCAGAGATCGCGCCCTGGGGAGAGGCGCAGAGACAATTTCTTTCCAGCGCGTAACCGATTGACTATGCCGTCGGCATCCCTTTAATTTTTACGCTTGTTAAATTTCTAACAAAAATCGGCTTTGAGCTGAAAATGTGGTTTCAAGCGACTAACGTTATTTTTGCACTGTCTGACCCAATGTACTTTGCTCCGAATCCAAAAACAGACAACATCTGACGAAATTTCGGTTGACGGCGGCGATAAAATCGTGTCTGGAACTTGATGGATAGTTTCTACACCGAAATCTTGAGTCTACCGTAAATTGGCTGAAATTTGAGACGGTCTCGTGACTTAAAAAACTTGCCCAAAACCCGTACGGTAGAAAAAGGTCGACTTTTAGGAACGTGAAAAATGTTAACCCTTTTTTCAGGCTCGGGGCCACGATTTCAAGGCGTCCAAAGGTCGAATTTTCAGAAAATCAATAGTTGGTAGCGATTGGTTTGATGATAGTGCGATCAGAAGCGCTCTAGGCGGGCAGAAAGTGCCCGTCGGGCCCCAGAGACTGGACCCCGATAAACAAACACAAAACAAGCCAAGGCCACGGAAGAGCAAAAGACTCTAGCACCCACCTACAACGCGCTCGCGGATCGACGTGAAGAATCGGGTGAAGCGTCCCGGGCTGCTCGTCCTGGAGGCCTTATCGCCGGCAGGGCACTCCATCGCATCTTTCCCCGGGCTACACAGTACACAACATTACAAAGAACACAAAACGGGCTAGATAAGGCCGGATCACGAGGGGCTGTCGGCTAGCTCGGTTCGCGTCGTTGGAATCTTTTGTAAAAACCGGATTTTACCGCTTCCTTAAAATTTTAAGCCTTTACGGGCTTTTAACGAACATAGAAGGCAACGATCTGTTCTTTTACTACGCTTAAAACCGTATAATGTTGATGAATTTGTAGTTTGTAATTCTTGTGATTTTTTCAGATTACAAAGTTCCGAGGCGAACCTTACGCTTTTTACTGCGTAATCGGCGGAATTGTCAGCATATTTTCGTCATACGCGTCTGGCAAGAAAAATGCGCTCATATTTGCTTTTCTCGTACCACAGCAACATTTGTAGTTTGCAATGCCGCGGAACTCGGCGTCAATTAGCAAATAGGGTTAATTAATGTCAAGTAAACAAAAAGTAGGGTAATACATAGTTTGAACTGTTCGAGCCAGACTCTTGGCTTCAATGGTCCTTTAAAAAGCCTTTAGGTGGTCTATGCAACTTTATCTTTTTTTGAAATTTCAAATGCATTCCGAAACATTAATATTTTTTTGAAAGCGAATATTCAAAAAGTTTCTTCTGCGCAGCCTAGACCGTTGCCTTCAATGGTCGTTTAGAAATAACACGGGTATTAAAAAAAGCCGATTATAAGGTACCGTAAAGACCTTCTCGGTATGCAACATAGCCGACCGGCGGCCGCACCGGGCCCTCCATCGTCCATTCGGTCGGCAGAGGAGAGGGCAGCCGAGACGACCGGTTACGTTATTCTTCCGATTTCTCTGCTTCTCTCTCTCTCTCTCTCTCTCTCTCGTCTTCTATGGCTGATTGCAGAGCTCTGGAACTGATGCCCGGGAGATTCTGAGAGAAGACAATTTCTAGTTGCATCAGCTGAATTACCAGGGGTCGAGAAGAAAATTGAGAGCGGGCAAACAAAATGTGACAGGCTTGGAGATTGGTAAACTGAACTAGCGGAATTTGGAAAGGTAGAGATGAAAGTTTGATTTTTATGTAAATAACGTTGTCCGCTATTAAAATTGAACTTTTCGATCCTGAATTGCGCAAAATCCGAGAATTACTTACTGTCCTTTTTGACACTAGAAAGATGAAACTGGATAAATCTGATGTTAATCCTTTCTTCAATGGGGCTGCTGAGTATCTTATAAAATCTGAAAAGTGCCGAAATCGACCCTTCCGATTGACTAGGTATCGACAGCTACGCGTCACTCCAAAACACGTATGTCAAAGTCGATGGATTAACCAGAGCATATGGATTCTGCTTTGAACCGACACCCAAATCAGCTATAAAATTAGCTGGAACGCGTCATTTTGCGCAATACGTAACTGTCTGGACCTAGAAAATATAGGAGGTCGATGTTCACAACTATGGGCTTCTTTGCAGAGGCTAGAATAAGGAACTTCGAAATTTGGAGATTTGGCTACAATTTAATGAAATTCTAATCTTAACGAAGTTAGAAATTAGAAAATTAACCAAATTATAGCCGCCGGCCGACTTATCTTTAAAGTAAATTAAGCTGAAAAGAAGTTATACTTTTGGGAATAGAAAACGAAACGCGAAAAATCAAGTAAATTATAGCAAAATTGATTCTCAAGCTTGAAACACCTTGATCGCTAAATTAACAAAATTCTATAATTTCCAAGAGTAGCAAACATCAGAAAAATCAACTAAATTCGAGCAAAATTCCCACGCCCCAGATTCCCCAATGCAAATGCCGGAAATTATTGGGAACCATCGGCGGGAACTTTGTTCGCCGAGCGTTTTCTATTGCAAAAACGGCCGTTGGGACCCGCAAAAATTCGTAGCCTTTCCGATGTCCCCCCGCACAACCAATGGCAATTTCCAAAATAGGCAAATAGCGGCCCGAGCTGGCCCGACCATTGACGCATTCGGGGCCATTTCTAAAATTTCAGCGCGGCGGAGGTCCCCCGGGGGAAATTGGGCCAATATTCTCACAAAAATTAGTTGCAATATTTGAATGTTTGGTTGGCTAGACGGTCAAGGGATTTACGGTTCTTTCGCATTATTGGGGAAGGGAAAAGAGAATTTTTCTTAGTAGTCCAGAAAAACCTAGTAACGCAACGGCAAGTATTTTAATAGTATTCTTACAAGGAGATCGAGGCTTTATGATGTGACGATAGAACACGGAAGCTACAGAATTTCGATAATTGAACCAAAATTCCATAACGCTCTTTTATTGCCGATTTTTCAAGGGCTTAGCGGGGGAAATTGCTCGCTTTCCATCGACTGGATGTCCACAACTACGTGAAGCTCCAAATGACACTTTCGAACGACTTTTATAGCGGCCAAAAGTCTGGGCTCGACATCGAATTTCACTGGGAAAACTAAACCGTTTTTAAGTGCAAAAATGATCGAAAAACTTTTAACTTTTTAAAATTAGCCATTTGGTCCGAAACGTCGCCGATTTGAGTAGAAAATATATGTTTTTTTTTGTTTTTGTTTTAATAAAATTTCCAAAGTTTTGGCCTTGAGGAATAGTGCACTTTAAAATACTTCCTACTAGAAAAATTTGATACAAAAGAAAAAAGCTGGTTTCCCATTCGTTTTAACAAAATGTAAATCACCCGGTTTTTGGAGTGTAGCGGAACGGTAGCAAAAAAAAATAGGGAGTATCGAGTGCGCATTCGGGCGTAAAAAGGCGCTGTGTGGATTTGGGTGGAAAACATTCCCCCCTTATTTGTATAGCCCATATTTTGGGGGGTCCACGGCAGCTGGCAGCGCAATTTTCGTGGGACCCGCAATAGAGAGTGGAGGAGTAGCGGCAGGTGAATTCTCGAGTGTAAATAGTATTTTGGCAGAATTAAAAAAAAGTAATTTTGGTTCGTTGTCCGCGCTAAAGGTACAGAGAAGCCAAATTGGTTTAAATCTCGTGGGCAGTTGTTGCATTCGGTTCCAAAAATACCTAAAACGAAATGTAAAATATATTTTAATAGCACGTGGTCAAGTCTTTTTAGATACAAAAAGTTCTCAAAAGCCATGAAAATCTTAAAACCTTTTGACTTTTGGGTCAAAAATCTCTGAAAAATGCTCCCAAAAACGGCACGATTGCCATCTTTCAAAGATTTTTCCATGACTTTCCGTGTTTGAAAAATAACGCTATAAAACGCTATAAAAAAGTTGCCATAAAGGAACTGCTGAATAAACGAAACCCCCACCCGCTAATAAACCAGAACCTAAAATTTTAAGTTTCTAGTCACCACTACAATCTATTTTCAAATCCGAAATCGCCCGATATGAGCCATAGAATCCGATGTGAATGCCACAACACCCAATTTCCAGGTGTTGTCGCACCCGAAATAGTGCACATGTCGAGAGGAGCGCAAGGGAATAAAAATTCCCAGTGTTCCCCGGGCATACAATAGGCGCCCCGCAGACACCAGCCAAGGGCAATTGGAAACAGGTTTTTGGCGAGAGCGAGGGATAGGGAGCTAGAGAGAGAGAGAGAGAGAGAGAGAGAGAGAGAGAGAGAGAGAGAGGCGAGGGAGTCTCTTGAATTGAAAGTCCAGGTGGAGGTGAGCTGTTTTCCCAGTCAATAGAACCGAACAGACACGAGACCCCGCAGCTGATTCGGGATAATTTACAAATTGCGGGGGAAGGGTTGTAATCGAATCAGCTGTCTCGGAAAATTTGGATTTTATAAGCCTTCACGTCAGTCAACAACCCGCAGCAATATTTTTTGGCGCTTCAAAACTGAGTCATGCGGAAGAAGATGTTATGGAGCGATAGCAAATTTTTTGTAGGAAAAGCCATAATACGGTTGTGGAATAACACAGAACAAAAAAATTAATAAAACTTAAAAAAACTTAAAAATAAAATAAAACTTAAAAACTTTTTTATCTCCAACGGCCTAGTTCGTAGATTTTACCTTTGCGCCATTTTTATTTTTAGGATGGACCCGGAGGGCGCAATAATAATAAATTATTTATTTTGCCGCAACTAGGGACAAGAAGCCTTTCGAACCGTAAATTTGCTTTGCAGATACGCCGCCCCTTCCCAGCCGAAGCTCAACTTTTATATCTCGGCTCCCCATTGACCTACAGGGCTGTAAAGTATACTAAGATGTTCGTCTTGGTCTGGCGAATATTTTCGTATACTGGTAATGCCTGTACGGCAATAGGGAACCGAGAACAGTAGGTGTGGGTCGGCTTGGGGATGGTAACTGCGTTTAGCCTTGTTTGCTCACCATCTATTTCCAGCTCCAATGTAATCTCCTCATCCTTCACATCTTCAGAAGCAACACTCGCTACCGACTTCTTCCGAAAATTCGCGCTTTTCCCCTCCTTTGGGCCGGTGGATCCGCATCTCGAACATCTTATTCGCAGCACACCATGCGCGGCATCTTGGGTAGTCGCCAGTGGAAATCTAAAAATAGGAGAAAAGGTTTAGAAAGAATAGCTCGTTCGATAGAGCAGATTCTGGACAAAATCTATCCCGAAAGTTGCTGAACGACTACGGTCTTGGAGAAAATTTGCTCTGGAAGAACAGACGTGACGAAAGAGACGAAACTTTTACTAGAAAAAGACCGTAATCGTTTAGCATTTTCGAAAAGATTTGTTCAGATCTGAAGCGCTATCGAATGAGATATGTCACATCGCCCACTCTAAAAACTACTCCTCGCAATCCCTGAAAACGTTAAAAAACCAAACCTCGGACAAAACTTCGGGACCTTCGGGTAGAAATTCATGCAAAATGAGCGGCTGCCGTGGGGCGTTCATAGCCGGCGCCGCGCAAATTACCCCCTGATTGGTTTCCCGGCGTGGCGTGGGAGCGTTTTTTGGACAACTTTTGATGGCTGAACACTTTCTGGTTCATCTTCAGGTGTCCGTGCACGTCTAGGAGTAGCCACTTTATTTTGCAGATCAACGAGATCACTTAAACATACAAATCGAAATACAAAAGTGCGAAATAAGTAGTTCCTGAATTAGTCGTGCTTCCCGAGCAGCCAGTACGTTTCCATGATGCCCTTGCCCTGAAACAGATATCAGTTTTTTTGGTGCTGGTTTATTAGCGGGGGGAAGGGGTGAAATAGAAATTATTTTAATAGCATTTTACACCTCCTTTCGATATAAAAAGTTCGTCAGTTTCACAACTTAAAATTTGGTATAAAATTGGAATTTTTTAGTAAGTGAAACGACTAAAAATGTTCTAAAAATAGTCTATATGGTAGTATTCTCAAGGTTAGTCTGAATAAAAGAAGCCCACCGCTAACGAACCAGCACCGTTTTTCGGGGTCCAAAATCCGGACTTACTACATCCTAGAAGTAAAGATACCTTGATTATAACTTCGCCACGCGCTTCCATTTCATATCCCGGAAATTGGGAGAGCAGAGCATGAGCATCGGCCGAAACGTGGATGTGGCTGGCTAAAGCTTTTGGTTAGATACACGATAAACCAGACATACGTTTTCCATTACTTTCCATCCGAGAAGCCGTATTGACGGTGTCACCGAAGAGACAATACCTAAAAATAAACATTTTTTTTCAACTATGTGCCAACCTTGGCATCGTCAACCCGACAACCCCCGCCACACACGGCCCGGAATGCATCCCGATTCGCAGCTGCATCCGTTCCTGCGGCATGTGACCGATGCGGAAGCCCTAAAAAATTTGAAATCTCCTGGGAAACGAAGGAAAACATAGTTTCTGTTCTTCACAATGAACAGTTTAGGTAAATTTCTGAAAGTTTTTAGTGTACGTTAAAAAGGTTTACTTCTTTACTAAAATTCGTCATTTGCTCTCGCTAAACCCCGATCACAAAACAAATTACGCTCCAAAAAAGTTCGCGAAAATTAAAAATTGCTTCTGAGAAACTTTGCAAAACGCTGCGATTTTCACATGGCCTACATTTTATACCTTCAAAAATGCGCTTTGATCGCTTGATCATACCTTCACCGTCTCCAGAAAGTCGAGCGACATGTCGGCAATACATTTGACGTGCAGGAGCCCGTTTCGGACTGGCAGCCCGGATACGCAGAGGTACGCGTCGCCGATGGTTTCCACCTAAAGATACCGATTTCGAAGACCACAGCTTATTGAATTACCTTATAAACCGAATTATTCTCCACCACCTGGTCGAACGTCGAGTACAGCTCGTTGAGCATGTTTACAATCTAAATAAGGCTTTCGCTTATCGTAGGTTTTTCTCGCCCCACCTGCAACGGCGTGCATTTCGCCGCCAAAACCGTAAACTTGACGACGTCGCAGAAGAATATCGTCACCATCTCGTAGCTTTCGGGTTCAACAGACTGGCCGAGCTTCAGCTTTTCCGCGACTTGCCTAAATACCCTATAAGAGGTTGCGAGCTACACCCACTTAGGCAGCATCCGATTCAGAAGCAGGTCACTCTTCTTCTTTTCCTCGCTCAACTGTTTCGTCCTATCTTCGACTTCTTTTTCGAGGGTTTCCGCGTAAGATTCCATCATTTGGAAGACGTGGTCCATCAGGTTTTGGTTTTTGCCAATGTTCTAAAAAAGATGCTGAATATAAAAAGCTGATCTTGCTCTCCTTAGCGCATCTTCAGACCACAAATATTAAAAAAAATGACTCACCATGGCTTTCACAAGACTCTCTGTTGTCTCAATTGAAGGCCGATCTTCGGGCGATTCCGACCAACAGTCGCGAATTAGATGAATCTGGAAGTGACTAGTTCGATTACACAAATTTAATACGTTTTTCAAGCCTTTTTTCCTGTTTTTACAACCTACCATAGCCGGACTCATATCCACCTCGGCGGGCAAATCAATTTTCGGCCTCATCGCCGGATTCAACCCCTTCTTCACGGCGTACACGATTTCTAAGGAGGCATTAAGCTAAGATAGTTGGAAAACCAACATACCCTCAGCGCTCTCGGCTCGGTTCTCAATATCAAAAGCACTGCGCCGCGTCATCACTTGCGAGGCGACGATCGCAAACGCGTAGACGTCGGCCTTTTTCGAGGCGTGCTCCTGGCCGCGCAGGATTTCTGGTGCGGACCAGAGGAGTCCTAAAGAATTTGGTGAAGTATAAAATGGCATTTGGGCGATAGTGTATAGATTAAAGATACCATTATAGGTTTCTTCTTTGGTAACCTCTTTCAGGGAGGTCAAGCCGTAGCCGCTGATTTTTAGCTGCCACCGGTCGTCAATCATACATACGTGAGAGCTGAAATTAGTCCAAATACAAGCATTTAACTTTTTAAGTGGGTTTTTATTTTTTTTGCTACCTACTTGAGCTTTCCGTGAAGTTGCAATGATGATTTGTGAATATAGGTCAGCCCGGCGACAATATCCCGGATCAGAGAGTACATGAAAAATCCGTCAAATTCGAGCGATGATTTCATGATGGCTTCCTGGAAGAGCTTTTAGAGCAAAACTAGTAAAACTCACATCCAAAGATCCTCTAGAACAATATTTCCAAATCGACAGCGGTGGTGCCATTTCAATACACAGCCCCAGGAATCGGCACACGTTGTCGTGCTCCATTTTGCGCATCTGAATTGATAAAAACATTGACGAATATATAAAGGACACACCTCTCGAAACTGCTTGAAATCGGCCTCGGTGAAGAACGAGCTCTGGTGATGTGTCCTTGTCTGCACCGGCTCCCCGGCCATAAAATATACCGCTTTGTCCTAAAAAGTTTACATTTTTGGAAATTTCCATACGGTAATTGTGGTTTGAGATCGACTAGTCCTCGTCGTCGCCTGGGACTTATCAGAATTTCTCGATTGCAGCGATATTTTACTTTTCTCCATTTCCTAGAAAAAACGATTATAGCAAAAAAATTTTTAGCCTACTCTTTCTTTCACCGATTCCAAGATCGCTTGTGGAATTTTCCATTCGGCGTCGAGGCGTTCCTTTTCGCGCTTCTTTTGACTGTAAATTTATAAATTTAGAAGTTCAAAACGCTTACATAAAGAGGAAAATTCCCAGTAGAATCGATGAAACGATGAACAAGAAGACCAGTACGGCTCCACCAATGATGAACGGTCCACTTTGCTCCCAGGTGGACAATGGGCACTCATCTCCGGTAAATCTAAAAAAAATAGGATGCTTGATAAAAAAGTCCTTACCCGCAGATCGGCTTCGATAATGGACGAATTCCATTGCGATTCGCCCAAATCGAGCTGGCTTCGGAGGTGTAGAGCGCGGTTACTTGCTAAAAACAAATTAGTTATGAAATCCCACGTCTTTCCAGATATAATGAAGAGTCTTACCATATAATAAGAATCAATAGTGGTCGGTGAAATATTGAGGAACAGCTTCTGCTGGAAATTATTGTCCAATCCATATAGGAAAAATTGCGGTGATCGGGTCCCATTCGACGTCATTTCCACATTTCCGGAGTATCCTAGATTCAATAGTACTTCAAAGTTATTGCCGCCAAACCGTTAAACGACGCAGCCGACGTGCCCATCATTTGGATCATCTGTGTCAGGTCGAATTGGCCATTATTTGCGGCGATGCTCTTGTTGGCCAGGATGGCCCACTGGAAGAAGGCGTCGTGCAGATAGCTGGTGTAGACAGCCACCTAAACTACGATTAAAAAACAGCATTGAAAAGCTTACCGCATCGCCAGTGTCCAGGTTATTCGTGCAGTTCAGCGTCGCGCAATAGAACGGGTAGTCGCGTAGCTAAACATCGGATCGACGATTGAAACCGTGGAAAACGCAGCTTACCCTAGTCAAAACAGCTTTTCGATAATCGTCGTTAGACAATCCGCTTGCGGTGACGGACGTCCTCTGGATATCCAACTGAAAAAGGTCTATTTTTAGTGTAATTAGGCTGTTAGTTAGATAGAGATAATGGCAAAAAGGTCTCGTAGTATGTAACAGCTTTTCACGTACAATAAGTGTCCTCGCAGCGACCTGCTTGGCCTTGTCGTTCATTCCGTCGGCATTGTTGTAGTATCCATCCACCCAAATTGGCGTCTGTCCATCCGAGACTGTAATGACTTCCTTTTCTTCTCCTTATAACACCATCATTTCCATTTCCATTTGCCATCCGTCATTCTAACCCGAACATCACAAATTCCCAATTTCTGATGCTCAAAAATCTCGTGGTGATGTCCAATCCCCTTCTCAAATTAACTACTGAAAGGAATCAAGCCCTTGGCAATCATCCCCTTCTGGCACACGAATCCCTGAAAATGGGAAGAAACCCCGCAACCATGAAGTTCAAGAGATGATTGCCTTCCGGGTCAAAGCTACGTACACCTATCCACGGTAGTCGAGTTGACGTAGGAGTTGGCGGCAAAGCCGTAACCGCCCATCTTCAGCCCAATGTACACGTACTCGGAGCTTGTCATCTGAACATGATCGATGTCTAAAAATAGCTCAATTCACTCACATTATTGCGGTAAGCCGAGATGAAGAACTGACGATAGCGGTAGTCGGACATAAAGCAGAGTAGGAAAACTGAGAATTGCGGTGATTAAAAAGCTTCCGAAAATACCTCTGGCCCGGGATTTCAAGCGCGGCATCACGGGATCAATAAAGCTCGCGTTTAAGCTGTTAACGCTTGCACGGGTCATGATATCGATGTTGTAGACGGTAGGGTCGGCGATCGCCGTCTGAATATCAGAATATCTTGTTTATTACTAATCAATTACGTAGTTACAAGCAACCCACCTCGAAATCCGACATCATATTGTCGCAATACGCCACTTCATCAGTTGAATACACGATCCCCACTTGATTCCTAAATGAAATGTTGATATAAAGGAAATCTTGCTGACCATTGATACTTTTGCATGATCGAGACGAGAGCGTAGCCGTACCTGAAAGAAGACTGCTACTTTTAGGAAGAGCGCAGCGACCCGTCCCCTTATAAAATGATACTTACTGCAACGAATTGGGCGTGATTATGCTGAGGTACGGAAAACGATTGACGTCCGAGTAGGCGTTGGCGTTCGAGTAGCCCCAAGCAAATTGCGGGATGCGGTAGTACGAGCTGATGACGGCCACGGGAAAGATGGCTAAAAAAAAGATCTTTCTAATACGTAAGAGTCGTACCCTGATTGCATGGCGGACCGATGATCGCTTGTACATCGTTGAGCGTGAGCATTTCAACAGCCGTTCCGGCAGCTAGGGTCTCGTTGCATTCGGTGAAATTGAGAAAGAACCTAAAGTAAAAAAATTAAATTTAGCGCAAAGCTTGTTTTACTCAATATTCCAATGGGTTAGAATGTTCTGGGCACGGAGCTCATCAAGTGCCAGCGAAATGACACCGGCAGATTGTGAGAAGCCGATTTCTGTGGCGCGGATCGAATCGGCAACTAGAAAAAGGAGTGAAATAACTCCAAGCAAACAGCAATGGCTTTCTAATAATTAAATACCCATAAATCCAATGCGCAGAGTCCCTTTCGCGTCCGGGTCGGGCGCCGGTGATGTGTAGAATGTCTGCGTGCTTGTAGCAGACATCGAGAGGACGGTAGTGCTGCTGCTCTAAAGTAAACCATAGATAAAAGGCTTGCTGTCCTTCTGGCCTTATAAACATCAACAAAACCGTACCTGGCCATCGGCAAACCGGGCAAATATCAACAAATTGAGAAGAAATCGCAGCATTCACGGCAGTGTAGTGTGAATGGGGGCTCGATCGGGATGCGTGCTGGTCGCCAGGGGCTGGCCAAGGAAGCCATCCTCGTGCCGGATTAGGCGGCACATTTTCGAAATCATCCCGCCAACATGGTACGGTAGCAGGGATTGTCGGGCTTCGTCTTTGGCGCTTGACAAGCCGGCGGAGGAGGAGGGGTGCACCTGAAAAGTACCCGAAACCCGCAACAGGAACTGACGGACGGGCGGCTGACGACATTGTTTATTTTGGGAAAAAGTGGTTGTAGTTGCATTTGACAGCAGAAAGCATTTTCCTTGTACTGAAACAACCCGGAGAGCAGAGAGCTGAGCTCGACTAACCATTACCGAGTTTTTTTCCACTGTGACCCTGTTTTTCCTTGTTATTCCCGGTGTATTTTGAATAGAAAATAGGCTCAAATCGGTTAGAAAATATTTAGCCTACATATATTAATCATACCAGCACATATCACAACCAACAAACAGCAATGCACAAATCACAATGTGAAAACGAAACTCAAAAAGGTTTTTGCCTACTTTAGCGCTTCACTGAGATGTTACTTCGTCGTGAATTTCCCTGGGTGGGCCTCGCTTCGTCCTCGGTACGCGGAATTATCACTAAAGAGGCGGTTAAATGTAAAAAATAGCCACTAACCGCAGTTGGATCAGGTTGACGAGCTTGGCACCGTCCCACCTTCGGCTTCAAGCAAATGCCAGGGGGGTCGAGTGGATCGGTATCCTCCAGGGCAGCGGTTTAGCGCAGATTTGCAACCTAAAAATTTACAGACAGTTAAAAGGCTGAGAACCTAACCTTTTTCATGTGCGTGGAGGCTTCATCTACAGCCTCGCCACTCGTACGGCCACCGTGGGCGAGCCTGCTTTCCGCCTTGGTGGTGCTCCTAAACAAATGATCGAAACTCCAACAAAAAGCTTACATCATAGGTCGCCTAGTATATCCGTGCCATGCGGGGCGTGGAAACGGGTGAAGCATCCATCCAGTATAGCCGAGCTATCTCCAGGGCGCTAGTGGCACAGGTTACATCGTTACGCTTTTCAGCACCTAAACAAAGTTTATATAATTTTCGTAAGTACCTTACCGCTTCTTCACTTCCTCCAGTCATTCACCTGCCCATTTAAAACAAGCGACGTGGCGGAAACTCGTACCTAAACCGTACTTTATATACCTATTCGTGCCGCCACAACGTTCGTTCCCGGCCTTAAATCAAAAGCGTTTAGTAGAAAAGCAAAGCGTATACCTCAATGATTGTGTTCCACGCCATCAGCAGTAGAGTCATGCCAGTGTTCTTGTATCTTTCAACTAAACAAAACATTAGGTTGAAATCAAGGGGAACATTAAACTAAACCTGTGGGTCTGAGCGCTTCATTCCGTCCCATCGCGTTGTTCTTGATGGTTGCTCCTATAAAACCGGTATAAAATGCGCAAAATTGAAAACAAGGTATGATTCTAGCAAAGGAATAATCGCACGGTCCGAAACTTCATTATTTTTCTTTTTCTTTTCTGTGCAATAAGGCAGCCCGTAATGAACGCCCAACTCCTTTTCGCGCCCTCCCGTATAGCGCCGCAAAGACGAGCTTTGGCCAGCTTTATTTACGCACCTTTTTTCAACAATATCTCCTTTTCCTTGTTGTTTCTGGCGTTTCTTGTTCCTACCTCTTTTTTTCTTCTCCCGTTGCTTTCATTTCTGTTTCTTTTGCCGTATTCCTTCGATAACGCTTTGATTGCAGATGGATGGGCCATCCTGAAAAGCAATAAACAGAAGCCGATGACGCGCCAAAAACCCGATCAACGTTACTGCGTACCACGGGCCGTTGCCGATCGTGCTGTACCAGCATCAACATTCATCGATGGTATTTTCGCGGAAGCGCAACCGTTTTATACTTTTTTTTTGCAGTGGTTGGTTTCGAACGCATTGACCAATGCCGGCGGTGGGTCGCTTTTATGGGCATCAAGATGGTCCTGCAGCGATGACACTACGGTATCAAAGCAGTTTAGCCGAGCAAATTTCCTCATTTCTTTTCGCGATGTTTTTTGTCCAATTTATTCAAATAGTTTGTTGTCTTATAAAACTATGTTGCTTGTACAAACTCCCAACCCCGGCGCCGCCGGGTAACGAATGGAATGTTCAGACTATTTATCCCCGACGTCATCTTGATCCTAATGTCTACGATTGCGCCTTTATGACTTACAGCCTTTATGAATTGAGATGACTTCATGGGTGCCTGCCGCAGTTAGGATAAGTCAGGCGTCAGGCAAGGTGGTCCGTCGCTTCGGATGGCGTGCCGCCTCATCTTTCGAAATCGGGCCGCTGCGCGCGCCTCGGGCGTCTGAATTTCGAAACCCTGTACGAGCTCGCACCCATCCGAAGCGACTAGGCCCCGGGTAGCACGAAGCCTTTTTCTAGTCGCAGAGCGGAGGGAGTAGCGGTTACTTTCCCTCCAAATTGCAAACTAAATCGCAAACCCGACTTTTTAGAGTGTTTATCACCAAACCAGCCGATTACAGCCGCTTCGCGACTGTAATCGGCTGGCCTTCGGGCTACCCTCCATGTTTTACGCCACCACCCTACACCTCTACCTTAATCAATACCCACGCCCACCTTCAGAACCTTCTAGCCAACCCCCGGCAAAAAGTTAAACTACCTACCCATACTAACTACCATAAACCACCTGACTGACTAACTACATACCTTAACTACTTAGATGTCTTCCTCATCGCTTCAGATACCTCCCCCCATAGCCGAAACCCTCTTAAAAACAGCTTCAATAACTTAGGTACCTCCCATAACCAAAAATTCCTTAAAAAACCACTTCGCTACCTTCCTGGTGGCTTCAGATGCCCCCCATAGCCGAAATCCCCTTAAAAAACGACTTCGATACCTTCCTGATGGCTTCCGATACCCCCCATAGCCGAAATCCTTAAAAACTACCAAAATACCTTCCCAATGGCTTCAGATACCCCCCATAGCCGAAACCCCCCTTAAAACTACCGAAATACCTTCCCGATGGCTTCAGATACCCCCCATAGCCGAAACCCCCTTAAAAAACTACTTAGATTCCATCCCGATGGCTTCAGATACCCCCCATAGCCGAAATCTCCTTAAAAAACTACCAAAATACCTTCCCGATGGCTTCAGATACCCGCCATAGACGAAACCCCCTTAAAAAACTACTTAGATTCCATCCCGACACTTTAAATGATTTAAATAACGAATTAACATAATTAAAACGTATTAAAAAGTATTAAAGTAACTCAAAAAAGGCATCTGGGCGCGGGAAGGGCCTTGGTGAAGAGGGGCGAAGAGAAAGGGGGCGTGGCCTGCCGGGAGAGGGCCCCACTCGTTTTATTAAGGCGCCACTTTCAAAGCTAATTATTTTTATTTAAACAAAAACTTTGTCATAATGTTTTGATCATTTATGGGGTTTCTGACCACGCTCTATCCGAATCCGAAGAGACCTAAGCTCTAGCTCCTTTCCCCTTCGAGTTATAGTTGGCTTCAGACAGACAGACAGACTGACGGACACCACAGCAAAATTATTATAGTTGATTCGGACGCAGCGTATAAAATAACACTATTTTTATGTAGTTTACACTAAATAACCGCAAGGTCTCCCCACAAGTGTCGGGCGCAAATGCTGCGCCGCAACTGTCGCGTCGCATAGTCACGCCGCAAGTGTCACGTCGCAAGTGTCGCGGTTCCGGCTTGGTCGTGCGCTGTTATGAGATTCCCTGGGCATGGTGACTCAATTAAGGGTGCTCCTTATTAAAGGGATAAGGACGGCATGGGCGAACCCCGTTTTCGGAACTTTTTCGCACAGAGCTAACGGAGAGAGTGCGCTCCCAGGTAAGAGACCCTTTCCCCGGGTAACCGATTGACGTATGCCGACCATATTTCTTTAAGGGGATAAGGGCGGCATAAGGCAATACATTACGCGGGAGAAGGGACTGTATCTGCGCCTCAATTCCCGCTCTCGCCGCTTTTTAGTCAATCCGGGACTTCGACCTATGTCTTCTTATATCTTTAAAGGGATGCCGACGGCATAGGTTGATCACCCCTGATCGACTTTTTGGCAACAGAGCAACAGGGCAGAGAACGCGCGCAAGGGCGAGCCGCAAAGAAATTATCTTTCCCTCGCGTCACCGATTACCTATGCCGTCGTTATCCCTTTAAAAAGGAATGCTCTCATTCCACACCTAAAAACTGCTGCTTGGAGGGATCGGAGTGTACGGTAGCAGGTTTCGGCATGGGGCGCAGCCACGCCTTAAACTTTACCATAGCACCCGCTTCTGCGGTGTGCGCGGCAGCGCGATCATTGGCCTGTAGAGTGTTTCACTGACTGTCTTGTTAGCTTTCGCCACATGTGTTGATCCTGGCTTACACCGAATTTCAGGCATGCAAGCGCTGGAGATCACCAAACCTGAAATTGGAGTTGGCCTTGAAGCGACTCGGGGTGACAATAAAAACGGTGCGTTTATTTGCCATTTTACACATTAGTATTTTGTTGCAGAAAAAATACTCGGTGGACCCCAACTTCGACGATCAGGCAAGAACCATTCAACGAAGGTCCCATTGAAGTTCAAGGTATATTTTCGTTCACTGATTTGCAACTTTTTAGTGCACCTATGGAGGGTACTGCGGGCGAGTCATCAAAGGCAACGTCGCGATGGTCGCCCACGTGCGTGCTCACATCAGTAAGACCGCTTTGGTGCACAACTTTTCTATAGGTTACGAAATGACGGACAAGTGCGATGAGAGGGGCCTCACCACCTGCGTTGAGTGCTTAAGAAGCTTCCGCGATCCAGGACAGCTACAGGTGTTATCTTGAGTTTGCCTGATGTTATTAAAGGTCTTAGGAAGTGGGGTAGGGGGGGGAAGGACGTACATACAGATCACCTAGCCGTGCCCTCTTCTGTTACCTGGAGGTCTTTCCATGCAACTTCTCAAATTGAGCTGGCCTTCCGTTTGGGATATAGTCTATCGTATACAGTGTTTGGCGTTGATGATGAATCCAACTTTCATTTTTCCAATTTTTGGCCACGGCATAGGCAGAGAAAAGGGCTATTTCCGCGGGCCTATTCCTCTAGCTAGTTTTGAGTATTTCCCAAAACTTGCGGTTAAAACCGTATGTCGGAAAATCACGGTGCTTTCTCTGTCAATACCCATTATAGGCCCATTACACCCGCGTGCATTCACGGATCGAAACCGCAATGAAGCAGGCGACGTGTTTGACCTGTGAAGAGACTTTTCAATCGGAAGCTCTTCTGAAGCACCGCGCCAGCCATGTCGAAACAGTAAGACGGACGGTGCTATAAAATCTTATTCTGCTTTTAGGAAGCCTCGTACAGATGCCAGGAGCCTCAATGCCAATTTCGTTCTGCACAGCGCAAGCATCTGATGAGCCATTACCTTCAGGTACTTACTGCATTTTTTAAGGGTTTCATATGTTAGTAATAACCTCAAGCTCGTGACAACGCCGACCTGGTTTCGTGATTGCGCGACCTTCAATAAAATAAGTTCCTAACCTAGCCGGACGATACTAAAGGCAGGCCAGGCTGTTGTGCTGGCCACTATCACCTGCTTTTGCACGGCGTAATCGGTTGCATCTTAGTTGCCCATTTTCCGTTGTATGTTAAAGGGACTCCGAAATGCCAAAAATTGAATTACGGCACGAAAGGCACGAAGAGTTACGTCGAAGGCCTTTGTACCCCCGAGAGGGCGGCGAGCGCCTGAATTTGAAATTCCCCGTCGTCACTTCCAAATCACGTTCTCGGGTGTTTCTGGACCAAATTCGATGATTAAAGACCAAAACGATTTAGAATTGAATGAGGATTTCATAAGAAAGCTCAGAATTGGCTAATTATGTTTTTTCACAAACAAACCGAGCAAAACCAGCTTCGCGGAAACATCGAAGGAGTGCGGGCTCTCGTTCCTCAGCGGCCGCTGGCAATTTGTCAGAAATATAAGGTTCCTGCCAAAGGGGCTTATAGTTGACATTTACTTGCCTTTTTGTAGAAGGTAACACATAATTTTAGGAATAGAATTATGCTGTAGCAAGGATGAATTTCCTGAAAAGAGCATTTGGGAGCGTTGAATTTTGGGGTTGGCGAAGTGTAATAGTTTGCATGTAGCAAAAAACTGGATCCGACTAATTTTTTATTTCCAGGTACACGGCGACACCCGGTTGCTATGGTGTCCCTTTTGCCCATACACAGTGACGGTCCGAACGGCGCGCAATACGAGGAAAGTCGCCAACTTTATCAAGCATTGCCGAACGCACGCCACAGGTGACTTTCTTAGAATCGAACGCTTATGTATTTAGGTGACACCGATGCGCGATGCTCCAGGTGCGCTTACCAATTCGGGACACAAGCGGAGGTTCAGAAACATCTGAGCAAGGACCACGGAAGAGTGGCGCTCAGCCATCAGTGTCTGAAGAAGTTGGTGGGTTTGTTTTCGGTTACGATATATTATATTTTAGGCCATGGATGAAAATGCAAACACAAGCGCCCAGGCTAAAACTCAACCACTCATTGCCAACGAAGCACCGCAAGCAGTTTGCTCCGTGCCCACGACGACAACACTCCACATCGAACGGGGCGGCCTGAATAAAGGGGCGATTAAAAGG
The DNA here is from genome assembly GCA_038088335.1 of Mesorhabditis sp. LJ9110. Lineage (NCBI taxonomy): Eukaryota > Metazoa > Nematoda > Chromadorea > Rhabditida > Rhabditidae > Mesorhabditis > Mesorhabditis sp. LJ9110. The sequence continues at coordinate 660,588 of JBBGBA010000008.1, forward strand.
TTTGCACGTTTCGTATATTACAATTTTGTTTAGCGTGAAGCAGATCTGCCAGTGTGGCTTCGCCACCTTTGATGAAGTTCGGCTGGCGCACCACCGCAAAGAGTGCAACAATGGAAACGCCGTCATGGCAATCCCGCTTCCACCAAGGTTTCTTTGCAATTGCTTCTTGACTAACAAATTTAGACCAATCAACGACCCTACGCCAACTCGAGACGATCTTCATGAAGCTACCTTATTCGCCGTCCTCCCGTCCAAGGTATCAAGATTTTTGAGCCAAAAATTCGGTTTAGCATCAAAATCCACGTCCAGCCAAGCTGAAGGGCCGCTACGACTCAGTAAACATGAAGTTTGCTTTCTTTCTCGACGAGTTCAACGACGTGGATGAGAAGAGCATCGGCAAAATGGCTACCTTCCTGAGGTAAGCTATCACATTCTTCCTTCACTTTTAATTTTAGGCGCGTCCGCGATGACGCAATCTCCAAGGATCTGAAGGCGTCCACGTCCACCATGCATGAAGCCTGACGCTACCGTTCATCGCGGTCTTCTCGGATTTCCCATTTTACAGTTTATATTGGCATTGTGAATAAATTTTTAATTTTACTCGTCTTAAAATGGTTGTACGTCGTGATGGCGCTGAGCATACTGTCGAAGATAGCAATATTTTGATGATGGCGATGGATGCAGTCCAATATTTAGATGATGATCTGCCTGCTCAATACACGGCCTGCACGTTTTACCCGATCAGGAGAGCGACGACCCAGGCGTATTTGGTTTTGTGTATAAAATTTTTTAAGAATACGTGTTTGAAAAACAGTTTAAAAGGCACGTAAGTTTTGATTTTCCGGCCAGCTTTTGTAGCCGTTTTTGAGGCATTGCCGTGACACTTTAGGGTGAGGAAAGACGAGTAGCCGAAGGGATCGGCGGGGGATCAGGTGTCTGCACCGGGGACAAGGCGCGGATCCGGTGGATTGCCGTCGGGTCCCCTTACATGGGTCCCGCTTTGGCCACGGGGAGGCCCTTGGCAAGTGTGACCCGCGAACATGCAAACCAAGCCGTCGCCCTGCGGAAGCACAACAGAAAGCTGTTGATGCTGTTTTTTGTGGATCAAATGGCGGCAGTTAGGCGGTTTTTTTTGATTTCCAGGTTTTCAGGTTTTGAAAATGCTATATTTTGTCATGCTTTATTATCTGTTTCAGGGATCGTTTATTGAAACGGTTCGTGTTCAAGGGACGAAGCGGTTTTGCCTGCGCGCTCTAGAACTCATTTCGACCTGTAATTCATGCGCACAAGTCGATTTCAGGAAAAAGGATAATCTTTTCGCCATTCTTGAAGTTTTTTGATATGAAAGGAATTTACGGGCATTTTTAGGCAATAACCCTTCGTTTCTAATAGATTCGGTCGCGGAGCGTACGCTTTTTCCCAGTCCCCTGAAAAAGCATTCCCAGTGAATCTCGCGTGCGGAGTTTCTACAAGCCCTGGATTTTCCGATAAAGATAGCTTTAAAATTAGCTTATGTGAGTAAGGCTTAGCGTTTGGCCCCCTGACTTCTACTCGTTTAACCTTCTGTCAACTACGATTTCCGCACTTCCCCGCCGGGTCGGCCTCCTCGAAAGGGAGAATCGGATCTTAGGGCGATGTGGAGGAGTGGGTGCAGAGGAGTGTATCGGACTACAGGGTGTGGTGGCATGGGAAGGGGTCTCGAGTTTCCTCGTTTCGACGGCCCTTCGCTTTCTTAGGGCCCTGAATGGATGCTTACTGTCTGACATCCGACCTGCCCCCGGCATACAATTCCACACCCTCACCCCCACCATCTAGCCCGCTTCACGTTTCAGCTTGCCACACAGCCACTATTCATTTTGAGGCTCCTTCGAAGCTATTCGTGAGGTTTCTTTGGTTCATTTATTTTTGTTGCATACCTTAAAGGCGAGAATCTAGGCAACCTGTAAGTTCATGCGTTCGAGGGTTTTGTAACATTCCAGCAGGCTTCCTTTCAGGATATACTTTCGCGATCAAGTTTCTGCTCTGCCATTTAAAGTCTTAAGGCATCCATTAGTTAAAAAGAGCCATAATTGGGCATTGTTTGCAGGTTCTTCGTTCTAATTTTGTTGGCATAACTGCTAAAAGCGCTTAAAATTTTGTTATGCAACTTTTGAAGTCCGAACTTTATTAAATTTTAGCGAATTTTTCAAAATAACCTGAATGCTTGAACGCTAACGCTCGCAAGACCGCTGAGAGATTTCTAAAACTGCTATTTTTCTGCCTTGTTTTGCATTGTCCGTTCCGATCCTCGCCTTTCTCAGTTTTCCGATCTTCTATTTTTATCCATTTTCAGGAACGCCACGACGTCCGACCGGCGTTTTCGTCCTGGAAATGCCCCAACAAACACTGCCGCTGCCTTACATGCGCTTTTCGCCCACCCAGGTGAATTTTTTATTTTTTGATCGGGCCACTAGGTAAGCAACTAGTGCCGGAATACTTCCTAGGCGAATTAGAAACTAAAAAATTCCCTGAAATAGTCAAAACTGGTTCATGCTTTTTGTTTTCAGCTATAATAACTCTAATTTCAGGCAAGCACCGACAAGCCAGCCAAGCCAAGTCGGAAGCGTGCCGGTCCTGCACGTCCACACCCACCACACCGACTCAACAAACGGGGGTGAGCTGCGCGCGACCGGGAAGCCGGCCTACCCTCCCCCCTGCTCCCACCATTTCAACATTTCCCACCGCTGCCCGGTCCCGCACCCTTCTTACCGTACCACCTAATGTTTCCTCCTTCTCTCCCCGGACCTTCTAGCATAGCTGAAACGCCGGTTGCCTCCAAAAATACGGTTCCTCAAAAGTCCGCAAGCCAAGGATCGAGTCGGAAAACAGAAGCCAAAGACCAAAAACCGGCCCTGAAATCTTCCGATGACTTGATAGACGCCCAGCTCCAAGCATTTTTCCAGAAAAGTTTGCAAAAACGAGAAGCCCCCATTTTTCTGCCAATTCCTCTGCCATTCCCGGTCCCAATTCCATTAACTGCGGAATTTGTGCGAAGATTTATTGAACGGAAGCACTAATAAACGATTGAATTCATCAAAAAAACTTGGAATCTACATAGTATTGCAACGGATTTTGGTATTGACATGTCATGTAAGCTGATTTTAGGTGTATTGCTGGAAAGCAGTTCGAAAAAATGCGATGTTTTCCTAGATTTCAAGCTTTTTACGACGATTTTAAGGTATATTAGTTCTTCTAAAGATAGAAGGCGTGGGCGATAGGCCTTATAGTCGAAATATTGACCATGAACTAGCAGAAGTTCAGGACTGCCGAGATTTCAGGGAACAGGTGCATTGCTAAAGCCCAGAATAATCCGGGGAAGCGTTGAAAAGTGTAGAGATCTTGTTTGCCACGACTCTTAAACTTTACGGTAAAATGACCGAATTTTGGTTTGAGAATAGGACGTGGGTATTCACGGAAACTCGCAGGAATCTGACGATTGACTTCGAGATCCGAAATACACTTCGGACGATTTTTCACATTATGCTGCTGCCCTCGGCTTTGATCAATTCCCTGGGTGGTTACTGTATTTTTACGCAGTCAACGAAAGAGATGGGGCGGTATAAGTGGTTCTTGTTTAATATTTTGGGTGAGTTGGGGGGGGGGGCCAAGGAATTTCTCTCATTTCTAGGCGTATGAAAATTTTCGGGTTCTGGACTGTTAGCGGAGGGGATTTTGAGCAGGGGGGAACCACTTTTTGTTTTTCCGAAGCTATAAAATAATTTTGAAAATTCGAAAATTTTGAGCTTTTTTTGTTAATTTTTCATACATTTTTAACTATAAAATTCAAAATTTTTTGAACATTTTAATTATTATTCTATAAACGATGTAAGATGCTATAAAAATTGTTTGTATTTTGTTATAGGGCCGTGGAGAATCACAGTGAAAAATTTGGTTTCCCCCGCTAAAATCCCCCCGCTAACAGTCCAGAACCAATCTTCGTGGGGCCGGGGATAAATTAAGATAGCTTAAAACACTATTTACAAAATTCAATGTTCCCTTTTAGTTCTGGGCATTCGCGGCCGATATCTCGATATGCTGGATCACGCAGCCGATGTCGTTTCTACCCCTAATTGGCGGAATCGGAATCCGATATTACGGCTTCCCTTTTGAGCACTACTTCGCCACGATCTTCACGATCACGGTATACTTCTAGATCTTGATCCAATTACGTGATTTCAGGTCAGCTGTCTCGGCTGCGTTCTATCTTGCGTACTGTCGATTCAGCTGGGGCTACTCTATCGTCTTCTTATCCTCTACGAGCATTCATGGCCGATGCGAAGGAAGCGGAACCTGTTTTTGGTAATTTTTTGCTTGTTGAACTTGAAAGTGTTAGATTTAGTTGCTAGTCCCGATGCACCATGGCGTTATCGGGAATACGCTGACGTTCGGCCTCGCCTACCCCCGCCAAGAAGCCTGCAGAGCCTATTTTGCTTATGTGAGTCCTAAATTCAAGCCACTAAATCGGTTTAGCACGTGGCGAACAGTGCGGAATGCCTGGCCTCCGGACATATCCTTCTCATGCTGCACCGTGATATCAGCCCATGGTGGGACATTACCTACGTCGGCTTTATTATTGGTGGGTTTCTGGTGAGTAAAAATTTATTGATTTCAGGTCTGGGCATCTACGTCGTGAATAATTCGATAATTATCACGTTGACGTTGCGCCGTATCAAGGCCCTGGGCTCCCTGATGAGTCGAGTGGCCAGGGCGCGGCATCTAGGAGCATTATTTGCTTTGTTACTGCAAGTATGGGCCTTAAAAATCGTGCCAAAACTTCGTAGAAATTTCGAAACTTAAGGTATACAAAAATTTCGTTTCGGGCCGTAATGCCAGTGATCGTCTACATCGTTCCTCTGATTTTAATCATGACGGCCGTCACTTCTAACAAGGAAATCCCACATATGCAGAGTACGTTTGATTTTTAAAACCGGCTTTTATCGAAATTTCTTTTCAGCAATAACCTGCTACATCATCGCGTTGATGTCCACGCATGGGGCCCTGAACTCGTTGGCGATGATCATCACCGTGGCCTCCTATCGTCACTATTGCCAAGCGCTGATCAGAAAATTGCTGAAAAAGACGAAGCTGGCGCCTTCTAGTGAAAATTCGGGAGACGACCAAATTCTGCCGGCCGCCGCCGTTGCGCGAAGAAAACAGTGGCGGCGCGTGAAAGCGTTGGCGAATGCGCAGGCTCAAAATCAATCTCCAAGTTGAAATCACTACGTCTAAATCTGATTTTTGTACGATATTCTTGCAGATTTTTGTGATAAAATATATAATTTTTCACCTTTTTAGGCGGAGCAATTATGGCAGTTGGCCTCACCTTTTTTTAGGCAGCGACAGCATATATTTTTGCCGCCTTGCGATTTGATACGTTTGCAAAGCAGATTCGACTTTAGCTTGTTAGGTGCAATTCGCCGCCCACAACTGGCCTTGATGTTCTTACAAAAAAGTAGGAGCAGGTGCTTTTCATAGGATTGTGCCTCTCGTTGTGCCGCCTGAATTTACAATCCTTGTTTTGAACCTACTGGAAGATATCCTACCAAAAATGACGCGTTTCGACTTTGAGGGTGGCACCTATTATTTCACAGAAACCCCAAAAAATCTGACTATCAACCTCGAGATCCGGCGGATTATTGAGCCGCTCTATTGGTCTGTGCTGCCGCTCTCAATTTTTATAAATCTACTGGGAGGATATTGTATTGTCAAGAAGTCGACGAGGGATATGGGGAGATATAAATGGTTTCTTGGGTATATTTGGGTAGGTTAATTGTTTAAATTTTAGGTTTCACCCCCTGTCTACGCTACTAGAACCCTATTTTTTATTTTTGATCTTTAAAGGGGCGCGGAAGTGCCAAATATAAGCCTTTTTGGCAGGGGCTTTATATTTCTGGAAAATTGCCAGCGGCCGTAACGGGAAGCGAGAGAGAGAGGAGAGAGAGAGAGAGAGAGCCCTGGCTCTTTCGATCTTTGTGCGATTTCTTTGTGAAAACACTATAATTCGCAGATTGGCAGTAATATAGCCCCCCCTCCCCAAAGGGCTTATTTTTGGCACTTCCTCCTCTCTTTAAACGGAAATTGGTGTCGAGTTCCAATGTAGCAAGGCGGCAAATTAAAGCATCACCGGCTTTTCTCTATTTAAGATAAGTAGCAACGCCGTCCTGGGAGCCATTAATGATCAGAGACCAGGTCAATAATTAAAAAATTGCAGATCTGGGCGTTTATCGTCGATATGCTCATCGCTTTATGGCTTCAACCCCTTTCTTTTATACCTCTAACTGGCGGTATTGGGTTGAGACACCATGGATTTTGGCTAGAGTACAATGAAATCTATATGTTTGGAATTACGGTAAGTTCAAGAAAGGGATAGAACTGCTCGCTAAAAAAAAGTACATGGAATTTTGCTAGGTATTTGCCCTTGGATGCATCAATCTTTGCGAGGTTTCCATACAACTGGGTTTTGTCTATCGTCTCATACTTCTTTACGAGCATTCATGGCCAATGCGGAGGACACGAAACCTTTTTATTGTAAGGCAACTCGATGTAGAATCAAGTTTACGGAATTTTTCCGATGAATGTCGTATTTTAGTTACTGGCCTTCCTACACCTCCAAGTCGTCGCGGCTCTTACAACATATTCAATGTCCAGTGTCCAGCAGCCAGCGGCTAGAGCTTATTTGGCTTTTGTAAGTAGAAGAATATGCGCTTAGTTAATATCGAATTAAGCACGTCTTGAATTACCAAGAAATTCTGGACTTTGGTCATAATTTGATGCTCCTGCATGGTGACCTAAACCCGATGTGGGATACGACAAATTGGGCGATGAATATAGGTATGTAATCTGATTCTTAAGTAACCTATTAAGCTTTGGAATCCACATCAAAATGAGATAACTTTTTAGGCACCGGCATCTTCATGGTGATCAATTTCGCTGTCATAACCCAGATATTTCGCCGCTTAAAACAAATCGGCTCATTGATGAGTCGAGAAGCTTTTAGAAGGCACATGAAGACGTTGATCGCCTTGCTTTGCCAGGTAATCCCCGAAAAACTGTCGTTAAGCTAGTTTTCCAGGCCCTGATCCCACTAGCTACCTATATTATCCCAATCATCATCATCTTAGCTGCTGTAAAAGCCAATTATGAAGGCAATTATCTACAAGGTAAGCAGTAATGACTACGAAACGGTACGCAACGATCGATTCCGGCTTGCTAATCGTCAATTGCAGCCGCCTCCTGCTACGTCATCGTGTTAATGTCAACTCACGGTGCCTTGAATTCATTAGTAATGATCTGCACGGTAGCAACCTATCGACATTTTGGCCGGAAAACTTTACGGAAACTATTGTGCCTCTCAAAACCGACCGGGGATGTTAGCGGAAGTTCCGCTTTGTGGTCCCGTACCGACAGCTTATCCCCAGGAAATCGACAACGCGCAAATATGCCGAATCAGAATACCGACGGTACGCAATAAATCTGTAGAAGTGACGCTAGTGACGTCCAATAAATAATTACACAAACAATTTACCAGCCTCAAGACAAAAGGCAATTTGCGGTCCAACACGTCCCAAAAAAAAAAAGATTAAAAGACCTCCAGGTGCCTTTCTAATAGCTTTATTTGCATCAAAAGCACGTACCTCGTTCCGCTTCTCCTCATTGCGCTGCCGCATTCCTGCTATTTTCCTCAGAAATCGTGATGATATTTGAGCATGGTGGTGTCTCTTACTTTTTCACAGAGACTCGAAAGAATTTGACGATTAATTTCGAGCTGCGGCGCATAATCCAGCCCCTATTCTATTCAGTGCTACCGATTTCGATTTTAATCAATTTACTAGGTGGCTATTGTATATTCAAGCATTCAACCAAGGATATGGGAAGATACAAGTGGTTTCTTGCAAATATATGGGTGGGTTTTTATTAGGCGTAAATCGTACAGCTTCGGAAATGACGGGTAAGCATTGACTGTCGGGCTAGACTCACTTTAGTTTACCTCCCCCCCTCCAGTCGGATGTTTTTTGCTATAACTTTTTATTTTACATGAGGATTATAGGCTCTAATTCAAACTCTCAGGATATGTTTCGACGCTCTATCGAATGGCGTTGCAAAAATCCCGACAAAATCACGAAAATACCGAAAACATTCAGACCCTTCGGCTGTGGCACGGGGTTTTTTTTCTATGGCGAGGCGCGCACGGAATAACGTAGCAGTCCAAACGACAGGTGGATCGGCTGCGCGCACAGAGCCCCATATTAACCCCAGAGAGGGCCCGAAAAGTTGCCAAATTTTACTACTTCTAAGGCTTATAACTTTTTTTCTAGAAACTTTGATCAATTTTCCACCTCACTATCGATAGAGAAGGATCCCAGCTACATTTTGGTAGCAAAATAAGGACGATCGCGAGGCACAACATTGACTTGAAAGCCGTTTAAATGGACCCAGGACTGAAAATCTGGAAATTGTGCGAAGCGTTTTTCTTAGAATTTAGACTTAGTATTTCCGCTTTTTTGGTTTAGTTTGGTTGACGGATGATGGCCAATGACAAATTTGCTACTTACAAGGTGCTGGATGTCAAAACGCCGAAGAGCCGAAGGCTTGATTTTCCAGACCTTCCGGAATCAACCGGTACAACAACCCAATTTGCCTGCAATTGTTTTCAGGGGCAAACCTAAACAGCTTCAGGCAATTCCTGGTAAAAACTAAGTTAAACGAGCCAGAAGTAGCCATAATCCCTCGATTTCTATGTGTAGCGTCAACTTGGGTAAATTCGGCAGTTCTCGTTACTGGGGTGTGTATATCAAGGATGTTGATGTTCTTCCGCAACTTTTCGTGAAAAAAGCAAAACGGGATGATGTTTCTTTCCCCGGGAGGGATCGAACCAGCACCCCCCACCTGTCCCTTGGACCGGCGCCTTAGACCACTAGGCCACGCCCCTCCCCACCCCCCATGCGCGCGAAAAGACCCCGTGGTGGGGGGGGGGGGGGGTAAAGTGAAGTCTTACGGGGGCTAAACTCTGTTACCCCCAGGCGAGATATTAGGCCTGGGGGAGAGGGCGCAGGCGAAGAGATAGTAGGCCTGGGGGAGAGGGCGCAGAGAAAAGGGGCGTCTGTGGGGGGTAAACTAGAGTCTTACCCTTACGGGCTGTCGTTGCTTAGCTTTCGGATGTCGGCATTACTCCCTGGATCATGACAGGAAATTAGGCAAAAAGTTCGAGGTTTTTAGCTATGGGCTTTCCTCGTCGACATCATCCTCTCATTTTTGATACAGCCTCTATCTTTTATGCCGTTAGTTGGCGGGATGGGGCTGCGCAATTTTCGATATTCTTTCGAATCCGATGAGGCGTACCTTTTTGGGGTTACGGTAAGGTTTTCAAAGGCTCTATCAAAAGAAACTAGGTATTCGCAATGCTTTGCATCAACCTCTGCGAGATGTCCATCCAGGTCGGTTTTGTCTATCGTCTCCTACTTCTTTACGAACGCTCATGGCCGATGCGGAGAAAACGAAACCTTTTTCTTGTAAGGGATGGAAATAGAAACCGAAAATTTAAAAATTTTCAGCTACTGGCTTTTCTGCACCTTGAGATCCTCGGAACGGTCGTGACTTATTCAATGTCACGGGTCCCACAACCTGCCGCTAAGGCCTACCTTGCGTATGTATGTAAATACGATCGTATTTTGGCGTTAGATGGCGCACTTTTCGCTGGCAAAAGTGCAAGAAGGGCCCTAATTGAGTGCAATCACGACTGGAATCCTTTGAAGAAAACGCGCTCAAAAGCAGCTGCCGGCCTTGCGCAGCGTTGGGTGGAACAGTTTTTTCGGGGGCACTAATTGGTACACCCCGAAAACGGCTCCCCGACATTTGTGGCCCGTCACTTGCGCACGACATTTGCGGACGCGACATCTGCGGCTCGACATTTGCGGCCCGTCATTTGCGCCCGACATTTGCGGACGCGACATTCGCGGTTTGACATTTGCGGCCCGACACTTGCGCCCGACATTTGCGGCCCGTCTTATTAAGCCCGTTTTTCCCAATATACAATTTAAAAAAAGATCTTAAGCATTTTCGGGCAAGGCGGGCCGTCGCTTCGGATGGGCTGCCGCTCCACTCTTTCGAAATCGGGGCGGCTGGTCGCTGCGCGCGCCTTGGGCGCCCGGATTTCGAAACCCTGTACGAGCTCGCACCCATCCGAAGCGATTAGGCCTCGAGTGGCACGAAGCCTTATTTTTTAGGTAAAGATTAGGGAATAAGCGATCAAAACCGTTCAGAAAACTAGTCTTCCGGACGGTTAAAAGCTTCAGGCGTTTGATTAATTAAAGCCTTGGGCCGCAATTGTCGGGGCCGCAATTGTCGGGGCCGCAAATGTCGGGCCGCAAGTGTCGCGCCGCAAATGGTCGGGCCGCAAATGGTCGGGCCGCAAATGTAGTGGCACCCCGAAAACAGTTGTGTTCCAGCACGTTCTCAACGCTCAAGAAATTCTTGCGAGTAATGAAAACTTGCTGATGCTGCACGGGGACCTGAACCCGATGTGGGATGTTTCTTTGTTAGTGATGAACGTTGGTGAGTAGCTTAAAGGGGCTCGGAAGTCAAAACTCGCGTGTTCGGGAATTGAATGTATTGGCCAAAAACGAAAGGATTGCCGCCGAAAATGTGGTCGCGTTGCACCCAAATCTCTGGCTATTTGCCAGGAATCAACGCTGGGGTTCGGAGACCAGAGTTTGGAGCCCCTTTAAAAACTATCGGGCTTTCTTTCAAAGAATAAAGTATACACTCGATTTTAGCCACCGTCGTTTTTCTGTCCATCACTACCGCAGTGATATTTCAAATATTTCGGCGACTAAAAGCTATTGGCGACTTGATGAGCCACGCGACAAGGCGAAGGCATCTCAAAACGGCGATAGCATTGATAGGCCAGGTAAATTACCGTATGACCCTTTATTAAAGGAGTTAAGAAGGTATCACTATCGGGTTTCCACGCAAGTAAAGCACTACATCTCTTGTGTCGGCTTAAATTGCGTAATCGATAACCCTTTTAGGCCATAACCCCTCTAGCAACTTATATAATCCCGATATTTATTATTATGGCGGCCTTGATGGCCAATTATCAAGGAGACTATTTTCAGGGTAAGTTTTGCGGATCCTAGCGGCCAGTCAAGGTTAAAAATCTGTCTTAGTCGTTTCTTGCTATGTAATCGTGCTGATGTCGTCGCATGGTGCCTTGAACTCGCTGGTGATGATCGCCACCGTGGCTTCCTACAGACATTTTTGCAAATCTGTGATGCGAAAATTCATGTTTTCCTCGACCCTCATGGGCCATGGCGCCGTGAGCGGGACATCGAATTTGTTTAGCAGAACTGGTTGAAATCGAACCAGTCGTCGCATGGTGCTTTGAGCAAGGTAAGCGTACGCGACAGTACGCTCGACTTGTGATTTTGTATGGGTGTAATTTCAGCCGCCTCCTGCTACATCATCGTGTTAATGTCGACTCAAGGTGCCTTGAATTCACTAGTAATGATCTGCACGGTAGCAACCTATCGACATTTTGGCCGGAAAACTTTGCGGAAAATGTTATGCCTCTCGAAACCGATCGGGGATTTTAGCGGAGTTTTTAGTTTTTTTCCCCAGGAAATCGACACCGCGCAAATGTACCGAATCAGAATATCGACGGCATCCAATAAATCTCTAGAAGGGACGCTAGTGACGTCCAATAAACAAAATCACACAAACAAATTACCAGCCTCAAGACAAAAGGCAACTTGCGGTACAACACGTTCCAAAAAAAAGATGAAAAGACCCCCAGGTGCCTTTCTAATAGCTTTATTTGCATCAAAAGCGCGTACCTCGTTCCGCATCTCCTCAATGCGCTGCCGCCTTCCTTCTATTTTCCTCAGAAATCGTGATGATGTTTGAGCATGGTGGTGTCTCTTACTTTTTCACAGAGACTCCAAAGAATTTGACGATTAATTTCGAGTTGCGGCGCATAATCCAGCCCCTATTCTATACAGTGCTACCGATTTCGATAATAATGGATTTACTAGGTGGCTATTGTATATTCAAGCATTCAACCAAAGATATGGGTAGATACAAGTGGTTTCTTGCAAATATATGGGTGAGGTTCAGTGGCGTAAATTGTATAACCGGCAAAAGTAAAAAAGTATAGTCAGACGGTACCGCAACGCGACCGCGCCGCCTGTTCTCTGGCTCTTGTTTGGCGTGAAAACGCTTGAATTTAAAAATTCTAAGGCTATTTCTGGAGTCCTCGCGGAATTTTGATCAATCTAGACGTTGTAATCATGAAAATTCGCCAGAGATTCACCCAGATCGAGAGATTGAGTGCCTTACAAGCCATTACGTCATTTAATAGCTGGGCGCTCAAAAAGGCTTTTCCGCTCCGAGAACATTCAGGTTTTTCTCAAATATTTTACGTTTTTCGCAACGAAATCAATTTTCTGGTGCTTCTCGGCGGTGACCATTTCGTTTTTTGACCATTAGGTTCAATCCCGCACGCCCGAATTCTGACTTCCGAGTCCCTTTAAAAACCGGCCCTTACTAGGGAATGGTCTCCGCTCGGCCTCGAATTTCGGGTTGAAAGTTAGCTCATCTTGTAGAGCTCGACGAGACGAATCGATTGATGTATTTTTTAGCTGCGGATACTGTAATACAACAAAGTTACAGCCCTTTAAAGTTTTTACCCGACCTTCATAAGCACTCCCCACGGCCCCTCCACCGTGGTCTGGTGGCCTAGTGGTGTGGTGGTCGGCGTCTGGGGAATCTATCGAGGGTTCGGACCCGCTCACGATTTTTATTTTTTGCTTTTTCGTCCGAAGCCTTCTTTTTGCGTTCTGAAGGCCGTGAAGAAGTTTTTATTCATCATTTCTGCTCTAGAAAGCGCTCGGGGCTTCGGTAAAAGAAAATTATTTTTTTGACCCCCAGTGGCTAGCGCTCCAGCCTCCAAAAATTTAGAAAAATTGCAACAGGTAGACAGTCATCTTTACAACTCGTGATCGTAACCCAGGTTCCATGAAAAAAATTTTGATTTTATTTTTTAGTCTGGAATGGCAAGCTGGCCAAGTGTCAAAATTTTTCCACAATTCTTAGGGCCGGTATTTTTGGCCGGAGCGCTTTCTAGAGCAGAAATGATGAATAAAAACTTCTTCACGGCCTTCAGAACGCAAAAAGAAGGCTTCGGACGAAAAGCAAAAAATAAAAATCGTGAGCGGGTCCGAAACCTCGATAGATTCCCCAGACGCCGACCACCACACCACTAGGCCACCAGACCACGGTGGAGGGGCCGTGGGGAGGGCTTATGAAGGTCGGGTAAAAACTTTAAAGGGCTGTAACTTTGTTGTATTACAGTATCCGCAGCTAAAAATTACATCAATCGATTCGTCTCGTCGAGCTCTACAAGATGAGCTAACTTTCAACCCGAAATTCGAGGCCGAGCGGAGACCATTCCCTAGTTAGCTGACTGAAGCGTCATGCTTTTCGCAGCCGGGTTTCTTCCAGAATGCTGCCAGAAATTCGACAATACTTCAATTTTTAGCTATGGGCTTTCTTTGTCGACATCATATTATCTTTTTGGATCCAACCTCTGTCATTTATGCCGCTAGTCGGCGGGATGGGTCTTCGCAACTTTTGATATTCTTTCGAATCCGAGGAGGCGTACCTTTTTGGGGTTACGGTAAGGTTGTCAAATCAATTAAAATCAAATCAAAAGCATCTAGGTCTTCGCAATGCTTTGCATCAACCTCTGCGAGATGTCCATCCAGGTCGGTTTTGTCTATCGTCTCCTACTTCTTTACGAACGCTCGTGGCCGATGCGGAAGAAACGAAACCTTTTGCTGGTAGGGGAGGGAGGCTGAAACCAGAAATTCTGTTATTTCAGGTACTCGCTATTCTGCACCTTCAGATCCTCGGAACAGTCGTCACCTATTCCATGTCCCGTGTACCACAACCTGCTGCAAAGGCCTACGTTGCGTATGTATGTAAATTCGACCGTATGTTGGCATTAGATACCGCATTTTTTGCTCGCAAGCGTGCAAGCAGGGTCCTAATTGCATGTAATAACGAATGCACTCCCATTAAAACAAAACGAGCTTCAAAGCAGCTGGCGGCCTTGCGCGGTGCTGTGCTAGGTGCAACACGTTTTTCGTACTAATTGGCACACTCGGTATTTTTATTACCCCGGAAATTCCGCAAAAGTTTTCCCTATAACTTATTTATCTTACATTATTTTGGGCTGTAATTAAAACGCTTAGTTGATTTTTTTTCGATGCTCTATCGTTTGGCATAGCCGAAATCCCGACAAAATATTGGAAATGTCGAAAAATTTCGCGAATCCGGCTGAGGGGGGGCCGCACACTCCGCAAAACAGTTTTGTTACAGCATGTCCTCAACTCTCAAGAGATCCTGGCTAGCAATGAAAACTGCTGATGCTGCACGGGGACCTGAACCCGATGTGGGACGTTACTTTGTTAGTAATGAACGTTGGTGAGTAGCTTAAAGAGATGAGGACGGCATCTGTTGAACCCCCCCTGGGGAGGGGGGGTTCAACAGATGGGGCGACGAGAGGGCGCCCAGGGGAGAGGCGCAGAGACATTTTCTTTTCCGCGCGTAATCGATTGACTTATGCTGCCCCTATCCCTTTAACGAAGCATTCAACTCCCAGCGTTTAATGAAAAAGCAAAAAGGCATGCTACGACCGGGGGTCGAACCCTAGCCTTGTGCGCGGCAAGCGAACACAAAAACAATACGCCAACAGACCGCCGAGATCGGGACAAGACAGGTCCTCTTCCCCCAGGCTCCTTTATCAATGCATTAGGAAACAGACCTTGCCTGTTATAGCGTGGACCGTTTTTATAAAATTGGGAATTGAATGTTTCTTTAAAATCTATCGGGCTTGCTTTCAAAGAATAAAGCCACTCGAATTTAGCCACCGTCGTTTTTCTGTCCATCACTACCGCAGTGATATTTCAAATATTTCGGCGACTAAAAGCTATCGGCAACTTGATGAGCCACGCGACAAAGCGAAGGCATCTCAAAACGGCGATAGCATTGATATGCCAGGTGAATTACCGTATGACCATTTATTAAAGGCATAAAACGCAAGTTCAGGGAGGGGCCGCATACCCTGTCCAACGTATACACCCTATGGACGTAGGGACGGCGCGCACTGCCTGCCCGTGCTGTGACAGGTCATTTCCCTCCTTTGCGGCGTGGGGCGCCCCTCATCCCCTCGCCAGGTTGTAGCTGTGGTTGAATGGTATCCATCCGCGCCACCCGAGCGGCGAGCCCGGGTTCGACCCCCGGCCGCGGCAAAATCTTTGCTTTTTTCCAAAAAAAACGTCCCTGAACGTGCCCTTTAAGAAGGTATCACTATCGGGTTTCCACGTAAGTAAAACACTACACCTCTTGTGTCGGCTGAAAGGGCACGTTCAGGGACGTTTTTTTTTGAAATAAAAGCGAAGATTTTGCAGCGGCCGGGGGCAAGCCGCTGGGAGGCGCGATGATACCAGTCAAACAAAGCTACAACCTGGCAAGGGGATGAGGGGCACCCCACGTCGCAAAGGAGGGAAATGGCCTGTTAGACGGCAGCAGTGCGGCGCCACGTCCATAGGATGTCTACGTTGGACAGAGTATACGGCACCTCCCAGAACGTGCGCTTTAAATTGCGTCATCGATAACCCTTTTAGGCCATAACCCCTCTAACAACTTATATAATCCCGATCGTTGTTATTATGGCTGCCATGCTGGCCAACTATCAGGGCGACTATTTTCAAGGTAACTTTTATGGATCCTAGCAGCCAGTCAAAGCCTAAAAAATGTGTTTTAGTCGTTTCTTGCTATGTAATCGTGCTGATGTCATCGCATGGTGCTTTGAACTCGCTGATGATGATCGCCACTGTGGCTTCCTATCGACATTTTTGCCAATCTTTCGTGCGAAAGCTCCTGTTTTCCCCGACCCTCCTGGGCTATGGAGCCGTGAGCGGGACGTCGAATTTGGTTAGCAGAACTGGTTGAAATCCAGCCAAAATATTCGCCTAAAGCGCAATAAACTTTGTAAAATGAAAGTTACGATTTCTAACGGAATCATCCGCCTCCGCATCGCTTTTTGTGCTCCTTTTCGATCTGAAATTAAATAGCCAGGTGTTTTAAGGGGTTACCACGAGCTGTAGATCAACTTTATTCTATTCAGCAGCTAATGGAACCTTTTATTTACTATGGAGTCCCGTATTACTTTACTGAAGCTCCGAAAAACTTGACACTCCAATTCGAGCTCCGCCTCACCATTCAAACTCTATTCTACTGTGTGCTCCCTCTCTCGGTTTTAATAAATTTAATGGGTGGTTATTGTATATTCACGCGTTCTACAAAAGATATGGGAAGGTATAAATGGTTTCTCGGGTACATTTGGGTATGTTTTGAGGGGTAGAACGTTGTAAATTAGTAAAAGTTTAGTTGTGGGCCTCACTGGTCGATATCCTAATTTCATTCTGGATCCAGCCGCTCTCATTTATGCCGATGACCGGTGGGATAGCGATCAGGAACTATCAAATCTCCTGGGAGCGGAGTGAGGCATATATCTTTGGATGTACGGTGGGTTTTGAAGGCTTTCACGACGCTGCAAAGGCGGAATGCTTCACTTTGCGGTCGCCTACGCAATGCTCCATTGCACGCTCGTACCATAAGGGCGCTATGCATTGGCCATTCCTAAATTCGCTTTAAAGTTAGTGCGGTTAGTTACAGGTCTTTGCATTACTTTGCATCAACCTCTGCGAGCTGTCGATCCAACTTGGCTTCGTCTATCGCTTGCTACTTCTTTACGAACACACTTGGGCCATGCGAAGAACTAGGAATTTGATAATGTTAAAGGATACTTACTATTACGGTGCCAATAACTGTGTAATTTTGTTCAGCTTCTAATGGTCTTCCATCTTCAAGTAGTTGGAGCTATGGTGACCTACTCGATGTCTAGCGTGCCTCAAGAATCCGCAAGGGCATATGTAGCTTATGTAAGTTCATTCGCAATTATAAAGCTCACGCTAAAATCCATGTAACTTAAGAAGCCTTAAATATTTAGCATGTGCTCAATGCTGCCGAAATCCTGGCCATCAACCCAAAACTTTTGATGCTGCACGCGGATTTGAACCCGATGTGGGACACCACAATGTTTGTGATGAATCTTGGTAAGTATCCGCGACGCAATAACGTTTTTTCCATCGAAATTTAGCTACCGCGATTTTCATGGTAATCAACGGGGTCGTAATCTTTAAAATCTTTCATCGGCTAAAAGCTATTGGGTTTTTGATGAGCCGCGCCGCGAGGGGACGGCATTTGAGGACCGTGCTGGCGCTGCTTGGCCAGGTTTATTTTGAGGATTTTGCTAAAGTTGAAGCACTATATAACGCTTTGTTATTGCTTCATAATGGTTTAATTAACCCCATATAGGCCGTCATTCCATTCGTCACGTACATCATTCCGATCATTGCTATTTTGGCGGCCGTGAGAGTAAACTACCAAGGAGACTATCTGCAAAGTAAGAAACCTAAAAAGAGCGTGGGTGATTTTTAGCGGTCTCCTGCTACGTTATCGTGTTAATGTCTACGCACGGAGCCCTGAACTCTTTGGCCATGATCGCTACAATAACTTCTTATCGACATTTTTGCAAAGCTTTTTTGCGAAAGTTACTGTTTTCCTCAACCATCATGGGCCACGGGGCGGCCAGCTCGAACTTGTGGTCGCGGACGGATAGTAATAATCAGCAGCGGAATTGAAACTATAGCTTTATGTTTCATAATTGCTTGTCATTACTTTAAAATAAGTATTTTATCGTCTCAATGATATGCTGATGCTTTGGCTGACGTGAACGAAAGCTTGGGGACTCGGTTTTGGGGTCTGAACCCGGAAGGCCCAGATGATGAACCTAAATTTTTAAAAATAGCTTAATTTTACGAGGTATCTACCCATCAATAGTATGTAATGTTAGCCAATCGACACTGTAGTATAAAAAATTAATCATTCGGCTTTCGGGTACGTCTAATGAGGTATTGACAACGGCATCGACGAAGAAGACAACAAATTGGATAGATGACTGAAAGCTAACGAATTTTGATTTCAATTGTTTAATCCTAACTTTGATACGTTAGAATTATCGATTTTCAAGAAGGTATCGAATTATCAAGAAGAAGCCAGCTTACCTGGACAAAAAACCGCAGGTGCACCCGGCTCTTCTTGAAGGCGGATTCGTTTTTCTGAACCAAAATTGAATTCGAGAACATGTAAAAACACTATAATTACAGTCTCTGTCCTTTCAGCCCGTAATTTTGAAAATACAAAAAGTGCAAGTGCGATAGCTCCTAATTTGCACCTTAAAAAACGTTTGAAACCCTCAATTGCCGCCAGAACATTCTTTCGCGGCAACTCACCGAAACATATCGATACCATCCGATCTGGAAACATGTGGCCAGGTTGAGCAGAAAAGTGACGGCACTGCAGATATAGGCGGGTAGCAAAAAGGAGTAGAATGAGGACGTTTCGCCACATTCATCGATCGGATACCCCCAGGCTAGCCATTCGTAATCATAATAATAGGGGCAGGCTGGACGGAAAATATCCGGGGAAAGTGTCAAAATAGCGCCAATCAGAACGAGGAAAAGCCAGCGCTAAAATTAAGAAAACGGTAGAGGTTTACGTTACGTGAGCTTCCTTTACACGCTTGGTTTCATGGATTTTCGACTGAATCGGGCGACCGGAAATATTTTTTTGTAGTGGCAAAACTCACTTTTGCGCTTTTGATACCAAATATTCGCCTGTAGAGCGTTGGACGAGCAATGGCGACAAAGCGATTGGTGGCGACGATGGGTTCGAGTACAAGGATAAAAGTGTACGCGAGACTACCCAAGTACGCCGCCAATACATCGAAAATCACACCAAATTTGTCGATGGAACCGCTGGAACGAGGTTTTTTTGGATAAACTAGAGTCCTTTTCGTAGCGCGCAGTATGAAATCGTGTGGAGGTGCGCTGCGTAGTGAAGGAGAACTACGCCGCGCCTCTTGAAAAATCCAGAAAGTTGCATGCTACGTTTCCTTTCAGTTTCCTTTTCAAGCTCTTTAAGTCGATCAAGACGGAAAATTTACATGAGAATAACTGGAACGACATATGTCAAATAGACCAAGGCCACAAGCAAGTTGCAGATAGCGCGAGCAACGATAAAAATTCCAATCGTCAGGGCACATGTGCGATAAAAGAATAGGCATCGTAAGTTGATCGTGATGTTCAACAGACCGATCTGAAAGCACATTGCTTACAAACCCTCTCGCCTCACCGAAATTTTGGCTAGCCCTTACTTTAGCCCCCGCCCCCACCCCGCGCAGGAGGTTCCGAAAATTTCTCGACATTTCCGCTATTTTGTCGAGCTTTTTGGCTACCCCATTTGATAGAGCATCACAAAATACACGCATATTTTGAATCAAAGCCTAAAATAACGTAATATATCAGGTTGGAAAGCAAGTAATGGCACAAAATCTTTGAACCGCTACTAAAACCCGCAGGAACGTCCGATTTGAAAGTTTGATATATGGTTTGGTAGATCTTCAGACGCTCTATCACGAGACAACCCTTAAAGCACCCAAAAACTGAGGTACGCGAAGATACGGGCCTCAGAAGTTTCACAGAAAATTAGGTGCAAGCTTCCAAGCAAGATATCTTTGCATACCGGCATTTGCATACGATACTTTTAACACCAATCGATAGTCCTCGAGGAGTAGATATCGATAAATCTTGAGATCATCAAAATCGGACACTGGATGGCCGAGATATCGGCCCTTGAAATTTGGTCCACTTCTTAGAACTTTTCTCGAAACCCCATACATTTTGGCCTGCGCGAGCCAAAAACTGCTGCGTTTGCTTCAGCTCCCGAACCAAAATCCAGAAAATGCATTGATTTTGGAAGGCCTATATCTCGGCCATCCAGTGTCCGATTTTGATGATCTCAAGATTTATCGATATCTACTCCTCGAGGACTATCGATTGGTGTTAAAAGTATCGTATGCAAATGCCGGTATGCAAAGATATCTTGCTTGGAAGCTTGCACCTAATTTTCAGGAAACTCTGAGGCCCGTATCTTCGCGTACCTCAGTTTTGGTGCTTTAAGGTTGTCCCCGTGATAGAGCGTCTGAAGATCTATCAACCATGACAGGTGTATCAAAAAAGTGCCCAAGTTGTCCGAATATCTCGAAAGGGAAAAATATTTCACCATGCGTTACCATGCCAGAATGCTTATATGTCAGGAATAGGAAATAAATCAACTTGATTTTTCGATTGAGTACGCAACTTACTATTGACGCTGGTTCGAAAAGTGGGTGGTGGAAAAATTCTGATTTTTGGCCGAAATATATTTGAAATTAGTAGAAGGGGTGGCCGATCACCTGTTCGAAAATCATCTGTTCGAAAACCATCTGTTCGAAAATCATCCGTTCGAAAATCATCTGTTCGAAAATCACCGTTCGAAAATCATCTGTTCGAAAAGTCATCTGTTCGAAAAGTCATCTGTTCGAAAATCATCGGTTCGAAAAATCACCTATTCGAAAAAGGTCCCAAATGGGGAAAAATTCTATGGGAAGCTATTGCTACTAAAATGCTGTGTTTTACATGTTTCGTGGGGAAGTTCGAGGAAAATCTAAAATTGCGCGGCTATAACGAATCCTCCGCCAAGCCAAATAAGCGCCAGAGGGTGACCATCGACAAGCAGCAGCAGCTCTGCGAGAACTACAGCAAAGAATATATGGCCGAGTTCCTCGACAACATCGCCAAAATTTTAACCTGGATCTTCATGAATATGTCTTTTGTTTTGTTTTTTTAGTTTTTTGTCATGAAAAGTCTTGGGATTCGACAACAACAGATGACTTTTCGAACAGATGACTTTTCGAACAGATGTTTTTCGAACAGATGATTTTCGAACAGATGATTTTTCGAACGGATGATTTTCGAACAGGTGATTTTCGAACAGATGATTTTCGAACAGATGATAGGGAATCGTAGAAGGGTAATAGCAAAGTTTTAGAATTTTTGAAGGTCTTGTTATTTTTTTACAAGCAAAACAAATTTCAGCATTTTACACCTTTTTACTTCTTAATTCGCAACTCGCTTCAAATCCGCTGCCCATGGTTGATTTTTTGCAGATGGTTTCTCCGAATGATAATCTTTAGCACAACACCAAATTTTACCTGATTCTATGGTATTTTCATATTGCTTGCTAAAACGTGCCCCAGAGGGATACTGTAGTTTTCGTTTTTCCCGTTTTTCTCTTGACTCAAAGCTGCGATCTCGCTGAAAATTTTATCATTGGTAAACATAAGTAAGGGTCACCTATGGGCTAAATATCGCAAAGTTCTAGCCACACACTTTCCAAAAATATGCAAAAAACTTATTTTTGAATTCAGCCACGGAAATTTCTCGATACTTGAATGGATCGGACCGAAAACTACTATTATTCCTTTTCCCAAAAGGTTGAAACGATTCTATGGTGGAAAAACCACGAAAACCGCAATTTTCTGTTTTCTACAGTAACCCGTCTGGAGCGCATTTTAGCATTCCAAGACAAAATGCCATAAAATGCCAATTTTTCTATTCTAGACTGTTCTCTGGGTGATTGTAAGAGCCCACGCAAAAAAATTACTTATTTTCTGTGGTAAATGACAAAGTTATGAGGGAAAGAGGAAAACCCTCCTCGGGCCCCGATTTTGGATCTGAGGCCCCGGGTCGAATATCCAATTTTTGAAAATGAAAGAAGCACCGAGGTTTAGTGGATACAAATAAAGCACGTATCAAATCATGCATGACAGTAAAATTCTGGAATGATCTGGTAGAAGTTTATGGCTCATTTTGGTTTAAAACCAAAAATGACGTTCTTTCGAAAGCTGACTTTGAGGAGCTCTTCTAAATTCGATTGCGATCGAAAGCTTTTTTATTTGCATGGGTTCTAGTTGACTATCCAAGCTTGGTTTATGCTAGAAGTGTCGTGGCTACTAGGGCCTCGAGAACTTTTTTACGTGGCCTCAAACTCCGGCATATTTGGGCTCCTCATGAATTTCTTTTGACAAATTGGATGGCCCGATCAATTTGTGAATGTAATGCAAGAATGCGCCAATTAAATAGTATCAAATAAAATTATAACGATAATTTTAACGTCGCAATTAAATTTTATAGGAAGGCAGCAAGGTTTGCAAAACAGCACGAACCAAACGTTTTAGAGGTCTTAAAAGGCGCCCTTCCAAGGGGGTACGGTAGCTCGAAGTTTTATTAATGATAGACAGGCCCGTACGAGGGGGCACCGGGGGCACGGTGCCCCCGAAATGTCGAGGTCCGAAAAGTTCATAAGGGGGGACCCTTATGATTTTTTTCGCACAAATTTTTCTGCCTGCGGCGCTGTTTATTACGTTTCGAGACTTTTTAGAACCTATTTTTCTAAATTTTTTTACCTGCGGCGCTCGTTTTCATTAGTGCACCATTTTTGCTGAACCAAATTACGCCTGCGCGCACCGTTTTCGTTGTGTTTTCACACGAATTTAAGCGTTACGAACGCGGTTTTCTAAATTTTTTCGCCTGCGGCGCTGTTATTGTTGCTATTTTTGAATGTTTTGAAAGTGGCGATGGGGGGAGGTCGACAAATTTTTTGGGTGGGTGCCCCCCCCGAAATCTCGGCTCCCGTACGGGCCTGATGATAGATAAACCCCAGCCCTGCATAATTAAAGAATGAAAATAGCTGAGTTCCATCTGGAACTTTAGAAATATTTTTCCAAAGTGCGGTTTCGTCGCCCAAAAAAAATCCATTAACAGGGGGTCGTCGAAAAACTTGAAAAATCATCGATCTCAAAAAATTCTTCAATAATTTTATGCGATTGTGTTGGGCTCGTAGGTAATCTACAAACACTTATTTTGACATTTCCACCATCAGTTTTTTTAATATTCGAAATTTACGAAATTTCTCCATATAAAATTTCAGCCCCAAATAACTTTTCAGCCAGACCCTCAAAAATTCTTAAATTTTGTAGGTGCATATCTGCTGCTTACATTAACTTACATAGTAAAAATGAGAGGTTAGTCACCATACAAAACTGAGAAAAATGCAATTGAAGTTTCCCCGAACGCACAGTTTTCGGGTGTCATTAGTATGGGTACGTCGCCGAAATCGAAAAATCAGTTGAGTTATTTCCCTATTCCTGACATATTTAAGCATTCTGGCATGGTAACGCATGGTGAAATATGTTTCCTTCTCGAGATATTCGGGGACAAACTTGGGCACTTTTTTTTGATACACCCTGTATATCAAACTTTCAAATCAAGCGTTCCTGCGGGTTTTAGTAGCGGTTCAAAGATTTTGTGCCATTACTTTCTTTCCAACCTGATACAAAAGTTATAGGGAAAAACTTTTTGGAAGTCCTGGCTGGGGGGGGGGATAAAGTAAAGTCTAACCCAGATTTCAAAAAGAAACTTACAAAGCACAGCACACCGGCCGCCAAATAATCGTCGGCCCTGTTTATAACGATCTCTGGTGATGACTCCCCGACATCATCCATACAAAACCCAAGAAATTGGGGAAAATGAGACGGGGAAACACTAAGAACACTCTGGTTTCGAGGACGTGCTATAATTTCCCCTTTTCAGCTGCCAATCTTCGGTGAGCTATAGGCCGCTTAAACAACTAATTTTGAAGGCGTCCCAGGTAAAGGTTGCCTTCAGAAATTATCCCAAAAGCGTCTAATTTTGGCTTTTTTTGTGGTAAAGTCATTGTTTCGATAATGGATAAACCGCTTTTTCTGCTGTGTAATTACAGAAACGGAAATCCTGCTCTAAAGGGGCTTGAAAGTAAAAATTCGCGGGTACGTGGATTGAACCTACTGGCCAAAAAACGAAAGGATGACAGCGGAGAAGACCCAGAAAAGTGATTTCATTGCGACTTTGAGTAAAACCGAAATGTTGTCGGGCGGAAAAGGACTTTTCGACTGCGCGGCCATTATGTATATTTCGTAATCCTTGTACGGCACCCAATCTCTGGATCTCGATGATTTTCAGGTCAATTTTCTTAATTAAAAAGTCTAGAATGATCAAAATTCGGTGAGGATTCCAGAAATAACGTCAGAATTTTTGAAAATTCAAGCGTTTTCACGTCCAAACAGGGGCAAAATAAGATGCAGTGCGGTCGCGTTGCGGTCCCATCTGGCTATTTGGTAGGAATGAACGCCATGGTTCGCGCCGTGGACCAGAGTTGTGAGTCCCTTTAAGAGGAACAATTTATTAACTGGCAAGGATCGTGGAAATCCGAGCATTTACAGGGCAGCTCGTAGCGTTAATAATATATAAATAGTATACAAGAATTAATTTCTTGGCGAAATGCTGACGCTGTGGCTAACATGGACGAAGATTTGACGCGTGGTTTTTGGAGCGTCTATCCGGAATGCCCAGATGATCCACCTAAATAGTGAAGGATTCCGATGAATTTCGAGTTGTTTCTACCCGTCAATAGTATGCAACGTCAGCCAATCGACGCTGTAATATAGAAAATTTAACATTCGGCTTTCTGGTACTTCCAGGGAGGTATTGACAAGGGCATCGATGAAGAAGACGACGAATTGGATGGTCGACTAGAAATAAAGACGTTCTAGGGTTTTAATTTTGATTAAACTATAAATATTAGGTTAATTAATTTATTAGATAAAAAGTTGTTAAAACCCCACCTGCACAAAGAAGCGGCTTTGCACCCGGCTTTTTCTGAAGGCCGACTCGTTTTTCTGTAAATGGATTTATCCTTTTGAAAAAATTTTAAACAACTTTTTAAAATTAAAATTCTCTTAATATCGTTTTACTACTGTAAATTAACTAACAGTCAGTCAGTAATTAGTAGCAACGTCCCTAACATTTTTTTTCTAATGTCCGAAGCCTTTACGAACCGTAATATAGCGATACCAGCCAATTTGCAGGAAAGTGGCGGTGTTCAGCGAAAAAGTTATGGCATTGTAGATATAGGCAGGTAACAAAAAGGAATAAAAAGATGAGGTAGCACCACATTCATTTAATGGAAATCCCCAGGCCAGCCATTCATAATCGTATTGGTAAAGGCATGATGGGCGAGTGGCGTCTGGTGATAGCGTCAATATAGCTCCAATTAAGGCAACGACGAGCCAGCGCTGCAAAGATATTAACTTATTTAGTTTTCATGCCTTAGAATGGCCTAAAATAACTGCTGAATTGTCAATTAAAACAAGGCAATTTTCGATAATAACTAACTTTTGCACCGGTCGTGCTAAAAATTCTCTTGTAAATGCCGGGACGCGAAATAGCAACAAGCCGATTTGCTGCAACGATCGGTTCGAGGACCAGGATATAGGTGTACGCGAGACTACCCGAGTACGCTGCGACAATGTCCACGACACGGCCATATTCATTCGCGGAACCTCTGAAGTCGGCGTTAATAGATTTTTTCGATACGCGTAACTTAAGTTAGATATAAGTTTTACTGCTATTTCATACCTCAAGACAACTGGAATGACATAAACGAGATATACGATAGCGACAGCAAAGTTACAGATAGCCCGAGCTCGGATAAAATAGGAAACTGTTAACGCACTGGAGCGATAAAAGACCAAATTTCGAAAATTGATGAACACGTTCAGGAAGGCTATCTAAAAGTAGATAGTTTATCGTTTAAAAACGAAGATCTCCGTTATAAAATTATTTTTAAATACCATAATCGGAATTTTTCGGGCAAATTTTTTAAGTTTAGAATTGTTAAACTGAATCCGACATCCATACAATGAATAACACGCCGGCTGCCAAATAGTCGTCGCTTCTGAGAATCTCTACAATTAACGCGTCATCATCTCCCATTAGCTAAAGAATTGGCCGACGAATCGAGACAAAAGACTGTCTTTGAGATCAGGTCTTCATTTGGAACACGGCCATTTTGAATTTCGCACTCCACAATTTCCACACGAGTTCACTACAGGTAAGCTGCCAATTTTCCGCTTTATACCTCGTCCCGGAAGACGAAAAAGAAAAAAGAAAGAGAGACTTTTCGAAGCTATTTTTTTATTCCTATTCTCGGCGTTAGGTTTGTGTTTCATTTTGGTGGCCAGGAATCTGGCCCATCCGGCTCTGGGTAGATTGGGTGTGAACAGGTTGAGCAGGGGATCAACCCATCTGTCCCCAATTATCCATAAACGGATGCGTTTGCACCTGCCTTCGAACAAACTGAGCAATATGTAAATCCACCTGTAATGTCAAGGTGAGAGGGAGAGAGAAGAGAGAGAGGGGAGAGAAGAAAGTGAAAGGGAAAGCTGAGCCAACACGAGGGGCTGAGAGAGCGAGAGACAGACAGTGAGAGAGAACGAAAGAGCGAGAGAGCGACAGCGAGACAGTGGGAGCACGATGACATGTCGCAAATTGATTCCATGAAAGTATTGTTTACTTTGAGTTAGCTTTTTGGGGATTTGCTTATTATTTTGATCTCATTTTTCCACAGCTATGCATCTTACGATTAGATAGGTATTCAAACTGTTTTAAGGTAAATGGATCAAACCCTGAATCTCGTGCTCGTCTGTTCGTTCTTGTGTCTGTCTGTCTGTCAGCCACAACCCCCCGCTGTGGTTACCACCTGGTCGAATGGGGCAGGGAGGTTGGCTGGCTGCATTGAGGTGAGCAGGAGAAGAAGAAGGTCCGGGAAATGAATATGCATGCGGCTGGCCTTTCCAGGAAGGTGAGAAGTTGTATGTCTCCACCCCTAAAGTGTGCCCCCGTACCGCTAAACGATCCTTTTCAAATCACAGCCTTTTCAGGGCAGCGTTCTCCCTGTTAGCCCAGGCCAAGACGACCAGCCGGCTAGGGCAAGTGTAGAATAATGGGATTGGATGGTGGGTGGGTGTGAATGGGGAGAGTTTCCAGATGCATCCTTTTGACACAGCCTTACCCCCCAGCTTGCCCCTAGCTGTCCGCACCGCTACTTCCACAATGGAATGGCGGTACCGTACTCCTAATTCTGTTGCGTAGTTTGCAGCGATCGTAGCTGTATGGATTTCAGAGCGAAATTAGGATGTTACGGTGGTCGTTACTAGAACCTTACAGCATTTTGAGATGCCTGGAAATTTGCTTTGAGGGATGCTGGCAGAACCCAGTTAGGATTTTTTGAAATCCGGGATCCGAGCAAGCTAGAAAAGAGTATTGAGGATATTTCTTGCAACCATAAAATTGCCTTAGTTGGCAGGTTAGCAGGGGTTTTATTGAGGAACATTTTTGGAGTACGAGACATCACAGTAGACCAGAAAATGCCAGCCTTGCAGAGATTCTTGGGGATTTTCGGGAATTACCGAATCTTGTCAAGTGCAGTCTAGAGGAGATTTTCTAGGTTTTTTGCAGAATTTGATGTTTTTTACCAAATGTGGAAACTTAGATATTGCAATGCTTAAACTAGCAGAAATCCTTGTGGCAAATACCCCGACTTTCAAAACGTGGGCAAGGTGGCTTAGACTGCTTACGACAACTCATTGACATTGTTAGCACCTCTGTGCTAATCCTCTCTCTCTCTCTCTTTCTCTCTCTCTCGCCTGATTGTCTTCAATAGCCCTCTCCTCCCTAATCGAGCGGTCACAGGTTTCCCGCTGTGTCGATAGTATCTTCTAGTAGTACTCGTAAAGGGCCCAGCTTGCCCATCCCATTTCCACAATGCCCTCCCACTGCTGCCCCCTCTCTCTCTCTCTCTCTCTCTCTCTCTCTCTCTCTTCTCTCTCTTCCTCGTCTATAACCACAGCCGCGCAAATCCCCTCCCTCATCCTTTAGAAACCGCGAATTATCGGCCGATGGCTGGGCCACACCCCTCGGTGTAAACAATTTGTTTTTGGCCCCCATGGCTTGGACACAATGGGCCCTATGGTGCGGGCCTATGCCTGGAGGTACGGTAGTTCTGATTTTGTCCAAATATCAGATTTTCCATTGCAATTTTCTCTACCGTACTCTAGGGTGTACTCTAGGCTTTCGCTACGATACTTTGGACCAGAAATTTAGTTTGATTCAGTTTTTTTTTGCGATTCTGGCTTGCAAAGATCCATTGCTCTGCTTTTTTTTTGTAGGTTAGGGCCTAAACCGACTTTTTCCTAGGTTCTCCGGACTTAAAATTAGCAATTTTCGGGGTTTTCCAAGAGCTACAAGTAATTTTATGATCTGCAGGTTTTGTCTACAGTAGATACTACAGCAGTAGTCACAGGTAATTTTCCCGAATTCTTGTTGTATCGAAATTAATTTATATCGCCGATTTCTCAAAGGCTACAAGTCTTCAGCTTCACTGAAATTCCTTATGTCTACTCCCGCAGAAGGACAAGAGCTGCTTGGGTGCCCTGGAAGCGACGGATACCCCTGGGGCCACCACTGCCCGATTTTTGACAAGTGACAGCCCGTTGAATAACTTTCTGGAAGCGAGATTGAGAGAGAGAGAGAGAGAGAGAGAGAGAGAGGAGGGAGAGCGTGCTAGAGAAAAGAATAGAATTTCAAGCTGGTTGGCCCCATTGGCCTCCCTATGGCTCTTCTGGCCCCTATATTTCATTTGATACCCCTAGCCGAGTCGGGATCATCATAAACTTTTCGCTAATTTATTGCATACGGTCCCTCTTATACGGTTGGCTTGTAAATAGGGGTCAAACGGATCGGGTAGCAAATTTTGAGGCTGAGTTTGCATAGTTTCATTTGGATTTGAGGCTAATGGGATGGATTTTTGAGTGTAGGCGGATTCGGAAAACTGGAAAAACCATTGCAAAAATTTAATTTTAACAATTTTGACAACCCCGGGCTTTACCGAACCTTTGTGAAATTTTTTTCTGGTTTTTTTTCTTATATATGTCTTTTTGCTAAATACGACACAGTTTTGGTTGCAGCTTATCAAATTTTGTAATTAAAAATTTAGGAGAATTACGAAGCCTAAAACTTCATAACCGAAGAATCGTCAAAAAATGCATTGCATGGAGCACTGCTTGAAATTTGAGTTAAAAGACCACGAATATTACTACGAATACCGTAGTTTTTGGATTGTTCTATCAACACCGCTATTTCATCGTTTTTTTTCACTTTTCCGGCCCTCAGAGAATCGGTTCAAGTACGCCAGTACCCTAAATTACGGACTACACAATGCTCCGGGCGTACGGAAAGCAATGCGACTTCAGTTCACAATTTTTCCTCAGCAAATTACTTGTTTCTGAAATGTCAACTGTTTTTCTGGGATCGTATCTTCAAGAAATTCAAAGTTTCGCGCGGTTAGCTTATAAAATCCATTCCTGTACGCTACATTACGCACTACGAAACACTCCGCTCTCACGGTACTCGATATCGCGGCAATTTACAGCTCCATTTCTTGTGCCACAGGGCTGGAATATGGATATGGATGGCTTATGGAGACGGCAATCTGTCGAATATTCCCATGTCCTCATCCTCACACCATCCCCCTATTGAAGACAAAGGGTGTTGTCGGCCAAAAGGAGGACCCGCAAGGGCCCAGAAAAGGGTCCTAAAGAGGGCCCACTTGGCCCGCCCACCCCTATCAAAAAGCTCTCCCGCCACTACACACCATATGACTCACCGATTGCTCGCGCTACGATGCTACGATCGCTTATTGTACGTTTTTGGTCCAATACTGCTCTAGGAGACCTTAGAGAGAAACCTTACCGTAATCGATATCTTGGACTTTTTTTGCGTGATTTTTGCCAGCCCCTTGCTCAAAAGCAACTACCGTAATCTCACGCGACGGGAATTAGGTAAACATCAAAAATAGCTATTGATCGTAACTTTTATGTATTGTCATTTTGCACAGTTTTCTAAGTTACATTACTGTAATTCGACAAAAACCCTTTCCTTCTTACGGTAGTTTTTACAAAAAGTCAGCTTCCGTATTGTCCCACGCGCAAAAATTACGCATTTCGTACTGTAGGTGTGCATTAAAATACGCGTTCCCATGATGTCTAGAACAAAAAATATTTACTTTTTGTCGCTATGCCAAATTATGAAATACGTCCCACCGTAATCCATCGGAAAATAGGGTTTATCTAAAAAAGTCGTGAAGTCACCCTAAGTGCGCTTTATTGCCAGTTACAGTAACCAGAAAAATACGTGTTTTTCAAGAAGATTACACCTGCTTTCAGCACGTGTTGTCATGGACTTGCCTTTTAAAATTCGGCTCCATCCGCTTCCTCCTAATTCCTGCCATACCACTCCCTCCCCCTTCCACCATTACCCTCTTATGTATTGCGCAACATACCTTGAGGGCATATAGTCTAATCGCATGTTCTCATGCCTCGTCTTAGCTTCCTTATAGAGCTACAGAGACCCTAATTGACACGTTGCCCCCCTTGGCTCGTGTCAAAAACGCCACAAAATGGTGTCAACGAGGAGGTGAGAGGGGGATTAACGGCTGGCTTATGGTACCGGGCCGGGTTGGGCTAATGGACTCTGCTCAAGGTTATTTCAGCTTGTAATAAATAAGACCAAAAATCTCCGTTTGCTTCGTCAAAAACAATTTATGAGCTGCAAGGATATCTGCTAGCTTACTCTCTCTCTCTCTCTCTCTCTCTCTCTCTCTCTCTCTCTCTCTCTCTCTGTCTCTTTCCGATTCCTGGCGGCTTCATAGACATTGCTAAATGGTCTCTGCCAGCTTTCGTGAAAAGTCTTCTTTCCTGACCGAACCCTGCTAGCCGACCCCAGGAAAAGTGTTGGAAAAGTGCTACCTTGCTTTGTCTCTCTTCGATCGAAGTGTCGAAAATATTTCCAAAATGATCCCTGCCAGCTTGCCCGCAATCTTTCCAGCACTCCAGCCCCATCCCAGCTACAGTACCCCTCGTCTGTTTATATGATACGCCATCCACCTCCCGTCCTCACTCCCGACCCCCCAATTTGCATAATTTGTGCCGAGAGGATGGAGGTATCCCGATGCCCCGCGGCCTTATTATTCACTTGGCGGATGTATAAACACATTCTTTTGCTATATGGAGCCGGGGGCCGGCCGGAATGTCGTTTATGAGCGGGGAGCGAGGGGTACGGTAGCTCTGCTGTTCCATTTGCTTGAGAATCCGCTGGATTCCTTCGCCACTACTTTTCATTTATTAAATCCTTGTAAAATTATTTTCTCGCATTACAGTAATTTCGCGTAATACCATCCTCTTCCGTATCGTATTTTTGCAAATTCGGGCTACAATAGCATTTCCTGCCCTTTTTAGGTTTTTTGGCAAAAATTTATTTTACGATTTCTTTCGCATATAGCGTCTGGAATTAAGATATTTAATTCAGCATCTTAATGGAATATTCTAGTTATTATTCTCATTTAGATTACGATAAGTTGGCCATAATTTTTTATCTTTCCAAAAGTTCCGATTACGTTAAGTTGTCTATTTTCTCTTGATTGTATTTGCCTTTCCTTTTCAGATAATGCAGTTTTCCTAATGTAGTTTTACAGTATTTTTCCAGAAATAATGGAAAACCCGGAGCGACCTCTTGCTACCCCGCCAAAAAAGCAACGAATCTGGAATCCGGCTCTGGATGATGAGGATGAGAAGCCGAAGCAAGAAGGAACCTTTATCCAGCCATTCCAAGCAGATCCCAACCCGCTAGCCTTTGCCCAAATGGGCGCCATGGGACAGCCGTTTCTTTCCATTTTTCTACAGGTAATATTTTACAAACGTTACATACATCCTTCAGTTTTCATGGGCCTGAAAAATAACAAAAATATAAAACTATTTAATCGATAATACTTCGCAAGGTTTCTGCTTTTACCTTTGAATTTCGCAGTTTGGCATTTATCTGCTGTTAATGAACACTTGACGCGACTAGTGACAATTTTTTGCAGCGAATTGAGCAAATCCTAAATTATTGAATGCTAGGCTATTTTAACTCTTTTGCTTTTCCAGAGCTACGCCCAACAAATGCAACCATTACTGTGGCGAATGCAGCAAATGCCCCAGAAGCGACCACCTGCAGCTGCGGCGGAAAGAAAGAGAAGTCGAAAGGATACGAATCATCAAAATCATCATCAACAACCCGTCGCACAACCCCAGCTCCTTCCGCAACCCGAATCGGAGCCCAGTACGAGTCGATCGAGTGGGTTTTCCATGCTTTTCCTCAAGGATCGCTGCTAGCCTGTCTTTTAATCGCACTCAAATGCCAACGATCCGGGTCCCATTTATTTCGAGCATTCCCCAAAAATCACTGCCAGTTTGCCAATAAAACATCGATTTTCTAATGTAACTTTGACCTGTGATTACAGGCGCCAAACGTTGCCTGCAAAATCTCACGTTCTCATAGAAATTCCTCAATCATCTCTGCTAGATTGCTTTCAAGGGTTTTTATCAAGTTTCTTTTACCTCCTGGTCCCCTTTAGAATTTATGCCCACAAATATACGATTTCAAAAATTTTTCAGCCCCAGTCCCAAACCCGATCGTCGCTTCTGTACTCGGCGTCCCGACAAATGGTATCGAAAATTCGTGCGCCATTTGTGGAGCGTTTTTCAGGTAATTTACGAGGTTTTTAATTATCAAGCCCTAATTAAATTGCCGGTTTCTTGCATCATCAAAATCCATTCGTTTCTAGATTAACCACCGACCTTGTGGCTCATATGCGCTCCAATCACCGTCTCTGCCGATTCAAGCGAAAGCACCAAAAAGAACAGCAATAGTCATCAAAATTGTCGATATTTATTGATTTGGTTTTGGGTGAATAAACTTATTTGTAGAACCTTTTAAAGTATCCACATTTAAGGGCGAACTTTCCGGTTTTAAGGGACAGTAACAGCATAGTTTCCCCTGAAAGCTCGAAACCGCCCTGGAAATTCGAGCTAATATCTTGGTTGGCTGTGCTCCGATTTGTCGACGTCTGTAGTTTGTAGCGTGTAGGTGCGCGTTTTCTGGAATATCAGCTCTGTCAGATTTTTAAAATGGCTTACCAATTGCAACCCAAACAGGCCGAGAACGTGGATTTTTATGGTACGATTTAGGGTGAGATAGACGACACCAGGAACCCCTGAAATCGTTCGTTGTACGAGCACACTAGTTTTTTAGCTCTCTCGCCCTCTAGCTCTCTTTCTCTCGCTCTCCCTATTTCTCTCTTTCTCTCTCTCTCTCTCTCTCTCTCTCTCTCTCTCTCTCCTTCTCTCTTACCATGACTCCACTGCCACGCATGATGTCCCCACATTATCATAAAAGCCGGGAACCCGGGTATCGTATTCATCAACATATACCCCCATGCAGCCATTACATGGGTGGTACAGATCACGAATGCTTGGATGTAGAGCTGTAAATATAGTGTTTTATTAGATAGCATCAGCCCGTTTCGCGAATGTAGCAATGTCGTAAAACTCTATACTTAGCCACACATTCACTGAAACCGACCAATCTCTGTGCCTTTGACATCCCAGCTGACCATCCCCACTTCCTAGAAGCCTTCCAGCACATGTAGGAGTAGACGAAGATCGCAAAAATCGATACCACGAGATTCTGGATGCGATGGGGCACATTTTCGTAGGTTTTCTAAAACGAATAAATAGCTCATTTCGTCCAAAAAAAACAACACAACAAAGCTATAAAAAAGCTTTTTATAACGGTCCTGTTAAGGCAAGGTCTATGACAAGATTGGCAAAAAGCTTACATGATTATCAGTAGCTGGATCAAAAAACCACGCGCCTAGTGCCGAATTGTATAGCGCCGCCGGGGTAAACAGGGTAATACAGGTACCGTAGGCCATTCCGAGAAGGCTGTAAAGAGATGTGTAATGGAATGCCCAACCAAAAATTCGGCTCTAAGCTGTCTAAACTACCTTACCAAATAATGAAACAATTCCGCCGGTTCAAAAATGACGTGATTCCTCGCCATCCAGCGATTTCAGCCAGTCGATTAATCGCTAGCGTGATGCAGCAGACACAGGAAGATGACCAGAAGCCTGAAGAAAGATAAGGATTTAGAGATTGGAGCCTAAAATAAGCATAATTTGGCTTTTAACGGTTACGTAACACAATACACTTTTTTCTCGGATTTTTGGTTCCCCCTGTATTTCCCAGTTTTCTGAATCACTCTTCAAATCATGCGCACCGTTTGCGATTACAGCGGACCGATTATATAACGCATTAACTGGAAATCAGGGAACCTCGTGCTCCTTTGAATTCTGACTCTTTAAATGCTAATGAATCTGATTAATTCAAAATGGGATCATCGAGATGACTAGACTCTGCTTCTGGCTGATTTTTGGCACGTGCCAAAAATCACGATTTGGGTAATAAACGACTATTGTCCCTCGGGGCTCGTTAGATGAACGACCAACAAAAAGCGGCGAAAAATTTCTAGCCAATTTTGGTAGCGCAGAGATCACCAAATTTATTTGAAAAAATTGCGCGTGAAAAATTTGAATAAATCTAAAACCGTCAAAGATCCAGAAAATTAAAATGGAAAGATAAAAGGGTATTTTGAAAGTAAAAAATGTTTTGATTTGCTCTGGCTCTAGATTGGGATGGATTTCGGACTTCCGAGTACGTTTAAACGCCTACAAACTCGAAAGACCTACCTAGCCCAGAATTTCCAACAATATAGATGAGCATGGGGTAGTTACAGTATACCGCTCCTTCCCAGCAGAGGAAACCGGTGATGAAAGAAGACATCACGATCATCGACAAGTCGCCTGAAATTTAATTTGCATATTAAGGCTTTTACTTTACTAAATTTCTAAGATTTATCTTGAGCATGGACTTAATCAAAGAAGCTACAAGCCGTATGCTAAATTTAGACCGGCTAATCGGTCACGTGATTTTTTTGAGATTTTTTGGTCAGTTTGCGAAGCCTTACTACGGTCGAAATCTGTTAATTTTGTCAAACATTCCATGTAAAAACATGAAAAGGCCACTCTTTCATCGCTACTCTGTCATTAGCAGAAATTGTAGGTAATTTTCCCTAAAATACCACGTATTTCTGATCCGCAAAAGCGCTTTTGCTTTTTAACGATAATTACGGATTACGAGGTGAACCTCCAGAAAAAAAGCACGTTTTAGAAACCGACCAATGCCCATGAAAAGCATGATGACGTAGCATGGGGATTTGTAGATGAGTTTTGCTTTTAGCATGCCGATAAGGGAGAGTGAGTAGACTAGCTAAAAAAATCAAATTAAGGAAGCTAGAAAGGGCGGAAATCGACCCTGGAATTGACTAGGTCTCGGCAGCTACGTAACACTCCAAATTGCGCTTTGAAACCTAATTAGCATTCTTTGAGGAATCCAAAGAGCGAGAGAGAGAGAGAGAGAGAGAGAGAGAGAGAGAGTGAGTGAGTGAGGGGGAGAGAGCTAGAGAGAGGGAGAGAAATAGAGATACAGAGAGGGGGATAGTGCGTGCGAGAGACAAAATTAGAGAGAAGGATAGAATGATTGAGACATCTACAACTCACCATAAAGAACCCTCCAGTGATATACAAATATACGCCCTGAGCTTCTCTCCTGATCCCGCGAGCAAACCATTGTTCCTGTGTCTTCCCCTCACAGCTGTACCACGTCTGATTCGGTTGGCCGTGCAGAATCACCGGCCACACACCGAAATCACCCATTTCTGAGGAGGGTTTCTGAAATTTAGGCGGTTCGAAAGAAGTGTCGATTCGGAATTAATAGGACCATTGTATTAACGTAATAATAATAAGAGGGAACATAGTACCGCTTCGTACTTGAAATTCTCGAACCGCTAGACTGAAACTGAGCCATGAAAGTACAGAGCGGGTCATGAAAACTAGAGGAAGTGACGCGAGTGATTCCAAAAAGGTGGCTCAATTAAAGGGGCTGCGAAGATGGAGTTCGCCCCCGGGTCTACTAGGTGTCGGCACCTGCGCCAACTTGAACCTGGTTACGGCACCTTCTGATACCTTGAGGGACACACATCCTGCTGGTGACGATAGAGAGCGTGATGGACGGATAGAGAAGGGGAGAGGGAGAGATAGAGAGAGAGAGAGATACGCAACGTTCCCGTAGTACTTATAATAGTTCAGTCTCAAAAAAGTTCTGCTCATGATCGTAATCAGTAAATTCTGGAATTGTGGAACTGAATTCGAGTTTCAATGGTATGACAAATCCGTCTGACTTCTTAGATTTTTTTCAGAAGCGAGAGGATAGTAAGCGATTTCCAAATTAAAACCAATCCGTACAAGTAAAACCCACAGAACGAGACCTGGACCTGAAATGACGGGTTCGAAAATGAACTAATACGATGAAATAAGCCGATATTTAACGGTCCCTCAATTAAGCGTTACTTATGCTGAAAAACCCGGGATGAGGGGCTATTGTAGGCTTTGATTTGGCAGGGGTTCTGCAAAATTGATAGCCCATTGTTCGGGTTGATGTTTTGTCTTTGGCCCTCGGTTTTGGGAGGCTCAATTACGGCAAAAATATGCAAAATCAAGGGCAGACAATTGGGACTAAAAATATAGTATAGTTTCAAGAATTCAGCACATTTTAGAAGCCAACCTGTAGTTTTGCTGAAAATTCAGGATTTTTGTGCGGGCTAGTCAAGAAAATCACGTTTTTCCAGGAGGCTGAATTTTAAACTTCTTAATTCGAAATGCTTAAAATACCGCAGAGAAATAGAAGATTTCTAAATCTAAATACAAAAATGATTTTTAGTGGTTTTTTCATAAAATACCGTAGAAAACTCGGTGATTTTTAGATTAAGACAGATTAAAATATCGGTTAACTTGATTTTAATCGCCCGGAATTTAGTGTGTTGTATTTTATAAAAGTATCAATTCTATAAGTATATAAAAGCTAAACAAAATGTTCTAAAACATCCATTTATTTTTATCGAAAACACAGTACGTTTCCGAGATTCTGTGACTTGGGGAATTCTCGGGTAAAGACAGGTACTAAATTCCCGGCTAGAAATTGGCACGTCCTCTCCTCAAAGCCTCAGAATTACAGGCCTCAAAACTAGAATTAACCACCGCTCATTTCGCCTCAAAACTCCCTAGGGACCGACTTCAACAAGTTCGGCACCCGGCTGCAATTAGCTAGCCACGGAAGTTCTATTTTAAAGCAAAAACCCGGCCGTGACATTTTGCGGGGGAAGAAAGTGGATTTATTTAATTCCGAAAATGAAATTAAATTTTCCAGGTTGCGTGCCGAACGCGGAAAGGGGTTCCCTTATAGAACTGGAAATAATCGTATTTTTCCGGGCTTCTTGGATATCTCGTCAACATGGCGATTTTGAGCCATTGGCCGGAAAGTAATAGTTGGCCTTCTTGGCTTTTGTAGGGCTACATGCTGTACAAACTACGCTCAGAAAATTACACATTTTCTCCAGTGTTTGTCAGGTACTTTCAAAACACTAAAAGATAACCTAATTAAATAGATGGGAAGGTGACCAAAAGTGAAGAGTATAATTTGCCCGAATCTGGCTTTCTCGCCTTCTATATCTTCACTCTCCCACTTTCCCTCTCTATCTCTCATCTCCTCTATCTCTCTCTCTCTCTCTTTTTTTCTCTCTGTCCTCTCCCTCTCTCTCGCACTCTCTCTCATCTCTCCAGCTCCGTCTATTTCTGTCTTTCCATAGCTCTCAATCTCTCTCTCTCTCTCTTTCTCGATCTCTATATACGGAAACCACTGAAAAAAAGATTCTATAACTTAGAAAAATATTTTTCATGAAAGACGAAGAACAATTTTGGAAAGCTGGGAGCTTAAACCTTGAGATTCCAGTAAAGTGCAAAAAACATTCGGTTGGTCAGAAATCGCCTTTGACTCCGTGAATTTAGCAGCAACATTCCCAGGCAAATTCCACCAAATTCACGGAACGCAAACAGACGCGCTATTTTCGCGTTAGAAGTATGAACTGAATTGGGGAATTGCAGTAGCCCTTCTCAGGACTGACATAGCCGATCAGACGGGCATCCGCCTCATCTTTCAGAATCAGCCTCCTTCCTGAAAATCGTGTAAACTGTAGCTGGACTTCTAACACTATTACCGTCACTACTTGCCCACAATGCTACAAGTCGTGGACATCCTTTCCTGCTCACCTGGCTCGTATAGTGCCAAACGTTTCTAAAATTGAAAAATCTAGCAAAAATCGAAAGGGCAGTCGCTGGCAATTTGCCAGAATCCAAAGGGGCGCTCGCAAAAGGGCTATGATTTGGCACTTGGGTGCCCCTTTAACATTCAAATTTCGATACGTGAGATTTTTTGCTATTCCGAATCTGTTTCCAAAATTTGACGAACAGCTCTGATTAAAAAGCGGCGACTTTTCACCGGGGTTAAACCGAAGTCTGCCAAATGGCCAAATGACTTTTTTCTACTTTTTCAACAGGCCAAAACTCCAATTTACAATTTTCGAGCTACGGGCAGACTCGAAAAATAAAGTTTGTGCCCCATGCGGTCCTGTACTGGCCCTAAAAGAATTCCACGAGGTTTTTAGAAAGATTTAAAGTACGAAAACTTCGGCCAAGGAGCTCACCGCAGACAATAGTCCTTTATCGGCCTCGCCTCGGCAAGCTTCGACCACAGAAAGATGGCGCCCGTGCGATACCTCGGTATCGGGGACAATTCGAGTTTTATCGGCGGCAGTGTGGTTGTTGGCTTATTTTTGAGCGTGCTTTTCTTCGTCGTCGCCATCGTTATTTTCTTTGGAGTTGTTTTCATCGTCGCTGGTCTTGTCGTCAGCGTTTTCTGATTTGGCGTCGTAGTTGTTGAGGTGATGCTGCTACCTGTAATCTAGCATTTTCTTTCTGTATATTTAGCTCGTATCCCTATCAAGTTGACATTTGAATGAGCCTTTTTATATGAAGTTTTACGTTTTCGCATAACTCCTTCGAGAGCGCCTGAAATTCTAAAAAAATCACCCCAGCTTTCAAAGATTTCTGCACGACTGAAGTCATTGAAAAAATTGGCTTCGAAAGGATTTAGTCGTGTGAAACTCGAAAAACAGTGAAAAACGACTCCATTTTCGACTTCTAACTTGCGCTAGCGGCATTCCGTAGACAAGTAATGTTCGACTTTGCATACAGTACCCCATCACCATCGCAAGTTAAACTCCTAAAATATCATTTTTTACAAATTTTCAAAAAATAAATGCCGACAATGCGCACTTTCCAGATAGTCCGCTAAAAAGGACTGCGTAAAACAGTGGCTTTGAAGCGCTGCCATCCTTGCATCCGCAAACCGAGCTGCAAAACTGGTCGGAGAAACAGAATTTCATGGCACTCTAAAGCGATAGTAATGATTTGCTAAATGGGATACCCTAAGAGTCGTATACCCATTTTTCGTGTAGAGATAACTTTGGCCTTGGTTAAATTGAACTTGCATGTAGCTGAATTCTTGGGTCTGAAATGACTACTGTTGTGTCTTGAGTAGCGAGTGGTGCGCAGCGGGACGAACAGTTCGAACAACTGTTTATTCGGTGAGCGTCATGGCGGCAAGAAGAGGAGGAAATTAGAACTGAACTGGAACCAGAACGGAACTGGGGAAATAAATGCCATCGCTGGCCCAGTGGGGAGAGAGACCCCGCTACGGTGGAAAGGGCACTGGATAGGCGAGGGGCCGGGGGCGAAGGGAAAAGGCGGGGGCGCTCGAAGGCGCTCCGCAACAACTACGATTTGAGAGCAGTTCTGGCCGATTTACCTCTGTAATTCCATAAAGCAACAATAACAGCGCAATTAGCATCTATAGTTGGACGAGTATCGGCCCCGGATTATTTTACAGCAAGAAGTTTCAAATTGTCTTTCAAAGAGAATGCGACAACGTGCCGGTTTCCGTTTTTTCCAGCTGGTAAAGGTGGCTGAAACATTGCTACGACGCCGTGTTGCTAGGCGCATAAAAGCACTCTAAAAAGTTAAAAAGCACTCCCACTCTTCGGTCTGGCGCTGCGAGTTAAATTTTTGCGAAACGTAGATCTAAATTTCGCGTCGACAAACATTTGGGTACTGACATCACTTTATACAGTTCTATGCAAAATTAAACCTTAGGACACAACGGATCAGGCGGCGGTTTCTTGGCATCGGCGGCGGGCATCTCCCAGGCGTACAGGAACCCGTACTGCTTTAGTCTATTGTATCGCACCGTGTCTCCCTGCTCGTAAAAGTTCCCGCCGGCCGCATCTTGGTACCAGTTGATCCGTAAGATGCTCTCGCAATAACCCATCGTCGGGCTAACATAGCCGATCAGATGGGCTCCGGCAGCAGCG
The DNA here is from genome assembly GCA_038088335.1 of Mesorhabditis sp. LJ9110. NCBI lineage: Eukaryota > Metazoa > Nematoda > Chromadorea > Rhabditida > Rhabditidae > Mesorhabditis > Mesorhabditis sp. LJ9110. Next base: position 700,826 of record JBBGBA010000008.1, read on the forward strand.
CTCTTTAGCAGCTCCGTACCTGAACAGAGATACTTTGGTTTTAAAGGGCTTTCGAAGGGTACCGCGACACTTGCGGCGCGACACTTGCGGCTGCGACACTTGCGGCGCGACAGACACTTGCGCCCGACACTTGCGGCGCGACCTTGCGGTTATTTAGTATAATATATATAAAAATAGTTTAAAATGTTATTTGATAAGCTGCATCCGAATTTGGTATTAAAAAATTATAAAAAGTCGGGTTTGCGACCGAAGTCACTCAATTTGGAGGGAAAGTGGCCGCTACTTCCTCCGCTCTGCGACTAAAAAAAAGGCTTCGTGCCACCCGGGGCCGAGTCGCTTCGGATGGGTGCGAGCTGTCAGGGTTTCTAAATCGGGCGCCTGAGGAGCGCGAAGCGCCCAGGTGCTCCGATTTAGAAAGAGTGAGCGGCAGCCCATCCGAAGCGACTCGGCCCACCTTGCCGGATGCCCACCGGTTCCGACTGCGGGTCGGTTAAATTGCTTATTTTGAACACAAATCCAACAATTACAACCAAATTTCGTGAAGAAATGCTCAATTTACAACATTTAAAAATAATAAATGCTGCGCCGCAAGTGTCGCGCCGCAAGTGTCGGGGAGCCTTTCTAAGGCAAAACCATTGCGTTTCTAGACTCACAAGGGAACCACCTAAGGTCAAGGTGGCGTTTCGTTATGGGACCCAGCCTATTTTGTGTAGAATTTTTTGCTGATTCCGAACCCGTTTTCCATTTTTCCTAAATAGCCCAATTTAAAAAGTTATAGCGATTTTAAGGTGATATCTGTGCCCGCGGGAAGGGATCTGTCGCGATGCCCAACTTTTTTATTTTAATAGGACAGTCGATTTTTAATAGCCTATCTTGTAGAGAATTTTTTTCTGATTCGATTGGTATATTTCATTAGTGCGCTACGACCTATCGACGATCACTTACGGGGGTGTGAAATAGGCAATTTTTCACCATTTCCCATACAAAAAACGGAGTCCATACCAAGTATCGTCGATTTTTTCAATTTTCAACAATTTTGAGTTAAATAATTCATTCGATAGAGAAAATTTTTCTGAATACGATTGCGATATTCTTTTTTGAGGAATCAGACGGGAAAGGCAAGATAAATGACTTTGAAGTTCGAAAATTTGGGAAAAAATGGAACTTTGAAACGCTATAACTTTTTAAATTGGGCTATTTAGCAAAAAATAGAAGCGGATTCGAAATCAGCAAAAAATTCTGCACAAAATAGGCTGGGTCCCATAACGAAACGCCACCTTGACCTTAGGTGGTTCCCTTGTCAGTGGAATGGCCACGGTAGAAACACACGTCGTATACGCAGAGGTTCGAAGCGGTAAGAGGACTACTGTAATCCACTACGCAATTGACACGCATTTGAATCGTAGGTTCTTTGGCATTAGCCGGGGGGGTTTTAATTTCCGACTGTCCTCAGTCGCCTAATCCCTAATCGTAAAAATTTTCATTGTGTTTTCAGTAAAATTTATTTATTTTATACGCGTCGTAAAAACTTCCTAAAACTTCCTTTATCTAAATTAAAAAAATTTGATCCATAAAAAAATTGGTCTTCCTCCCCGATATTGCCAAATAGTCGAAGATCATGTTTTCTATGCATAGAGTAGTTTTTTCCAAAACCTACCGTCACTGCTTGCCCAGATCGGTATCAACTGTGGACATCCTTTTAGGGTCTTGCTTCCAGTCAAGTACCAGACGTAGCTAAAAACAACGTAAGATTTTGCAGAAAAATTCCCGAACGAGAGGGAGTGAGAGCGAGAGAGAGTGAGAGAGAGAGAGAGAGAGAGCGACATCGAGACCCACCGAATACAGTAATCGTGAATCGGCATCGTGCCTGTAATGTTCCACCAAAGCATCGTAGATCGACGATTTTGGTATCTTGGTACTGGGACCATATCAAACACTGGCTTCGGCAGCGTCGTTGTCGGCTTCTTTTTCGTGGTCGTTTTCCTTGTTGGAGTTGGCTTTTTCGTTGTCCTTTTCGGGGCTGTCGACATTTTTGGAGATAACACTGCAGAGCATACATGCGTAAAATCGGTGTGTTTTTTGTAGCAAACCTGAGCCTTTCGTCGTTTGGCGGCACGTCGAGTTGAATTTTGCGAAAAGAACACCATCGCATCCGCCTTCTAGCAAGCTGGAACAATTTTTTTTCTCAGACTGAGTATGATTCAATCGATACTTTCCATCTAAGGTAGCCGGAACGATAATGAAGTAATTCATTGTCTTGTTTTCCGTCTCCTTACATCCACCAACGAATCGGCATTTTGGGTCGGGTAAACACGCGGTCAACGAGGCCTATAAGTTTGTCAAAAATGGAAAAGGCGTTTGCTCTAAAATACCTTCAGGGAGTCAAATGTCGTATCGCCGTGCCGATAGGTCGCTGTCGGAACAAAATTCAGGCGAACAAAGCTGAAGTCCGGGCTCTGCAATTACAGGGTGTCCCAATAAAACCGGTCACGCTGGCATTTTGCTATTTCAAGTCCGATCGACTTGAAATTTTGCACAGAGGTGCGGAAGGGAATTTAAAATGTTCACAGAAACTTTCAGCCCGATCGGTACAATAGTTTTCGAGTTATAGCAAAAATAAACTTTATTTTACGTTTTTAACCTGGATTCCGCCGAAATTGAGCCATGGAATGTATGGAGAAAATGAAGCGCCGACCCTTTTTATCCTAGGCATTTTCTATTTCGCAAAATACGGGTCGAAAATAGGCTATTTAAGTATTTTTTAACAAGGGCTAACTACGCCGATGTTAAGCAGAATAAGGGATTTAGAGCCGGAAAGTTATGTTAATTGATGCAATGTCCAAAAAGATAAAGCTAAAGTGTGGGAAAAACAGTATTTTTACAATAACTCGAAAACTACTGTACCGATCGGGCTGAAAGTTTCTGTGAACATTTTCAATTCCCTTCCGCACCTCTGTGCAAAATTTCAAGTCGATCGGACTTGAAATAGCAACATGCCAGCGTGACCTTTTTTATTGGGACACCCTGTATACCTTACGTCGAGAAAAGATTTTCGTGCCGGTGAAATAGTGTAAAAAAAGCAATTTGTGTCCTTGGAAATGATAAACTGCCGCTTACCGAATACTCTAGCCGTAGCAATGCGAAAATTAGTTGTATAAGCATAGTTAGGGCGATGTTTTCCGTGCCAGGCAAGTTTTGGTCCGGGATAAAGTGACACTGGCACGAAAACCGTGCTACGGCTGCAGTGCCCTAAAGATCCTGAGAAATTGGCACATCTTGTTGCTAGGAGGAACGCATGGAAAAATTTGAACTTCGATGTTTCGCTAGGAACAGAAAAGTGATTTTTGTTTAATTGCAATCTAAATGTATTAAATAAAGTTACAAAAATTGTCTCTTTCCCATTATCGGGGGCGGGGTCGAGGGGCATCATTCAGAAAAAAGCAAAGATTTTTGCCGCGGCCGGGGGTCGAACCCGGGCCACCCGCTCGGGAGGCGCGGATGGATACCAGCCAGCCACAGCTACAACCTGGTGGGGGGGGCGAGGGGCGACCCACCCCGCAAAGGAGGGGAATGGCCTGTCACAGCACGGGCAGGCTGTGCACGCGGTCCCTACGTCCATAGGGTGTACACGTTGGGACGAGTACACCGCCCCTCCCTGAACGTGTGCTTTAATGGCCAATTTTACAAATACAAATAGAGAAGGTGGCTCAAAACTGATTTTTGCTATTCCGAAATGCAAAAACGTAGTGTTCAATTTTTGGTGTAGTGTTCCGTTTCCAAGGCATTTATCTATAGCAACAGTAATTAAGGCCAATGTTCAGCGCATTCCGGATCGGGTGCCGGAAGTTTAGCAGCGCCCGCCGGCATCTCCCAAGCGTACAAAAAGCCGGTCTTCTGAAGTTCATATCCGGTTTGACCGCCTTGGTTGTACAAATTGCTGTCAACACTCGGCCTCCGGTACCAGTTGATCTTGACGGAGGCGCCGCAGTAATTTAACTGCTGGCTCACATAGCCGATGAAGTGCGAAGTCGTTCCATCGTTTAGGAGGAGGGTTTTTCCTGGAATTTTGGAAAGCATGGCATCTTCTAAAGCTCAACACTCGACAAGGTCTCTCGGATTTTAAAAATTGTTAAATCTTTTGCTCGCCTTTCGGCAGTTTCGTGCAAAAGTTCAGACTCTTCTCGCAAAACGCAATATAATCGGCTTACACCTGCCCTAAGATGGATTTTCTCGAAATTTTTCTAAGAAGCAGTCGTGGAGCTGCCAGAAAAGGTGCCAAAAATAAAAAATAAGGGCATTTAAAAAGCCCTTTCACCGCAAAAGAACAGAATTTCCCCCATGCTTGGCAGAAAATGTAATAAAAAATTTCGGAATTTTAAAGGGACGGCATCTGTTGAACTCATCTGGGGGGTATAGATTTTTTTGGCAAGTAGTCAGCAGGGCAGAGAGCGCACCCAGGGTGAGGGGCAGGAGGCATTTTCTTTACCGCGCGTAATTGATTGACTTATGCCGTCCTTATCCCTTTAAAAATCGAAAGCCCGCTAAAAGCTTCCGATTGATACTAAAATCGCAGAAATCCGATGTTTCTCCGATCAGCTAGAGCAGTCTTTTTGGTACACCCTATGGGTTCTAGAGCTACCTACGGAATGTGACAATACCCACCGTCATTGCTCGCTCTTAATGCGACCAGTCGCGTGCATCTTTTGAAGGCATCTTTGTTAGCAACATGCCATACATCGCTGAAATCTTCGTAAATTTGAATACTCTTCGATTACGCAATGGAATAATTGTAAGTCGCATCCAGCAGAAAGCTGACTACAACCTGTTTTCCATTTTTTTACCTACCGATTACAGTATTCTTTGGTGGGGAGAGTCCCCGTTATATTCCTCCAGATCCATATTTTATTATCACGAAATCTGGGGATCGGAAGGAGCTCCGAAGCGAGTGGCTCAGGATTGGGGTTCTGGGATGTCGTGGATTTTCTAGGGGTTGTCGGTTTCTGAGGCGTCGTTTTTGGCGTTGAGCTCGGAATTGTTCGAGTGGTGCCGCCTACGCTGACTAAAATGTGGTTTGTCTAGTTTAGTTTGATTGATTAAGCAAAAGCAAATGAAAGTAACGAAATAAACGACATTTTTGCCATTTTTTTGCGTATAACCTGTGCTGCTTGGCGGGCCAAGACAAGTGCCATTCATCTTGACATACATCATGCCACCCGTGCCGCAGTCGAGGTGGCTAAATATTTTGGTTCTGGTTCGTTAGCGGGGGGGGGATTGATCGGGACTAGAAACGATATAACGAAAACGGCAAAAACGGGTTACGCCCTAATAATTAGTAGTTTTAAACGCCTTACTCGCCAGGTAGATCTCTCGAAGGACTCGCATAGAATGCCATTTGCGTGGTCTTGCCATATCTACACCCAAAAATTCCAACACAATTCTGATCGGATAAACACGATCGCATCGAACCCTAAAAAACACATTCTCGTCGTCATCGTCAGGATTTTTGGAAAGACCTACCTTTAATGAACTAAAGTCGACTTTATTGTAGTGGTAGACTTCCGATCGATCGAAGCCGACTTGCACAAAGGTGTATCGAGGGCTCTGGATATGACAAATCAAACAGATATGAAATGAGGATTAAGAAGAAGCATCTAGTACGGGATCACTGGGGAAAATCTCCCTTTAAAAATTCGCTCCCCTAGCTAACTGTAAAGTGTTTTTACTCAACTTGGAGTTTCGATTCGGGACCAGCATCTTGTACAGAATTTTTCGCTGATTCCGAATATGTTTTCCAAATTTGCTACGGACCGTTATTCTGAAAGTTATACGGCAATTATGACCCTAGTTTTCACTAAAATGAAGGTATCGTTATAGTTTTCGATTTTCTTCATTAATTTCAACGTCAAAATTGACTAGACGTTGGCTCGACAAGCATCCTACAGCCCAAAACAAGCATTTTAGAAAAAAAAAATGAGATTTTTATGCAAAAAGCAAAGAAATGATGCAGGGCGGGGGTTCGAACCGCCGCCCTGCGATTGGCAAGCGAGTACTTTGCCAATGCACCATGGTGCCAACTGGGTAGGGTGCTGTCAGAGGGTACTTCAGGGCCTCTGGGGACCATCGCCCCAAACAAGGAATAGTGGGCCAGCGTCTGAATTTTTGGCATTTTTCGGCCCAATTGTTATCAAAAATGATTTTTTAAATAACAGTCCGTAGCAAATTTGGAAAACATATTCGGAATCAGCGAAAAATTCTGCACAAGATGCACTTGGTCCCGAATCGAAGCTCCAAGTTGAGTAAAAACACTTTACAGTAAGAGTCCAGTACCCCTCCAACCGCCACTTACCACCACAGAAACTAAACGAGTTAGCACAAAGAATATACCAAGCATAGAGTGCGAGAATTTGGATACTTTTCCCGGACGGAATACGTTAAAAACTGAAAACTACCGCCTCCGAAGGTGGCGGAAAGTTTTTAACATCCTTACGAGTTGTTGCTAGGTGAGGGGCCCAGAAAATTGGCTTTTCGAAAAAGAGAAGAAACGAACCATTAAAGAGAGCGAGAGAGAGAGAGAGAGAGAGAGAGAGAGAGAGAGCGGATGAGCGAGAGCGAGAGCAAGAACTATTCGAATCGAAGTAAGTCGAAAAATAAGCATAGCGGCACTTAGAATGCGAAATTTGAATCTAAATCAGCCAAATCCGGAACTTCCTGGCTTCCATAACCTAATTAACATACCTCTCCAGGTATATAGGAACCCTCTAGAAAGTGATAATTACCAAACCACCCTCCTCCTCCTCGAAGATGGCCCAATCGGTTGCCCCCGGTGACATCGTGACCCAGCCGGGCACGAAGATCGTGTTCAACGCCCCGTACGATGACAAGCACACCTACCACATCAAGGTGATCAACTCGGGAGGTCGTCGCATCGGATGGGCCTTCAAGACCACCAACATGAAGCGCCTCGGAGTTGACCCGCCCTGCGGTGTTCTCGACCCCAAGGAGCAGGTCTTGGTACGTTTGTGTTGACCCTGTTGGAGTTGTTGTGGATGTTGTAGGTTGCCGTCTCGTGCGACTCGTTCACCTTCGGAGCCGAGGACACGAACAACGACCGTGTGACGATTGAGTGGACGAACACCCCCGACGGCGCCGCCAAGCAGTTCCGTCGTGAATGGTTCCAGGGAGATGGCATGGTCCGTCGCAAGAACCTCCCCATCGAGTACAACCCATGATTGCCTTTGCCTCGGAATAAATGAATGCGTCGAATTTGAATGTTGATTGTATGCATTGTACACTACAACACAATACGCTACACTTCATTACGAAACATGACGCTGCGCTACAATGCCGTACAGATTACAGCTGGTCTTGGAGTATAACCACCTTGACGTTGTCTTGTCCTGTCGTGACGAAGTTCCTGAACGCTAAATCGCGTCATTTTACACTAAGCTACGCTACACTACCTGCACATTTGGGTTCATCTTGAAGTAGATGATCTTCATTGCCGGAAGATACAGACACGCTACATTACACTACGCTATGCTATGCAACCTTACACTACGTTAGACTACCGTACAGATTATAGGGGAGAGTAGTACCTCCATAGCATACATCCCTGAAAAGCTCTAGAATAAACTACTTTCGGCGGCGACTTCAAGCTGTTCGGCCTGAAACTTTGACGGTATTCCACACCCGCCAGGTTTAGTAGAGTATTTTTGGCCGGTTGTCTATAGATTATGCAGAGCTCGCCGGAACACAACTGTTCGGCGACGACTTCAAGCGGTTCGGGCTGAAAGATACTCTTTTTCCTTGTTTTGAAAGCCGTTTTACGCAATAAAAAGAGTGGAATTTAAATTTTGCGTAAGTGTTCTGTCAAATTATGTAGCCAAAGCCCGACCAAACAAGCCTATAGCCAGATCCGTATCTACTGCGGCTCGTATTTCTGCCCTCCTTTCCGTCGTGCTCCCCGCTCTCTTGGGGGTCCACTTTTACTAGAGTAAACGTTCGCCTTTCGAGTAGCCCCGGGACCCCATGGCCACTTTAGTGAATGGAATTTTCGATTCGGGAGTGGCCGCCAATAGCTCAAACTCCGTGGCCATTCAGAGTTGACGAAAAATTGCTCCTGTTAATTATCCCGCCAAAATATTTTTTCTATACTTTAAATTTTTATACAGTATAGAAATATCGATTTTACCGGACAAGACAGACAGGCAGACAAGAAATGAAAAACTACTTCCCCGGTTTAAAAATATAATATCTAACAATCCCGAACTGGTTTCACTCTTATAATACTTTCCCCCCCCCCATGCTTTTACTATTTTATTTTCCGTTAGGGCTTCCAACTGAGGAGACCCGACCCTAGCGAATGTTTTGCCTGCCTTGGACAAAGGGTCGAAACAGGCCTTACTAAATTATTTTAACTAATTGAGCTCTTTCATTTTTTAACTTTGCAGAAAATGTTTTGCGAATCTAAAAAGCGAATCTATACCAGGGTTGAAAAGCCGCTTCGCGACTTTTCAACCCTGACCCCGTCTTGAACCGCATGCTGTTCTACGCTTTGCATAATTACGCCGAATTCAGATGACAAAAAAAATGAAAATGATTCGCTTGTGACCCGTTATATAGGCGACTCCCCACTTCCGGTCAATGCTAATGTTTCCTAGCGAAGAGGGTATTACAAAAACATAAATTTAATATCGAAAATCGCTGATTTTTATAAATCTGATATGTGGGCAGTCATCCCTAGACCATTACGCAGATAATGACATATCGTACCTAACCCTAACTTCTTTCCCTATGGAGATACTACTGGAACAACGATACGGAAGTGGATGCAAAGTGGCACACACACACACACACACACACACAAACACTATTTTTTTATATATAGTAGGATATTCTTTTACCGAGATTGCTTTTCCATATTTTTGCCTCGTTTTGGAGAGCCTTATTTATTTACCTTTTTCCAGCAAAATCCAAAACAAGCAAATGCTTAATGAAATGTTTTGTTGTGTACGCCGGATTTTAATAAAATTTCAGTTGTTTCACAAAAGTTCAGCCGCATCCAATCCAAAGGCCGTAAAAAGTGGCGCCTTGTTGCATTGGACGTCCATTTCATTTAGCCCCTAGCCTTTTTCCCGCCTTGGTCAAACCCCAATTTCAATAATGAACGTGACAGGGCTCTTTCTGCCCCTAAAAAGGGTTCATTGAAGCGAGCCGGAAATTTGACGAACCTCTCCAAAAACAGAAGGCCAGGCCGGAAGGCCTAGACGATCGTTTTTTGGTCTCCTTGTCTTTGAAAGGGCAAAAAAATATATGGATACATAGTCGTCCGTTTTCCAGTATTAATTTGGTGCCCTAGAATAATTCAAAAGCGCCTGATCTGCTAGATTTAACCAAATTAACGTTGCAGAAAATACCTTCACCACGCCGTCGCTGGCTGATTTTGGCATTTTTATGACTTTCCTATCTACCTGCTAGTTTTATTGGATCTTTGAAGCTTTTTCGGAACCTTATCCGGAGCTTTCGCGTTATCGGGGGAGGGTAAAGTTTTAATTTTTTTTAAATTTTTAGATCTAAAAATTGCTAAAAACACTACCAAAATCTTGCTTTTACGGTAGAAACATTTTTGACGTACGGGACAAGTTTGGAATCTCCGCCCCCAATAATGCAAAAGTACCCACTCCTATGACAGCTTTCCGGTTTTTTTTTTACTTTGGACTGTCTTGAAAATTTTGCTCTTTTTATGAAAGTTAAATTTCCTTCCTCTCTCTCCCCCCTGCTAATGAACCAGATCCTCACTTTTTTGCAAGTCTCGTTTTTCTAGCTGAATGGACAAGCCAACCCAAATAAATGTGCTCGTCGATGACTCGTCCGAAGCCTCGGACGACGAGAATGTTTACCGGGTGCTGGATGGAAAAGTTTTGGCATCGGATGGATGCGATTTATACGATCTTGATCATTCGGATCCCGCTGTTCGGCAGTTTTTACTGTTTGCAAAGGTAAAAAACTACAAAATTAAGAGACGCTATAAAGGGCTACGCTACAAAAAATATACCCAATTCTGCTTTCAGACGCTTCGTTTCACCGGAATCCGATACACGGCTTTTGACTCGAAGCCAGCGATAGCTTTCAAAATATTCTATCAGCTGGTGATGGTGGTACTCGGTGGGTTTTCGATAAGCGAGTACCAGCTACATTTTTACGAGAATTTTTATGATTTTTAATTTACTGAACTGACTGCGTTTTTCTAAATCACTTTTTAGCGTTTTATACGGTGGGCTACGATCTATTCCACACGATTAATCTCCCAGGTGGTGTATCGAGCACCACCTATCAAGATGCTATTTGGTGCCTACAGGCCCTAATATGCCAGGCCTTTCTAACGGCAAATCAGATGCAACTATCTGTGGGAAAATTTTTCCACATCTACCGACACGCCAGGATTGATGATCATGGTTTTTATGATAAGGTGGGTCAAAAATTGTATTTTTAATTAACTAGTTTTATACGTAATGATATCTATACTTCTAAACTGCTTAAAAACATGCGAAAAACACAAAAATACATACGGAAAATGTACGGCATTTTTTAATTACAGTCAATGTTTTTCTTTTTTCTTCCGTGTTTTTTTTTGGAAATTTTTAATCTTTAATCGTCATTTTCTATCGGTCTTACCACTTCTTCTAATATTTACTATACTCCAATCTCGTGTATAATTCCGGAACAATACTAATGGCAAAAAATGAAAGAATACAACTCGCCGACGCAGATATTTGCTAAATCCCGAAATACGATCCGCACCAATTCACAGTAAATGACGCTAAAATTGTCATCCGCGGATTATCTTGGAGCAAGCACTATATCCGTTATTTATTACTCGCAATTTCATTACGTATATATAGGTATATTAAGTCTGGCAGATGGCCATCGCTCTCCCCGAAATTCTCATTTCCCCACCCTGGCCATTTCCATTATGGGGGCAGGCCGGGGCGGAATGAATGTGCAGAATATCATTTCGCCGCGTGCCCTCGTCCCTCTCGGCTCTCTACGCCCTCTCTCCCCTCCCTCCCTATTTTTCATTTCGCCGAATGGGTTCCCCCCATGTCGCCGCCCTTGCATTTCATCGATTCCCATTACGCCTCCAGGAACGTCTTTCTGACTATATTTCGCGTATAAATTCTGGCTTTTGCTGTGTTTAAAACCATCATAACTTCTATACCCTTTTATCGAGCAGGAAATACCCTCAATTTTCCATTTCTCCCTAGAATGCCCATCTGGAACGCCATTTTTTTCACGAATTGACTAATTGTAAGGAGAAAAACACTTTGGTGCAATAAAAATAGCGAAAATGCTCGGCGTTTTACTGATTCGAAAACCTAGAATACATAATCCTACTATATATAAAAAAATAGTGTCTGTGTGTGTGTCTGTGTGTGCCACTTTGCATCCACTTCCGGATGGCTGTCCGGAGGATATCTCGATAGGGGATGAATTTTAAGGTATGTATGATACGTCATTAGATGCGTAATGGCCTGGAGATGACTGCACGCATATCAGATTTAACAAAATCACCTATTTTCGACATTAAATTTAAGTTTTTGTAAAAACATCTTTGTTAGGAACAATTAGCGTAGACCGGAAGTGGGGATTCGACTATATAAAGGGGTTTAAAAGGTAGTTTTTCATTTTTTGTCATCTGAATTCAGGAGAATTATGCAAAGTGAAGGATAAAACGGGGTAGACGGGGCCAGGGTTGAAAAGCCGCGAAGCGGCTTTTCAACCCTGGTTATAGCGATAAAAATAAACAAATTTTCCGTGTGTCTTGCAGAAAGTTTGGGGATTCTAATGGTACATTTTCTGTTCGAATCATGGTCCGATCATAAAGCTGCTGCATCTGAAAAGGTATTCCCAAAAGCGGTATCCTAAAAAGGCGGCGTTTTGAAAAGCGTTGTTATGAAAAGCGCCACCCGGCGGCGCCCCCTTTCATTTAGCCGAATGCTTTTCCTGCCGCGCTTTCATGTCATCGATTCGAATTTTGGCTTCTAGGCTTTCCAGTTTATCCGTTTTTACCTGGCATATTTCCCATTTTTTTAGCTTTGTTATGTTTGCCGACGAAAAGGTTGCGGCATACTATAAAAACAAAATCTTAGAGCCTAAAATTAAGCATATTGCGAGGCTAAAAATGTTTTAACCCTAAAATCTCGAGAAATTTTCATGTGGACGGACCGTCCATAAATTGCGTAAGACCGTAAATTGGTGCGGTTCGTTCTTTTTTGCAGAGATCCTTTTCGCGAGTTTCCGTTTCACCGCCGGATTTCTTTTTATTTGTGTTTGTTAATTTATATACATTTTCCCCGCTTCAGTCGCTTTCCTGATCATTACAATTTATTTTGTTAAGGAATGACAACGCCCGACGACGAAACCACCGTTCAATTCATCAGCAGTTGCCGTCACCCGAAGCAGGTAGTTTTTACTGTGCTTGCTCTCAATAATGTATTTTTTAGGGTTCCCCGTTCGGCCGTCTCGCCATCTACAAGGGCTACGAATTCCGCCTGAACCGCCGAAATGTCCTCAAGGGCGGCCAGGTCCAATTGTACTGGAATTGCGCGGGTGCTGGATGCAAAGTGAGGATGAACACGGATGAGGCCGGGCATTTGCTGAAATACCCGAAGGAGCACGATCACGAGAGGCCGGAAAGGAAGGTGTGTGGCACGTTTACATCTACGTTTTGTTAAACTTTTATAGTACTGGATAGCGGGGGTCCATAGGGCCTATTCTTACCGGGCAGAATTTTTTGCGCGCTTCATAGTGCATTTCTAGTGTTTTTAGTAATTTTTCTTACTAAAAAGCGATAAAGCATTTAGAACTTATCAAAACTTGGAAATTTGCGACCAATCATCAATTTTTCACCAAAAATAACGGTTTTCATTTTCCCCTCGCTGCTAGCCCAGAATCTTTTTTCAGGGTATTTTTTCTAGCGTTTTATAGTGTATTCACTTAGGAAAATTTTTGGCGTTTGATAGTGCATGGTACTTTTAGTTACTTTTGATTACTAAAATGTTCGAAAACCACTTCATAAATTTTTCTGGTACGCTCAACATTTTATAAACTTTTTTCAGTTGGCCACGCAGCGCTTGAAGGAGGCGGTGCGTGCTGCGGTGACCCAGGCGCCTTGGCTACCAGTCGGCGGGCTCATCGCCGATACTCTCGCCGATCTTCCGGAGACTTCTTCTCGCCCTTCGGCCTCTAGCCTCAAGCAATTCGCGCGACGCCAGAGGATCCGTGAACTTCGCTCGTTGGTCTTTTGCCAACAGAATTCGCAAGGCGTTCCGGCCGGTTTTTAAAACCAAACCCTCGCTCGACGTTTGCTTCAATTCCAACCTGCTGATCCGGAAGCTTTTCCGGAAGACAATCCCGACACTTCCCTTAACTCTCTCAGGGCTTTGTTGAAAATGACCGCTCATAACCCCAAGGTTGTTATTCCTGACGAAAAGCCCGACATTTCCCTCGATTCGCTCAAGGTTTTGTGGAAATTCATCCCCAATAACCCGGAAACTATTTCTGACGAAACCCCCGACATTTCCCTCGATGCTGTGAAGGATTTCCTCCAATTTACGTCCTCGTGATCTCACAAACGTTTTAATAAAGGCTCGTATGATTTTTGTGCTTGTGTAATATCTTGGGTATAACCTAAAAAGCCACGTGGTGGTCTTGTGTCTTCGTTTTTTAATTTACTTCAACGTGCATCATTGTCGGGTTGTAATAAATAATTTTGGCATTTATTAGCTTTGAAAAGACAATTAGATCCCGATGCGCTACCTAGCGAAGCCGAAGTATTAGGTTGGTCGGAAAGTAGCTAGAATGTAACTTTAGCGCATTCTTTTGCAAAAACGAGCGGCTTCGCGTAACCAAGTTTTATATTCCCGAATGCGTCAAGGTTAGTGTTATATTCAGTAAAGAAAACAAAAATTTTCCTCCAGCCAATATTTTTGTTTTTGGCTTTCTTTGCATCGGGCCAGAAAATTTTGACCCCGAGGACTTTTGATAATCGGGTGTTTTTCACGGTTTGCCATGGGATTTTTTGCTGCTTGGTGTCAGTAGATGCCAAATGATGTTGCACATATGCACACAAAAAGGCGCCGTATTCGGTACTGTGAACGCATAGATATTGCTGTTTTACTCAAATTTCGCCAAATCAATCATCTCTATTTTGTAAGGGCGTAGTATCCCGTTTCGCCGCATTCGTAAATAAGGAAAGGAGATTACACATCAAATAGTTGGACCACTATTAGGCTTGGGATTGACTTCGAGAATATCTATGGAAAATTGTGAAAAAAGTTCTAGCTACTTTCCGACCAACCTAATATAATGAAAGGCACGTTTTGGCGGAAAATGGGCGTTTTCTCGCGCTCCTGGCCTGAGCTTCAGCGAGAAAATGACTTTTTGGGTTTTGCAAGAGTACGGTAAATCGTTTATACCAAGATTTTAGACGAAATTCGGAAAAATATGTTACAAAAATATTTTTTTTACATGACTCGACAAAATTGTCTTTTTTTAGCAACGCACCAAGTCGATCAGCAGCAACACGCGACGCTTCTCCATTTTGTATTGGGGTACTTTTGCTACCACTTTTCTATATTTTGTCTCCGATCAATTGGGCTATACTACAGAAATTCTGCACGAAAGCTACAGATATGTAAGTTAGTTTTTACACCTTAGATTTCGTAATCTTTGTTTCTATCGTATTTTATCCTAAATCTCCACGAAATGTTTTCTAGACATACAAGTACGAGCCGCTACGTTATATACGGCTACTTGTCATATTCTACAACATCACGGTATGGAATATTGGTAAGTTTGGATCGAATAACCTTAGAAAATGTAAAATATCGTTGTTTTCAGCCCTGCACACCTACATTTGCTTCTCGAATATCATGTACTGGGAGGCGAAGAAGTTTAATAAAAAATTAAGAGTGGTTAGTGCCTAGAAATTTTTGGATTTTATCGAATTTTTAAGCTTAAAATAACTCAAACCTCTCATTTACTGGAAAAAGTCGAAAATATGATACGACTCCATACGCAATTAGGCCGTTGCACCCGGGAATTGGATCGGATTTTTCAGGTGTATTTTTTTTGTTTAATTTAATGAAATAAAGTAGTGGTTATATTGTTAAACCAAAAGCGAATTAATTAGAGATTATAATTTTATTTATTTATGTAAAAAAATCCTAAACTTTTCAGGTTTTCGCCTTCCTTATGGTATGCACAATAATCCCTTCCACCCTATTTACGCTGGCCCTGGTCCTGACGCGCTCCAGTCTTTTTGGACTTGTTCTTTGGTAATTATACCTCTGGATTACGGTAGTATGCCCACATTTTAGCGTCCCATCCGTTTGCTACTGCGCCTATGGATATTATGGCGTTACTTTGACTCCGGCTACGCTTCATGAAGAGGTAATTGACACTAAAAATTTGCTTTTTTGCCCATTAAAATTAAATTTTGAAAAAATAGAAGACCAAACCCTACTGCCGCTTTTAAAAGAGTTGAATTTAATTATTTTTCCTATATTTTTTCAGCTCTCCAAATCCAAAGCGATCCTGTGCATGACGGAAAGCATCTGGGTCCCGTTTGAGAGCAAGTTGAATCGGGTACAAACTAAAGGCATTTTTTGAGATTATTACCGTAGTTTTCCGGCAAAAATGGATATTTTTAGGTGGCCCACACACTTCTAATCCATCTGGACCAAGCCGATTTGGGGATATCCCTCTGGGGATTCGCCCTCGTTACGAAACCTATGATTCTTACGGTAGGTGGAGTGGATTTTAGCCGGACATAGCATTAAAAATAGGTTTAACAGTAAAAAAAAGTTTATTTTTCTGCTCTTGTAGCTTAAATTTAACTTCAAATTTGACGTAATTGATCGCGATTTTGCATATTTTGTAGATAAATAACATTTTAAAAATAATTTCGTTGTTGATTTAATCCAATCATTTGCCCTGAAAAATTATACTTTGGTGTATTTTAGACCGTCTCCGTGATGATGACCTGCCTCGCCTTCTTCTTGGAGCTAAAACCGAAAGAATGCCCGGGTTTTCACGCGAATTCCACTGCCATGTGATAAATTTACTTGTTTTCTTATTCATGCCTTAAAATGGACATTTATTGATCATAGAAATCTCAAAAAAGTTGGAACAATATTGAAGGTATTAACCAGGCGCTCTGATAACATTATCCACATTTTTGCGCTTCAAATGGATCTCGCTCGATGGGTTTTCGCCGGGTTTCCTGGGGGTCCAGGCACCTAAATTTGACTTTTTTTTGCTTGTTAACCTCTGAGGTATCGTAGCGTACTTTTTGTCTGTCCGAAGGTATCGTAAGGTACCTTACTTTATAGCATACCTGGCGTGACAAATTCCGACAAACGGCTACGATAAGAATCCACGCCAACGATTAGGGATAGTGCCTAGAAATTATAGATTTCTTAGCTTTCCAAATTCGCGTTGTGTGATTGGTTTCCTAGAAAGTCAAGGTTACTTACTTGTACGAAGGGATACCATTGATGCGTAAAATAGAGAACTTGAAAAGCCCCCTTCGTCGTGGGACCCAAGATAATTGCAGCGCAGGTGGCGAATAAGGGCAGTTGGAGTAGGACGAAGGGCACCACTGCCTAAACGGCTTTTCTAGAGAAATCAAATACGCTTTGTTGGTAATACAATGTTTTTTAAACGTTCAAAACCCTCGTTTTATGATGTTGAAATTTCAGAATTTCCAAAATCAAATGCCGACATTTTTGGCACGCCAGTTGGGGACTTCTTGAGAGACTTTTCGATGGTAAGCTTATGAAATTTTCACCATTCCGAAATTTCGGCGCCTTGAAGCTTGACAATCTGACAACAAACCCGGTAAGAAGTGTGCTAAAATTTGCTTACCTGCCCCAGCAACGTCTTTGTGATTTGCGTCTGAAGCTGACGTTGCTTGATGTGAAGCTTGGCGCTGATCTGAAAACGTTAATTATTATGTATAAACAGGCTCGAACTTATTCTTCAAAAAATTCTGCAAAAGTTTTACCTTTCGAAACGTAGACAAACTACAAAACACCGATATCACTGTCGATGATAATAAAAACGTCGTAACGCAACCGAAAAGCATACAAGAGTTGATGGATGGGACTAGCATTGATTGTTCCTTATCCCAACGCTAAAATTCAAGTAAATTTTCTGGATCCCTCTCACGATCTCTCTCGCTTTCTCTCTCTCTCTCTCCCGCCCCGCTCTGTATCTCTCTGACGTTCTCGCTAGCTATTTTCTAATACCATGAACTTTCTTGGTTTGCTCACCGAGCTATCATTTGCAAAGTTGCGTAACGCCAGAACCTCCAATTATTACTAGGTACTCTCATGACCAGCTTTCCGCCCCCGTGTTTGGAAATTGCCAATTTTAAGAACGGCATGCGTTCTTAGAGAAAGCACTATAATTTTGCAGAAGTTTTCGGAGCTTCCGGATCCATGTAATTAGGAGCTTCCGGAAGTTTTCAAATGCAGAAGACTGAAGCAGTACCTGCAGTGAGAGTGCGATAAATTGCGTGAATTCAAGGTCGCAGATTTCCTGGAGATCGTCGACAAAATAAGCGCAGATTCTGCTGATATTTTTTAGCTGAAAAGAGTGGTTTCGCCGGAGAACCAGAGAGGGAGAGCGAGAGAGAGAGCGAGAGAGAGATAGAGAGAGCTTGTGAGAGAAAGCGAGAGGGAGAGAGTGAGCGAGAGAGAGAGAGAGAGAGAGAGAGAGAGAGAGAGAAAGCGATAGACCTACCGTGAACCCCAAAACTGGATGAAAATAATAGCAGTCATGTGGGTAAATGGCAGATACGCAGAGCCACGTCGTCCATAATCCAACGAGGAGGGAGGAGAGCACAATGGATACGATTCCCATCGAAAACATACGCTCTTCACGGATGATACTAAAATTAGATAGAATTCACGGGGCCTGAGCAAGCCAAGACCAAGGATTGTCTATGGATCCGGCCACAATCCGAATCAGATTTTCCGTTGCGTAATCGATTATCGATTTTCTCAGCTTTCTCATTTTTTAGTTTATTTTTTTGCATGATTTTTAGGGGGATTGCCAGGGCAGTTGATGGACACTTTTCCGTTTTGTGGGAGTTTCAAAATCCGCAGCAAATCTAAAATTGGCAAATGCGTTCGGGGCCCTTTAAAGGGACAAGGGCAGCTAAAAATATACTTTTACCACCTTCTACAGTATATTAATGGGTATCTTCTGTCATTTTTGTTGAGTAAGGGGATGTTTGGCAAATTTCTTGGTTTTGCACATTCCATCAATGCTTTGTCGGGCCTTTTAAAGGGGCAAAGACAGCTTGAGAAAGTTTGTTTTGCCGAATACCTCCATTAAATCCCGGCATTATTGTATTTTCACCCTGTTTTCGTCATTTGCGGGTGATTGGATTGGTCAAAACACGCGGAAAAGTGACTCACAGCTTCCGTTAATTATAGTCTATGAAAATTCAGATAATTTCAACGAATTTTGCCCCAAATCCTGACTCCTGATCGACCACAACCTAGCCATGACGGGTCCAAAAGGTTCATCCTACACGAAATCGTTCTATGATTTCATAGGATTTCCCTAGGGGGGTCGGCTATCACGCAACAAGCCCCTGTCCACCCGGATGGAGCGCGGGATTACGGTAATTTCCTAGCTTCCTGGCTACGTGTCAGCACCCACCCGGAAATCACGAGATGCCGATGTAAGATCTGTGCTGCCGATAGCGTGATGGCGGTTAAGAGGAAACAGATTTCGGCTATCTAAACGGATCAGGAAAAATTTAAATTTGATGGATTAAAGAGTTTTAAAAGCTTCTAAACAGGAAATTCAAACCAGAGACTTTTATTAGGCTAATTAAAGATCGTCAAATTAAAGCCATAAAAACATAATACTTCGTTTGATCTAAAGAGCTAATCAAAAAAAATTGTACTCCTGATGAAAAATGCATTAAGCGAAGAATTAAGATGCTCTATATCAAGATTACAGAAATTAAAAGCGTAAAACCTAAATAAATCTCAAATTGGGATTCAATTAACTCATAGAAATATGGTTCTCAAAAGCTAAATTTTTCACGATTTTAAAATTCGGTGTAATAAGTTGAAAAACTTACCAATAACCCGAGTGAAACTCTCTGCAACGAGGCTACCGTACTCCCCAAAATCACCAGTTGATTGGATTCGAGGAAGATTTGCTAAAAACTGGGGTATACTAGCGGAGGTACTTCAGGAAAATGAGCATTATGCGAATTAACATACCCAATCAATAATTGCCGTCAGCACGGCGAAACAAATATTATGCCCCAGGAAAAAGAACATCATATACCGGTATTTGCCAATGTTCTGAAAAGGTTGAAATTTTCGCTTTTTTGATAATTCGGGATTTTTCATATCAATATTGATGCATTTTCCAGCTCAAAATGTAACTAGAAACAATTTCTAATTCTATAAAAAAAGCTACAGTAAGCTGAAGCTCAAATAAAGAAATTCCAAATCCTAATCGCTTACGGCATGTGAATGAAAGGCGACGAGGTAGAGAGCGATGAAATTCGTTGCGGTGCCGAGGAGGAATAAAATCCACGAATGAACGCAGGATAATATTGAGTCGTCTCCGCTGATCAGCCATACTGAAAGGTTTACTAATGCAGATTTCAGCAAAAAATTTGGTGGTATAGTTTGTGGTGGGAATTCGGCAGTACCACAGATTTTCAGTTTTTCACCCGGATTCAAGCCAAAAGTACTTGATTCCGAGTGACACCAGCATCTTCCGGACATCGATAATGTTTGATCGAATCCCAAATGGTCCTGCTAGCTGGCATTTTTGAGAGTTCTTATAAAGTACCGTGGTTGGGAAAGTACCAAAATTCCACAAGGGTCTCTGCTAGTCTGCCTTTCTGTCAACAACTCGCGAGTGGTCACGTAAATGATAAAATCGTGTAGCCTGGTGGGAAATCGGAAAAGCCACCAATGAGCCCTGCTAACCTGCCTTACAGCAAATGCAAAAATCGCAGTTGAAAATCGCCAACGACTTCTGCTAGCTTGCCTTTCTTTCGAATTTTGGAAGGAAAATAAAGCTATAAAGCATCGTGAGGAATTCCTACTGATCCACAAATGACCTCTGCTACTACCATAGGCTGCTCTACAATGAAATTCTACACGCTAATCCTCGAGAAGCACTTCTGCTGCTAGCGACAATTCACCAAGAATCCCTGCTAGCCTGCCATTCTCAAAAAAATAGTGCCGATGAGACTGTCGCTCCTCAAAGAATTTGAGAAACCCAAAAATAACTTCTGCTAGCCTACGGCGAAATCCTAGATTTTTACGGCGAGTCGGCCTACTTTTAATATCAACAAAATTTTAAACACAAAATTTTGGAAATTAAAGCAACTTACAGGCCATTTTAACTAATATTGGCAGAATAGAAGCTGAATTTTACTGTAATAAATTATAACAGATCCAAAAAGTAGCCTTCAAATCGTCCTCCTTTTCATCAGGAACGACCGGAGCGGACAGTGTTTGATCACGGAAATTGAGAGAACCGCATCGAATAATTTCGTTAATTCCCCCTAGGGAGCAACAGTTAGGATTTTGGCTGGATGGCGGAGGCTGAGTACGAAAAATGCGGGATAGCCTTGAAGACAGCCAGCCAACCAATTAGACTTCAATTTCTGGTCACTTCCCGCATAATTGGTGGCTTCTTAAAGGGACTGGATCGGATGAAAGAAGTCGCGAAATTTTGCCCTTTTGCTGAAAGATGACCATTTAGTGGACTAGTATTTGGGAAATTAGAAATAAAGGACGTGGAAGTGCAACTTTTGAAACGCATCAGAAAGTGCCTTCACATCATCGGAAACAAAATGGTTTTTCAACAGGGTGTCCCAAAAAAAACGACCCATCTGGCATTTCGCCGTGTTACATCCAACCGGTCCCAAATTTGGACCAGAGGTGTATCAGACATTAACTAACAACAATCCTGACTTAAAGCCCTGTAGCTTTCGTGGTTCTCGAGTTATAACTAAAATACTGTTTTTGCCGGACTTCTGAACAGTTTTTTCGGCTATCTTTTTGGACTTTGCATCGATTTGCATCGACTTCCGGCTGTGAATCCCTAATTTCGCTTAAGTACTTGGGTAATTTTGTGTTGTAAAAATCGCTTAAATCAAAGTTTATTTAATAAATTTTACTCTGGAAAAAATTTCTTAGGGTAAAGAAGGCCTACCGGATCATTTTCGCTTAAAGTTTAGGGGGTCGAATTCCACGAAAACCCTATGAAAAATGGAAAATGAAGTTTGTTTTCGCTATAACTCGAGAACTACTATAGCTACGGGGCTATTAGTCAGGATTGTTGTTATTTAGGGTCTGATACACCTTTGGTCCAAATTTGGGACCGATTGGATCTAACACGGCGAAATGCCAGATGGGTCGTTTTTTTGGGACACCCTGTATGTTCTTATGGGTTTCAAAATTCTTTATGGCTAGCTGGTGGGATCAGGCTCTTATGGATTTTTTTTCTTGGGGTCCCTTTAAATCGCTTTACAATTTACGGGCAAAGAACATTCATTTTTTTGTATGAAATGACTTCTCCAATTAAGGCTGATCGTATTTTGAACGATTGACTGACTAATGGTTTGCTTTACGAATTTCCCTAAGGATTTGCCGTGGATTTTCAAAGCTCAGTAACAATATTTACCGCCCCTCGCCAATATACTTGTACTTTTTAAACCGGCTGTTTTCAACAAATCCAGTTTTTCTTTAAAAACAAGCTTGAAAAAGTACTTTTTATGCTTGGAAATCAAAATGAAATCTACAGGGATTTCTTGTAGAAACGACGTTGAAAAAGATACGAAAAATATTATTTATTTTTTTGGTTTTTTCCTGGTTTGCTAATTTCCAGAAAAACGACACTTTCTTGTTGACGCACTGTTTTCAATGGACTGCCCTTACTTGACACAAGGCTAGCACTTAAAAAAGTGTCTGAAAAAGTGCGAATAGCTTTAATTATACCTTTTTCGGCACAAGAGCCCGTACTTTTTGGTTACTTGATTGCTCAGGCTGGTTCAAATTTTGAGATTTTTCCACAGGTCCTTCTAGGAAAAACCCAAGAGATAATTGGGGTAGAATTCGCCAGATTCTCCTGTTAAATTGTGTGTTTTTTTTCCGAGCCAATGGAACCCTAAAGGGCACCGAAGTGCCAAATCAAATCCCGTTCGAGAGGGCACTTTGATTTCCGGTAAATTGCCAGCGGACGCTGCGGGACGAGAGCCTTCACTCCTTCGGTTTTCGCGCGACACGGTTTTGGCTGCATTTCTTCGTGAAGAAATTAAACGGTCTCGAATCGAAAACGAATCGATTGGTCTAACTTTAAGCTGCCCATACCCAAACTAACAAAGTTATAAGCATTTTCGGTGTTTGCATACCTTTTGCAGTTTTTAGTAGTAGTTTTGCAGTTCCCGACCTTCCCGAAGCTCTAAACGCCCGTCAAAAGGATTCGAAACCTTGGATGCCAAGACGAGGCGATGAGTTCAAAAAAACTTGTACGACGGTTATTAACGTCTGGCCCCGAATGCCGTTTTTAAAGAAATTAAAAAATTTAAAGGGGGTCGGAAGTCAAAATTCGCGGGTTTGTGGATTGAACCTACTGATGAAAAAAACGGACGACCTACCGCCGAAAAGTGCCCGAAAATTGTTTTTGCTGCAAAAAACCGCAAAATATTTGAGAAAAACCGAAATGGTTTCGGGCCGAAACCGCCTTTTTGAGTGGGCGACGATTACATGTCGTAATGCCTTGTAAGACACCCAATCCCTCGATCACGGTGATTCTCTGGTCAATTTTAAAAATTAAAAAATCTAGAGTGATCTAAATTGGATGAGGATTACAGAACCAGCGTTAGAATTTTGAAATTCACGCGTTTACCCTGCCAAACAGCGACTAAAGCACACGCGACGCGGTCGCGTTGCGGCGGCATTTGGCTATTTGCCAGGAGTCAACGCGGGGGGCCGGGATCCAGATTTCGGCGCTTATTTAAGTACAAAGTTTAAACCGAGGTCCGAGGCAGGATGACATTGTTTAAGGGGGATACTTTTTTCTGTTGGTCTAATAAAATTTATCTTTTGTATACGAATGATTTTTTGCGATCAAGAAATGCGTTAGAATATGTGCAAAATTGCCGTGGGTAAGCTTTTATCTTCCGGTATTTAAATCGTGCGGAAAATCTGAACCGATACTGTAATCTTCTGACTAAGGGTCAGCATCGTTTTAAGCTTATGGTGCCCCGAGTCCGGGTGTTTTACAAGCAACGGCAGGCGACAGGTGAGATGGCAGTGCATCTCGTGTAGAATTTGACCAAACGCTTTTCGGTAGCTCGACACGCTAATGACGAGCATTAGGGGCTAGAAAAGTGAAAATTATCTCTAACGGAATAATTCCTCCCTTTCTCTCGCTTTCTCTCTCTCTCTCTCTCTCTCTCCCTTTCTGGTTCTCTCATTCTCTCACTCCTTCAGAATGGAAAAAATAAAAAACACCTGAGCGGTCGGGTACCAAGCCAGCGTGAAATACAGGGGTTGATAGGCCCAATTTAAATTATAATTGATGACGTTGGCAATTGTCGCGACCAGGAGTGGGACTTGGAGCAGGAGGATCGGGGTTAGGGCCTAAATAACACAATTAGAGGGATATTGATGTTGTAAACTCTTTTTCTCTAGAGCTTTGTTGCTCTCTCTCTCTCTCTCTCTCTCTCTCTCTCTCTCTCTCTCTTTCTTACGGTTTCTCTGTCTTTCTCACCTGCCCAAGTAAAGTTCGCGTCAGCTCGCCACTTATCCGACGCTGTGTGGACTGGATCGTAGAACGTCGAATCTGAAATAATTTTTTGATACATTGCTGCCTTGCTCTCTCTCGCGCTCTTTCTCTCTCTCTCGCTTTCTCCCTCTCTCTTCCATACCTTCTGCAAAACCATAAAATTCGAAGCAAATACAATCACGATTGAGCCGAGCATCAGCAGGAGCAAGATGATGAACAGCAAGACCGCTCTCCAATTGCCAACGTAGGTTGTGTTATCGAGGGGGCTGAGAACCTCAAAAATCACTATGTTTTTAAAACGCTTTGGTAGTTTAATTAGTTTAAAGTGGCTTAATTGGTACCCTATAGATGCTCGCTAGATAGACCTACTTCAAAAGGTATCGATATAAAAGTAGCTGTCTTCAAATCGAAGTATTGCTGAAGCATCGTGATAAAGTCGCTGCACACTGGTTCGGTGCTGACGAGCTATAAGTCGGCAAAAATTATCGATAGTGAGAGAGAGAAAGTGAGCGAGGAGAGAGAGAGGGCGAGAGAGAGAGCGAGAGAGAGAGGGAGAGAGGGAGAGAGAGAGAGAGAGAGAGGGGGGGGAGAAGAAGAGGGAGAGCGGGAGCGAGGAGAGAGAGAGAGAGAGAGAGAGAGAGAGAGAGAGGGAGAGAGAGGGAGAGAGCGAAAAAAGTTACCGTATAATTAATGCCATACTCTCGAACGACACAATCATCCGTTGTATTCGTAGTCGTGGTAAACCAAAATATCCATACACCATGGATTACCAAGGCACCAAAAAGCACCAGTAAAGCGCCCAAAATTGTACGGTCGGAGCGGAGTTAAAAAATTAAATGCTACTAAGATGAATTAATTTGCATTATGTAATTTTGGTAGCCTTTACTCAGGGGAAATTCATGGCTTCAAGGTATTTTAAAGGGGCTCTAAAGTCAGGCCTGCTGCGTTGATTCCTGCGACAGGTGCGACCGCAACGTGACCGCGCCAGATGATCCTTCGTCCCTATTTAGACGTGAAAACGCTTGAATTTCAAGATTCTGACTCTATTTCTGGAATACTCATCGGATTTTGATCATTCTAGACTTTTTAATTATGAAAATTCATCAGAAAATCGCCGAGATCGAGAGATTGGGTGCCTTACAAGGCATTACGACATATAATCGTCGCGTACTCAAAAAAGTCGCTTTTGCCCCGGGAATATTTCGGTTTGAATCAAATATTGTACGTGTTTTCGCACCAAATGCATTGTCTGGTAATTTTCTAAGGCAACCCTATCATTTTTGACCAGCAGTTCAATCCCCGGATCCGCGAATCTTGACTTCAGAATCTCTTTAAGGTATGGAAGTAGCTAAAGGTATCGCTCACCCAAAAAATATCAATCCCTGATGAATGACTTGGCTGGTCGTCAATAGTACAGCCCCGCAAAACCCGAATACAGTGGTGTAGATGAGGACAAGCGATACGCCCTCATCTAGAATATCCAATGCGCCGATCAGAATCAAGGAGTGGCTGGCCATCCGGGGCCTCTGGAATTTTATTGCGTCGTGAAAATGGTCATAACTGAATTTCCTGAATTTGGAGATGGCTACGCGGTGCTCCAATGAACGACATACCAACTTGGGCATTTTTCATGCATATCCCCTTAAAAAACTGGAAATCCTCAAAAAACACTACGACTACGCGGCGCTACACTGTCCGTTCTGGACCAAACATTTTTACTTCCTGGTGCGTTTTAAAATAAGTGCAAACGGTCAGAAATCACAGAGGCTACGCGCAATTCCGTCTTACTGTCCTAAAAAAATGCTTTCTTTGCCTTTTCTTGCCCAATTTTGCGCTCCTAATAATGTTTTTAATCCGTGCCTTTAAGCAAAAACCATGACGCGGGCGGGGGTCGAACCCGGGACCCCCGCTTTCAAGACCTGGATGCTATCCATTAGGCCATAGTGGCAAGCCATTGGTCGAGATGGGGACGCCACAAGGGGGAGAGGAGGCCGAATTCTGTGCGGCACTGGGCATCCATTACCGCACAAAATTCGCGCGTCATTTGTACTCCCGGAATACATAACTATATATTTGCCGCCAAAACATTGGGCATCCCTTTAAAGAATCCGGCTTACCACATCAGTGACCGAATTGACCAAACAAAAATGAACGTTGAAGAGCAAAAATGCGACGAGAATATATCGATAGCTGCCAATATTCTAAAGAATCAACCCGTAATAATCGTTTTTTCGATATTTCCTACCGTATTCGAGTGTCGATACACCAAAAATGCCGCGAAAAAGTTCATGAATAGGGAGGTGAGCATGAAAAACCACGAATGCGCTATAATCCACCAGGGATCCGAGTTGATTGTAGGGATTGTAGGTGGTTACTGTAATTGGGGCACATTAGCATATTTTCCTTGTTAGATTGATTGCTTAAATAAATATCTTTAAAAAATTTGCCTAAAAACCTTTGCTAGTTTACCAGGTGGTGGCGATTACGGTAATATCGGTACAGTTTCGCAAACCGTTTTACTGGGACTTTAAATTGGATGAAATTGAGTACTATTTTTTGATAGTATTCTCCCCAAAATATTTGCTAGCTTGCCAGGTGAGGATTACGGTAATTTGGACACGCTTTTGCAAACGGTTTAACTTAGGAATTTTAATGAACGGAAGCTTAGCATTATTTTTGATACGTTTTTTTCTAAAAATTTCTGCTAGTTTGCTAGATGGTGGTTAATGGAATCCCAGTCATCTTTCCTAAAAGTCATCTTTCCTAAAGTCATCTTTCCTAAAGTCATCTTTCCTAAAAGTCATCTTTCCTAAAAGTCATTTCCTAAAATTTTTCCTAAAAGTCATCTTTCCTAAAAGTCATTTTTCCTAAAACTAGGTAATCGTAAATTTTTATTTTTCCTCAATCACTTTTTTCTAAAAACCATTTTTTTCGAAGATTAATTTTTCCTGAAGTTAGGTATGCGAATAGGGATGCCACCTCCCCAACTTCAAACCTGCTTCCTGTGTAGAAACGGCAAAAATGCCTTGAACGCCGTCAGTCCTCATAAAAGCTCTTAGTCGCATCAGAGCCTATCCTATTTTTTGATTTCTGAATAGTTTTATGAATTCAAAGATAGCATAACTTAAATCAAAACATCCCGAAAAGGTCTAGTACGGCATGGAGACATTAAAATTTTACGGCCCGGGCCTCTCCAAAAAAAATTTTTCTTGCAAAAAAACCAACTGAGAAATATTGATTTTTAGGAAAAATGACTTTTAGGAAAAATGACTTTTAGGAAAGATGACTTTTAAGATGACTTTAGGAAAATGACTTTAGGAAAGATGACTTTTAGGAAAGATGACTAAAACCCTGGTTAATGCAATACCAGGGTATTTTAGGATCTCGTTCATCTCAGGATTCTACCTTAATAAAATTTAGCTTATTTCCCATCGGTTTTTGAAGGATTTCCCCAAAAACCTCTGCCAGCCTGCCATAAAAACCTTGCTTTAACCGATTCCTAAAAGTCCTGGGGTGAGTTTAAGTATCGGCAACTTTTTCCGGTCTCCGCTTTTCTAAAAGGGGCATTGCTAGCATACCCCCAAATTTTAAAAAATTGAGCAGTCGCATCCAGACCTTCGCAACGGGATTTGACGACGAATAAGTTTTCACAAGAACCTCTGCCGGCTAGCCCAACCAATTAAAAAAAATTTAGTAACGATTAATATAATTAAACCCGAAAAATAGACAAAAACTTACATCCCATTGATCCAGAAAATAACTAGAATCCTGAAAAGTACCCGTGATGCCCCTCCCAAAGGAGTCGACCCCTCAATAATCAGGCGCTTGTTTTCGTGATCTCAAATGTCTGCCCACCACAGCCTTTTTTACAAAGTTAATTGAGCGGCACCGAGACCCGCGACAGCTGGCAAATGACCGAAGATTCCATTACACAACAATTTCCGCCGTCATGCACAGGGTTTGGAGTGGAGGTACAGGTGTGATTTTCACGTTCAGAAACTCTTCTCACCTTCACTCTCTCCCTCTCTCTCTCTCTGTCTCTCTCTCTCTCAATCCCGGTGTCTTTAAACTTCGACAAAATGAAAATTTCACAAAATCGTATTTCGAAAGGTGAGTTTCGACAGTAAAAATCGGTAAGAATCGATATCCACGCCGGCACCTCCCGTTAAAGGGGCTTTGAAGTCAAATTTGAGGGTTTAGAAAGGAACCTATTTGTGAAAAAACAACGGAGGTCCTGATAAGAAGTATAAAAATTTATTTCGTAGTGAAAAATGCCAAATAATAATGGAAGAAAATCAAACCGTGATTTGGGTAAAATGGCCTTTTTGGGGCGCATGGGAATTATATGTCGTAATGCCGTGTGAGGCACCCAATCTCTCGATTTCGGTGATTCGCTGGCCAATCTTCATAATTAAAACGTCTAGAATGATCAAAATTTGGTGAGGATTATAGAGATAACTTCAGAATTTTTCATGCAGCTTTTTCACGCCCCAACAGGGACAAAGACGCATGCGGGGCGGCCACGTTGCGGCCGCATCTGGCTATTTGCCAGGACTCGACGTAGGCAGATGGTGGACCAGACTACTTTGCGCCTTTAAAACGAGCTTGCCGTGCAATATTTATCACGTTAATTCATCCAATCGATCAAATTACCAGTCGATTTTGTTGGACTTGAGCATACGCTCCTTGGCGGGTGACTTGGTCGAGTTTGTGGAGGGCTTTGGTGGAGGGCAATGGGCGGCTGGGGTATTTCTCTAAAACGCGGATGAACGCGGTGGGAACCGGCCGTTACCTTATTCTTAGAATGTTTGACGCATTGGGAAAAGGTGAAGGGGTTTAAGTCGAAAATAATGCGAAATTTTTGAAATTTAAAATGTCATGAATCAAAAATCAAAAATGTCCAAAATTTAGGATGTAGAAAAATGAGAATGCCGAAATTTAGAATGCAGAAAATGATAATGTCGAAATTCAAAATGTCGAATTTTGAATGTCGAAAAATAAAAATGCCAAGATTCAGAATGTCGAAAGTCATCTAGTCGACATTACATAATGTCGAAAATTATTCCCTAATTTCGGCATTTCAAACGGCGGACATTTTTGTGTATGATTTGAGGGGTTTGCCAGGAGATTCGCTGAAGAAAATTTTGAAATTATGAAAATTGAAAGTTCTGAAACGTCTAAGCCATGAAATTTTGACACTAGGAATTTGCATACTATGAATTTCGATATTAGGAATTTCGACTTTATTTACTTCGACATTATGAGATTCAATATTTTGAAAGTAACCCCTGAAAAATATGGAAAATGGCCAGACAGGTCAAATTTTCGAATTTTCCAAATTTTAAAAATATTTTTGTAACTTTCTAGCAATCAAAACATGTTTAAAAAGCCATTATGATAAACTATATATTACTGACAGGCGCAAAAATTACCCCCCTCCCCGTTAACAGCCCAGTATCAATGGAAACTGAACTGAACATTTCGTAATTGGTTTTTGTCCACTTACCGATTTCGATTTCTTACCCCCTTTCCCAGGGCACTTATGCTCGATCTTCAGATACGGCTCGATCTCTCCAAACTGAATTGGTGTACATTAAAGGGATGCCGACGGCATAGTGAATCGGTTACGCGCGGAAAATAAAATGTCTCTGCGCCTCTCCCCTATGCGCGCTCTCTGCTCTGTTGGCTACTTGCCAATTTGTTGATGAGGGGGGATCGACACATGCCGTCGGCAGCCCTTTAATACTATTCAATGGTAAGAATTTACTCTACCCTCCCCCCCCCCCACAGCCGAAAAGTCTCAAAGTTTTCGGTATTTTGGCTATTTTTGTCGGGATTTTTGCGGCGGCCATCGATAGAACGCCAAAAATCTACTAAGCGTTTTAATTTGAGCTAACAATAATGTAAAACAAGAAAATTATAGCCAAAAACTCCCGGCTGGTGGGAGGGGGGCAAAGTAAACCGTAGCGTCTTCAAATTCGTCGAGTTTCTGATCGCAAATCAAAAAACGAGGTTCAAAACGAACCTCAGATTCCGCACCAATAAGCCAGAATTGCCCAACGTAATTTGACCAATCCCAGCCCAGCTCGTCGTCAAAGAGCGCTACAAAATGTTGAATTTTTGGGTTACCAAATACACGCACTGTCCCGCTCCATAATCGAGACGCGGGCACCTTTGTAGCGTTTCCCGTTGCAAAGCACGGTTGCCTTCAAAATTGTTTTTCTCTTTCTTTCTCTCTTTTTTTCTTTCTTTCTCTCGCTCTCGCTCTCTCTTTCGCTCTCGCTCTCACTATCTCTATACCAGTGGAAAAAAACAGCTTCGCGGCCCTTTTCTACTGGACCCCGTCCAGGACTCAGAATTTCAATACTTTCTTTCTTTTAGCCTGCGGCGCAAGAACCTGAGTCAAGAAGCCTCTGTTTGGCCTCCGGCGCCAGAGCCAGCGTTGCGCTAAAATCTTTGAGTCTGCGGCGCTAGCTACCGATTTTTCTAGGGGCTTAGCTTGCGGCGCTAGAGCGCAAGTCAAGGAACTTGTCTTTGGCCTGTGGCGCTAGAGCGAGGGCCAGGCGTAAACCTCGCACACCGAGAGCCTAGAAATATGTTTTGTTGATGAACTACCAAAAAGCAAACGGTCATTTAGCCCAGGATCCGAACTCACGACCATTCGGTTGCTAGATCGAGCTCTACTCCACTACACCATGGGGGTAGATGGGAGCAGGCGGTGGGAAAGGCCTCCTGTGTCCGGGGAGAGGGGGGGCAAAGGAATGGGGACCCAATGATTCCGGGAGGGAGGCCTTTGGTCGCTTAACCAAATTCCATTTCTGAGAATGAATTCGTCAAAAATTTTGTTCTCTTTCCTTTTCTCTATCTCTATCTCTCTTCTCTCTCTCGCTCTCTCCATCCATTTCTCGCGCTATCGCTCTCTCGCTCTCTTTCTCTCTTTCTCTCTTTTTTCTCTCTCTCTAGCTCTCGGTCTCTCTCTCGCTCCCTCTGGCTCTCTCGCGGGCTCTCTCTCTCTCTCGCTCTCGACCACAGCAAACTACACCAACCTCGACAGCCACCCTCCACCCATAGGTCACAGAAAAGCCGCTAAAAAGCCATAGGGAAACGAACAGCCAGCCAATCGAACCCACCATCTTCAACATGGGCAGACAGCGACCGGGCCCGCCCTTTAAAACCCAAACCAAATCGCGCGAAATTACATAAATTGAAATTTGACATGCCGTGGGAGCGCGTTGAAACGCGGTAGATCGGAGGGGGAACAGCTGATCTTTGCTCCTCTGAATTTACGGCGCTCCTATTTGCATTGTTTTGGTTCAAAGGTCAGCCGGTCTTTTTACCTCGGCGGCATGAAAATGCCAAGAAATTTGCGCAGCTACCGCGTTTTTGTGCTTCGCCTTTTTGTCGCCAGATCTGTCAAAGATTGTTTGAGTAAAACATCCTATCCCGCCAGACAGTAGCGACCAAAAAGCTGTGTCTTTGGGAAATTGCTTGGTTTTCGAAAAAGATACAGCCAAGTTGACGACATTTTGCGTCCAGGTCAATTTTGCTAAAGAGAGCACGAGGAAACATCGAAATCTGCGAAAGTTTTAATTTAGTGGAAAAATTTAGATTCTTAAAAAATTTTGAAAGGTAGTGGGTCTTCAGAGCGATTTAGGGACTGTAAAAATATGCGCATCGTTTCGGTATGGTCTACAACCTCCGGCAGATCTTAAATGGGCTACGAAATGCCAAAAATTGAGTGGCGGCCCGAAAATCGGAGCCCTGTACGTGGGAGACCTCTGCACGACCAGGGGCCGGGAAGCTCGCAAATTTGAAATTGCCTGTTGTCACCTCGAAATCACGTTCTCGGCTGTTTCTGGGCCAAATTTGATGATTAAAACACCAAAACTATTTAAAATTGAGTGAGGATTTCAAAAATCGGGCTCAGAATGCGCGAATTGGAGTGTTTTCACAAAGAAACCGGACAAAAACAACTTTGCGCAAAAATCGAAAGAGCGAAGGCTCTCGTCCCGCAGCGCCCGCTAGCAATTTACCAGAAATCAAAGAGCCCCCCAAAAGGGCTTTGGTTTGGCAGTTCGGAGCCCCTTTAAAACGTTTCTAGCTTTGGGGTTTGCGGCGCGGGTTAATTGCTTGGCGCCAGCAAGCCTACTTAGGGGTTTTGAGCCCGCACAACAGCAACGTTCGGCCAGTCGAGACTTTCATCCGCATCTGGCTATTTGCCAGGAATCAACACCGAGGAGATAAACCAGGCTTCTTTGCGCCTTTAACAAACGTTTTCCATACAATATTTATCACATTGATTCATCAAATTACCAGTCGATTTTGTTGGACTTGAGCATACGCTCCTTGGCGGGAGACTTAGTGGAGTTTGTGGAGGGCTTTGGTGGAGGGCAATGGGCGGCTGGGGTATTTCTCTAAAACGCGGATGAATGCGGGATGGAACCGGAAAGGACGGTTACCCTATTCTTAGACAGCTCAATGTGTTTTGGCTTCCACGTGCCTCTGCCGATGTATTTCTTTGGGAAGTTAAGTATCATCGTGCCGCCGCATGGCTGAAAAATTATTTGTGCATTGTAATGTCGAAAATTGTAACACGGAAATTCATGATGTCGAAAGCTATAATGTCGACATTTCATGATGTCGAAAATTATTCCTAAGGTCGGAATTTCAAATAGCCGAGTTTTTTGCATAAAAATTGCGTTTTTTTCCGGGAGATTCGCTAATGCAAATTTCGAGATTTAGTAATTTTGCTACCATGAATTTCGACATTCAGAAACTTTGATCTTCTGAAACGTCTAGGTCATGAAATTTTGACACTAACAATTTGCATACCATGAATTTCGATGTTATGAATTTCGACTTTATTAACTTTGACATTATGAGATTCAACATTTTGAAAGCAACCCCTGAAAAATATGGCAAATGGCCAAACTAGCCAAATTTTTCGAATTTTCTAGCATTTAAAAGTATTTTACTTTTCTAGCAATCGAAACATGCCTAAAAAGCAATTACAGAGCATGATAAATTGTCAGAAAAAAACAAAAGATACCCCCCCCCCGCTATCAGTCCAGTACCAATGGAAATTGGACTGAACCTTTCTGAATCGATTTTCGTCGACTTACCGATTTCGATTTCTTCCCTCTCCCGGGGCACTTATGCTCGATCTTCAGATACGGTTCGATCATTATCATCTGAATTGTTATATATATATTATAGTATCATTCAAATTAGTCGGGTTTTGTCCCGCGTCTGAACGGATTTATGATTCCACATCGCAAACCAATACGAGCTTTACCTCAGATTGCGCACCAAATAGCAAGAATTCCCCCACGTAATTCGACGTATCCGAATCGAGCTCGTCGTCCCAGAGCACTACAAAAAGTGGCATTTTTGGGTTACCAAATATACGCACTGTCCCTCTCCATAAGCGAGACGCGGGCACCATAGTAGCGTTTCCCGTTGCAAAGCACGGTCGCCTTCAAAATTGTTGTTCTCTTTCCTTTTCTCTCTCTCTCTCTCTCTCTTCTTCTCTCTCTCTCTCTCTCGCTCTCTCCCGCTTTCCCTCTCATCTTCTCTCTTTTTTTCTCTCTCTCACTCTCGCTGTCTCTCTCTATGGCTATATCTCCCACTGTCTCTCTATCTCTATATCTCTCTCAATCATTAGCTCTCTCTCTCTCTCTCTCTCTCTGTCTCTCCCAACGCCTCAAACTATTCCCAAACCTCGACAGCCACCCTCCACCCATGGGTCACAGAAAAGCCGCTAAAAAGCCATAGGGAAACGAACAGCCAGCCAATCGAGCCCACCATCTTCAACATGGTCAGACAGCGGCCGGGCCCTCCTTTTAAACCCAAACCAAATCGCGCGAAATTACATAAATTCAAATTTGACATGCCGTGGGAGCGCGTTGAAACGCTGGAGATCGGAGGGGGAACAGCTGATCTTTGTACCGCTCAATTTATGTCGAACCGATTTGCATTTTCACGGCTCAAAGGTCAGCCGTTCTTTCAAAGAACTATGAAACCACGATTTTAAGTGCTGAATTTACATAGTTGATCAACTACAGCGGCTTTCTACTCCGATCTGTTTGTCGAAGGAACTGTCAAACATTGCTTGAGCCAACATTTTATCCCGACATACCGTAGCGACCAAAAAGATGCCTCCTTGGGAAATCGCTTGGTTTTCTAACATAATACATCTAAATATGGCGAAACTTTCTCTCTGGGTCAATTTTGCTACGGCGAGTACGAGGCAAACATCGAAATCTGCAAAAATTTGCTATTTAGCAGAAAAAAATTTGATCTTCAAAAAATTTCTAAAAGCAAAAGTCCTCCGGAGCGAGTTTCGGACTGTAAAAATATGTGCATCTTTTCGGGATGGTCAAAAACCTCCGGCAGGTCATCAACAGTTCTAGCTTCGGGACTTGCTGCGCGGGTCGATTTCTTGGCGCCAGCAAAATTAGCATAGCTGTGGATAAGTCGTTTTTGACAGTCCCGAACATGCTCCACGTATTTTTGAAACCCGCAAATCCCTTCGGAAAAATATTGCTTTTCGCAATTTTTTACAATTTTGAAAATTGATAACGCCTCAGGAAAAAGCTTTCGTATCAGTTTTTAGAACTAAAAATTCGGGCAGTAAAATCGAATCTTCCGCCGATTTCGATGTTGCGGCCGCTGGCACTGGGTCAAAAATCAAGATCATTAAAATTCATTAAAAGGGTTTTTTGGCAATTCGGTTTTCCTTTCAAAGCGCTTTCCAGGCAATATTTATCACGGTGATCCATCCAAATTTCCGTCGATACGGTTGGTCTTGAGTAGACGCTCCTTGGCGGGCGACGGCTTCGCCTTTTTTGGAGGACATTTGGCTGCTGGGGTTGTTTTCTGAAACATCGATGAATGCGGTGATAGATTGGAAATAATGCCCTCCGCCGATGATGCAAAAGTACCCAAAACCCGTTACCCCGTTTTTGGACAGCTCGATTATTGGCCGGAACCAGGGGCCGTTAATGTATTTAGCAGGAATCTCGATCATCGTCGTGCCACCGCAGGGCTGAAAAACGAAATGGTCCACGGCCCTCAGCGTTGATTCCTGGCAAATAGCCATGTGCGACCGCAACGCGACCGCGTCGCATGATCTTTTGTACCTGTTAGAACGTGAAAACGCTTGAATTCCAAAGTTCTGAAGCTATTGCTGTAATCCTTATCGAATTTTGAGCATTCTAGACTTTTTAATTATGAAAATTTATCAGAGAATCGCCGTGATCGAGAGATTTGGTGCCTAACAAGGCATTACGACATGTAATCGCGCCCACTCAAAATGTCCTTTCCGCACCAAGAACTTTTCGGTTTTACTCAAATATTTTACGTTTTTCCGCAACGGAATCGCTTTCAGGTACTTCCCGGCAGTGTCCCTTTGGTTTTTTGCTCATTAGGTTCAATCCCGGCACGCGCGAAATTTGGCTTCCGAGCCAGGCACCCAATCTCTCGATCTCGGTGATGCTCTGCTCAATTTTCATAATTAACACGTCTAGCGTTATCGAAATTCGGTGGGGGTTCCAGAAATAGCGTCAGAATTTTCAAATTCAAGCGTTTTCACGTCCAAACAAGGGCAAAAGACATGCGACGCGGTCGCGTTGCGGCGGCAATTGGCCATTTGTCAGGAATCAACGCTCGGAACATGGACCGGGTTTCGGAGCCCCTGTAATTTGGCTATGCTCTTTCGGATGCAGCCTGACGTGAAAAGACAACAGTTTGCTTTTGATGACTGAATTTTGTTCTCTTACCGATTTCGACTTCTTCCCTCTCCCGGGGCACTTGTGAACGATCTTCAGATACGGTTCGATCGTTCCAAACTGAATCGTTAGGTATTAATTTTAATTCAAACCAGTGAGCGTTCATTTGTTCAAACAAAATGAAGGAAACTACAGGGTCTCCCAATAAAAAAACACCCCCCTCTAACTCGACGCAGAAGTAGCGGATCGGAATGTTAATTACACCATTCGAAAGCCCTTGAAACGGCCAGATTGCAACAATCTTCAAAACCATGTTTTTATTTAAACGCGTCATTTAAGACGCATGTAAATACATTAAAAACGGCCTCTGCATCTAATTAACGGCCAATTCCGGTCATTTTGCTTGGAGAAATTTAGTTAAATTAGCTCGTATGCAACCCCGAAAAGCCGGAAAATTTTACAAAATAGCTGCAAAATAGCGGGTTTAAATAAAAACATGCTTTTGAAGATTGTTCCAAACTCGCCGTTTCATGGGCGGTGAAATTACCATCACGATCCGATACTTCTGCGTCGAATTAGAGGGAGGTGTTTTTATTGGGACACCTCGTATCAGATTGCGCTGAACTCCAGATACCCCCCCCCGCCCCCAGCCGGCCCAAACATTTGTTTCTCGGCTCCCTGTCTGTTTACAGGTGTATAAAGTATACCAAAATACTCGCCAGAGCAAGACGAACATTTTGGTATACTTTACACACCTGTAGATGAACAGGGAGCCGAGATACAAAAGTTGAGGGTCGGGTGAGGAGCTGCAAGTTTGATAGCAAGTCAAAACGAGGCTCCACCTCAGCTTCGTCTCCTCTAATCATGAATAGCCCCTGATCAACGGACGTTTTCGTCTTCAGCTCGTCGTCCATTACCACTAAAAATTTTGACCCTTTTCGGATAAGAAAGTTCACCCACAGTCCTTCTCCATCATCGACACGATGGCGCCTACGTAGGGTTTGCCATTGCAAAGCATCTCCCCCTTCAAGGTGAGTTTTTAAGGGGCACGTAGGCGAGCACGAGGTTAAAAATTTTGCACATGAAGCGCCCGCATAAAAAATTCTTTTAATTTAAGCCATCGAAAAATTTACACACATCGACGGTAACCATTTGTATCCTGCCAAAGGTCACAGAAAAGCCGCTAAAAAGCCATAGGGAAACGAAGAGCCAGCCAATCGATCCCACCATCTTCAACATGGTCAGACAGCATCCGGGCCGCGTTTTTAACCCAACCAAACTGCGTGAAATTATATAAATTCAAATTTTACAGGCCGTGGGAGCGCGTTGAAATGCGGAAGACGGAAGGCGGAGCAGCTGATCTTTGCCCATCGGAATTTACGGCGATACGGTTCGCATTTTTTTTGGTTCAAAGGTCAGCGCTTGTTCCAAGAAGCTATCACAGCATGTTGCGTGTTGCATGTTGCGCATGTTGAATTTATGCAATCTTGATCAACTACAGCGGTCTTGCACTTCAAACTTTTTGACGTACGCAATCTTTGGTTCTTTCGCATTATCGGGGGCTACTTTTTCCTACAATTCCAAAAATCTTTACCACCGTAATAGTAAGTGTTGTCTTAGTGTTTTTAGTAGTGGTAAGCGTTTTCACAGAGTTTTTATTGAAGTTAACTTTATTTTAAATGGAAAATAGCCAAAAACGGCTTACAAGGAGTGCCTTTTGGGTGTCATCGGCAATTGTTCTTTTTTGCAGAATGGCTATCCCTGATTTTATAAAATTAAAATACTAGTGACCGTCTCTTACCGAGCGGCGCCTTTCGAGCAAAAAGATAGGCTTTTGGATGCAGTTTTAAAATTTTATAAAATCAGGGATGGCCATTCTGCAAAAAAGAACAACGGGGTTTTGTTCAGAATCGAATTCTCTATCGAATGAGCAAGGTCTCGTAAGGTTTTGCCGATGACACCCAAAAGGCACTCCTTGTTAGGAAATGCTTTTTTAGGTGGATTTTTGGTCAAAAAATAGAAATTTTTGCGTATTTTTAACCTTATTTTTTGGATTAATAATGGAAGGTTCACAGATTTGTCGTTGAGCATCACGAACACGTTTTTGACCTAATACCCGTGACTATTTAGCGATCGTGAGGCTGTCGGTTTGACGAGAATTGGCTGACGACAAATGACGTGGCCAAAGACTAGTGGAGAAGTTGTATCAGGGCTTTTCGGTAGTTGGCCACGCCGATGATCAGCATCAGGGGCTAAAAATTAATTAAACGTCATTTTTGCGTAAATCCATAGCGTTCGTAAATTGTTGCGAGCGTAACCTTGCAGGCTCCTGTCTCCAGGCTTAGGCTTAGGTACATGCTTAGGCTTAGGCTTAGGCGTAGGGTCAGGTTGGTTGGATTGGCTTGGTTAGGCTTAGCTTAGCTAGGCTAGGCTTGCGGTTAGCCTATGCTCAGGCTCAGGCTTAGGCTTATGCTCAGCTTAGGCTTAGGCTCGGGCTTAAGCTTGCGCATAGGCTTAGGCTTCTAGTTAAAGTCAATTAAGTCAATTTAGAGTTCTCACCTGAGCAGTCGGAAACCAGGCCAACGAGAAATATAGCACTTGGTAGATCCAATTAAAATTGTTGTCGATTACGGTAGCGGAGGAGGCGATGAGGAGTGGGACTTGGAGCAGGAGGATTGGGGTTAGGGCCTGCAATACTTTCGATACTGCGTAATTAACGCATTAAAAATCAATAAATGATATTAAACAATGCTTTTTAAGGATTCCAGAATTTTTAAGGCTTTTTAAGGACCCTAACAATTTTCACGATTTACCTGTCCCAACAATGTCCTTGTCAGCTCACTGCTTATCCGTCGTTGCGTGGCTTGGACCGTAGAGTTTCGAATCTACAAAACAACATTACTTACAGTAACTTTAGGGGATCAGAAAATTAGAATACCAAGATACGATACCTTTTTCAACACGAAAAAATTTGAGGAAAACACGATGGCGATCGAACCAAGCATGAATATAATGAGAATCACGAACAGGACCACGGCCTTCGCGTTCGTTTCGTAGCCCTCCATGTCGGAAGTCGTGGAATTTGTGAAAATCTGAAAATGGAGCATTTATAAGCATAGGCCATTTAATAGGGGCGTGCTAACAGAGATTCTTAGGGAATTTGAGACGATCATTAGTCTGTAGAAGTCATGCCTTCAATCTTTATCTTTTTCCAGCTTTTTTACCGGCAGCCAAGTTTTTGTGCCAAGCAAGCCAGCAAAGATTCTTGAGGCGGATTCTTTTTTTGGCAGTTTTTTAAGGCAATAAATCTTTGAAAAGAGGCCAGCCAGCCGACAATCTTGGGGAACTGTCAGATGTCTAGGGGATCAATTTTCTTTCAATTTTTTCCAGATCTTAATTCGGGTTTGAATTTGGAAAAAATATTAGAAAAAGGCTGACCAGCAAAGATCCCTGAACAAATTTTTTGATTTCGATACAGAGACTAGACTTCGATTTTACAATCGATATTTGTAACGCCGCTAGCCTAGCAGGGATTTTTTGGGAAAAACTGCCCTCACCTCAAATGGAATCGACACAAACGATGCGGTGCGCAGATCGAATGACGTCTGCAGCATCGTGATAAAATCGCTGCAAATTGGCTGGGTGCTAACAAGCTAAAAAGATTTCATAAAAATTGATAAATCCAAGCTTACGGTATAGTTATGAGAGTCCTCGCGGAATACGCAATCACTGGTTGTGATTGACGTTGTCATAAACCATACGATCCAAATTGACAATAGCATTAATGCGCCGAGAAGTACCGCCAGCGCTCCGATTACGGTACGCTCCGGACGGATCACCCTAAAATTTCATAAATTGAGGAAATTGCATTTTTATTTAATTAAAGGAATTTTTGTAACTTGCATAGTTTCCCTAGATATTTTTCTGTTAATTTTCTTAGAAATTTTTGTCGTCGGCTGGCTTTTGAATTTTCAGACACAAAAGCTGATCTTGAAACCGTAGAGCGCCATAATCGAAATTTGCTGTTTGTTTGAAGCATTTTTATCCAGTTTCGCGATGGGTTTCTTGAAATTTTGGATAAATACTTTTTTAATTGCTACCTACAGTACCCTTTAATTTATACTCTTTCATCGACCAGGAAAATCCCTAGAAAAATAAGCTTTGACCCTCTTGATTTTGATCATCAAAGAGCACGTTCAGGGGCGTTTTTTTCGAAAAAAAAAGATTTTTGCCGCGGCTGTGGGTCGAACCCGGGCCCCCCGCTCGGGAAGCGCGGATGGATACCAGTCAGCTCAGCCACAGCTGCAACCTGGCGAGGGGGCGAGGGGCGCCCTGCACCGCCAAGGAGGGGAATGGCCTGTCACAGCACGGGCAGGCAGTGCGCGCGGTCCCTACGTCGATAGGGTGTACACGTTGGGACGAGTACACGGCCCCTCCCTGAACGTGCGCTTTAAAGCGGCTCTGGCAGCACATCGATTACGGCAGTTCGGGGCCGGGCAGAGACGCAGAGCTCTGTCTGCGTCTCTCCTCTGGGCGCGCTCTTTCTCTCCTGCCGCGACGCACCCGACCGCGACGCTTCCACGAATCGTGGAAAAACGAGCCTGCTGCCAGAGCCCCTTTAAAAGGCTGCCGACGGCATGTGTTGATCCCCCCCCCCATCGACAAATTGGCAAGTAGCCAACAGAGCAGAGAGCGCGCCCGGGGGAGAGGCGCAGAGACATTTTCTTTCCCGCGCGTAACTGATTGACTATGCCGTCGGCATCCCTTTCATGCGGTAATTTCAAACAATGGAATACTATAGCTTTTTAGTTTTCGTCCAGGCTGCATTGCTGAACTTACCCAAAGAACACCAATCCCTGATGTATCACTTGGCTCGTTGTCAATAGTACAGCTCCGAAAAAGATGAATACGGACATGTAAATCAGGGTAATTGATAGACCCTCATCCGGAATATCCACAGCGCCGATCAGGATTAGTGAATGGCTCGCCATCCGGGGTTCCTGCAATAAAATAACAATAGTTTCGTACGTATCCTTTTTCCGGTCCCTTGAAAACGCTACAATTTTCTATTTTAGGCATCTGGGCCAGTATTAAGCTAGCGTGCTTGATTACAGTATACATTATTCACTTCCCGTGGCCTTTAAAAATCTATTTCCGTTTTAAAATAATTAGTTTTCTCCGTCACTGTGTTAAATTAACGTAATGGTAGCTAATTGTAATTTAGAAAAGTTGTTATTTTGACCGTACACTCACGGACGGCAAAAACTTGTTTTTTAACCGAAAATCCCAACTTGTTTTTCAATAATTTTCCGTTACTCGGAACGCACGTTCAACACCAATTCACGGACGTAACGACTTCTAGGTAAAACACCCACCACATCCGCGACCGAATTGACGATCGAGAAGAAGACGTTAAAGATCAGGAATGAGAATAGGATGTAACGGTAGTCGCCAATGTTCTGAAAAATAGCTTAAATTCAACGCTGGAAATAGCTACGAAACGCATTACCAGGAATTCTACCTTCCTCGGCCATTTAAAAGCATACCTGATGCGAATGCTTGTAGACGAGAAAGATAGCTAACAGGTTCATCAAGATAGATGACATCAGGAATATCCACGAATGCGCAACCATCCACCCCGGGTCTTCATTGTGGTAGAAGGTTACTGTAACTCACCTCACTTTATAAGCCGATTTGCGTTTTTAACTTTTCCCCAAAAGTCTCTGCTAGCTGCTTGATGGCCTTTCAGCTATTGTCAATTTCATAGTTTCCCAAATGATCTCTGCTAGAATGTCTCGTCGGCCTAGATCTTTATCGATCCAAAAAATCTCTGCTATGCTGCCCGACTAAATTTACGTTTTCAAATCGAAAATCTATTTTTTATAAATTAACTATCTACAGGGTGGCGATTAATTACCTGCGCGTCGCTTTTCCCCCCAAAAATCAGGCTTTAAATTTTCTTTGATAGAGTGGTTTTACTAGATTGATGGTTGTTTAGTTGCATCCTATTCAAATTTTGACCGGGTTAAACAATCACGAAACACTACGAGCTATGAAACATAAATTCCGGCTTCACGACGCGCATCGTGTTCGCATGGTCACACTTTTGAAGCCTACTGTAGCCATGGGAGGTAGCTAATCTTTTCTAAAACTGCTCAGATATGTTGCACGCTCCTTTTCAAACGTAGTAAGCGTTCGAAAACCGACTTAAGTCAAAAGATAAAAAAAGATACAGTATCGAGAACGACATCGGTCAAATGGAAATAAAAACCGCGCGTCCTTTCGATATTACGCGTGAATCTATCGGTACGATATGAGAAAATATCTACAATCCTTACAACAACCATATGCCAAAAGTTCTTGGGTTCATAAGGCTTTTTCAGGAAACTAGAATCCAGAAATACTAGAAATTACTGACGATTTTTGAGGTGCGCCGCGGACTGAATTGAAGGCATCATTTTTGGCCCAGAACTTCCCCGAAATTCTTCAGAACCGGCCTCAATGTAACAATGCGTCCTATCAAATCAATAAGAAGAGGGCTACATCAACGAAATTGCACTTCCCCGAAAAATCTTTTTATTTTTGAGGTGTCTCATTCTGGCCGATTCGGCTCCAGGCGGAAATTGAACGTAGAATTTTTGTTATTTGGTAGGGCTAGGGCTCAATAAAAATGCTTTTAATGGATTTGAGCATATGGAGGGTAATTGCAGGCATCAAACTAATAATAATTTGAGGGCACTACCTACCAAACTGAAAAAATATCGGGCCTTTTGATCGGTACATACCCGCGGCGCGCTTTTTTGCTCGACGACATTTTTCGCGCTGGAAAAAAGTTCAGGGCCACTGACCCAAGTTTTTTCTGTACAATAGGTATTAGATAGCTTGTGCTATCATAAAATGCAGATGGATCAGAGATTGCTTTAAGGAAAATTAAAACGCCACCCTGTAGATTAGCTTATTATTATCCATTTTATTAACTTTTCAACTAAAAATCTAAATTAACAAAAAATTAAAGGGTAGAAGCTATGAAAAACTTGTCTCGTTCCAAAATTCTAATCAATCCAGAAAATCCAAAAAAATTCAAATTCGCATTTTCTTAATTTCGAGGTGGTGGGCTAGTCTAATTCAGAAAATTCTGACGATGAAACGTCAAAATCAACTCACATGCCATATCGATACCTAGAGACGTCTAGTATGCCTGTAACAAAGTGGAAGAGACCTCTCGAAAAGTGGCACGTACTGCGTGTCTCTCTCTCTATCTGACTGTCTGTCGGTGATCACAAGCCCCCTGGCCTTCATTTTTCCCTGCTGTTTTTTGATGGTAATTCCCGAGAGGCGACAGACACATCGGCGACACCTTATTATATTTCTATTAGACGCCAATTTACGATCGGGGGGAGGGGGCGGACTACGCAGCCACACAGTTCGAGGGTTTATTATTTCGACGTTCTTTTCTGTGCTTCTCTCTCTCTCTCTCTCTCTCTCTCTCTCTCTCTCTCTCTCTTTCGAATTTCTATCCTCTCAGGACCCGGTCACAATTTTCTCCAAGTCCACGCGGCACCACAGTGAACGGTAAGTATGACCAAACACGTCATTTTTCACAATCGCGAGTTATCTGACTGAGAAATCGAGCTCACAATTTGATCTATGAAGCTAATAAAAATTTCTGTAATTACCCGAAATTTCTACAGTGGCAGGAAGACGTGAGGAATAGTAAAAAACAAAATTTTTTCGAATCCCATCGGTTCCAGGTCAAGCTAATTTCAACTTCCAATTTTCAACACGTTAAAGGTACAATAAAGCCTCGTTGGTTTGGTTACCGACCGGTAACCGTCCGCGGAATAGCAAAATGGGTTACGGTAGGTGCCCGCCGCGGAGCAAAACCAAACCCTCGCCACTCGCCTAGGGCGAGCGCTTTAGACCACTAGGCCATGGGAGAGATGGGAGACGGGAGAGGGAAGGGGGATAAGAAGGGTCCGGACATTGCGCGGCAGAGGGCCCGGATTTCCGACCGCGAACTGACTTTTTGCATGAGATTTTAGTGTACCTTTAATCAATTAGGTTAATCAACCAGGTTAACTTTCATTCGCGAGAAACTTTTGAGTTTAAAAAATAGTGCGAGTTGATGCGGAAATGTCAAATCTGATTGACAACGAAAATCTAACGAGCCGAACTGTTTGCACTATATAAAAAGTATAAAAAGTGGAGAGAAGTATATTTTCCACCTCGTACAATGCATTGATGATGGAATAAAGCTTTTATAATGGTAAATTCCTAAATATTTTTATTTTATGCGCTACGAAACTGAACAAACAAATTTTAAATTTGCTTGTTAACTTTTTCTACCATAGCCTGCCTACGTTAAATGCGTCTGGCACTCCTTGATTTTGAAATTTTCTGACGTTCGAACGAGTTGACCCGGAACAGACACCTGAACTAGAGATCGGGTTACCGTAATCCACTCGCCGCCGGCCATTCAGTTTTTGACGCCAGACGCGTGATCCGAAAACTACTAGACGATTCGAGGATCAAAAATCAAGGATCGGAATCCTCATGATCACCAAAAGTTTAACCCTAAAAATTTAAATTGAGACAAAATCGCAATTTTCCGGATTTTTTATGGCCGG
Organism: Mesorhabditis sp. LJ9110; assembly: GCA_038088335.1. Classification (NCBI taxonomy): domain Eukaryota; kingdom Metazoa; phylum Nematoda; class Chromadorea; order Rhabditida; family Rhabditidae; genus Mesorhabditis; species Mesorhabditis sp. LJ9110. The sequence continues at coordinate 745,029 of JBBGBA010000008.1, forward strand.
ATTTACAAAAATTCTTTGGGTTTTCTTCTTTTTTTTAAGATCCTATCCTATAAGCGAGAAAAGTATTTGTGTTTTCTGTGCAGCCAGTTTCTCGGCCGTTCGGGCGAATTTTCGGCTGATTTTTGGCATGGAGGTGGAGAAACACATTTGCCAGAAACGCATTTTTTTGTTTTTCGAAATGCCTTCATTTAACAATTTTGCAAGCAAAATGGTGAAAATCCTTAACAAAATGGGCGACGAGCCGTGGTGTCCGGGCCATATCTCGAAGCCCTGATGGAATTTCGGGCTGAAATTTGGACCACTTATGTATTCGATAGTGGGGATCACGCGCATATTATTATATTTACAAATTTTCGGCGCATTCAGCCTCACAAAAAGAATTTTGTAAAGTTATCATAAGTCCTCCCTCCCGGGTTGATCCGCGGCCCCAGGACAGAAGAGGCCTGTCCGTTGCCCGTGGCCATCCCCTTTGGCATAGTGGCTTGACGCCCGGTCTAGCACACACATAGTCGAGGGTTCGGATCCTGGCGAAACATAACTTTTTGCTTTTTGGTGGTTCATCAACAGAACATCATTCTAGGCTCTCGGTGTGCGAAGTTTAGGCCTGGCTGCAGGCCGCAGACCAAATGCTGGAGAAAAACCAGTAGCTAGCGCCGCAGGCCAGAGGACGGCTTCTAGAGTCAGGCTCTTGCGTCGCAGGCTTGAAAAACGAAAGGGGAATCAACGAAATGGTTCCTAGACGGGGGCCCGTGGAAAAGGGCCGCGAAGCGGTCATTTTCCACTGGTTTTTGATAAATACAGTTTTCTGGCTTCTCCGATTTTTCGGTATTTTTAGGTTTGATAGCGGGGGTTTTTACGTTGGGTAATTTGTCCAAAAAATGCGAATTTTTGTCATTCGTTAAATTTAATTTTTTGAATGTAATTGGGAGACCGTGTCCGCGGATCCTCCGATTTTCTTGGGGACAGCAGGCTACAGTAACCCTGTATGACCTGGTTCTCGTATTTTTACATTTGGCTGCGGCCGTAGTGTCCGAAAAAACACGCTGCAAGCATCTGGACGACGATTTTTACGCCCTTTTCGATAACAGGACTACCGTAAGCCGCTCGTCGCCTTCGCCTTCTCCGGTATTTGGTTTTAACCGGGTTGTAGCCGTTTCACTGAAAAACATGCCGAAAACGCCGGCTAAATCGAATCATCCCAACCCGTCTTGCCGTCACACTACGTCTGATCATCTACTTTAAATTTAGCACGCAACAGAATACATGTGGCGTTCTTGCAAAAATTAGTGGTCAACAGTCATAATACTCTGGGGGATTTGCGGAGAAAACACGTAGTACGTGTTGGTGTTGCTGCGTGTTTTAGACCATAATTACGTGAGTTCGTCTTTCAATTTCAATCAGACGTTTGTTTTCCAAGATTTTGGGAGAAGCTGGAAAATTCTAATTGTTAGGGGGCGGTAGAAAATGGACGCGCTGTAGCGGTGCCACGGCAGTTGAAATAATTTTAAGATTAATATTTGAAATATCAGAAAAAATATATTTGGAAGGAAACTTGGGGTACGAGAGTAGATATGCGCGCTACTACGGCGACACGTACAAAAATATGTTTTTTGAAAATTTTAAGAAAAATGCGAGATTATCCGATGCAAATGCTCGAATACCGTACCCTGAAAATCCCACTTAAACAAATACCGATACGGTACAACGATAATTCATAGATTTTTTCGAAATACGGGAAAACTAAAATGTGCTATTAAAATGCTCAAATACCGTAACTTAGAAGAATTGTAAAGCCAGGATGCCAACTCTATTTTTAGGAGTGACTTATAAAAAGACAACGTCATGCTGGAAAGGTGCTGGAAAGTTTCAATATTTCCTCTTCGGAGGATTAGGTATTGGCAGCGACGCGGTGCACCAAATGGCGCCGACAAGCCAGTTTAAGTATTAGGTTGTACAAAAAGTCCTGGCGGTTTTGCGTTTGGATCGCTTTTTCAAGGACGGTTTCGATATCAGGGTTAATTGTAATATGTCGTTTGAAAGTACTCATCGTGCTCTACAGCATGGTTACAGTAACTTTGCCAGATTACATTTTTTGAGTTTTTTAGAAGGTCCGAAAGTTGGGACCAAAATTGCCCCATTTTCTTGTTTCCTTCAAAACTTTTTTGACTGGCGGCGTAGAACCGTAATCAAGATAGCATTCGACTGAGCTCACGAAGCACTACAAAACGTATCGTAAAAAGTTCCGGTTCAAAAATTATTCCGTTGAGATACAACAGCGTAAAATTTGGTCGGTGTCCAAATGACGGCTCTTTCCGAATTTCGGGAAAATAATTTTTTACGGTTCTAGACATTGGAAATTGACTGTAAACAACTACCAAGTGTGTACGAAGGACTTATAAAAAATCTCTACGGTTTTTATGGCTAATTAGGTTGAAATGTGATCTGGGGAGCCAAAAAAGTTCAAAAACTGACCAAATTTTACTCGGTCGTATCTAAACGGAATAATTTTTGAACCGGAACTTTTACAATACGTTTTGTAGTGCTTCGTGAGCTCAGTCGAATGCTATCTTGATCACGGTTCTACGCCGCCTGTCAACAAAGTTTTGAAGGAAACAAGAAAATAGGGCAATTTTGGTCCCAACTTTCGGACCTTCTAAAAAACTCAAAAAATGTAATCTGGCAAAGTTACTGTAACAATGTTGTAGAGCACGATGAGTACTTTCAAACGACATATTACAATTAACCCTGATATCGAAACCGTTCTTGAAAAAGCGATCCAAACGCAAAACCGCCAGGACTTTTTGTACAACCTAATAGCTCCAATGGATGGAATTATCAGGTCAGATCCTCAATGTTTTAACGCGGCATCGATTATCTGTCAAGGCCCAGTGGGCCGGAGGGGTCAATTTGACACATCACTTCTTCCACAACAAAGCTTCGGAAGCAAGATGGCTTTTACTGGTGGAAAAATCCCTGTTGATCCAAAGATCCGGTGATTTTTCATACGATTTTTCTAGCTGTCTACGCTGCACTGCTGGTCTCTTCGAAGTTTTTTTATTTTTAGAAATGTCTTGGTTGGCCTGCTGATGTTGAAATGATGAATTAGAAAGTCTGGAAATGGTGAGCAATAACAAACTGCTGGCGTTCGATTTTGCGATGCGTTCTTCAAAAGAAGATCTTCTTATCAAGCCATAGATTTTGAGAAGTAATAGTAGTAAAAGAGAAATAATAATTTTTCTTGCATTGCATTTCGCTTAAATTTCGCTACCTAAAAAAACCTAGCTTTTCTTTTACGTTTTGGTGTTTTTTCTAGCGTCAAATCCAAACAGAACATACTATCTTCGGATGCACAACTTTGATTTTACCTAACTTTTGATTTTTCGAAATAATTTTAGCTGAACAATCCCTTGGTACACCGCACAGACCGATCAAATCGCCATAGATTCTTTCAGCAATTCCTTGTCGCCATCATTAGCAGACCGTAATTTCCGTTCGCAAAATAACCCCGAATGGGGGTCTACTCAGACACGAAAACGGGCAAAAACGCATTAGTTGACCCGTCTGGCCGGCAGCTTTGTAAAGGGCACGTACAAACTTGCAGAATTTGCAGAATTGCAGCAGTTTTTTATAGAAACTGAATTTTACTTCTTGATTACAGGTTTAATAATCATTTAGCGTGCAATCCGTTAGATCTAACATTGGATCAACAACCGCATAATCAGCGGTGCAAAACCAAAATACCCCTCCTGGTTATGCCATCGTTTGATAGTTTGCCAAGAAAAGTATAAAGTCCGCAGATGGGAAAGCAGAAAGTACCCAATTTGATGTGTTTTTCACACCTATTGTCAGCTGGACAATAATGACTCGTACACGGAGCGACAGATAACTACGTAGAGATATATTTATAAACTTTTTTTCTTGGTCTGTTCTCGAAAGGTTTCGCACAAAGTGATCTTTTACAAGTTTCGCTTCAGATGTCGACCTTTGAACGCCCTCAACTGTCCATTTTGTTCCGAATGTACAGCCTGCTTGGTTCTAATTAACCAGATTTAGAAACTCTACTAGGGGTAAATTACCCACGCCGCCGTTAGGATACAGAGCTCATTTGCCGTACTGTCCCGTACATTCAGCAAAATACACAGATCGTTTCATTCAAAAAGCGCCTGCAAGAAGTCGGTCCTAACCTGGCATTAACTCTCAAATAGCTACTCTCGAGCACTCGCTGCCTCTCACTCTCTCTCTCTCTCTCTCTCTCTCTCTCTCTCTTTCTCTCTCTCTCTCTCTCTCTCTCGCTCTCTCTCGCTCAAAATAGAGCCTGGCCCCGGTCATTGTAAAACTTTCGCCATTTTCAGCCACATTTTCGGCGTTCGTGATGGACTTCGGAATTTTGGGCTACATCCTCAATGGTGGACCACATCCGCGATGGTATAATTGTGGGACGAGAAGCCAGGAAGAGTGGTATGCAACTGGAAACCCACGGCCGATCCTTGCAGTGTATCTTCTCGGCAGCGGAACTGTTTTTGCGGTAAGCTTCAACAAAAACTTCTTCTGCCCGAGACCTATCGGTGCAATAAAGTGATTATCACCGGGCCCGGCAACAATTTCATCAGTTCGACCCCAAGCCCTACTAGGTCTCGACAGATACGCAACTTGTCAAATGACGCTAAGATCCGTCGAGAGACTCGACTCGAGATTCAGTGATCCGTCGAGGGTTGATTTGCTCCTTCCTAGTTTCTTTAATGGGCGGGGAAAGCTTGAAAATCCGACGGCCACGACAGCTTCGTGACCTGCCAAATGACGCTAACGCAGTTTTGCGCAAAAGCCTCCAGAAACTCATCAGTTTCCAAACGACTTTTGCTGCTGCGCGTAATTGTCGATAGCTTGCGGCCATAGGGGCTAGGTTCTAACGCTTCATAGTACCTTTAATTTGATTCTCATAAACCTTCAGACAGTTTACATACTGGCGTTAGTCGCAATGATCCGTGTTAAAATGTACAACATCTCGCCCTGCTATGTTGTGATGATATTTATGGGATTTAGTAAGTCTAGGGCTGTTTTTCGGGATGCTTGTAATTTCGATATGCGGAAAGCATTAAACGTTCCTAGGTGACCTTCAGATGCTCGGCGTCAGCTCGTTCAGTTCCGGAATCCTATTCTGGGAAGGGGCCGTATTTTGTAATTATCCAAGATGGATTTATCTTGCTGGAGCAATTGGCTTGTGTGGGTTAAAAATCATAACTGAAAGAGAGAGCGAGAGACAGAGAGAGAGAGAGAGAGAGAGAGAGAGAGAGAACGAGAGGGAGAGAACGAGAGAGAGAAAGAGAGAAGAACGAGAGAGAGAGACGAGAGAGAGAGAGAGAGAGAACGAGAGAGAGGAGAGAGAGGAGAGAGACAGTAAGAGAGAGTAAGAGAGAGGAGAGAGAGCGAGAGAAAGATAGAGAGACAGAGAGAGAGAGAGAGAGAGAGAGAGAAAAGAGAAAGAGAGAAAGAGAGAGAGAGAGAGAGAAGAGAGAGAGAGAGAGAGAGAGAGAGAGAGACGAAAACGACGGCAATCTTTAGCCAGCTGGTGCTCCGGTTGTTTCCACTGTATGGTACTTGGGACGATGAGGGTTGCCGAAATGGGCAACAACACCTTTGTATCTAATCGATTTAGCGCGCGGAATTGCTTTTTGATAGGGTAAGTGTTACTACATTGTTATTACGTAATTGGCATTTACACTCAACCGGAAAAGGGAATGTAACGTACTCTGAACCGGAAAAAAAACAGAATTTTTAAAAATTCTTAAAAATTTAAAATGCTGAGTGCAAAGGAGCACAACGTAGTATAATACGTTTTTATATCTCAGCCCTTTTCAGGATTATCTCCCTCCTCCTCGGCTATACAGCCGGCCTATTGACGCCCAGCCCGGTCTTCAATTCTCTAGGCGGAGCATGGTTTACGAATCCCTTCATCGACAACAATGTATGTGATTCTTAATCTGTATCTTTTCCAAGATCTGGTCACTTCTAAAGGCATATAAATTTAATATCATGTAACCGAAGAAATCTAACCCTTGCTGAGCTTTCCTAAAAATTTTCTGCGCTGCACCGGCCACAAAAATGCCAAAAATCTAAACTTATCCAGGAAGTCTACGAAAACTGGGCGCACAACATGCTCAACCTGTTCATGTCCATTTACGCGATTGCTGTCTATTTGTATATTTGCGTACGAGCATGGAAAAAGTGGGGATGGGCACAGGGGATGTCAAAGACGAAGAAATTGGTTAGTGGGGAGAGGGAGAGGGTGAGAGAGAGAGAGAGCGAGAGACAGAGAGAGAGAGAGAGAGAGAGAGAGAGAGAGAGAAAGAGAGAGAGAGAGAGAGAGAGAGAGAGAGAGAGCGAGAGATAGACGAGAGAGCGAGCGAAAATCTTAAACCCGATTTTTCAGCTCTACATCCAAGCTTTCATCATCTGTTCAACGCATGTGGGCGCGCTTGGGATACTTATTCATGAATTACATCCGAATTTCCCGAGAATATTGAGTCTTGTTGGAGAGGTGGCATGGCAGTGCAGTCATGGTAATACAGGGTGTCCCAAAAACGACCCATCTGGCATTTCGCCGTGTTAAACCAATGGGTCCCATATTTGGACCAGAGGTATCAGACACTAATGAAACAACAATCCTGACTTACAGCCCCATAGCTACAGTAGTTTTAAAGTTATAACGAAAATACTGTTTTTCCCCGAATTCTGAACGGTTTTATCGGCTATCTTCTGGACTTTGCATCGATTTGCATCGACTTCTGGCTGCGTAGTCCAAATTCGCTTAAGAACTGGGGTAGTTTTGCGTTGTACAAATTGCTTACATCGAAGTTTGTTTAATTAATTTTACTCTGGAAAAAATGTATTACGGTAAAGAAGGCCTGCCGGATCATTTCACTTAATGCTTAGGGGGTATAATTCCACGAAAACCCTATGAAAAATGGAAAATAAAGTTTGTTTTTGCTATAACTTGAGAACGACTGTAGCTACCGGGCTGTAAGTCAGGATTGTGGTTATTCAGGGCCTGATACACCTCTCGTCCAAATTTGGGACCGACCGGATGTAACATGGCGAAACCCCAGATGGGACGTTTTTTTGGGACACCCTGTATGTTCTACATATCTCAAACTTTCTCAAAGAGAAAAACCTAGGACTTTGAATAAAAATCGAAAAGCATTTTTGAATCAGCTAATCTTATGAATTTTCAGGCTTTCCCGGTATGGTATATTTAATCTTGAACAAATCTATACGAAAATCCGTCCTCAAAATGTTGGGATTAAAAAAGGTAAATATTTTTAGGGCATCGCGGGTTGCCTGCTTTCTTACACTTAAATTATCCATTTTTCGTACATCTTAGTATCCGCTGTTCTCTATATTTATCTTTCATCATTAAATTGTGTACAGATAGGCCGTTTTCAGTTATTCAGCGGCCGCTGGAAAATCCACGTTATAATTACGGACTCGACGAAACCGACGCCAGACACGGTACAACAGACATCATCAACGAACGATCGCGCGAGTAACGGATGATTTTGCCGAAAATGGCAACCTTAGTTTTGAATAAATAATATTAACAATAGCTTAAAAACCTGTATCTTTTCTCTCTCTCTTTTTCTCTCTCTCTCTCTCTCTTCCCTTTCTCTCCCTTTTGTTTTTTTTTCTCCCCGCCCCCCACCCACTTTTTTCCCCCCTTTTCTCCCCTCTCTCTCTTTTTTCTCTGATGAATTTTCATACCCGAAATAGATTCACCCTCAGGTTTTTTGTCTTGTACCCCCCCC